>OY728157.1:247058998-248308998 GCA_963277665.1 Viscum album | reverse complement strand
TCATATCAATCATGTTAAACCATATCACAAACAAACATGCTAACCATGTCATAAACATAGATATAATTATACCTAGTAAAACAAGAGGCAAACCATTATCATGGTGAAAACACATTTGATCTCTATAACCATAAACCAAGGTTCATTATTTAATCAATTTTAATATTTATTAAGGTTAATTCCACCTTCATCCAAAGGCATTGAGAATGATAACTTTATAATTTCATATAAAATAAGGAGAAGAAATGAATAACCTACCTCAAGGATTTCAAAATTCCTTAAATAAGAATGGAACAATAATGCAGAACTCTGATCGCCTCTCCCATAAGGATACTATAGCCCTCTAAGAATGTCACGTCAAAAAAAATCCAACAAACATTAAAAGATCCCCATAAGAACAAGTAGATCATCCAACATAGAAATGTAGAGACATAATGGGAGGAAAAAACCCAATAGAAGAATAAAATGCAATATAAAGAGGGAAAAATCACCTCATATCACTGAGAATTGAACTCAAGAATCCATGGATCAATCCCTATTAAAAGGGCTTCAAAACTCCTTGAGAGATCTCCTCTAATCACCTAGGGTTGGGATAGAATTGTAGGGTTTCTCAGAAAAATGAGTTTGTTATTAGATTTATAATCACAATAATAGATGAGTATTCATGGAATGAATTGATAATTCATGTCTTTAATAGATAATTCACATTGTGAATCACCTGAGTTTTAAGACATGTTGAAAAACACGTCACCTCAATCCAATAAACCTGGATTAATTCACACTGTGAACTTTATGTTCACATTGTCAGTTTATAAGGATATATTCATTAAGTCCAAACCACATCCATTCATATCACAGGACTATGGTTCATGTCCTAAATCACACCTTTCAAACCGCCCCTTCTCAAACCATGAACTTCTTTCTCATGTCATAAACCACAATTCACATTGTGAACTTCTTCAGCTTCTAGATTTTAGCTTTAAAACTCCACAAAATCAAATATAGGCTTACTCTAAGAACTAAGGACCTTAAAAAAATTTTAAATTAATAGTCTAGAAGGATTTGGTCCCTTACAGCTGTCCACCCTTGCAAAAAACCCATAGTCACCTCTAATGGTTCCCTCCTTTCCTCCCATAAATATAGTTACCCTCCATCTATAAAAATAAATAAAATACTAATTGGAAAAAGTAAATTAAATAAAGGGACACATTTCATACATTCCAAAAATAATAATAATAGGTCCTGTGAATTTATGTAATATGAACCATAGACCGAATGAAATAAAATAAACTACTCACCTAAGATAAGTCAACACTCTCAAGATTGGCCAAATACTAGATGAAAACCTAAAACTGAAATGATAGATAGGTATGATCTAAAGATCAATATGCATGTTAAGGATAAACCACATACCATATATAAATGTTAAAAGAAATATCCATTTAGTGATAGTTTAGACTACAATATTTAAATATAGTTTTTCTTAAATATTTATATTTAAAAACAAAATACCTCAAATATGGTTTTATAAAGCTTCTTATTTATTTTTATTTAATGAAATAAATCACTTTAAAACATTTATTTAAAAATCACACATACTATAAAAAATAACCCCTTGTTCAATTTTATAATTTCCTTTAAACCATTTTTTAAAATGCTTTATAAAAAACAAACACATATTGCAGGAAGTAAGAGATTAATAAAAGAGGAACCATTTCATAGATGAAGCAAGAAAATAAAAGTTGTCAATCACAGGTTCTACACACATCAAGAACTTAGGGGATATCAAATAATCCAAGGGAGTCCCCCTAAGTGAATCCATAAACCAAAGGAATAGATGCCATGGGATCTAACCTAAGTCGTAAAGTGAGATAGTCCTAGAATTTACTCAACAGACCAAACTTCTGGCCTATGTTGTATCTTATCACAAACCACCTGAATGGCCTAAACTCATACTCATCATAATGGAATTACACATATAGACCTATTGTTAACTATAGGGGACACTAATAGTGTGTGGATATCTATTGTATCATAATCCTAGACTCCCACTTAGCCACTCGGGTTCCCATGACCAAATTAAAGGGTGGGTAAACAAGAAACAAGTATAACTGATGTTAACCATAAATATTAAACAAGGTTTGATAGAAGGATCACAAAGAATATCAAATATCACGCCCTCACCTATAGCTACCTCTTAAAAAATAAACCTGAATGCATATCTACCACATGATGTAACATACAAAGCACACCCCAAGGGCCACAATCCAATTCTACCGATATAAAAGGTATTCAAGATGATCTCACACACACACACATATTTGGAAATCCATTAAAAGTTCCAAATGGTCCTTTCAGTTACATTTTTATAAACCAATAGAGAAATATCGCCTTTTTTCTTTTTGTAGTCATATACACTTATACATTTATATATATATATATATATATATATATATATATCATTTCAAAAATTTAAATATTCTCATATGAATTTTTACACATGGATATATATATATATAAATACTCATGTATATATATATAACCATCAAATATACATATCTATTTATATATATATATATAAATTCAGTTTATAAAACTCACATTTTTCTTCAAAATCTAATTTTGAAATACCTTTTCAATACTTAACATTTCCAAGATCCATTCAAAAATCAGCAGTAAATTAATTTTTAAAACAAATTATAAATAATTCCATTTGAAAAACCCTTTAAAAAATCAATATAATTTTTACAGAAGGCCTAAAAAGGTACAAACAATTATTTTCAATTATTTTCAAACCCAAATGGGGTCAAAACATTTTTAAATATCTCAACTAAATAAAAAAATCAACAATTTTTAAATAATTTTCATTTCATGTTTCGCTTGAAATTACAAGTATAGGTATTATGAAAACTGAATAACACATTGAATCATTTAAAAAACCCAATTTAACATTTAAAAATAGGATTAATTAATTAAATAAGTCATTTGAAACACAAAATAATAAAAGGTTTAGAAATTTGAAGCTTAAACATGGGGAAACCTACCTAAAATCAAGAAAAACCAATCCATGAAGAGCCATAATGTTCCACCTTTGATGGAAGATACCCAATCATGGAATAAGGGACTACCAAGGACCCTAATAACAAAATAAACCAAAAAAAGAGAGAAATACCTATACCTAGGGTTCATCCAAACCAAATTTGGTGAAAAAATGAAGGGAAAGCGAAAGAAAATAAGTCAATGTGGGAGAGGAAACTATACCAAATAGGATTAACCCTCGATCACTAAGAAATAAAGAAAAAAATTCATGGGAATGAGGTTTCTAGAGGGAGGAGGCCACATGTGATAAGAGATATTTGGCTTGGGTTCTGTGCATGGAGGGGTTTGGCCTGGGGGTGTCATGTGAGGGAGGTCATCAGCAGGGGTAATTGTGGTGAGGGGGAGGGGTGTCGAGATGGGAGGAGAGTTGCGGGACATAGAGGAGTCACACAAGGAGTTGGATGAGGCATGATGGCTAGGGAAGGAAGGAGTAAATAAATAAGGGAAAATAAAAGATATAAAAATAAAAATAAAAGAAAAATGGAAAAATAAAGCATTATGAAATTTGCATGGTTAAGGAACATAGTTTAGAAAACTATAAACAAATCATGATAATGACACTAGACCCATGAAATAACTACAAATAGTTACTACTAGATATCTGCACTATTTAACAGACCATGCATAGGTCATTCCAAATGGCTTTCTCCCAATATATGACCAATCACGTGGATTTCGCATGGCTATTCAAATTGTGCTGACTAACTGCGTACCCCTTTAAAATATTTAAAAATTTAAAAAAAATTGGGTCAAAACTCCCAACTGCATAAAATAATATTGAATTAATTAATTAATTAATTAAAATACCTAAAATACAGGCTATGTCATGTTTTAACCACTAATCATGCTCCACCAAATTTCAATCTCATCTATCTAGAATCACCTCAAGGATTTTTCCAAATAATCCTGACATCTCAGTCATGCAAAGGATAATTATGCAATCACCCACCAACCGGGTGTCATTCCAAAATTATAAGTTCCCAATCACACTCTATCCATCCTAAATCTGTCCATATAGGATCAAAACCTGTTATCTCATCAAAAATTATACCTAAAATCAATAGGTCTAGGTATAACATCCCCAAACCTATACTCCTATATTTGGTGCTAGAAACATAAACATTACATTTCTGGATTTGATACCAATAAATGTGACCCAATTTTAGCATCCAAAATTAATAACATCAAATGGAAATATTGGTTCACTTATATAACTAAGGACCTTTTAGGTTTAGAGTTTTAGAGAATTATGAAAAACTGTTACATAATAATACCAATGTATTTAAGTGTGAATTTTTCTGATTATACCTAGTTTATATTATTATGCATTAATTATTCATCATAACCTACATGAAACCCTTCTAGTCATATTTTACTAAGAATATTTCTTTATAAATTGATTAAAATAAATATAATACGGTTGAGATAAAATGATCAGTAAGGGTAAATATAGTCATTGATAATTGAATATCTTCAGTGAGAACAAGATGAGAATAAGGGTATGAGAACATATTCAAAGTTCATGATCATTACATAAGATAATTCATACCCATCAAAACCCAGATCATTAAACATGTAACATGGAATGAAGATTTATAAAAGTAAAGAGTCATAATAATTAGTAATCATGATCCATGTAATGTCAATCATGATCAAAGGAATCATTAAAAACTGAAAACAGGCATAGAAAAAATGTATTTGTATCTTGGATAATTATCTTCATCTCTAATGTTCAATAATGTTAGAAATGATTGGATCCTAGTTAAATCCATAGTAGAAACCTCACCAGTTAACTCCCTCCTTCTTTCCTTTAAAGATGATGAATATTACCCAATGCATTGGAGAGCTATATCGGGCTCACTAGTCATATAAGTTATATCAGGCTCACCCATCATCATGAGCTATATCAGGACCACTCATCATCATAAATAATTTCCAAGTACTATACATGAATATATAACACATGAAATATTTTATTTTCATCATCAAACTTTTGAAACAACTTTCATTCCTTTATATATTGATTTACCCTTGGAAAAGAAATTGTTTCATAATAATCTCTTTAAAACAATCATCATAATCCATCCATTGAAAGAATATGGATGGTATGACAAGTTCATGTTCCCAGTGAAGAATATTTCTCATTAAATTATTTTAACATAGATGAAAATACCTTTAAAACAATACTTAAAACATTTATTTGAAAACAAGGGAAAATACCCTTTTTCTTTTGGTACCTTTAAAAACTAAAAAATCAAAAAATATTGAGAAAAATATTTTCTTTGAAAATAAACATGTAAATTTTTAATATAATATTCATATAAAATAATAGGTGTGATGGTGGTAAAAAAAATTTGTACATTGTATGTTAAATAAAAGATTATGTTCACACCTTTGGTAAAAAGAACCTCATTAAGAAATTAAAATATTCATTTTTAACCATTTTATAGAAAGAAAAACATGGTTAAAATGATTTTATATTAATAATTGGGGAATATTAAACACTTTTTTAAAACATTTTAAAGAAAATATAGACATGGAATAAAAATATTCCCAACTGAATAAAAAAACAAAGTGAGTTTTCCTAAAAAGCATTCTTTTGTAAATTTTTGTCCTTAGAGATAGGAAAGTGAAATTAGAACTTGTAATTTCTATAAATATCCATATGATAATAAAATAAATAATATTCATGAGATATGGATCATATAATTTTATTATCATAAATTTAAGCATAAATAATCATGGTAAAAAGTGAGATTGTGACATAAAACCATTATCACTTTGGAAACTTTTGTATCATAGCCCCCCATGAAATAAAGTACATAAAATGAAACATTAAATAACATTATTATAAATATATTAATTATAAAATATATAAAAGTTTTAGTATATACACCACATGAATGAAAAACTGATGAATATTGCATATGTCTTGTGGAAACAAAAGTGAGATGAGAAACCCTGACCATGTTAGTGACTTTCGATTCAAAATACAATGGAATAAATAATGTGATATGAATATTTAAATCCAATTTATTTTATGAATTAATATTTCAAAATTTATTTATGGGTTATTAATTACAACATACAAATAAATCATGGTACACTAAATGCAACATGTCTCAAGAAAATGATATTGAGACAAAGAAAAACCCTTGAAAAGATCATAACATTTGATGTGATAATTAATACATGAAGTTATTATGTAAACATATTTAAATCTACATAAAAAATTTTAAATAAATCATAAAGAAATTTAGAAATTAATTTAATCATAATCATGTAATAACAAAGTCAATAAAGAAGTGTTATAACCTAATGAAAGGAAATTGAGTTAAGAAACCCCTTACCTCGAGTATATACTTTATATATATGTCCTTTAACTACTATATATAAGATTTTATAAATTATTTACTTGTTTAATAACCTTTTATATTTTTATTAATTTATCATTAAACCATTTATTTCAATGAAATATTTTATTACTTGATAGGTTAAGTCCATGACGGGTGTTTTGAGGACGTTTAGTTCATAATTGAAAAATGACTTTGGTAGGTTGATTGTGGTATAAGGTTTCATTATTCCATAATATCTATAACATTATTCATGAAATATTTATAATTTTTAAACATAAAAATACAATTTTAGTTTCATCCATGAAAGGTGGTCATGAAAAATGAAATAAATTGGATAACGAGGTGGTAGTCTGCACATACACATGACTGATGTTTTTACTTTTCATTGGATGGAAAATAAAGAAATAAAATACAATATTATCCTTAAAGAATAATTATTATGTTATAAAAATCAAATAAATTCATTAAATCCATTCCCATGACCATCCATGAGAGACATAATTGAAAAAAAATTACATCGCTACGTGGATATAGTAGTTTGCATGTACGCACGTGTGATGATTCCATTTTTTAAAAATTGGAATAGTTTAAAGATAGATGATATATAATATTTCAAGAATCATAATTATGTCATGAATATCATATATATACATAAAATCCATCATAATAACCAACCATGAAGTCAGTGATGAGAAACGAAATACATCGGTTCGTGAGGTGGTAGTCTGCATGTATGCACAAGCCTTGGTTTTGTTTCCCATTTGATGTAAAAAGAGATAAATAAGATTATGCTATAAATATAATAACATATAATTATATTATATATAATTATTTCCCTATATTTTAATTGTTATTACTGAATTTAAATAGGTATAATAAGAATTAAAATGAAAATGATCGGTTAACATGATTACCTCTTCTTTGAAGAACCTCCTTTGGACCTATCTTTAAGGACTATAGAGATGGTATTTTTAGAAGACCAAAACCTATATAATGTATCTAATAAAGTTATTAAGAGGTTTTTTTAGTTTTTGGTTGAGTTATGTGTATTAATAAATTTAAGGAAGAGAGGAGCGGTGGTGTCCTTTTATAAGTGAGGGGAGGGGCACTCTTGGAATTACTTAAAGTATTAAATTAATATAAATTAATTTTCATGTTCAAGTGGTAAAAAATAATATATTTAAAATATAGGAATATTATGAGTCTAAATACTATCATACAATAAAATTTATTCAATTTTATGTTACATTTTAAACCTTATCTCTTATTTTTAACACCTTATTAACCCTTTTGACGATTATTATAGTATCAAAGTTTTTTACTCTTTAGGAGTCAAGAAAGTTACTATAAAAGGAAAAGTGACCCATAAGTGGATAATATTTGATATTATAGACTATATAACATAAAATTTCTAAATATAATATTTTTTATTAATTTTAAATTTTTTAATAAATATTAGTTAACATAAAATACCATTAAAATCATTTATGGGACTATTGCATAATTTGACTTTAAAAATATCAAGATAATAATTTAATTAAAATATAAACTTTTAGAACATAAATAGTAAATTATATTTTTATGAAAAAATCATATCATTCCATAAATCTCTAAAAAAATTTACTTTGTAAATTTTGAAAATCATTTACTTTATTTTTTTACTAATAGAATAAGCACTATGTTAACATTACTTGAGAATTTTAGGTGATTATTTCATCAATAAAAATTAAAAAATAATTTAACATCATAAAAATATTATTAATCTTAAAAATAAACTTTTATAACCATTCATATCATATTTTTATCTCTCTCAAAAAATATTATAGATATTAAAATCATGAAAGAGACATTTTTGGAATTTTTCTTTACTTAAAATAATAAAAAGGTCTTTAACAAAGAAAATTGGCACAAAAAATTACATATTTCCAAATATTTTAATGATATGGTATAATTAAACTCATAAAATGAAATATAGTCTAGTATATAGATGATTTTGAAGCCTTATTTGATAGTTTTAACCTTGTTTTCCCATTTTACCTTATTATGGTGGCAGCATTTTTACCAAGGTTCTATTCATTATGACCAAAAATAAAGTTGACCTACTTACCAAATTTTAAAATTAATATTCCAAATATGGAATAAATTTTATCAAAATCCACTTTTATAATTTTCAGAACTTACTTTTAAAATAAACTTGTAAAACGCGCAAAAAAATGATTTTCTGAAAAAATGCATTTTTAAGTATAAAAATGTTTCTACACAAAACATAAGCATAATATTGATTTAAGTAAAATTAACTGGATTATTTTTAATAAAAAGTAACTAATTTCATTTTAAAAATAATTTAAATAAATGGGACTTTGTAAATACTTCAATGGAAAAGATTTTTTTCTCTAAAATCAGTATTTTTCACTATTCACTAAAAATTAATCTTTAAAAAAATATCAAGTTTTCATCCTAAGATAATTTTGATTTGATGATTTTAAAATGATATCATTTTTATCTAATAGAATTTTTAAAAATGGAAAAAATAGTTATAGTATTCTCTCACAAAAAGAAATAAAAACCATTTTTGAAAAAAATATATTTTTAAACCATAAAAAGACTAATAAAAAATGAGTGCTTATTTTATAAGAATTACTCAATAAATTTTTATTGAGTAGGACCTATATCATTTTTATAATATAGTTACTCTTATTCATATCTTCCAATTCAACAGCTAGGTTATAATGGTCATATTTAAATAATAATATTCTAGAGTCGTTAAAGCTCAATGTTGAGTGTTGTGTATGTTATCGAACATGGTGTTATTTTAAAATATAATGTTATCATACCTGGTTTCCTATTAATCCTTCCCATCAAAACCAAACTTTTATACCCAATCACTTTAAGTGGTTCTCATCACAAAATCTCAAGGCATCTCCATGCATATACCATATACCTGATAGCACCTCCAGTACACATATCTCATAACCCAAAGAATCTACCATGCTTCTTGTCTCCAAGGATCTCACAACCCTAGGCTAACCCCTTACTCAGGCTACCATCACATATCATAAAACATTTCAACCATAGCACTGGGCTCTCCAATATCCTGATCCACATCTCAAAACACTAGGCTATCCCACCTAGTCTATAAGGAATATCCCACATCTCACCTATGCCATAAATCATGGGGAAACACCTATTCTCCATTCTCAAATATCCTAAAGTAATTCACTTTATAAAACACCCACTCAAGGGTTATCACATACAAATATATCATGCATCACATGCTAAGTCACCAACCTACTAGGGTATTAATCTTCATTGAGAATCTACATATAATACTACCCCCTCAAGGACCATGATCTCATATATATGTACATGAAAAGATAATACACTAATAATACATGTTCAGTAAGTCATATCCATATGGTTCATTTAAGTATAATTACACCAAAAATCCATATAGTAAAACACCATATAGGTTGTTTTTTACACTTTGAATAACTTAATCTATTTTATTTCTAGAAATAATACCATAATCACCCACTAAGGGTTGATTATAAAGACATAAAATTCTTATACAACCTTCTAAGGGTCATTATACATCCCTTAAATAGAGTGATTGTATAATCATCATCAAGGAGTATCCCTCTGTAAAATCCAAATGATGTATCATCATATAAAAATATATCATGGTTCAGCTAAGTAGAATTTCACCAACAAGTTATATGGTAAAACACTATACAAGTTATTATTGACACTTTCAATAACTAAAACCTCATCATTAGTGATATCAATCACACATAGGCATGTTTATTTCATTTGAATCATATGTGTCAAATATGATTCATGAACACTAGCCTTTTATCATTGGGTGAAGATCCAAAAACCCATAAATCATATATTCAAAAACTCAAGTGTTTCATGCTAGGTGAAATCATACAATCATAAAAGAAGAAACCAAGAATAGAAATCTCATATCCCCTATAACCTAGAATTACAAATGGAAAATGTGTTCATGATGTACTAGTCTGATATCAATAACAAGCTCCAACACATCCCTAATCCCTATCTATCATATCCCAACTAGTAATACAAAAGAAAAGGATTCTTTGATACAACTTTATAATTACCTCCCATGCTCTGTGGCCACTAATCAGTTCCTGGACCGTAGATATCGTTACTGGATCTTAGGCATACCACCCCATATTTTAGAGGTTTCCAATAAGTAGAAAGGGTCTACGGTAGTAACATGGAGAGACTATATGTAATGGCCTATGTTATTACATGTTGTAATTTCCTTGGGAAGTTTGAACCCTTTCATTTTCTAAATGGTTATTTTTTAGAACTGGGAATTGGAATGAGGTTATGGGTGTTTAATCTTCCATTAGGGTGTTTTGGGAAATAGGACCAAGGCTTTAGTGATGTCCTTAGGGTCCAAAAGGCCATCAGAGGAGTGGTTGGGGACCTGAGACTACTAAATAGTGTGGCAGCAGCCCATTCACATCGTGAATGTGGTATTCACGATGTGAATAGGGTTCATGGGGTGGCCTGAGAAGGTTTAAGATGTAAAAATAGGTCTAGTAGGTATTTCTTGAGAAATCATGATGTGGTGTATATATTCACTCCATAACAAATGGTGTCCAGGCCTGGAGAAGGCTTTTTTCTCAAAAAAAATCACAATGTGAAACAATGTTTCAGACCTTGAAATGCTCCTAGGCAGATTTATAGATGATTTAAAGTGATGGGAAATGTATGGAAGCCTCATCATTCATTTATTATAATCATTTATGGTATTTTGGATATGAATGGGAGGTTTTGGCCTCCAGGAGCTCCTACAACATTATTCCTTCACTGATCAAAGATCGGTGTATTATGATAGATCCCTCTTGGTAAGTCTTAGCCCTTGAAATCCCTTGATGTATCTTTCCTCTCCATGATCTATTGATCACGTCTTGATCCTGATTAGAGAAATTTTATGGTAATTCCACTGGATCTTGAATGATTTTTCTGAGGATGGTGAGACTTTGAATCGACATGGAAAGATGATATCTTGTGGTGATGAATGTGTACCATTGATGGGTGTTTCGGTGAAGGTATGTCACCATTTAGAATATTATATATTTTTTAATTTAATTATATTAATTTTTTTATGTCCTATTTTTGTATGATAGGTATTTTGACTGATTTGATGTCATATTGATATTGTATACCTTCCATGGGTGGTTGGTCAAGGTTCTAACATGGTAGTGATATCCAGTATGTTTTTTAGAAAGTTTTCCTTTTTCCCTTGTATGTGAGTTTATTTGAAATCATTTAATTAATTATAATTTAGTTATAATTAACTATTTGAAATGATTTAGAATGATTTAGAAACTCATGGTGATCTAAGGATTCCAATTGGATGTGGATGAATCAAAAAAAGTAGTTGGGATTTGCATGTCTTGGATTTGTCTCTATTTAAGGTAGGTGGTATCATGTACTATACCCTTTGGTATTTATGAACATTTATTGGTGTGTTGTATGAGGTTCACCACCTTGGATGAATGACCCAGATTTTCATAATGAGTTGTGAATAATAATAATAATAATAATAATAATAATTCTTAATTAATTAATGAGACTTGAGTCTTAATTAATTAAAGGAACCATGCCTAATATATTTGGAAAAAATTCTAAAGTCCCTAGTGGAACCTTGTGAATTGGCTTGATACCAACCGTTGATGGTCGATTCTTGATCATATATGATTTCCTTAGACTACATGGACACCTTGCAGTGTGCTAATCTGCTACATGATACTTAGATCCTGTGAGACCATGCTTGATGTCTAGATCACATGTGTGTGGTGTGTGTGTTTTGTGATACCATTGTTATATTTAATTCAATGATTATTATTGGAGTATATTGTTTTCATGTTTGATTATGACTGTATGTTTTTATGTGTTTCTAATATATTTTCATGATGATATATTATTCTTTCCTTGTATGATCTACCTTATTATGTATGTTACCTTTCCTTCGGAGACATATTTCTTGGTAATCATAACTGGTGGACCATCATGACATGATTGTACCATATAGGGGGGTCATGTATTACTTAAAATGATGGAAATGATAGACCTAATCATGGGGTGGAGATATGATAATACCATGGAATGTCGTGTTGAAGATACACTCAATGCCTAGAATCCAAGTATCAAGTTGCTCGATGCTAAGTGATTTATGAGTCGTGCACTTAATTCTTAGTGATATGTGAGTAATTTACTCAATTCATAGTGATTAGTGAGTAGTTCACTTGGTTCCTAGTTATTCACAAGCATCATGCCATACTTGAGGCTTGGGGAAGCCGAGTTTCATGTACATGCGATTCCATAAGGATGTTGAGTGATAGATTCATTGGCTCGGTAGCTATCTTGGTTACTCCTAAAATCCATTATAATTATCCTTCCAACATGGAGCTGAAACAATTATGGTTGGGGTTCTTGGAGGCTTGTTAAGTGCATGACCACTTGATGCATGGTTGTTGTTGCTTGTGTGTGCTTGGTGATTATGTTATACTTACAGAGTTATGTTTTTTTATTAATTTATACTAATCTTATCACATGTGTGTATACTAAATATTAATGGTTCAGTACTAGACTAAATTAGTGGTTTCCTACGAAGTTGTACTCACACCCTGATTGGGTGTCCTTGGAACTTGGGTACCTAAGAAACCATCACTTTTTGCAAGTATAGGTTGAACTAATTCTCGGTTTGATCATCTAGTGGGATATCTCATTATGAGTAGGAGACTAGGATGAGGTGATTATTGGAGTTGAAAATCCTCCTTTTACTTTTGTACCTTTATTTGTATACATGATTGACCTAGTGGGTGATCAACTGTTGTACCTTTTTTGACTCTTGAGTTTTTTGTTTCTGTATTCATTCATACAGTTTGTATGTTATTGTTTTTAAATTAATTTGATTTTATACTATTTATATGTTGGCTTATTTATTATTATTATTATTCACTCTGATTAAGGGTATAATCTCTCCATGGTTCTACTTAAGACCCTTACTACTAGTCATCATCGTCTAGTGTATGGGGAGGCATGTCTGAGGTCATGTGTCATTCTATCTCAAACTTATTTATTTGGGTCGGGATGTTTCAAAATGGTATTAGAGCACAGGATATCTTGTTTTTTTTATTTTGGGGAGTTGGTAGAAAAGTGACATATAAATGTGTTTTGGATTATGATGAAACTTTGACTTGTGTGTTACAAACACATTTTCCAAGGTAATTCTAGGTTACCAGATCATAGGATTAATGTTCTTGGTAAGTGATTTTATCATATGTTTTCACCTCATGTGAAGTGCATGGATTTTGAGGTTGTGATTTCTTATGGATTTGAATCTTAACCATGCTAGATTTTGTGTGATTGTATTGAATCATGTGTGTCTCTACTTATGACAGCAGGTCATGTGAGACTATAATGTGCTGCACCTAGGTGATGATGATGTGGGTGACGATGAAAATGATAATGATGCAGTCCCTCTACAGACAGATGGTGTAGTTTGCTTATTTGGCCATTATCAAGTATTAATGTCCTTATTAAAGAACCTCATGTGAGTGGCCTATGGGTAGTTCTGGTTGATTAACGTTCCAACTATAGTTTATGTGAAGTTATCCATATATCACCTAGTGTCATGTTGTTTAACCAAACTCAGTATCTATGGACACTTGATGTGGTTAATCTAAGAGAGAAGCTATCACGGCATGTCTTTAAAGATGTGTCTATATGACATTCTATGAGTTGTAACCCCTAGTGAAACCTTGTGTGGGTTTTTTGTAAGACCCTGTGGACTTAGAAATGTAGCTCTGGTAATTGAAAAGTCACACCTCATACAGATTAGTAGTAACAAAATTTGGGATATCCCTTATGAAGGGATGGTCGAGGTTAATGTCGATGGGTAGTTTTCATTGATAGAAATTCCCTTTTCATGTGAATAACCTTTAGAGGTATAAGGGATGGTATTTATAAGTTATCTTGGAATCCTGTAGTATTAAGCACCTTGAGTGATAATACTCGAGTTACAAGGTTGGATTTTAAGAGTGTGGTGGGTGCACAAAAAATTTATATGACACCCATGAGATGGGTGGTGCATGGGGAAACCTGATAGAAAGGAGTTTCATTCCTTGAAAATGAGTACTGTGAGTGCTTGGGTTTGGGTAAGTTGGCACCTTATGGTATGTGGACATTTGAAAAGGTGAGTGATTCTGACTTGGGGGACTATGAACCATGGGGTAATCACTCTATTAGAATAACAAGTGATGTTATCTTGATTTTCTGTGAGATACTTGATGCATGGGTATTCATGTGGTGGTAGTGTAAGAATGGTTGAATTGTTGGAAGTAATTTAGTGATATGACTAATGATAATGTTTCTAGTTTTTTAGACATACCCAATGGAGTTAGTGATGATAGATCACTGAAGGATTCAATTCAAGGTTACCCTTGGTGTTTGAACCTATCACATTTGGTGTGAATATCATAAGGTTTGGTATCCCAGTAATTAATGCTTTTTTAGTTATCTCTATGGTGGAAGATGGCATCGATAATGGATCGGGGTACCATTTTACATTCAAATCATGTTTTTCATCAGTGGAGATATTTTGGTTTAGTGTAGCAGCTTACATAAGGGGATGAGATCATCTGAATAGAGGTTATGACATACACCTAGGTTTTTGGATAATTTTATGCACATAGATAATGGATTGTTGGATACAATAGACTATGTTCTAATCAATTTAGGTATACCTAGTGCATAGTATTTTTATTGAAAACTGATTTGATCGAGCAGTCATGTTGGATGATCATGGTGACTCCAGAGACCGATGTGTAGTGTAATCAAGAGTATCTAGTTCCATTTTGAATATATTATATTGATTCATATCTAGCACTAGGTGGAGACTAGATATGGGATTCATACTTATTATAGGATCAACGCATTATGAGAAGTAGTTGGATCATTGGTGCATTGAAACACAGCTGAGAGCCTTATAGATAATATAATAAGTTGATGAATCAAACCAGAAAAATTTATTTAGAGTCTATTCAGACTTCATTAAGGATTTTGGACCGATTTAATGATACCTCTAAGGCTTAAGGTTTCATGATCTGTGGCTTCATGGGTGTCAGTTTACAAGGTTGGGAACCTTTGTAGGTAGACAACTGTAAAAGTACCAACTGGTGTTTTGTGTGAACCTGAATGTGTTGGGTTGGAACCACATAGATCTCATAGTTTAGGAAATTACTATGGTGGTTAAAATTCTTTGGGGTCTTTTAGGAAAGTTTGGTTTAGTTTGGTTTATTAGTGGAAATTTATGGTTGGAGGAAGACGTTTATTTTGAGGATGCATTGGTGGAGTGACCAATAGTTTTGGAAAAATTTATCTAGTGTAAGTCCAATTGGAGTTCTTACTTGATATTTTACATGGTAAAAGATAAATTTTTGGTAACATCATGTGTAATGTGCTTAGTGGATCAGTGGGCCTCTAGTTTGGCGATTTCGATAGGCGATTCCTATGGTGGGGAGTACCATGGTTTGGGAATTATCCTTCATAAGTGGAGTCTTATGGAGGTGAAACTATAGGTTTTGATAATGGATAGTAGTTGAATCCATTAATACCTATATATTAATTCATATTAAGCTCCATATTGATGTTCATGTAGATGACAGTGATCTTTTTTACTTGGATTTTGGTGTTCGTCCTTGGAGTCATGCAGTAATGTTGTAATTGGTGTTTAGGGGTGAGCATAGCCTTGAGGTCATATTTTTAATTAAGATATGGAACAATAGATAAATCCATATATATAAGGATCATGGAAAATCATGAAGCATGTTTCATGTGCTACCACAACTTCTTAAGGATGAGAAACGCTATGGTGGGGAGATTGGAATGGTTGTCGTTACTTGTTAGAATTTCCAAGGGAAGTTTTAACATTTAATTTTATGAATGTTTTTTTATAAATAGGAATATTAATGAGGTTTAGAGTGTTTAAAAATCCTATAATGTTGATTTGGGATGGGTTTCAAGGCTCGGGTGATGACCTAGGGGGTCCAGAAGGTCGCTAGAGAAGTTTTCGGGGACCCGAGAATGGTGAAAAGTATTTCAATAGCTCATTAACATTGTGAATATGGTATTAAAAATATAAAGAGGGTTAATGGGGTGGACTGAGAGGGTTTTATATGTGAAAATGGGGTTAGGAGGTAGTTCTTGAGAAATCACGGTGTGACATTTATTGTCATGTTGTGACACATGGTGGTTAGGCCCATAGTAGGTTGTTTTCCCAAAAACTCATGATGTGAAACCATATTTCATGCTATTAAATACTTATGAGTAGTTTTATGGGTAATTTAAAGTAATGGTAAATGTCCATATTCCTCATTTTTCATTCCTAAAAATCCCTTAGGGTAGTAGTTTGAATGGGAATATGAGGTTTTGGCCTTCAGGAACTCCTCTAACCTCATTCCTTCACCAATCGAAGATTCATTTATTGCAATGGATCCCTCTTGGAAAGTAATATCCATTAAAATATATTGATTTATCTTTCCTTTACTTCATATATTGATCATATATTGATCATGATTAAAAAAATAAGATGTAAATTCCATCAAATATTGAAGTATTTGTCCAAGGATGATGAGACTTTGGATCGGAATAGAAAGAGGATGTCACGTAGTGATGAACAAATACCATTGAAAATAATTTCAGTGAAGTTATATCAATGGTTGGAATCTTCTAAATTTTACAATTTAATTATATTAAATTGATTTATGTATTTTTTTCACATGATAGTTATTTTTTTCTGGTTTCATGTCAGATGGATGTTGCACACCTTCCATGGGTGGTTGGTCAAGGTTCCGAATTGGTGGTGATATCATGTATGTCTTTTGGAAATTTTTCCATTCTCCCTTGTACATGAATTTCTTTGAAATAATTAAATTAACTATAATTTATTTTTAATTAATTATTTGGAATAATTTTTCATGAGTTAGAAACTCATGGTGATCGAAGAAGGCCGAATGGACTTGGATGACTCGAACAAAGAAGTTGGAGTTGTCTTTGTTTGAGGTAAGTAGTCTTGTTTACTCTACCCTTTGGTATTTATGAAGGTTTATTGTTTTATGTTATGAGGTTCACCAACTTTTTATAATGTCCCTAATTTTCATAATGAGTTGTGAATAATAATATTAATTAATTAACTAATGATATTTTAGACTTAATTAATTAAAGGAACCATGCCAAATGTAATTGGAAAAAGTGACAAGGGCCCCAGAGAACACTTGTGCACTATATTAATATTATCTTTCAATGGTTAAGCCTTGATCACATATGATTTTCTTAGACTACATGGACCCCTTAAGGTTTTCTAATATGCTACATGAGACCTAGATCCCGTGAGACTATGTTTGATTCCTAGATCACATTTATGTGGTGTGTGTAGTATATGAGATCATTGTGATATTTGATTCCATGAGTATTGTTGGAGTACGTTTGATTATGATCATATATTTTTATGTATTGTTACTATATTCTCATTATGATATGTTATACTTGACTTATTGTGTATGTTACCTTGTATTTGGAGGTATCATTATTGATGGTCAGAACAGTTGGACCATCATAGAATTATTGTCCCTTAGAAGGGGGTGTATGACTTTCAACGATGGTGATGATGGTCCTGAGAATAGGGTGGAGATATGACAGTACCATGGAACTCCATGTTCAAGATTCACTTGATGCTTAGAATCCAAGTATCAAGTTTCTCCATGCCTAGTGATTTGTGAGTAGTGCACTCAATGCCTAGTGATTTGAAAGTATCTTACTAGATTCCTAGTGATTCATGAGTGGTGCACTCGATGCTAAGTGATTCTCAAGAAACATTCCATACTTGAGGCCTAAGAAATCCAAGTATCATGTACACACTATTCCATGAGTATGTTGAGCGACATATTAACTAGACCTGTGGTTATCTTGGTTGCTCCTGACATTTATTGTGATTATCCTTCTAGCATGGAGTTAAAGTAGGTACATCCAGGGTTTGTGGAATCTTAGTAAGCATAAAACCGCTCAGTACATGGTTTTTGTTGCTTGTGTGTGCTTGGTGATTATGTTATGCTTGTGAAGTTATATTTTTTCCATTAATTTATATTGATATTATCACATGCATGGTCACTTCATATTACTAGTTGGGTATTGGACTATGTTGGTGGTGTCCTGCTCAGTTGAACTCACACCCTTCTTGGGTGGCCCTGGAACTTGGGTACCTGAGAAACCATCACTTTTTGTAGGTACAGGTTGGGATGAGGCCTAGGTTGATCGTATAGAAAGATAGATCACTACAAGTTAGTGATCAAGATGAGTTGAGGCTTGGAGTTACATAGCCTCCTTGTACTTTTGTATCTTTATTTATTTGTAAACATAATCAGATCAGTGGGTGATTGGTTGTTGTATCTTTTTTTGACTCTTGAGTCTGTTTTTTCCATTTATTCATACTGTTTGTATGTTATTATTTTCTAATTACTCTAATTTTATATTGTTTACATGTTGGGTTATTTATTATTATTGTGTTCTCTAATTGATGGTATAGTATATCAATGGTTTCAATTGAGGCCCTCATTTCTTGTCAGCAGCCTCTAGTGTACGGGGAGGAATGCCTAAGGAAATATGGAATTCAAGCTTAGACTCAGTGATTCAAGTTGGGATGTTACACTATACCCCCATGTTAGAGTGTGTGATAACTTGGTGTAAAAAAAATTAATCCATAATAATAAAAAATACATTAGAGTACACATAATCAATAACAATAATCAATAATAAATGATTTTAGAAGCATATATCATACAAAATCATGGTAATGCTAGTATAAAACAACAATCACTCATAGGTCAATCACATATACAAAAATAAATTAAATAAATAAAAATACATTGAGGCTCTACTACTATTCTTGAGCCTCACCTTATCCCAGTCATGAGACTCCCTTAAAGTTATCCTACTCAATAATACAACTATGGGCCTCTACCCTACCTAGACTTATGATCATTGAAGTTTTTTTAGGTACCAAAGTCTCATGGTCACTCAAGCAGGGTGTGAGTACAACTCAATAGGTAACCACCAATGGGATCCTAAACATATCAAAAATATAATTTTTATACATAGGTAATATACTCAAAATAAATAGACAAAAACTATGGAGGAATAAATAAATAACCATTTTCTATACTTGGGGTTCTAACATGACACCCAAGGTCAACTATACCTGATTCGTACAATGTTAGAGTGTCTATGAGCATGTGGAATACCATGCTAACTAGTATTAGTCTCAATGATCAAATTCCAAGTAATAACCTAGGAATTCTATAAGTAGTAGGTGCAAGCACCAATTTATATGAGGTGATCTATCATCTCATGAATTAGTCGATTACTGGGTAACCACCTGGGAAATCCATATAAACCCAAAGGTCTAATCCTAGGTAACCACCTGGGAATTCTATATATACTTGTAGTTTGAATACAAGGGGATTACACAAGGAATTAATATAAACCTGAAGGGGTAATCCCAGTGTAATGGACCAAACCTTTCGGCCCATTACTTTACAGAAAATATAATGTTTGAGGTGTCTAAGGAAAATTCAGGGGTGTTTTATGGTGTAATTGAGGAGTTTTGATGTGTTTTAGAGGAAAAGGGGGTGTTTTATAGTATGGTTGTGGGTCACTAACAAGGACTTGTTTTGAACTAACGATGGATCACCAACAGTAGCTTATTTTGAAATAACGGTGTATCACCAATGGAGACTCATTTTGAACTAACAGTGGATCACCAATAGTGGATCATTTTGAACTAACGGTAGATCACCAACAATGGATCATTTTAAACTAATGGTGGAACACCAATGGTATCTCATTTTTAACTAATGTTGGATCACCAACAGTGATTCATTTTGAACTAATGGTGGATCACCAACGGTGTCTCATTTCGAACCAATGGTGGATCACCAATGGTAGATCACCAATGGTGGATAACCAATGGTGGATTACTAATAGTGTATCACCAATGGTGGGTCATTTTTTAACTAACTTTGGATCACCAATGGTGGATTTTTTTTGAACAGTGCTTCTAGTTTTTCAAAAATTTCTATATTTTCTCTTTTTGAAATTTCTTTGACAAAAAATGGTTTTAATGCCTAAATTAATAAATTTTGAATCTGTTTCATATTTTATTAATCACGTATTTGATTTATTAAATTTATAAAGACTTTATAAATGGTTCACCATGTGGTTTCAATGAGATCCGCCTTTAATGGACAATTAAAGCAGTATCTAATCCCACTATTTTTAGATATGAACTTTCTAAAGATAAGATACTTACTTACATAATTCTTTCTTTTATCTTTATATTGAGATGGTATATTTCCAAATACTTCTTCCCATGGAATTGTGGAACCCTATTTATAGTGTTGGTTTGAGTTTTCCCTATAGGATGTTTCCTCTTATGTGTGCACCCCCTATTTTTGGTGCAGTAAGTTTGTGTGAACCTCTTTTATTCCAAGTAGAAATTCCTTCATTTATCCTCTATGTGTATCATGTGGGAAGGTTTCTTATGTTTATCTATGTGGAAATGGTTGCATATAAATTAATAAAGATAAATTAATTGGTTAAATTAATTTGGTAAGGTTAAGGGGGATGTTTTTCTTTCTTTTATATCTTTCTGATATTTTGATATTGGATTTATCAATATTTTTGTATCACTGAAAATCATGGTCGATTGATAACCCCTATTTTTGTGGTTTTTATATGTAATGTGATGCCCATGTTGTGTGATTTGTGTGACACCACCATAAATAAAACGTTAACCACTTATACTCTTCTAACAAATTAGTTCCACTAGGATATATGGATTGTGTGATAACACCCTTAAATAAAGAATTTGAATTGGGTGAAATTCCCTATGCCTATTCTATAAAAAGTTATGTGTGTGTTGTAACATGTTTATGGATTCGTTTTTGTATTGTGTCTTGGTTGTGTTGATGTGATTCATGGTAAGTGGCATTGTTGTGATGCATGTGGGGTAGTGGATGTGATGTGGTTGTGAAATGGGGTTGGGATGGTGGTTGTGGTGTGGTTGTGTAGTGGGGATGTGAAAGTGGTTGTGATGTGATAGAAGGTGAAAATTGGATGTGTTTGTTGGGTTGTTGAGTTTTTATGCATGTTGTGTGTTGTGTTGCGATAGTTTATTGAGTAATATTAGAATTAACATGGATTTTATAATAGAAATATGAACTATAATAGGGTGTGTGGTTTAAATGGTGGGCTATTAAATAAAAATTAATGGAATACAAAGTGTTTGATGAAGTAGTTATTTTAATTGAAATGGGTTGATGATAGATAATCTATAAATTGGATTTAATTGAAGATGGTTTGTGTCTTATGGCTTCTTATAGGGTTTTATGAATTTATAGGCAGTAGTAAGTGATGGAAAGTTGTGATCTAGTTGGTACCTTTATTATGAACCCCTAGGATGGACTTATGTATATATATTATATATACATTTTATTTCCTTATGATTTATTTACGCTCCCCACCCATATTGAGAACTATGTGCTGACACCCACATATATATATATATATGTGGGGAGGGTGTTTTCCCAACATCCCGATGGGAGGATGGATGGTTGGTTTCCCGCTCTTACCTGCCCCCTCTTCTAGGAATTGGTGGTATGCATGGGTTGTGATGGCCAAAAGTCAAAAGTTCCATTTTCTACATGTTATGTGATGAGATGTGATGTCCTAGGTTTCTTTGGGTGTGGTGTGATGAGAAGGATTATGGTGGGGGTCGTGCATGGTAGGATGAGGGAATGAGGTTGATGTCCTTTATGATCATGATACCCTACTATACTGGTTATGAGATGTGATGTGATGTGATGTGATGGCCTAAGTATCTACAGGTGGGATGTTATGTGATGTGATGTTATTTGTAAAATGTGGGACCGCCAGGATGTATGATGTTGGGGTGTGAGAGTGGAAAATTAGTGGGAAAGTGGTGTGGGGTACCCTTCATCGATATGCTCCGAATTATATTATTATACTTGGATGTGTTATTTTGTGAGAGTGCCTTAATGAAGTTGGGGTTTTGGTTAGTATACTTGTATATGTGTTGTTTGGTTCTATTGTTTTATCATGAGTGAAATAGTATTATCTTTTCACATGTGCAAGAAGACTTTGTTTTTCCTAGTGAGTATACATGTATTCTTTCCCTACATATAAAAAACTATTTTTAAGTTTCTGGGAGGACTTCATGGATCATACTAGACATTACTAGCTCATGCCTTTGGATAGTTGTTGTGTCGCTACTTTAGTTTTTATTTTAGTTATTTACTTTGGACACATTTTACTGTGTCAGTTTTATTTATACATGCATTGTGGGATGGTTTTTGGATTTATTTTTTATTATGTCTTGGAGTTCTTTGTGGATGATTCATCTTATCTCTTGATCCTACATTATTATAGAGTGCAATGCCTCCCATTTCATGAGATTTTTATACTCTCAGTGATAGTCGCAAACCCGAGGCCTACTAGAGGCAGGACTCAGGGGTCATTATCTCTCTCCCTTCATTGTGGTATCTTTAGTGGGAGGTGGTCATGATAGAGTGGTATGAAAGGCTTATGATTTAGAGATAGGATGGAGTTTGGAGTTAGGAACAGTGAATATTTTATGGGTTGGTATGGAAATGGTTCCAGTTGACCTTGGTGAATGACATAGGCTAGAGAGACCAGTTAGGACTCGGGATTTTAGGGCCCCCCATGATCCAGTGTGTGGACTATGAGATTATTGAATGAAAAATTGAGGTGGAGATATTTTTTGGGTAGATACCTAGGATAGGTACATGCATCATGATTAATTGTAATCCTATTTTATTTGGGTTGTTTTGGGAAGTTTAAAATGAATAATGTAAATTAAAATTAATATAAATAAAAATCAATACTACCAGGATTAGAGAATATTTGTTTCCCTTTTAAAATATGGCTCTTATTCATCATCCATGTGTGGCTCAACTAGTGGAGGTTTGGTAGGATGAACCAATTGATCAGTAGAGGGTTGATCTGGTTGAGGATGATGATCAATGGAAGAGGGTGTTGTGAGATTTTCAGCATCAGGATTTGGGGAAGTATGAGGGAAGTGTTTCTGATGTGTATATAGAGATATGTCTAGAGGAATTATAGATTGCTTTCAATTTGATCTGGTACTTGATAGAGTAATGGGTCTCCTTGATAGTTATTCATATTCTAATAGTTATGCATTAGTGGTGGACATTGTACCTTTTTGAGAATAAGTAGGCAGATGTTTCATGGGTTGAATTTTATAAGGGGTTCCAGGTAGATTTCCTTTCATCGACCTTGAAGGATGTGAAGAGGCGGGAGCTACTCTCCCTTCGGTAGGGGCGTATGTATTTGCTGGATTTTTGGGTTAAGTTCAAGGACCCACTACGCTTTTCCCCAAGTCTTCTCCCAAATGAGGATTCTTGAGCAAGGTATATTGAGGAGGCACTATATCCTTTGATCCAGTATATAGTTACTCCTTTTACATTTACAACATATCTAGAGGTTTAGAATAAGGAATAGGTGGTTGAGTGGATTCACTCATAAGGACGATTAATGAAAGAGGGGGGAATTAGGTTTCCTCTAAGATTAGAGTTGTTATTGGTAATTCTTGGTCACTAGGGACTTCAAGGTCTCGGCCAGTAGGGATTTGACCTCAGTAGCTTCCCTTTCAGAATTCTGGGGCTAGTGGTATTTTGTGATCTTCCTAAGGACTTTATACCAATGTATTTTTTCTGTGGGGTTCATGGAAATCATTATGATCAATGGAAATTGGCCACTCAATCTTAGTTTGGTAGAGGTGGATAGATTCAGTGCCAGTCTCAGCAGTAATTACCAGCGAGGTTGTTCCATCAGCAAGGGCGGCAGTCTTATGCTTCAGTGAGAGAAGATGTTGTAGGTTTAAGTTGACCTCAGGATGTACCTCACCCTTAGAGACCTATACCCAATCATGTTAGTGGAGGTGGCTTTCAGTAGAGAGGTAGAGGATATGGGTATGGTTATTTATAGGCATTGAAGGTAGCAACACTAGAGAGTCAAGAGATCATTCGAGGTATGTTCATTTTATCGTGTACTCTGGTTTGTGTCTTTTTTGATTTAGGATCTTCACACTCATTTTTTTCCCACTCTAGTCCATTATTTAGGACTAGATGTAGAAATACTTCCCATTCCTCTAATGTTGACTACGTTATTTGGAGGCTACACCATCTTGTTTGATGTGTGTCGAGGATGTGCATTGATGATGGGGCAGAATCAGTCATGTGTGGATATTTTATTACTTCAGATGTAGCTATATGATGTCATTCTTGGCATCAACTGGTTGTATTTTTTTCATGCTATTATTGGATTATTCTATAGTAGAGTCATGTTCTTTGATGTAGATGTCCAGTGTGTGAATTTCATTGGTGACCATGGTTTCCATGTGGGAAGTCGTCATTTGGATACCCTTCTTTCCTTGGTGGATGAGTTGTATATGGAATAAGTAGACACTGGCATAGAAGAGGATCAAATGTTTTTAGGGATTTTCGAGATTTTTTCCTTAAGGATATTGTGTAAGTACCCCCTCAACACAACATTAAGTTAGGGATAAACTTTCAAACTAGTGCTTCTCTGATTTTGATGGCTCCATATCAGATGGTACCTTCTGAGTTGTAAGAGTTGAGGATTTAGATAGATGATCTGATGTAGAGGGGTTTAATCTAACCTAGTGTGTCACTATGGGGTGTTCCGGTGTTATTATCTATGAAGGCGGATGGTAGTCTTAGGTTGTTCATAGACTAATGGAGGTTAAACCACATAACAATCAAGAATCACTATCCTCTTCTGAGGATTGATGATGTTTTTGACCATTTGAGGGGATATTGTTGGTTCTCCCAGATCTATCTACAGTCTGAATATCACTAGTTGAGGGTAAAGGATGTAGATATCCAAAAGACTACCTTCATATTCAGTTATGGACACTTTGAGTTCATGATCATGCCTTTTGGTGTCACTAATGCACCAGATGTGTTCATGGGGCTCATGAACTCTGTGTTTCGTGAATTCTTGTACCTATTCATAGTTTTTTTCATCAATGACATGCTGATTTACTCAAATTCATGGTAGGAGCATATTGATCATCTTAGATCTATTTCATAGGTTCTTCATCACCACCAGCACTATTTAAAGTTTTCCAAGTGTAGGTTTTGGACATAATAGGTTCATTTATTCAGGCATGTGGTGTCTTAGCAGGGTGTGGAATTATACCCATTGAATTTTGAGACAGTTTTTTCTTGGAAATCACCCAAGAATGTGGTAAAGTTTCATAGATTCTTTGATCTTTCAGGCTATTATTAGAGGTTTGTGCCTTATTTCTCTTGAGTTTCAGCCCCATTGACAACATTGACCATGAAGGACCAATATTTTATCCAAAATGATTAGTGTTAGGTAGGATTCAATTATCTAAAGGGGAAGTTGTTTGGTGCTCCAGTTCTTCAGCTACCGAAGGAGGTTGTGTTGGTTGAGGTTTTTTGTGATGTGTCCCATTTGGGCTTGGGATGTGTCTTGATGAAGCAGGAGGTAGTGATCTCTTATGGGTCTAGGAAGTTACACCCTCATGATCATAATTATTCCACACATGATCTAAATCTAGAATAAGTTGTGTTTTCACTGAAGTTGTAGTGAAATTACCTCATTGGGGAGTGCTTTTTGGTATTTATGGATCACAAGAGTTTGAGTTATGTATTTTCTCAATGTGATATAAATCTGTGATAGAGAAGGTGGATGGATTTTCTTCAGGACTATGATTTCAAGATCTTTTACACCTCAGTAAAGGAGAATGTTTTGGTCGATGATTTGAGCATAAATTTACAAAAGAATGTTTTTTGATATTTTGTGGATACTTAGAGAGGTATGGAAGAGTTATAATCCCTATACTTATATGTGAGGGTGGTTGATGGAGGAGGTTTCTTCATTCAGATGATGGCGCATTCTTCTTTGATGCGGAAGGTGGAGTAGTCTTAGTGAGGAGACTTTGAGGTAGAGGTGATGTGTGATTGGGTTGGCCATGGTGATTCTCCAAATGGATGGTCAGAGGATGGTAAGAACCAAATGATGTTTTATGGGAGGTTTTTTGTTTCGGTAGTGATATGTGAAGGATTCCTTTATGAGTTTCATATCTCACCATTAGCGGTACACCTAGGAGTTTCCAAGATGTACCATGGTCTAAGAGAGTAGTTTTGGTGTCCTAGAATGAAATGATAAGTGGCTGAGTTTGTGGATTGGTGTCTAATTTTCTAGCAGGTAAAGGCCTAGAATCTTGTTCCTAGAGGTTTATTGAAGCCCTTGGATGTTCACAAGTTGAAATGGGACAACATCTCAATGGATTTCATCATATGGTTATCTTGATCTTTGGGAGGTTGTGATGTTATCTGGGTAATTGTGGATCAGTTGAAAAAATCGGCTCACTTCCTAGAAATTAAGAAGATGGTAACAGTGGATGTTTTATCAAGGAGGTGTGTGGATGATGTGGTGCGGCTGTATAGAGTCTTGAGGTCTATTGTCTCACATCAGGACATGTTTTACCTTATGAGTCTTGAGGGTATTTTAGCATGCTTTTGGTACTCAGTTACACCTCGGCACTACTTTCCACCCTCAAATGGATGGGAAGACAGATCAAACTATCTAGATGTTGTATTACTTATTGTAAGCATGTATCTTGGACTTCAGTGGATCATGGGAAAGACACCTAGCCTTGGTTGAGTTTGTTTATAATAATATCTATCACTCATACATTGGAATGGCCCTATTTGAGGCTTTGTATGGGTGGCCATGTCGTTCTATGTTGTGTTGGGAAAAGTTAGTGGATTTAGTATTTCTTGGACCTGATGTGGTGCGGAGCATGATAGAGAAGGTTTAGTTGGTTAAAGAGAGGATTAAATTATCACAAGACCAGAAAAAGTCTTATGTTAGTCACAGGTGGAGGCCCTTGTAGTTTGAGGTTAGAGACCACATGATCTTGAAGGTTTCCCCTCAACATGGAAAGCATAGGTTTGGTACGGGGAGTAAGCTTTATCCTGGGTTTTTTGGGACCTTTTAAGTGTTGAGGTGAGTAGGTGAGGTGGAATATCGGTTGGAATTTCCACTGTGACTAGAGAGGATCCACGATGTCTTCCACATCTCTCAACTCCTTCGGCATCTTCACAATGACTCCCATGTCATTGATTGGGTGGAGTTGTATATCAAGGATGATGAGACATTCATATAGAAACTATTAGGGATCCAAGATTATCAATAGAAGGTGCTACAAGGACCAACCATTCACTTATTTTATGCATTGTGGAGGCATATTGTCCTGGAGGAGTGAGAGACTCATATACATTCCCAGTACCCAGAGTTTTTTTGATCTTATTTTTCTTTTTCTGGTTTTTCTTGAATGATGTGATGTTTGAAAACCTTATTGTTTTATTCTATGAGATGTTTTTTCTATGATTTGTGTTGTATGATAAAGTTTTAACATGTGAAAAAGGGAGGACATGATTCCTAATTGATATGAATTGTTCTATGATGTGATTAAATTTGTGCAGGTGATTTAGTGGTGCCCATAAAAGATAGTATCTCAACATGGAGGATGGAATTACCCAATTCTTACAGTCAAGGAAGTATGGTTTTTTCATCTTTTTTGGGTGTTTGGGTTATTAGTTTTGGTTGGTAATGTCGTTTCAGATGTAAAGATATCCTTGAGATGTATCTCGATGGATGGTTTTTAGAACTTTTCTCTTTTTCCTTCTGGGATGGTTTTGGATTATCAAGGGTGATAATAGTTTGAGAGGTATATAATGTAATACCTAGACCTTTTATCCAGATAATTTGTGGGAAATATGGTGTTTGAGGTGTCTGGGGAAAGTCTATGGGTGTTTAGTGGAGGAAGGGAGGAGTTTTCGGGTGTTTTGGAGAGAAAAGGGGTGTTTTAGAGTATGGTGGTGGATTACCAACAGTGGATCATTTTGAACTAACAGTCAATCGCCAATGGTAGATCATTTTGAATTAATGGTGGATCACCAATGTTGTATCATTTTTAACTAATGTTTGATCACCAATGGTGACTCATTTTGAACTAACAGAGGATCACCAATGGTGTCTTTTTTTGAACTAACAGTAGATCACCAACGGTGGATCATTTTGAACTAATGGTGGATCACCAATGGTGGATCATTTTGAACTAATTGTGTATCAAAAACAATAACTCGTTTTGAACTAATGGTGGATCACCAATGATAGCTCATTTTGAACTAACGGTGGATCACCAATAGTGGCTCATTTTGAAATAATGGTGGATCACCAATGGTGGATCATTTTGAACTAATAGTGGAAAACCAATAGTGGCTCATTTTGAACAGTGTTTCTAGTTTTTCCAAAACTTCTAGATTTTCCCTTTTTGACATTTCTTTGATGAAAAATGGTTTTAATGCCTAAATTAATTAATTTTGAGGCTGTTTAAAAGGGGATTAATAGTATCTTCAATTTATTCAAAGTTCAGATACTTTCTAAATGGTTTAACCACATTATTTTGATGAGATCCTTATTTAATGGCCAATTAAAACCGTATCTAATCCCACTATTTTCAGATCTAATATTTCTAAAGTGAAGATACTTTATTCTTTTTTTCTTCCTTATTTATTTCTATTAAGATGAAGGGTTCTAAAATCCTTCTTCCCTTGGATTTGTGGATCCTTATTTCCAGTGTTGGTTTGAGTTTTCCCTATATGTGTTTTCCTCTTGTTCTCGCACCCCTTGTTTCTAGTGTAGAAAGTCGGTGTAAGGCTCCTTTATTCTATATAGGAATTCCTTTATTTCTACTTTATGTTTATCATGTAGGGAGGGGTTCTTATGTTTATCTATGTGGAAATGGTTTCATCTAAATTAATAAAGATAAATGAATTTGGTAAGGGGAAGGGGTATGTTTCGCATGCTTTTATAACTTTTTGATATTTCAATATTAGATTTATCTATGTTGTTGTATCACTAAAAATCATGGTCAGTTGGTAGCCTTTGTTTTTGTGGTTTTTATATGTGATGTGGTGCCCATGTTTTTTATTATTGTGAAACCACTTTAAATAAATGGTTAACCACTTATACTCGGTTAATGAATTGGTTTCACTAGGATATATGGATTTTGTGATAACATCCATAAATAAATAAGTGGAATTGAATGAAATCCCTTATTCCCAATCTAGAAAATGTTATGTGTGTGTTTTAACATGTTTGTAGATGTGGTTGTGTATTATGGCTTGTTTTTGTTGATGTAATTCATGGGTAGTGTCCTTATTGTGATGTGGGGGGGCAGTGGATGTGAGTGGTTATACAGCGGGGTTGCGATGGTAGTTGTGGTGTGTTTGTACAATGAGGCTACGAAAGTGGTTGTGATGTGATGGAAGGTGGAAGTTGGATGTTTTTGTTGGTCTGTTGAGTTGTGATGCCTATTTTATATTGTATTTCAATAGTTTCTTGAGTAGTATTGGAATTAAAATTGATTTTATAATGAAAAAATGAACTGTAACAGACTATGTGGTTCAAATGGTGGGCTGTTAAAAATAAATTAATGGGATAAAAAGTGTTTAATGAACTAGATATTCAGATTTAAATGGGTTTATTATAGATAATCTGTAAATTGGATTTAATTTAAAATGGTTTGTGGCATATGTCTTGTTGTGGGGTTTTATGCATTTAGAGGTAGCAGCAAGTGAGGAAAAGTTGTGAGCTAGTTTGTACCTTTTTTGTGAACCTCTGGGATGGGATTTTGTGTAGGTATTATATATACATTGTATTTCCTTGTGATTTCTTTTAGTACTACATATATAGATTTTAAAAGTTCTAGAAATCATTTTATCAGTGCTAATAAAGTGTTGATAATTGAAGCGCTGTTAAAAGGGATGGTCCCTTTTATCGGTGCTAAAAAAAGTGCTGATAAAGACCCCTTTTATCAGTGCTAAAAAAAGCACTGATAATGGCCCCTCTTATTAGTTCTAGAAAACTCTGATAAAGTCCCTTTTTATTAGCCCTAAAAAATGATGATAAAATTAAAAAAAAATGAAATTTTAAAAAACAAATCTAGAAATTCATAGTGTACCAACTCCCTTTTATTAACGCCCGACCCCCGTAACAATGCTTGGCTAGCCACCCACCTTCTCCCCCCCCCCACCCTTTAACAACACTAACACCCCCCCCCCCCACTCTTTAACAGTGCTACCACCCCCCCCCCTTTAAAATCATTATGCCCTCCTTCACCTTCCCATGCACACCTACCTCTCCTGGGTTGCAAGCCTAATACCACCCCCTTATACTCTAGCACCTTTTCCAATTACTTGTATTGTTTTGTTCTGTATTTCATGATATATCTATATATTTATATATATATCATTGAATTTTTTTATATCCATATATATATTTATTTATATTTATTTATTTATTTATTTATATATATTTATATTTATATATTTATTTAAATACATATATAAAATATGTTTTTTGTGTGTGTATGTGTGTGAATATGTGTGTGTTTATAAATATATACATACATACATATATATGTATGTATGTATGTATGTGCATATATAAATATAATTATACATGTTTATATTTATTTACATACATAATATATTAATATTTATATACATATATTAGAATATATAAAAAAATACATATTTGTTTGTCAATACTCACACACAAATATATATGTCACATACATCACTTATTTTAAAGTTAAATTCCATTTAATTTCCATTCATGCTTTGTTTTGAGGGTTTCCCAAGCATTTATGGAGGAATGGGTGAGTTTTTATGAATTGGGCCAAACTGTGAGCTCAATTCCAGATTTAAAAATAAATTTTGATTCATTTATAACTTCTTCATTTTTCAACATTTTTCATCCATTAAAATTCCTAATTGTCATCCCCTGACATATTAACACCACCATATTTATTTGGACTATTTATAAATCCATAATCATGGTGGATATGGGTTTTTATTTAAGGAATTGGTCCTGCCCGAAAGCCCATTTTTTGCATTAAAAATAAATTTTAATTATTTAATATCTCCTTCACTATTTGCGTTTTTTTGGTGATTCCAACTCTCACCCAAGACCACTTACCTAAGGCGCGCCCTCATTCCCTCCTCTTACAATTTGGAGCTCGATAGAATTGAGAAAATGGTTTAATATTCTCTAGATTTCAGAAATCGTCCAGATTTGGAGAGGTAAATTGATCCTTTCATAACTCCTTCTATTCTTACTCTTTTTCCCCCATTCCAATTCCTACATTACCTTCTCATTCTTGTTCGAATATAAATTAAATTTTTATCTGTTTTAAAATTCATATTATGGTCGATTTTGGGTCGTTTTCTTCAGGATTGTTTTGGGTAAGTGATTCCTTCTTGGTTTCTTCCTTTTCCCTTAGGGTTTCCTCTCTCTTTCGTTATGTTCTAAAATTTCCAGAAGTTAGGGTTTGATACTAGGGTTTAATTTGGTGTATTTTTGGTCAAATATTGTGATCTAGGTCTGAATTTATCTTCCTTGTGGTGCGGCGGTTGTGTGGTTGACGTTTCGAACCAAGTTTTGAGGGATTTGACACTTCCGGTAGGTTATTCTGTGTGTAATCATTTCTAGATGAGTTAGTTTGCTTGAATTAATTATTATTCATTTTCATAATATGCTGTGTGTGGTGCAAAAATTTTTTATGTTGTATTTGGTTAAGCATTTATTTTTATAGTTTCATTTTAGCTTAAAATTTGGTGTTTTTCATGTGTAGCCCTTTGGGGATTGTTTGGGATTGTTTTATAACATATGAATTTGGTTTAATAAATCTTTTTTGGGATGAAAATTCTTATTTGGTGGGGTATTGGTGTGCCACTAGGTTTTAAAGAGTTTTTTTAAGGGTTTAAGGTGTAAAACTTTATTGTACTTCTTGAATGTGATTTTGAAAACGTGTGTGTTTCATGTGGATCTTTTGTACTATTGTTTGAGGTGTTTGTATAACACATGGGGGTTGTTTAATAAATGTTTTGGGGGCTTCAAATTCTATTTTTAATTTGTATTGGGGTGATTTTGTCCTTGAAATATGGTTTTGAAATGGGTTTTATTTGAAAAGCTTTGGTACACTATTTAGAATTGTTTTATGAAAGTTTTGAGTGGTTTAATGATCTATGTAAGAGGTGAAACCATATTGGAAAACTATTTTGGATTGTTTATAATTTCAAATGATCCATTTTAAATTTTAATAGTTCTGTTATGTGATGTTTATAATATTTTTAGGGACTTCATAAAATTGTTAAAGGATGTGTTGGATTGTGAAAGTTATGAAAAAAGTGTTGTGGGCTATTTTGGTGTGAGTTTGATTTCAAAATGCATTTGAATGAAAAGTGGAATTTGTGACTTATGTGATGTACATGGGGATGTTTGGTTAATGTGTTATGTGGAAGTGATATCTACATGTGAAAACTATATTTCTTGGCTTGTTGAGCATGTTTGAGCACAAAGGGAAAACCAGTGTATCGAGGTGGGTGGACGTGTACTAGTATGCTAGTGAATCTGTGGGGTTTGGCCTCAGTTTCACTTTACAAGATTGAAACTTACAACTTTAACTACACTATGATGATGATTATTGGGGACCACTAGGTTATGGGTATGTTCCCTACTAGTGTCTCGTGCACGAGAACGAATATTGTGATGGTTACTCTCACCGAGATACGAGGTACCTGGGACCCAGAATGAGCTAGTGCCTAGGGGTTATTTCCTATTTCTTGTGCTCGTTATTTAATTTGTACTTACCATCATCATACGGTATAGTTGGCTGGAAAATTCATTAGTGTTGACATTATTTTTAAAAGTGTTGATTCTTAATGATAGCCCACTTGAAAACTATTTTTATTCAAAGTTGCATCTTTTAGAAATTGTAACTAGTTTTTCATGTTTTTGAAAACTTGCATGATTTTTGTCTTTAAATGTTTATCACATGGAATATCTTAGTGGTGGTATCCTACTAGGAATTGGATCACACCCTACTTACACCCTTGGATGTAAGTAGACTTGGTTATTTTTTTTGTCGTAGGTTGGGTACAATTTTTTTTGTTCCAGTGGTTCGGGTTTCTAGCAGGTCCTTGGTGGTGAAGTCTTGTGGAGGTGGCTTGAGGGTGGTGCCCCTTTCCATGAGGGTTCTTGGGCTGTCTTTATTTGGTTTTGTACCTTTGGTATAGTCTTTTTGAGTTGTTTTAATCTATGTAATTCAGTTCTGAATTTTTGTAAAACATTGTTTGGTTTGAAAAATCCAGATTTGTTTCATTGGATTCTTTTGTTGTTTTATGTTTATAAACTCGGGTAAATCGTTCCCAATTTTCATTTTATGATACCCGGGCACTTGTGCCAGCCCGTGGGGATCGGGAACGCCCTTCGGGCCTTGTCACGGGCTGGGTTTGGTGCCATTTTTGGTGGCGATCGATTCGGTTCGTGACAATATATATATATATATATATAAACATTATATATATAATAATTGTATAGGTATATAAATATTCATACATTTTTATTTTAAATAAAATGGATATTATTTTTTATTTAGATAAGGTTTATATATTGAGAAATATATTTTATATATAAATATTTTTAATTATTTATTTATAAAATTAAATTTTTATGTGTGAATATATAAAAAATATGTATATATTGTTATATATTTGATTATAAATAGTAGTAAATTGTAAAAAACGAAAAAAAAAATTAAATACATAATATCAATATTAATGTAATACCTAGGAATAAATTCAGTCTCCCCAGAAAAAGGGAAAAAAGACCCCCATAAATGAGGATGAAAATCCATCGAATGTTAAAAAATTGAGGTACCCCGACTAAAACTCAGTTTTAGAGGCCTTATGAGCCTTTTTTGACCTTAAAAAATGAAACAGAGGGTTTACCTTGAGTCACAAGGGCATAGAACTCATTGCAAGCTTCGATTTTATATGTGGTAGAGCCCAGATGGACACTCGGATCAAAAGTTATGGTCGTTTAAAGTTTGAGTTGAATTTCCAACTTATTTTAGATCTTTTTTTTATTTTTTTATTTTTTTTATATTTAAAATGTTATTAAATAACTATTACTGGATAAAAATTAAAAAATTATTTATTAAAAATATTTTTTAAATTATTTTATAAGACTTTTTTACTAAATATCTTATATATTAAGTTTAAATTTCCATTTATCCTTATCTAAAAAATATTTAAAAAAATATATATTATATTTATATAAATATAAATATATTTATATATTAATATATTAATATATTAATATATTATTTTTAATGAAATATTTTTTTAAATATACCCATTATCGGCACTATTAAAAAAACACTGATAAAAGGGGGTCTTTATTAGCGCTTTTAAAAAAGCATTGATAAAGGAGTACTTTTAACAACACTTTTTTTAACACTGTTAAAAGTACCTTTTATTAGTGCTTTTTGTTAGCGCTAATAAAGACACCCCCTTTATCATTGCTTTTTTACTAGTGCTGATAAAGGGTAGCGCTACGTAAAGCAGTTTTTGTGGTAGTGTTTATACACCCCACCCATGTTGAGCACCAAGTGATAAAACCTATATATATATATATATATATTTGGTGGGTGTTTTACCAACATCCCAGTGGGAGGATGGATGGCTAGATACCCACTCTTCCCCACTCCCTCTTTCTGGTGTTGGTGATATGCATGGGTCGTGATGGTCAGAAGTCAAAAGTGCCACTATCTATATGTGATTTGATGAGATGTGATGGACCGGGTTTCCTTGGGAGAGGTGTGATGAGATGGATTATGGTGGGGGTCATTCATGGTAGGAGGAGGGCACAAGGTTGATGTTTTTCATGTTTATAATACCCTGCTACACTGGTTATAATATATGATGTGATGTGATGGCCCAAGTGTATGTGGGCATGATGTGATGTGATGTGATGTTTTTTGGAAGAGGTGGGAGCACCAATACATATGATGTTAGGGTGTAAGAGCAGAAAATCAGTGGGATTGTGGTGTGAGGTACCCTTCATTGATGTGATTCATATTATATTATTATACTTGGATGCATTATTTGGTGAGTGGGCCTTAGTAAGGTTGGAATTTTGGTTAGTATACTTGTATAGGTGATTTTTGTTTCTGTTATTTTCTCACGGGTGCATTGGTATTATCTTTCCACATATACATGAGAGACTTTGGTTTTCAAACTAATTATACTTGTATGCTCAACCTATATATATATAACTATTTTCAGGTTTTTAGGGGGACTTCTTGGAACGTGCAAGACATTACTAGCTCAAACCTTTGGATAATTGTTGTGTCGCTGCTTTAGTTTTTATTTTGGGTATTTAATTTGGAAACTTTTACATGTATCAAATTTATTTATATGTGCATTATGGGATGGTTTTGGATTTTTTTTTATATTATGTATTGGAGTTGTTTGTGGATGATTCATATTATCTTATGATCCTACATTATTATAGAGGGTAATTCTTCCCATTTCATGAGATTTTTATACCCTCAGTTATTTTCACCAACCCAGGACCTACTGGAGGCAGGACTTGGGGGTCATTATCTATCTCCCTTTATTGAGGTATCTTTGGTGGGAGGGGTTCATGACACCCAGCATCATGGTCATTCCATATAGACATAAATCGAATCAAAGGATATTTCCCAAGGAATTCTATAGTATCAATATGGGTAGTTGAATCCTAAGTGACCAGCCATAGGAATTCCATTAATATCAAGTATATCAACCAAATCCTAGGTAACCACCCAAATATTCTGTATTCATCGAGAATTCAATTATAAATACTCAAGGTTAGTGTGTCCCTCCTGCAATATCCTACAAAGAATAATGCAAGGTTTGGATATTTTCCCAACCTTTAGAATGTAGTCAAGGTTTATCTCTCAAGTTACCAACCCAACCCCGTCACAGCCATAATAGGTTTACACCACAAATTCAAGTTTTAAGGTGACAGTCACAATCATCTATAACCATAACTGCAATAACCCTCTATAGGGTAAACATAACACTGGGGCACCCACTAGGGTCCCCTAGGTCACCTCATATTACAGACACCTGATATGGGCTCCTTGATCTCAAATTCAACTCTCAGTTCAACACCTACCACTTAGAGGCCATCACATCCATTAACATAGTCATAATCATCTCCATGCCTCATTGTCCTCCTAGTAAAATACATAGATACACCTTTTTATAGAGAAGGCTTAAGGCCTATATCAATACCCAATTCATCCCAGGTTGGCCCTCTTACCCAACCTATACATAATCTACCTAGGGAATTCCTACTCAGGTGCTCACAGGCCAAGGGGGGAGGAACACTCACCCCATACTCATATAATTAAACCTGAAGGCTTCAAGGAATCTTAAGGTTCTAAGAAGGCCTACTAGGGCCATACGTTTATGTTCATCACATCCCTCTATAAGAATGTTCCAAGGAACCTATACTAAGGGCCACCATAATCACTTAATTCATTTCATTTAATTATCACCCCTTAGGGTTCGTACATCTCAAGGCATACATTTATAATCAAGGCTTCAACCATCGGCTCCCAAAACATCAATCTAGAGAAAAAGAATTCATTTTGGACCTTGAAACATTTTTCATTCCATTAATATGCATTTCATTTTAATTAAACAATTCATTTAGATTAAAATTTTCAATCTCCCTTAGTGGCAAGACCACATGTCGCACGTCAAACATATGTAACAAAATTAAAATACTATAGGTTGTGCTCAAGGGACCACCAACCTCGATTCCAAAGTTACTAACTTTTAAAGCATCCCAATGACTATCTCTCAAGATTTTCCCAATCCTACTAGCATTCATCCATTGATATAAGACCTCTGTGACTCTCTCCCAAGCTCATCCTAATCCAACTAGTACTCTTTTTATCGATACATGGCCCTAGTGACCTCATTGCACTAAAATGGTGACCAATCACTTGAGTAAGGTATATGGAATACATATGACACCACTATGGAAAAAAGACCTAATAATCAAAACCCAGTCAATAGATAATTTAATTAAGATAGAATACTTATAAAACTCCACCAGGTGATGTAACTTTGATTAAATGATGTGTGGCGACATGAAATCATCCTCTCAGGATATCCTCTATCCACAACATGAAAAAGTACCATAAATCAAGATTATTTCAACCATAATATGATAAAAATCATTAATAAACCCTAACCCAAATTGGTTAAAATCAAAGATGATAGAGGGAAAACAAAATAGAAGAAAAGTAAAAGAAGGAATGAGCTGAAATCATCATCGAAATGCATCCAAAATCACCCCAATCCATGCGAGATAAAAAGGGAGGAAGAGAGGGTAAGGTCTTGATGAAATGACCTCCCCGAGCGGCTCTCCCATATAAAAACAAAGAGGGGAAATTGGTAAATTATCAGTCTTCCCCCATTATAAAAAACTAGGTGGGGGGTTTTTATGGAATGGCTATATGGGCCACAACGTAAAGTCCCCTACTATGGTGTGAAGTATAGTTCTACAGCATATCCCACCTTGGGAGCAGCCTGAGGCCCGACATGCTAAGCTCCCACCACATTGTAGACCTCTAGGGATATGTTGTGGTCCTCCTCAACCAAGTCCATGTTGTGGAGTGTCCTCCTCGACTATATAATAGCCATCTCCCCGAGTACCTTGACACGCCCAACCCCTCGGTAAGGCCCCTGCTGGGTGTTTTGAATAGAGACTCCCTCATCACACCACACCCTACACCATTTTGTGGCTCCCCCTATGGTCCCTCAAAATGTGAAACATGGCTCTACCATGACATAGACTCCCTGACCGTTTCCAAAAAATGAAACTCCTAAGCACCATGAAAAAACCATGGAAAAAATACCCTCCATGGAGGATCCCCCCGGGCTACGCCATGGTCTTCCTCGACTAGGATATGCTACAACATAGCCTCATCATCTACGATATAGCCACATCCCCTCTCCATTAACACATATGAAACACCAAAATGGCATAGCACCAAGGCTATGATGTGGTTCTCCTTCCTTTGCAAAAAAATTGCAATGGCCATAGCTCATGACACGCCACAATGACCAAGGTTGTGATGTGGTCTGTAATGTGAAATGGTGATTATCTCTCAAGTCACCCTGAACCTTATCTAATGCTCACCCGAGAACCCAAATCATCAATCAGACCTCATTCCACATCTAAAAACATATCCTAGATAAGTTTCAACTCACAAAATTCCATTTTGAATCCTGGTTCTCAAAAAAACTTCCCTCACTATAATCAAAAATTAAAATTCTCTCTAAAATCTACCACCCAAAAACAAAGGTATTTAGATAACTAAGGATGATTTTGAGTGAAAGATAAAAAATGAATCACAAAAAATGAATTTCATTGTGATAACCTAACATTTGGTTTCAAATTAATTGCATATGTTTGATTTTTAAATGATTTTGATGATATTTTATTATTCAATAGATACAATTTATCAATCAATTGCAACAAATGAATTTAATTGTGATGGTTAAACAATATGTTACAATATAATTTCTTCTCAATTGTGGTGGTTAGACAATCTATCCAATTACCCGATACATTGAATAAATTTATTCATTCTACTTCGAGTCTTTAATAAATTATTATTGATGTACATTATTTTTTCCACTCATTTATTATGATCAATCTCATATTTTAAAAAAAATTAAAATGTCCTATTTTGAATATCAAATCTTAGGTGTTTTATTGAAATCGCACATCATTTTCTTTGATCAACACATTTTGTTCAATATGTATGTATCTATATTTGTGAGTGTGTATACAGAGAGATGAAAATAGGTTAGGTACCCATGAAATTAGGGACACCCAAACACTAACCCATTTATTTTTATAAAACTCAAATCCAAAACCAAACCCATTTATTTTTAAAATTAAATACTCTAACTCTACAGTATTATATTTTTTACTATCTATTTAACTAGTTAAACCTTTCAATCACCCAATTATAAATTAAGATGTTTAAATTTAATTTATAAATCTAAAATAAAAATATCAAAAAATTAATCAAATATATTTTGTGATTTTATATTCATTTAATAAAATATATTTTGTAATTAAATTTCATAATAACATTATTATTAGTAGTAGTACTAATACTAAAAAATATTATAAATACAAATGAATTAATAAATAAATACATTTATATAGGTGCACACATATAATATATTAATATGTGTATATATAAATAATAAGTGTTTATAATATATATCTATTTAGGTGATAACATATAATAAATGTATATTATAAGTATATATATATAAATATATAATCTAATGATTAAAAAATGACAATAAATCTAATTCTTTAAAAGAAAAAAAATTATATTAATAAAATAAGTAAAAAAATAAAAAAAAAAGAAAACTGATGTGCATATTTTTTGGTTCTTTTCTAATTTTTTAATTATTCACCGGTACTAAGCCCCACTTTTGGTCCCTTTTTTATGTGTTGTTTTGTTGGTTTTGATGTTCCTAGAAGTTACATGAACTAATGTATGAGCATTTTATTGGCGTCATCTTCCTGAAATAATACTTGAGGATGTCAGGTTTGTAGAAACTAAGCTCTTAGAAGGTGAAATCCTAAAAGATGATGAGAACTTGAAAGTGGTATGAATTTTTGTATGTATAAATTTTATTATTTGTAATCAAATTTAATTAATTTGTATTATTCAAAATTTTATTTCTTATTCTATATATTTGGATTTAAAAGTTCTCTTTACCCTTTAACTGAATATCATGCTAAGGTAACCAGTTGTGTAAAGGAAACTTTCTCCTTGCGTAAGGGTAATCTTGTTGAGTAAGTGTAACTTTCTCCTCATATAAGGGTACTCTTTTTGCATAAAGGTGCCTTGCCTCTTGTGTAAAGTTTTCCTGGAATGTGTAAGGGTAACACCCAACTTTCGTAACTGTAATACCTTATATACATAAGGGTACTCATGGATGCATAAGGGTAATACCTTACATGTGTAAGGGTGATACATTACATGCATAAGTGTAATATCTATATATGTAATGGTAAATCCTACATACATAAATGTTATTAATTTTCACGTAAAAGTAATTCCTCTCGCGTAATAGTACATTATGTGCTCATGTAAAGGTAATACATGTCTCACGTAAGGGTCATCCTACTTATGTAAGGGTAATCCATGGATTGCGTAAGGGTATTACCTAGATCATATAGATGTAATGCCGCATAGAGGTATTTCCAAGTAATGGTAATCCATTTTTTTATCATCCAAACTGCCTCTCACTTATGGGTCATCCATGTGGATCGCATCCCGCATTAGCCACCTGACTCATCGATGCCTCTTCTTCCATCGTGATTGAACCTAGGGGATTATCGTTGGAAATTAATTTGAATTCATTGTTGAGAAGGAAAAGGTTTTCAAATTATTCCCCATAGTGAGAAAGATTGAGATAAGTGTATGAAGGAGATTCCATCTGAGGCTCTTGAAGTCTTCCGAAGCAGATCGTCTTCATCGTTTCCAAACCTAGTATAGGGTTTTAGTGGAGAGAGGTGGGGATCTTCGGCATTTGTCGTGAGATGTTCTCACTTGAAGGAAGACATCGGTAGTTGGATATCCTTTAAATATTCTTCAAGGTTCTAGTATTTTAACCTAGAACTGTAAGAAGTTAATTCCACTTTTTTTTGTTTCATTTCATATTGCCATGTACGATGTTGTGTCATTTTATGCTTGTATGTATCATGAGTTTTGTATATGAATATCCTCAGACAATTTCTCTATTTTATTTAGTACTTTCATCTCTTGTAATTTTGGTTGTTTTATTTCTTTAATAATAAAGTATTATGGTGTTTTTCTCATCATGTATATAGGATAATTGTGAATCAAATCATGTTATATCTATGTGTTCTTTAATTTTATTACACTGCATTTATCTTGAATCTACTTTTCCCGTTCTGTTTAATTATTAATAGAATTGTCTAAATTATTTTGTGAACTCAACTCCTATATTAGTGTATCTTGGTCATTTCATTGGGACTACAATATCAGCATATCCCCCAATAATTGGTATCATAGACACCTAATCTTGAATAATGGGATCAATGAAATTTGACATTAACAAATTCAATGGGGATAATGATTTCAATCTATTATGGGTAAATATGAAAGCATTGTTAGACCATAATGAGCTCCTCAATTCCCTTGGTCATCCTAAAATGAAAGTTTTTACCCTATCCACTAATGAATATTCTGCTACTACTGAAGTATATGTCCCTTCTGATGTGATTAAGAAGGCTCGTAGTTTAATACTCTTGTCTTTAGGTGATACGGTCCTTCTTGAGGCATCTTATAAATCCACTGTTTCCCAAATCTATTCCAAACTTGAAAATTTATATATGAAAAAGACCTTAGTAGTACAACTATATAATAATATGTGGTTGTATAATTTTCATACGCATCCTATAACTATAGTCAGGACTCATGTTGATGATTTTAATAAAATTGTTCTTTATTTTTCTAATATAGAAGTTAAGTTGGATGATGAGGATTTGGCTATCATATGGTTTACCTCTTTATATGATTCTTATAAATAAATTAAAGACTCAATGATGTATGGTAGGTATTCTTTAAACTTATAAGAAGTTATGTATGCCTTGTTTTCTAAAGAAGTCCAAAAGAAGTATCCTAATTTTGTTAAGTAGGAATCTAAGGGGATAAATATTAGAGGTAGGTATGAGAAGAGAGGGAAAATAAGAGGTAAGAGAAATTCCAAGATTCGATCATGGTCTAGAGGTAAATAAATAAAATTCTTTCATTGTAAAAAACATGGTCACATTAGAATAAATTGTCCCCAAAGGGCCAATTCTAAGAACAATACTAATAATAGTGACCATTCTTTGTTGGTTGAGAAATATTTTGATATTATCAACGTTCTAAATTCCTTTCACTGATTATATGAGTTCTAAATGGGTCCTAGATTTAGGATTTTCATTTCATATGTGTTCTATACATGATTACTTCATTGATCTGAGAGAGATTGGGAGTAGTGAGGTTTTCCTTGGAAATAAAAAAAAATATAGAATCATGGGTAGAGGGATTGTTTATCTAGAGTTTCATGATGGTTTAGTCAAATCCTTAGATGTGAAACCCTTTGTGTCATAGGTATTACTTAGTTTGAACATGGTTTTTTCTTTGGATTTTTCTATAGGTTTTTGTGAGTTGGAGGTTGAAAACAAGTTTTTTTAGAGAAACAGGATAGGAGCACAATTAGGGAACACATTTAGTACTAACTATGTAGTAACCATGTGGTATATATCTATGAGGTTCAATTGGAATTTTTCACAGTTTGAGCATGGTTAGTCAAACCATGTAGCTTTCCAAGGGAACCATGTGGGTGTATGGGTGATTATACAGGGTTGTCGCATGGCTTGAGCATGGTTTTCCCAAATCATGTGGGTTTAGGGGTGGTTATCCAAGGTTGTCACATGGTTTTATCATAGTTTTCCTAAAAAATGTGTCTCATATCCAGGAGACCATACACCCTATTTTTCAAGGGATGGTGGCCATACACAGTTAGCACACAGTTTTTCCAATCGTGTGCCCCGATCTGAACCTTTAATAAGGTATAATTTACCCTTTTCCCTTGATAATTTATATTTATAATCGCCTTTTAATCCCTATTAGTCTCTAACTAAACCTTCCCCAGTGATCTAGAGGCTTCTCCCCTTGGATTATTGGTGGTTTTCCTTCGTTCTTGATGGGTCTCTTCGAGGTATGTTCTGTTTTTTATTAGGTTTTCACTCTTCTTCTTAAATCCTATCTATATCTATTATCCTTTTATCTATTTGTAACATAAATGAGATTTAGATTCTAGATCTAAGGGGTTTGAAAAGGGTTTTATGTTTTTTCTTATGGATCTAGGCTCATGAGGACCCGATCTACTCATTCTCAGTCTCTATTTTTGAATGTAATTAGTTTACCTCTGTTCTTAATGTAGGTGTCTTTATACAAAGGTTCTAATTCATGAATTACTTTATGTTCCATGAATTCCTTTGGTTTGTTTTATTCAATTGATTTATTTGATATAAAAGTGTATTTTCTTAAAGATATTTGTGTTTTTAAAGGTGTTTTTATTTAAAACGGATTTGTGCACACTATGCTTTCGATGAAATTTCTTAGAGGTGGTTTTGGTACTAAAATGGATTATCATTCTTGGAAGTTGTGATTATTTTCTATTAAAATATTTTCTAAATAGTGATCAAGGTTTTCAAATGGTTTTTGGAAAACTTAGCACATTGGGAACCTTGGGTGCATCAGGAAATGGCTTATGTCACTTTAGTGTGTGTCATACCACTAGAGGTTTGATATCGACAGACTATGATAGGACTCGATATCAGTTGGATTCATGTGATGTATGGATTAGTTTTTTCTTTATATGTTTGAGTACATATTCAAATAGGCTAGATCCCAAATCTTATTTTTTATCATTTATACTTGGTTTTACACATGATGGTATATTTTATGGTTGGTTTCTCACTTTTTTATCATATGGTGTATCCATTTTTAGATTTTCTTATACAATCATGCTTTATAACATGTACTTGTCATATTCTTGGTTTGTGTGAATATGAAAGGTTTTTATGAAATCCAAAGGGTTTTTTATAAAATGATTATCTTTCAAAAATTCTTTATAATCTGGATTTGTTTAAAATATAGAGCTAATGTTTTCATGGAATTATACTTTGTATAGATTTTTTTGTGAAAAAATACTAGGAATTGTGCTCACATCCTACTTTTTCCTTTGGTAATTTGTAGATATGTTTTTATAAGACTCGTGTAAAGGGAAGGGCATCATGTATTTCATCAACTTCTCTTGGTTGTTGTTGCCTTTATATTGGGACTGATTGGTGGTAACGGAGGGTCACATGGAGACTCATTGTAGTATTTTCTTGGTTTTTCCGGTTTAGTTGTATGCCTTGATGTTTTATGTCTCATGGTTGTATATTTTACTTCTGCATTGTACTCTATTGGTTTGAGTTCTTTCAGTTATGCTTGAGACATGTTTTCTTGTCAGTTTGATTATCACTTTGTGGCGGACCTTCTCAGGTGACATGTCTAGTTGACCTGGTTTGGTTCGTTGCATTAGAGGAGGTTAGGTGGGTTCTTGATTTGAAGAGGAATCTTATTTACCTAGGTGTCTTGGACCAAAATGGGTATATTTTTAGGTTTTATTCAATGATTCTTGAGATCTCAAAGGGGTAACTCGTTGTTATGAGAGGAACCCTCTCCAATGGTCTATATGTCTTGGATGGTAGGACTCATGTGAAACAATTAAATGCAACTCTTTCCCCCATAATAGACAATACTATGTTATGGCACATGCGATTAAGACATGTTATTACAAAAGGGTTGAATGAACTAAGAAAATAAGGAATTTTAAATGATGTAACCCTGGACAGTCTTCCCTTTTATGAAGATGGTGTTCTTGGTAAATCCAAACACGTTATTTTTAAGAGATCAACGTATAGAGCTAAACCCCCTTTATAATATGTATATTTTTATTTGTGGGGTCCCTTTAGGACTGATTCCCATAGTGTGGGTGCTATTATATGAACTTTATAGGTGGTTATTCATGGAAAGTTTGTATTTTCATACTCAAGCAAAAATCTAAAACCTTTAAAAATTTCAAAATTTATAAATCTAGTGTTGAAACTGAATTTGGAAATAAACTCAAAACCCTTAGGAGAGAAAATGGTCTAGAGTATTTTTCTAATGATTTTATAAACTATTATAGTTCTGAAGGTATTCTTAGATGTAGAACTGTTTTGGATACCCCAAAACAGAATGACCTAGCAGAGAGGATGAATATGACTATTTTAGAAAGAGTGAAAAGCATGCTCTTATATTCAGGTCTTACCAATTCCTTATGGGAAGAAGTTATTTCTACTATTGTCTATATAATCAATATATTCCCCTCTTACTCCATTGACTTCAAAATCCCTAAAGAGATGTGGACTGGTTCACCCCCTAGTTTAGGACATCTTAGAGTTTTTGGTTGTACTTCATATGCACATAGAAGTACTAATAAACTAAAACCCAAGGCTATAAAATGTGTCTTTGTGGGATACCAACATGGTTTCAAAAGGTAAAGGCTTTGGATAGATAAGAATAGTTTTCATAAGTGTATAATCAGTCGTTATGAAGTTTTCCATAAGGCTTCTGCTACTAAATAGAAGGCCTTTGATCCTGTCCAATCTGAACAATCTGAACCTACAGGTGTTGAGGTTAGTTTAGAGCCTAAAATGAAGCCTGAACCCAAGGTTGTCTCCACTAATCCACCCCAACCGACTCACATTAAACCAAATCCTGTTAGTGATTCTAAATCTAATTCTGAGGTATAGAGAGATGGTGACTTGAGTGATTATTAGTTGACTCATGATAGGACCATAAGAACTATTAGGATTCCAACCTGGTTTATTGAGTTGATGTTGTTGATTTTTTCTTTAATATAAATTGTGACCTAGGTGGTGATGAACCCCAAAGATTTAAATAATCTATTAAGTCTGATTAATCTAGGTAGTGGCTTTCTGCCATGAGAGATGAAATGGATTCTCATCTTAAAAACCAAACCTGGATAATTTTAAACAAACCTGAAAGGGAGAAAATGATAGGTTATATATGGATTTTTAATAATAAATAATACAACACTGGTGAAAAGAAAACTAAATTCAAAGCTAGGCTTGTTGCAAAGGGATTCCCCCAACATGAAGAAATTGATTATAGTGAGATTTTTTCACTTGTTTTCAATCATTCCTCCATCATATTTTGGTTACCCTTTATTGCCCAAAATGACTTTCATGTTGATCAATTGGAAGTTAAAACTTCCATATTACATGTAAAGTTGGACGAATAGATTTATATGCAACCACCTAATGGTTTTTCAAGATATTTTAAAAGCGATCAAGTGTGCCTTTTAAGGAAATACATGTATGGCCTTAAACAATCATCTAAACAATGGTATAAGTAATTTGATTCTTTTATTCTTAAAAATGATTTTACTGGAATTAAATATGATGCTTGTGTTTACTTTAAATCTATCAAGAATGTTTTTTTTTATTTACTCATATATGTTGATGATATGCTTGTAATTTTCAAAGACATCAGGTTGCTAAATCAAATGAAAAAAAAATTCATAATTCTTTTGAAATGAAAGATTTAGGGAAAGCAAAGAAAATTCTTGGTATGAAAATCACTAAGGACAAAAATGTTATGGTGTTGTGTTTATCCCAATCTATTTATATCAAGAAGGTGTTAAAAAGGTATTTTCTAGATAACTTGAAACATGTTAGTGTGTCTTTAAGTCAACACTTCAAGTTATCCTTGTCACAATCCCCTAGAAATAATTTTTACATTGGTTTTATGAGTAAAATCTCTTATGAAAATAGAGTAGGCAACCTCATGTATGCCATGATATGCTCTCGACCAAATATCTCTTTTGTTGTTTGTACCTTGAGTAGGTTTATGGGAAGTCCTGGAAAGCCCCATTGGCATGCATTAAAGTGGTTACTTAGGTATGTCTTTGTGTCTTCTTATTTATGTATTTGTTTTGGAAAAAATGATTCTTATAGTCAAGATATTGTTGGCTTTGTTGATTATGACAATTCTGCAAATATAGATACTAGAAAATCTATTCCTGGTTGTGTATTCTTAGCTTTTGGTGGTCCTATTTCTTGGAAATGCAATATGAAATCCATTTTTTCTCTATCCACCACTGAGGTTGAATTCATAGCATTAACTAAAGCAATCAAAGAAGTAATTTGGTTGAAATTCTTAGTTAATGAATTGTCTTTATCTTCAGGTAATATTGAAGTCTTTTGTGATCGTCAGTCTGCATTGCATCATTCTAAAAATCATGTTTGTCATGGGAGATCAAAATAAAGACATTAGATTGCATTTTTTAGTGATTTAATTGAAAATTGGACAGCATGTGTCACTAAGATACATACTTCGAACAGTCCAGCCGATAGTTTGATTGAGGTTCAATTGTCTAGGTTTAGGCATTGTTTAGGACTTATGAGTGTAGTCCCTTTTCAATGAACTAGGTTCTGAGAACACCATTGATGTTATTAATATTTTCATAACTTTTTATATAATCCCTTTACTGATTTTATATTAAATTTTCATAATTTGTGTGAAATATTAATGTTTAAATATTAAATATAATTTTTGAGCACTATTTGAATTCATCCAGATTCAAGTCAGTTTACTGTTTTAATAATAACTATCACCCTACTGATTAAAATTGTGTGGTTCATGTTTTTTAGGATTACTTATTCAATTTCCCATATATCATTATAAGTAATAATTGTCTAATTATACCATTTGAAGGTTCATATGGACCACACAAGAAGGCCCACAGAATCTCTGAAGAAATTGGACCAGCCATGAATATTGAATTTCTGGGCTCAATTAGGAAGTCCAAATTCCTTTATTCTCCTCCAACGTTTGGGAAAAATTCAAGGAGTTATGGATAAAAATCTCAGGGCCCAAATCCAAAAACAAGAGGCCCAAATTAATCTTTGAAGTTCAGCCCACCATTCTGTCTGGGAAATACAATCAGCACACCAAAATTGACTTTTCTCATGATATAGTCTTCCAATAAATCTGATATTTCACAGTGTGAAAGAGGAGATATAGGTGGAATAATTTTTTGAAAAAATCATCCAGATTTGAAGGCATATTCCTATTAAAAAATCCAATCACATTTCGGTCATCGAAAAAGAATGACAGTTTAACATTGTTTATGAAAATCGACATAACTTTGGATTCATAAGTCAAAATGTCTCAAAATTTTGATATTAGTCATACAACATTATTATCTACACCTTTGAATAAGAGGATATCTCTATATTCTTCTGTATGAATGGCCAAATTGGCGATGCAAGTGGAAAGGAAGATTTGGAATGCAAACAGTCCACCTCCTTGGGCTATAAATACAACACCCTCTTCTCCTTGCATGTGGTTAGCATTTCAGAACTTGAGGAGGAGTTTTGGAATGACTAGAGTCTTAGAAAGGGCCTAGGAGTACTTTCTTTGATCTTGTTTCAAAAATATATACCTCTTATCCACTTTTATTTTCATTCTTCTTTTCATTTTTTTTCAATTGTATTTGTGTAAGCTGTTTTCAATTTCATTTGAATTTTAATGCAAGTTTCTTCTTCATATTCAGTTTTAATCATCCACTCTCAGTTATTAAATATTAATACTCTTAAAATAGTTTAAATCGTGTTCAATCCCCTTCCCTTATTTCACTTTCTCATTCAATTTAAAGTCCGTTTTTAATTCTCATCATCATTCGTGTGTGTGTGTGTTTAACGCGCAACTCTTTTATTATCTCTTTCTTTTTCTTCACTTATTAATTCATCATCATAAAATTATAACTAGATTATTAAACACCCAAATGGATAAGTAAATGTCTCATTGGGGTGATTCATAATTTGGGTATATTAAGTGATTGAGAGCCTTCGCTAAATAGATATTCTTTAAATTAATATTGTGTGTGTTGAATTTAATATATCATAGATTAATGATATGTTTTGTTTAGCATGTGGATTCTATGGATTATTGGAACCACAAATACACTTCCATAAACAAGTAATGGTAATGATTATAACTCTAAGTTAAGTTACAGCTTGTATTGAAGCTTTAACACTTGGGAATTCCGATCAAAGTCATCGTGTGAAGTGGGTATTAATTTAATATAATATAAAGCAAAGCTCAAGGATATCGTAAGCTTAAATCCCCAATAATGAACTCATCCCAATATTTTATCAATTTGTTAAATCAAACATCATCCATAAATTATTTCATAATCTCTTCAAACAAACCCCCCAATCAAAATACAATCAACTAAAAACAATCGACTATTAAAACATATCATTACCGAGGATTTGACCTGAGTGCTGCTATACACATTAGCAGAGCATCGGAACCTTGAATAGTCGATAGGTGACAATCGGTCGCGCTTTCAAATGGCATTGTTACCGGGGATGGTGCAATTAAGTATTTATTAGTTTTTTGTTATTATAAAAAAACAAAATTGAAAAAAAAAATTGAAAAAAAAAACACAAAGAGAAACCCTCCTTCTCATAAAAATCATAAACGAAAAAAAACACATAGAAAAAAATCATCTTCCTCTTTCTTTTAAAATCTCTATGAATGCCCCGTAACCTCCCAAACAATCCCTCGGATTTGTTTGATCCTGAAATTGAGCGAACTCTTTGCCAAGTTAGGAGGAATATTAGGGATAATCAAATCCTTCAAGAATAAGTCCTTGTACAACCAATTGAATTAGATATGGCTAATCCTAGGGAACAAACCCTTAAAGAACTTTCATCCCATGATATGAATTACCAACCACTTGGTATTCAATATCCAAACATAGAGGCTAACTTCGAACTCAAATCGGGTTTGATTCATCTTCTACCTCATTTCCACAGGCTAGCCGGTGAGGATCCACATCTCCACCTTAAAGAGTTCCAAGTGGTGTGCTCTACCATGAAGCCTCAAGGGGTTTTTGAGAAACAAATAAAACTTCGAGCATTCCATTTTTCCTTAGCTGACACCATCAAGTCATGGCTCTACTACCTTCCTCCCGGTTCCATAACCACATGGAATGACATGAAGCGACTCTTCTTAGAGAAATTCTTTCCTACTTCTTGTACTACTTCTATCCGAAAGGAAATAAGTGGTATTCATCAATTCCCCAATGAATCACTCCATGAATACTAGGAGAGGTTCAAAAAGCTTGTGGAAACCTTCCCACAACACCAAATCCCTGACCAACTCTTGATCAAATACTTCTATGAGGGGTTATTGTCTATGGAGAGAACTATCATTGATGTCGCAAGTGGCGGTGCTCTTGTTGATAAAACTCTTGCAGCTGTAAGAGATATTATAAGAAACGTGGTTGCAAACACACAGCAATTCCATACTCGAGCACATGCTCAAGTAAAACAAGTTCAAGATAATGAATCCATAGATCTAAAAAAGATGACTGAGTAGATGAGTGAACTTACAGGTCTTGTGCGACAACTAGTTGTGTCTTCCAAATCCCCAACCTCATCTTCTCCACAATCTATGTTCCCTAGACCTATCAAGAACTGTGGAATCTATAGCTCCCCATATCATCCAACTGAAACATGTCCACAACTTCAAGAGGATCCCTCTTATTCATCTAGACCAATGGAGCTCAATGCATCAAATGCTTAGAGGAACACCAACTCTCAACAATCAGGTCAATTCATTAGAAACTTCAACCAACCCCACTCTGAGCCCCTCTCTTCTACCTTCAACCAAGGCTTGAGGTATGGTAATCTCATTTCTCATCCCCCTCAATTCCATCCTCAAAACTCAAACCAATTCCAATATGGTCAAATTGTTGGTAACTTCCAACAAACTTACCCTTTTGTTCCTCAACCTCAAAGGATCAATCCCCCTCTTCCTCCTCCTAGATTCCACTATCCTAGTGAGCCTTAACAATTCCAAAACCAATACAATCGCTTTCTCAAGAACCAAAATCAAGGCAATCCCAATTCAAGACAAGCCTCTTTGTAACGACTTGAAATTTTCTTGAGTAAATTTTGTTCCCTAATTTTGTGTGGGTTATTTTATTTTTCATTTAATAAAATGAGTATAATTAAAATGAGACCGTTGGGTTTCAACTGTTATATAACCATTGGTCAATATGACCGTTGGAAACTAAATGTTACAATTATTTTCTATAAATACAAGTGATCTTGATTGATTAATATAGAAAGAAGATTTGATGGCCTCATCCAGTAGTCTCGGGCTGATCTAAGCCCATCTGACGGAACTCGGAAAGGAGGTAGCACCTTTGGGTTTTTCTCTGGACCAAACCCAAGTCGAACTTCATCGTGTGAAGCTGGAACGGAATCGCCTTCGCGAGAAGTTCAAGCTAATAGAAATCACTACTCGGGCAATGTTGGCCGAGCCATTCCAAGATTCTATCACTCTATCACACCTTACTCTTAGGTCCTATGCTGGTGTTATAAGAGGCTATGTAACGAGACTGTAACTGCCTTGTGCAATCCTTCGATTTAAATAAAAATTGTGATTTCTTCTTATGGTGAAGTTTGTGAATCTCAAGTGTCCGGATAAATATAGGATGTATATTATTGATGAATTTTGGAAAAAAGACATTTTAAAATATTTATGTAAACCTTAAATAATTAAAAATGTGTAATAATTTTCAAAAAAATTTCTTCTACAGTTGTGTTCAGTATGAAATTTAGAGTCTAATAAGATCAACTTAATTTTTTATGAATAGTGATTTTACGCTTAGGATTAGTAATGTCACCAAATGGATTAGTAATCCCACTTAAAGAAAGTATTAGTATAATTTAGGCACCTTGATTAAGTAATATGATTCAATAAAATAGGTAAATAACTGTTTCAGAAATTATTAGTCAAGTATTAGTTTTTTTGGGTGAATAGTGTTTTTTAATTAAAAATTAAATTAAAAAAATTTAGAAAATAATTTTTATAAAATGGAGTTTATTTTTGAATCCAGAGCATCGATATTATGTTAAGGTGAATTTTTTGGATTTTTCTGAAAAAGTTGAATTTTCGGTGAATAGTGAATTTTTAGTTTAGAGTTTCGGGTGTTAATGACATCATTAAGGATGTAATAATTATGTAATAATTCTGGTCGAATTATGAATAGTAAGATAAGTTATGAGGTGTCCCAATTGGCCAATACCATGAGCAAATACCATGGGAAATCTCATGGTTTTGCCAATACCACCAATGAGGTGTCCTTTGGCCATTAATGTCTTGTCCCCTCACTTCCCCTATAAATACCAAGTCATTATCTCATCCTTTCCATTCCAAAATCCTACTCAATTAAGTTCTGGTCTCCTTACCTCCCAAGGAGTCCTCTCAAGGTTCCCTCAAGCCTCCCAAGGTCCCAAACTTCAAGATTTTGAAGTTACTCTTCAAGGTAAGGGATCCTACCTCTCTCTTTCTTTTCAAGTACTCTTTTGTATATCATTTCATTTAAGTCTCATGTTCTTATGTTGGGGGATGTTATTTTATATTCATCCTAATTCCCTTTTCATGTTCATATGATGAGATATCCCCTCTTACTCTCATCATTTCGTTTTATGAATGTTTAAGTGGCGTCGTTAGGCTGCCGAATTTTTGTAAGGGATCATACCTCTCTCTTTCTTTTCAAGTACTCTTTTGTATGTCATTTCATTTAAGCCTCATGTTATTATGTTGGGGGATGTTATTTTATATTCATCCTACTGCCCTTTTCATGTTCATATGATGAGATATTCTCTCTTACTCTCATCATTTGGTTTTATGAATGTTTAAGTGACGTCTTTAGGCTGCTGAATTTTTGTAAGGGATCCTACCTCTCTCTTTCTTTTCAAGTACTCTTTTGTATGTCATTTCATTTAATACACATGTTTCTATGTTGGGGGTGTTCTTTTATATTCATCCTACTTCCCTTTTATGTTCATATGATGAGAGATCACCTCTTACTCTCATCATTTCGTTTTATGAATGTTTAAGTGGCGTCGTTAGGATGACGAATTTTTGTAAGGGATTCTTTCACTCTTCCCATTTTCAAAGTTCTACTTTCATGTCAAGTCTTTCAAGTTCCTTTTTTCCATATTGGGGTATGATCTCTATATTCATCATTCTGTCCTTTTATATTCACATTATGAGAGACCCTATTTAATCTCATCAATTCATTTTTTGAAGTTTTAAGTGACGTCGTTAGGCTGCCGAATTCTTTATAAGAGAAATCTTATTTTTGTCTTCCTTTCAAGTTTTTCATTTCATATGGTATGTCATTAAAATTTCATTACCATGTTCTTATATCCTTTATATTTTCCCCTCTACTATTTTGTGGATCATTTATGAGTGGGTGGCCCATGTCCCCTCTCTTTTCACTATTTTCTAAAACCCTGCAACATAGTCGTTATGCTGCCGAATTTTCGTCTCAAAATGTCTCTCTCTTTTTCTCAAATTATTTTATTTTATTAATTGAATACTCAAAAATATTTATTCTACAGGGTTATTCACATATATATCAAAATTTTCTATTTTAAATTCTGGTATTTACATACATGAGACCCGCTTTCCTTTTTCGTGGGTTTAAAGTGACATAAAGATCACGTCTTTAAAGCAGTTTTTAAAATGTTATGACTATGAAATGAAACTCATTTATTTTATGCTATATGTGTTGTTTATGAAATGATTGATGATGATATATGTGGATCACATGATAATAAAGACAAATTAAGGGTGCGCCCTGATAGCCCTACAATGCATCGGGTAAAGACTTAATCTCTAGAGATTACCATTTTAACGATACATTGGTGAATAACCTTGGTAATTTTTTAATGACACCTTGAGGATGGACCTTGGTGATGCGAAAATGATTGTCTATGTTAAATTTTGCAGCCACATATTCAAGTTATGAAACACGTTATTTTTATTTTGATATGCCTCATGATCTCTTTCTCATGCCTTAAAGTTATTTATCATGACTTTATTGATGTATCTCAAGTTCACATGTAAAATGTTTCTCTTGTTTCCATTACTGGGTCTTCTGCTCACCTTTTCCTTTAATGTATGCTCCCAGGTTATGAGATGATGTAATGAACTTAGGATGAACAAATTAAGAAGCCTTTCAAGTGTTTAAAAAGAATGTTTTATGTCGTCATGTTTTAAGTTCCTGGTTTCCAAGACACTAAACCTTAAAGATCCTCGATTTTGTATAATGTAATGAAAGTTTATGTGATAAAAAAACGGGATGCTATACTCTTCTTCCAAACAACCATGGGAAAGTGTAGTGGAAGATCTTGCCTCCTTCACCCGTTCCAACCTTGAAAACATTGAAACTCAAATTGGTCAACTTGCATCCCACCTGAGCCAACAACAACAATCAAATACTTCTCAACTCCCAACTCAAACATTACTCTAACCCAAGGGTAATGTATGTAACATACCAAGTAAGTAATTAATAATAGATATTTTTATCTATGTCTATTAATGATTAAGATAGTGTTATAGAGGCTTAAAATGAAAATGAATACAATCTTATGCATGGAATACACTAATATTCTTAAAAGATTGTTTTACTACCTTTTGATGGCAAACCATTTTTGAATCTATATTTTGACAATTTTATAAACTATGTTTGTCAAAATAAACTTATTATTTATGATTGGGACATCAAAATTTACCTTGTGTGAATTTTTGGTATTTTTCTGACAATGTTCATTTTTTAATGAATAGTGAAAAATACTGCATTTTACATCAAAACTGCTTTTTAATCTAATTTATTTATATGATTAGATTATTTTTTGAATGGTTTTTTAAGTGAAATTAGAATATATTTTTACCATTTTATCCAATGGTGGTCATTGGAATCAATTTCACTTTGAAATTAGACTTAAACTGGTGTCAATCTTTTGATACTTATTGTTTTGTAAAAACACGCTATTTGCTCTGGCAGCGGGAATTAATTATTAAATTAATTAATGTGACTTATATGATTTGAATTTTGTAAAATAGACTTCATTTTTGAATTTGGAATATCAAATATAGCTTAGGGTGAATTTTTGGTAATTTTCTGAAAAACATCAATTTTTGATGAATAGTGAAACCACTAAGTGGTAATCAAGCAAACTGATTTTTCAGTTAAATGAAAGTTTACCACTAATGTGTATTGAATTTTTAAAATCCGACATACATGGTTGTCATTAAGAAGTAAAATGTGGTTCAATGGAATTAAAATATTTTTTTGGTGAATAGTAACTTATTAAGTTTTTAATCGCGATTAGTGGTAATTAGGGTAGTTTAAGGTATAAATAATGCTTTAATAATATGAAATGACCTAGACACATGTCTCAACCTTATTGGTTGTATCATGGCCGACCAAGACAAGCCATGGGTCAACTTGGGGACCCCATGTATCCACTTTTGTTGGGCAATGACAAAAATAACTTTTTATTTAATGTAAAAGTAAGAATGACACAAACATAATATGTTTTACGAAAACAATTTTTACATGGGCTTATAAAGATCAGATTTTTGATTATAAATAGTCATTGGAAAGATAAAAAGATTTCCTACATCATAGTATTTTTTTATAATTTTTAGAAATTAAATAAATTAAATTATTTATGACATAATAATGATGCAGTGATGACATCATTATTTGACGATTTAAATAAAATGGAAAGATAATGAAAAATATATGAACTACACATGTCCAAAACCAATTGGATGAGTGGATGTATAACCCTTATCACCTTATCCACGAATTATATCAATTTGGGACCTTTTAAAACCGAAACACATTTTCAAATAAAGTAATATTTCTTTACTTTCCAAAAGTGACCCTCCTCTCCTCTTATAAAAGGCCCCCACCTCTACCTCATTTCACACACTCCTCAAGCCTTTGGATCGGCCAACCCCTGCCCATTTACTCTCTCCACATCCCTCTCCTCATCCTAGAGGATTACCTTTGGGCAGAATCCTTTCAAAGGAATCCTTTAGGCTCAAATCAAAAGGAGTTACACTTTTGAAGGTAATTCATTCTCTCATGTTCATTTGTTTTATTTTGCTTCTCCAACCCCCTAAACTCTTTTTATTTACTTCTTTTGTAACAACACCAGTATCTTCAATATACTAGGATGTTGTTATAATATTTATTTGATCTACACTCTCACACAACTACATAAAATGGTTAAAGAACATACGGTTTCCGTGGATGGCGAAATTCTGCCTCCCGAAATGATGATTGTTCAATACTCATTTAACACCTTCAAAGGTGGCCATTATGATGTCACTATTTTTATATATGATATATGATATGTTTATGTTTTCCTTAAGCTTATGTTTTTTTCCATTTTGGGCATACCATTATGGTTTCCATTATGGGTAAACACGATATCTTCATTTTAGGAAGTGCGGACTACCGCCCCCTGAAAGTGATTTGATTCGTTAATACCATATGTGGGATGTGTAAAGGATAAAGTTAATGATATTATATATGTTATTATACTGGAATTATAATATACTCTTATATAATTATGATTCCATTCCAGAAATACCAAATAGAAATGGAAGTAGCGTTCATGCGTACGTACGACTTACCGTCTCCATGAACGGAGCATTTCATTTCTTACCTCTAAATGTGATATAATATTATAAATACATGTATATTCTGAATATATATGATATATATGTTATCCAAATCATTAATATCATTCTGGATATAATGAACCTTTGACCAAATTAACAACATGTAAGTGTAAGAAGTCTATTTTTGACTTAAGAACCAAATACCGACAAAATGAACATTATTAACTTAAATGATTACATGATGTCCATAACATGGTATAAAAGGGATAGTGAACTTGAAAAAGGTTCTTAAGCAAGTAGAGATTAACTCAAGTTTATTATTCAGGAGATTAAAGAACGGTCGGGTCAAGTCGGATACGAGGTATGGGACTTCGTCTCAATCTCCTTTCATTGAGGCATATTTTATTTTATACACAACTTTCTTTTATACGGTGTATAAACCCCTTTGACTTTTACGTTTATTCAAAAGGAATCTTTTTTATACGAAGCGTTTACTAAACGACAAAAGGGAATGTTTTTGTCGTACGTATGCGGCGACAACAACTTCTCCGCCGTCGTGACCGTTATTCGAGTTTCGGCTTCCTCTACAAGCCATACCTTATTTTTAAAAGAAAAATAAATACCATGTTTTAATTTTCTTTTATTTTAGTATTGAAAATGGTTTTCATAATGTTTTTATATCAATGTGTTATATTGATATCTCGTGATTGAAATGTGGAAATTTTATGTTTCCTTTATGCATGTTTTATGTGATATGATTATGTTATGGTTCTTGGGCATTATTATGAAGACGGGTGGTTACGTGATAAACTAAGGGCGGGTGAGCCCGTTATAGCTCTCCAATGCATTGGGTAACGCGAAGGAGTGAAACGTTAAGGTTTCTCCGAAGAGATTTTAGGGAATATACTGTGATGGGTATTCCAAACGTAACCAAGAGGGTTACTCCCTACGTAAGAATGTTATGAATGCCTCAAGTTACCTTTACGTCTTATGATTTCTATGATTTATTCATGATTTTATGAGGTATGTTAAAGTGACTATGTTTTATGGGTAAAGTATGATTTTATTCTTTTGTATATATGAACTCATGTTTCCTTTCCATGTTTTTATAACCCATACTGAGCTTTTTATGCTCATCCCAAGTTTTTTTTTGAAATGTTTTTCACAGGTCAAGGAAAAGGTACATGATATGATGATAGTGTCAAGGAAGTGTCAAGAAATAATCCATGTTTTATTTTAAATGTGTTTCCATTGATGGAAATGAAGAATACTATCTTTATGTAACCACTTTGTTTATATGTGGAATGTAATGCATGTTTTATGATCTAATTCTCTAAAACTCTAAACCCGAAAAGATCCTCAATGTGTAATCTTGTAATAACTCAAGATTAAGTAAGGTTTAAGGCTGGGGCCTTATAGTTGGTATCAAAGGTCGGTTTAGATAACTTTAGGAGTTAGAATTCTATTAAATGATTATCCAAAAATATTTTTTTTCGGATATAGCATTTAAAGATTACCATGTTGCTTCATCTAAGACATGTTTGTTCAGAATGGTTTTCTGCAGAGGAAACAGGGAAGCAGTGCTAGGAAGGCATACAGAAGGAAATAACCTTCCGAATCAGCATCCAGAAATGGTCGGAATTGGAACTGAACAGTTTGTTGCAGTAATGGCGCAGTTGACTCAAGCAATAAATGGCGGTGGTATCCATGCACGAGATCAGCCAGATCAACCGCAGAGGAACATGTCAGTGGTGGAACATTTCATGAGGCAACATCCACCATCATTCAGAGGATCATCTGACCCTGTGCTAGCTGAAGGGTGTATTAAAGCACTGGAGAAGATTTTTGATGTCATGGGGTGTTCAGACAATCAAAAGGTTAGTCTTGCTATTTACCGTTTGGAGGGTGAAGCAGATCAATGGTGGTCTATGGTTAAAAATATCAGGGACGCCGATGAGATTGATGCTCTTGACTGGGATGAATTCAAAGGTATGTTTCTTGAGAAGTATTTTCCTAAGGCTGTTCGACTTAGGATGGAAAAGCAATTCTTGGAATTGAGGCAAGAGGAAGACTCAGTGGCTGCCTATGAAGAAAGGTTCACTCGATTGGCAAGGTATGCTCCAAATTTTATTCGAGACCTTGATAGTAAAATCAATCGTTTTTACTCAGTATTAAATCCAAAATATCGAAGGGCATTAGCTTCTTGAGAGTTTAAAAGTTATGAAAAGCTTGTTCAATGTGCTGAGAAGGTGGAAATGGAGTTTGCCGATGACCAAGTGTTCTATAACAACCAGCAGAAGAAGAGACCGAGGTGGCAGGAGAAAGGTAAGAATTCTTCAAAAAAGTCTGATGGTAAGAGAACTAAGTTTCCAGTTTGTGATAAATGTGGAAAAAGGCATGCTGGGTAATGTCTTCTGAATTCTGGAAATTGCTACCGATGTGGTAAGATGGGACATAAGGCTCGTGATTGCACTGAAAAGGATCAAGGTGAAGGTAAGAACAAATTTGATTTACAGTTAGTGAAATTTTATAAGTGCAATGAGATGGGTCACTATGAAAACGAGTGTCCGACAAAGAGCTTGAGTGATGGGAAGCAGTTAGACTACAAGCAGAAAGGGGTGGTGAAATCCTTTGCAACTACTTCAGCAGATTTCGGGCCATCAAATGAAGTTGTATCAGGTACTTTTTTTGTTTTTTCAGATTATGCCAGTGTGTTGTTTGATTTGGGCTCTACACATTCTTTCATCTCTGAAACCTTTTCTAGTAAAATGGGAATACCATCTCAAGAAAAGACTCCTGAACTTTTGGTAAAAACACCTGGGGGAAATGTTGAGGCAAAAAGAATATATAAGAATCTTCCTATCCTTATCTGTGGAAAGAACCTACTTGCAAACCTTATTGTTCTACCTCTAGTAGAGTTTGATGTTATCCTGGGTATGGATTGGCTCTCTATTTACCATGCTAAGATTGACTGTAGAGCTAAAGAAGTTTCTTTTCAGAAAGACTTTCAATTTGTTTACAAGAATGAACCCTTACTTTTGATAACATATCAAGAGGCCGAGAAACTTGCAAAAGATGGAAATGAATGTTACCTTGCACACATCGTTGAAAATAAAGGAACTGTTCAGATTAATGATGTGTCAGTGGTAAATGAGTATCCTGATGTTTTTCCTGATGAGTTGCCTAGAATAATACCAGATCGAAAAGTTGAGTTTACTGTTGACTTAGTTCCTGATGCTAAGCCAATTTCAAAACCCCCTTATCGAATGGCACAAATTGAACTTTTAGAGTTGAAGGAGCAATTGCAAGATTTATTAGAGAAAGGTTTCATTAGACCTAGCACATCACCATGGGGTGCTCCTGTTTTATTTGTTAAAAAAAAGATGGTTCTATGAGACTTTGCATTGATTATAGAGCCTTGAATAATATCACTGTTAAGAACAAATATCATTTGCCTCATATCGATGATTTGTTTGATCAGCTCCAGGGAGCTCAGTTTTTTCAAAGATTGACCTGAGATCGGGGTACCATCAGCTGAAGGTAAAGGAGGCAGATATTCCGAAGACCGCGTTCCGTACGAGATATGGCCATTATGAATTTTTAGTAATGCCTTTTGGGCTAACCAATGCACCTGTTGTATTCATGGATTTAATGAATAGAATTTTCCATGAGTTCTTGGATAAGTTTGTGGTGGTTTTCATTGATGGTATTTTGGTGTTTTATAAAAGTAAAGAGGAGCATGAAAAACATTTAAGGGTTATCTTGCAAACCTTAAAAGAAAAGAAACTGTATGGGAAATTCAGCAAGTGTGAGTTTTGGTTGCAACAAATTTCTTTCCTTGGTCACATTGTTTCTAAAGATGGAATAACTATTGATCCTGCAAAAACAAAAGTTGTAGAAGAATGGCCAAGACCCACAAATGTAACCGAGATTCGTATATTCCTTGGTTTGGCGGCCTATTACCGAAGGTTTGTTAGAAATTTTTCACAGTTATCTAGTCCAATGACTAAGCTAACTCGGAAGGGTGTTAAGTTTATCTGGACAAAAGAATGTGATGATTGTTTTCAGGAATTGAAAAGAAGATTGGTGAATGCTCCAGTTTTGGCACTACCTTCCAGGAATGGTGAGTTTGTTATATACAGTGATGCTTCATTGAAAGGAATTGGTTGCGTCCTAATGCAGAATGATCAGGTAATTGCTTATGCTTCACGACAGTTGAAAACTCATGAGGTAAATTACCCTACACATGATTTGGAACTAGCTGCTGTTGTTTTTTCTTTAAAAATTTGGAGGCATCATTTGTATGGAGTAAAGTGTGAAATATATACCGATCACAAAAGTTTAAAGTATATATTCACTCAGAAAGAGTTAAACATGAGACAAAGGAGATGGCTGGAATTAATCAAGGATTATGATTGTACAATTCATTACCATCCGGGAAAAGCAAATAAAGTGGTTGATGCTTTGAGTCGAAAAAGTAATGCTTCATTAACAATGTTGCGTTTGGAACGTGATCCTTTGGTTAACGATTTGATGAACTTTGGCATAGAAGTTGTTGGTGCAGGAAGTCCTTCTGTTTTGTTTCAGGTATCAGTGAGATCTTCTCTATCAGATAGAATCAAGCAAGCACAGAAGCAAGACAGTGAGTTGCAGAAAAAGGTAGAGCTGGTTCAGAAAGGTAAGTTGCCTGAATTCAACATTGATAATGATTGTGTTTTGAGATTTGGGAAGAGACTGTGTGTGCCTTGTGATTCACAGTTGAAGAGAGAGTTGTTATGTGAAGCTCATAGTTCTCCGTTTTCAGTTCATCCGGGCAGTACTAAGATGTATAGAGATCTGCGGGAGTATTACTGGTGGGATGGAATGAAAAGAGATATTGCTGATTTTACTGTGAAGTGTTTGACTTGTCAGCAGGTTAAAGCAGAGCGGCAGTTACCGAAAGGGATGCTTCAGCCTTTACCAGTTCCAGAGTGAAAATGGGAGAATATATCCATGGACTTTGTTGTTGGATTACCGAAGACATCTCGAGGTAATAATGCAATCTGGGTTATTGTTGATCGCTTGACCAAATCTGCTCATTTCCTTGCTATACGAGATACTTTCTCTCTTGATCAACTTTCCCGTTTGTATCTTAAAGAAATAGTCAGGTTACATTGAGTTCCTCTCTCCATTGTATCGGATCGTGATCCCAGGTTTACTTCTAACTTTTGGAAAGGCCTTCAGAAGTCGTTGGGTACTGAATTAAATTTTAGTACAGCTTTTCATCCTCAATCAGATGGGCAGTCAGAACGAAAAATTCAGACATTGGAGGATATGCTACGAGCTTGTTCTATGGATTATCAGGGAAGTTGGGACCAACATCTTTCTTTGGTTGAGTTTTCATATAATAACAGTTTTCATTCCAGTATACAGATGGCACCATTTCAGGCATTATATGGGAAGCGGTGTCGAACTCCAGCTTTCTGGGATGAAGTGGGTGAAAGGAAGTTGATGGGACCAGAATTGGTAGAAGAGATGGCAGAAAATGTTCAGCTGATTCAGAAACACATGAGAACAGCTCAAAGCAGGCAGAAGAGTTATGCGGATAACCGGAGGAAGGATCTATCTTTCGAGGTAGGTGATCATGTTTTTCTCAAGGTTTCTCCTTGGAAAAGCGTGATGAGATTTGGTAAGAAAGGAAAGTTGAGTCCAAGGTTTATTGGACCATATGAAATTCTGGAGAGAGTTGGATCAGTTGCATACCGAGTGGCTTTACCTCCGAGTTTATCTCAGGTACACAATGTTTTTCACATTTCAATGTTGAGAAAGTATATGCCAGATCCATCTCATGTTTTGAGTCCAGAGGTAGTTCAGCTGGAAGAGAACCTATCTTATGAGGAACAACCGGTCCAGATTCTTGACCACAGGGAGCAAGTGTTACGGAATAAGGTGATTCACCAGGTAAAGGTTTTTTGGAAAAACCACATGATTGAAAAGGCAACATGGGAATATGAAAATGCAATGAGGGATAAGTACCCTCATTTATTCGATAAGTAAATAAATTACGGGGACGCAATTTTCTAAAGGGGGAAGGATGTAACATCCCAAGTAAGTAATGAATAATAGATATTTTTATCTATGTCTATTAATGATTAAGATAGTGTTATAGAGGCTTAAAATGAAAATAAATACAATCTTATGCATGGAATACACTAATATTCTTAAAAGATTGTTTTACTACCTTTTGATGGCAAACCATTTTTGAATCTATATTTTGACAATTTTATAAACTATGTTTGTCAAAATAAACTTATTCTTTATGATTGGGACATCAAAATTTACCTTGTGTGAATTTTTGGTATTTTTCTGACAATGTTCATTTTTTAATGAATAGTGAAAAATACTGCATTTTACATCAAAACTGCTTTTTAATCTAATTTATTTATATGATTAGATTATGTTTTGAATGGGTTTTTAAGTTAAATTAGAATATATTTTTACCATTTTATCCAATGGTGGTCATTGGAATCAATTTCACTTTGAAATTAGACTTAAACTGGTGTCAATCTTTTGATACTTATTGTTTTGTAAAAACACGCTATTTGCTCTGGCAGCGGGAATTAATTATTAAATTAATTAATGTGACTTATATGATTTGAATTTTGTAAAATAGACTTCATTTTTGAATTCGGAATATCAAATATATCTTAGGGTGAATTTTTGGTAATTTTCTGAAAAACATCAATTTTTGATGAATAGTGAAACCACTAAGTGGTAATCAAGCAAACTGATTTTTCAGTTAAATGAAAGTTTACCACTAATGTGTATTGAATTTTAAAAATCCGACATACATGGTTGTCATTAAGAAGTAAAATGTGGTTCAATGGAATTAAAATATTTTTTTGGTGAATAGTAACTTATTAAGTTTTTAATCGCGATTAGTGGTAATTAGGGTAGTTTAAGGTATAAATAATGCTTTAATAATATGAAATGACCTAGACACATGTCCCAACCTTATTGGTTGTGTCATGGCCGACCAAGACAAGCCATGGGTCAACTTGGGGACCCCATGGATCCACTTTTGTTGGGCAATGACAAAAATAACTTTTTATTTAATGTAAAAGTAAAAATGACACAAACATAATATGTTTTACGAAAACAATTTTTACATGGGCTTATAAAGATCATATTTTTTATTATAAATAGTCATTGAAAGATAAAAAGATTTACTACATCATAGTATTTTTTTTATAATTTTTAGACATTAAATAAATTAAATTATTTATGACATAATAATGATGCAGTGATGACATCATTATTTGACGATTTAAATAAAATGGAAAGATAATGAAAAATCTATGAACTACACATGTCCAAAACCAATTGGATGAGTGGATGTCGAACCCTTATCACCTTATCCACGAATTATATCAATGTGGGACCTTTTAAAACCGAAACACATTTTCAAATAAAGTAATATTTCTTTACTTTCCAAAAGTGCCCCTCCTCTCCTCTTATAAAAGGCCCCCACCTCTACCTCATTTCACACACTCCTCAAGCCTTTGGCTCGGCCAACCCCTGCCCATTTACTCTCTCCACATCCCTCTCCTCATCCTAGAGGATTCCCTTTGGGCAGAATCCTTTCAAAGGAAGCCTTTAGGCTCAAATCAAAAGGAGTTACACTTTTGAAGGTAATTCATTCTCTCATGTTTATTTGTTTTATTTTGCTTCTCCAACCCCCTAAACTCTTTTTATTTACTTCTTTTGTAACAACACCAGTATCTTCAATATACTAGCATGTTGTTATAAGATTTATTTGAGCTACACTCTCACACAACTACATAAAATGGTTAAAGAAAATACGGTTTCCGTGGATGGTGAAATTCTGCCTCCCGAAACGATGATTGTTCAATACTCATTTAACACCTTCAAAGGTGGCCATTATGATGTCACTATTTTTATATATGATATATGATATGTTTATGTTTTCCTTAAGCTTCTGTTTTTTTTCATTTTGGGCATACCATTGTGGTTTCCATTATGGGTAAACACGATATCTTCATTTTAGGAAGTGCAGACTACCGCCCCCTGAAAGTGATTTGATTCGTTAATACCATATGTGGGATGTGTAAAGGATAAAGTTAATGATATTATATATGTTATTATACTGGAATTATAATATACTCTTATATAATTATGATTCCATTCCAGAAATACGAAATAGAAATGGAAGTAGCGTTCATGCGTACGTATGGCTTACCGTCTCCATGAACGGTGCATTTCATTTCTTACCTCTAAATGTGATATAATATTATAAATACATGTATATGCTGAATATATATGATATATATGTTATCCAAATCATTAATATCATTCTGGATATAATGAACCTTTGACCAAATTAACAACATGTAAGTGTAAGAAGTCTATTTTTGACTTAAGAACCAAATACCGACAAAATGAACATTATTAACTTAAATGATTACATGATGTCCATAACATGGTATAAAAGGAATAGTGAACTTGAAAAAGGTTCTTAAGCAAGTAGAGATTAACTCAAGTTTATTATTCAGGAGATTAAAGAACGGTCGGGTCAAGTCGGATACGAGGTATGGGACTTCGTCTCAATCTCCTTTCATTGAGGCATATTTTATTTTATACACAACTTTCTTTTATACGGTGTATAAACCCCTTTGACTTTTACATTTATTCAAAAGGAATATTTTTTATACAAAGCGTTTACTAAACGATAAAAGGGAATATTTTTGTCGTACGTATGCGGCGACAACGACTTCTCCGCCGTCGTGACCGTTATTTGAGTTTCGGCTTCCTCTACAAGCCATACCTTCTTTTTAAAAGAAAAATAAATACCATGTTTTACTTTTCTTTTATTTTAGTATTGAAAATGGTTTTCATAATGTTTTTATATCAATGTGTTGTATTAATATCTCGTGATTGAAATGTGGAAATTTTATGTTTCCCTTATGCATGTTTTATGTGATATGATTATGTTATGGTTCTTGGGCATTATTATGAAGACGGGTGGTTACGTGATAAACTAAGGGCGGGTGAGCCCGTTATAGCTCTCCAATGCATTGGGTAACGCGAAGGAGTGAAACGTTAAGGTTTCTCCGAAGAGATTTTAGGGAATATACTGTGATGGGTATTCCAAACGTAACCAAAAGGGTTACTCCCTACGTAAGAATGTTATGAATGCCTCAAGTTACCTTTACGTCTTATGATTTCTATGATTTATTCATGATTTTATGAGGTATGTTAAAGTGACTATGTTTTATGGGTAAAGTATGATTTCATTCTTTTGTATATATGAACTCATGTTTCCTTTCCATGTTTTTATAACCCATACTGAGCTTTTTATGCTCATCCCAAGTTTTTTTTTGAAATGTTTTTCACAGGTCAAGGAAAAGGTACATGATATGATGATAGTGTCAAGGAAGTGTCAAGAAATAATCCATGTTTTATTTTAAATGTGTTTCCATTGATGGGAATGAAGAATACTATCTTTATGTAACCACTTTGTTTATATGTGGAATGTAATGCATGTTTTATGATCTAATTCTCTAAAACTCTAAACCCGAAAAGATCCTCAATGTGTAATCTTGTAATAACTCAAGATTAAGTAAGGTTTAAGGCTGGGGCCTTATAATGTAAGTGCAATTGCACTTAGATCGGGGAAGCAAAATTCTATGACTCAAGATAAGTCCTCCCACTCTCATTTAAATGTTGACCTAGAAAATGAAAATAAAAAGAAACTTGAAAAGAAATCTGAATTCATTCCCTTCCTCCTTCCATTCCACTTAGGAACCCAATTCTTTTTCCTCAAGCCATTTATAATCCAAAGAAGTCATTTGAACCCAATCCTGAAATGTTCGATATGTTTAGGCGTGTTGAAGTCAACATTACCCTCTTAAATGCCATAAAAAATACCTAAGTATGTCAAGTTTCTTAAGGAATTGTGCACTCATAAGAGGCAACTTAGGACCTTCGTAAATGTTTCCACCCAGCAGTCTATTCCCATAAAGTGCAAAGATCCAGGGACCTTTACGATTTCATGCCAAATTGGAAGTTCCAACTTCGATGATGCACTCATAAACCTAGGAGCCTCAATTAATGTCATGTCCAAATCCATCTTCTCCAACCTTGTTCTAGGTCCCTTACATCCAACGGGTGTTGTCATTCAATTGGTCAATCGAAGCACTGCTAGTCCTGAGGGTATAATCGAGGATGTCCTTGTTCATTTGAATGATCTTATCTTCCCTGTTGATTTCTATGTCCTTGACATGGAAGGTGAGACGAACTCTTCTCGATCTCCCCTAATTCTAGGAAGACCATTCTTAATGACAGCGAGAACCAAGATTGATATCCATTTAGGCATCTTATCCATGGAATTTTGTGAACAACTGGTCAAGTTCAACATTTTCCAATCCATGCGATACCCATCTGAGAATCACTCTACATTCTCAATCCATGCTTCTAAGGAAAATTCTAAGAGTCAATTGAACCCCAATCCATCATGTTCATCATGTTCTAACGAGAGAGGATCTTGTGAAATATGTACCATGATTAACCAAGTCATAAATGGTGAAGTTGATGTGGACCTTTCATTCATAAACTTCATCAATCTAGAGGAACTTGAAAACTCTCTTAAATCACACATCAACTATGATCTCTACTACTCCGCCTTGGACAGTATTAAGGAAAATGAATCTGAAGCAACTGAAGTCTCTTCCTCCATTTTTGAGTTTTCTAACCCACAAATGAAAGATGAGACTGATCTGAAACCTCTTCCTGCAAACCTAAAATATGTATTCCTTTTCCATGATCACTCTTATCATGTCATTATCTCTACTTCACTTACTGAAACTGAGGAGTCCAAACTTGTTTAGGTGTTAGAGGAAAACAAAAAGGTCTTAGGTTGGACCTTAGATGATATACCAGGAATCAACCCCACTCTTTGCATTCATCACATCCATCTTGAGGAATCATCCAAACCAATTAGACAACCATAAAGAAGACTCAATCCAATCATACTTGAGGTAGTTAGGGAAGAGATCACCAAGCTTCTTCAATCTAGTATTATCTACCCAATTTCTGATAGTGCATGGGTTAGTCCAATTCAAGTTGTACCTAAGAAGGGTGGGATAACTATTGTCACAAATGAACATGGTGAGGTAGTCACAACTCGAGTGAAGAACAAATGGAGTGTGTGCATCGATTATAGGAAATTGAATGTTGAAACATGAAAAGATCACTACCATCTTCCATTCATTGATTAAATGCTAGAACGATTATCCAAAAAGTTACACTATTTCTTTCTTAATGGATACACCGACTACTTCCAAATCCCAATCGCACCTCAGGACCAAGAAAAGACTACTTTCACTTGCCCCTTTAGAACATATGCATATAGGAGAATGTCATTTGGTCTTTGCAATGCTCCTGCAACATTCCAGAGGTGTATGATGAGTATCTTTTCTGAATTCATTAAACAGTGCATGGAATTCTTCATGGATGACTTTACCATTTATGGTGATTCATTTGAATCTTGCTTGAATTCACTCTCTATAGTCCTTCAAAAGTGTTTCAAGTGTAACCTTGTGTTAAATTTTGAAAAATTTCATTTTATGGTTGCAAATGGGATTGTTCTAGGGCACATAGTTTCAAAAGATGGTATTGAAGTTGATCCTTCCAAAATTGAAGTGATCCAATCACTTCCTAAACCCACTTCTGTTTGAGACATCCATTCATTCCTCAGTCTTGCTGGTTTCTATCATCGATCCATCCATAAATTCAGTAGGATTTCCCTCTCACTCACTCAGTTGCTCCAAAATGATGTCACTTTCCATTTCGATGAGATTTGCAATAGAGCCTTCGTTGAACTCAAAACTGCTCTTACATCTGCCCCGATAATCCAACCCCCAGATTGGTCCTTACCCTTTGAGTTGATGTGTGATGCTTCTGATAGAGCCGTTGGGGCTGTTCTTGGTTAAAAAAGAGAAAAAATTCCTCATGTCATCTATTATGCCTCAAAAACTTTGGATGAAACTCAATACCACTACACTATGACTGAAAATGAACTTTTAGCAGTGGTTTTTACCTTAGATAAATTCTGACCTTATCTCTTAGGTTCTAAATTCATCATCTTCACAGACCATTCTACTATAAAGTTCTTACTCAAGAAAAGTGAATCAAAACTGAAGCTAATAAGATTGATCCTAATGCTCCAAGAGTTTGACCTTGAAATCAAAGATATACCAGGAAAAGAAAACCATGTGGTTGATCACTTGAGTAGAATTTCTAATTCTCATTCTAAAATAATTGATCCACAATTTCCAAGCACATTCCATCTCTCACTCCAAAAATACCATGGTATGACCCAATTGTAAATTATTTGGTTTCTGGTGTTTTTCCTGAAATTTTTTCAAAAGAACAAAAAATGAAGTTGAAAAGTGATTCAAAATGCTATTTGTGGGCAAAGCTTGCATGCACAAAGGTGATGCATGTGCGCATAAAAGTAAGCTCTCTCATGTGAGGGTAAGTCTCGTGCTCATGTAAAGGTAATACCTATCTTGCGTAAGGGTCAGTCTTCTCACGTAAGGGTAACCTTTGGCCTGCTTAAGGGTATTACCTAGCTCGCATAAAGGTAATGTCGTATGGGGGTATTGCAACGTAAGGGTAAGTTGTTTTGTTTTATCAGCCTAACTGCCTCTCGCTTTTGGGTTGTCCACATGGCATGCATCCCGCATTAGCAGCCCGATTCGTTGTCACATCATCTTCCATTATGATTGCGTTGTGGGGATCATTGTCGGCAATTCATTCGAATTAAGTGTTGCGAGTGAAAAGGTTTTCAACTTCTTCCTGTGGTGAGAAAGATTAAGAGCAGTGCAAGGAGATTTTATTCGATGTTCCTAAAGTCCACTGAAGCATATCGTCTTCGTCGTTGTCGAACTTGGTCGAGGGTTTCGGTGGAGATCATCAACCTTCACAGGACATTCTCACATGAAGGAAGATGTCAGTAACTAAAGCTTCATTCAAGCTTTTTCCAAGCTATGGTATCTAAACCTGGCTTTGTAAGATGTTAATTCCACTTTTCTTTGTTTCTGTTCTTGGTGTCGTGTATGATGTTGTATCCTTTTATGCTTGTGTGTAGCGTGAGTTTTGTCCAAGAAGATCCTCACATAATTTCTCTATTTTCTATACTACTTTTGACTCTTGTAATTTTGGTTGTTTTCTTCCTTTAATAATAAAGTCTTGTGGTAGTGTTCTTAACATGCACGTAAATCCACAATAGATCAGAGCACGTTCTGTATCTGTGTTCTTTAGTTTTCATACACCGCATTCATCTTGAATCCATTTTTCCCCTCCTGTTTAATTGTTAATCGAATTGTTTAAACTGATTTGTGAACAAGTTCCTAGATTAGTGGATCTTGAGTGTTACATTGGGACTATCATATCAACGTAGCTTCTAAAATAGGTTTTAGAGTTACTTGTAACACCCCGGAATGATAAAGGGTTAAATGACTAAATGATAGGACTCATATCAACAAGGTGCACCTTTCTTTTCGAGAACCTGCCTAATTAGAACTCCACAGTTAAACGTGTTTGGTCGGGAGTAGTGATAAGGATTGGTGGCCTTTTGGGAAGTTTCTCAAGGTGTGTGTGAGTTGAGACAAAACACACTGAAAAGAACATGTGTTGACCTGTGGGGGTAGTCATTAGTCGGATAACTCGTTTGGGCATGTGGTTGGACCCTAAGGTGGAGACCATGTGTCTACAGGGCAACTGGTGGTACCTGGTGAGCCAGGACCTGACAGATATGGGCATTCATTAGTCAGATGACTCGTTTGAGCACGTGGGTAGACCTTAGGGTGGGGACCATGTGTCTGTAGGACAACTGATGGTATCTGGTGGGCAACTGGTGGTATCTGGTGGACCAGGACCCAACGAACATGTTAAAGCGGGATGTATGTATTGTCAGTGGGGTCCAGTTGTTACATTTGGTAACAGAGTAGAAACTCGACCTTAAGTGCGGTGCACTATCTGGGTTGAGATTTAAGGTCCACAACGAGGACGTTGTGCTCTAAAAGGGGGGATGAATGTAACACCTCAGAATGATACAGGGTTAAATGACTAAATGATACGACTCATCTCAATAAGGTGCACCTTTCTTTTCGGAAGTCTACATGATTAGAACTCCACAGTTAAGCATGTCTGGCTTGAAGTAGTGATCAGGATGGGTGACCTTTTGAGAAGTTTTTCAGAATGTGTGCAATTAAGGACAAAACACACTAAAAAGAACACGCGTTGTCCTGTGGATGGGGACCATGTGTCTGCAGGGCAACTGGTGATACCTGACAGGTCAGGACCCGACAGACATATTAAGGTAGAGTGCATGTGTTGTTAGTGGGGTCACTTGTTACACTACCAAACCCAAAATTCAGCTCCATGCCCTTGAGATTCATAAAAGGAGGCTTTGTCGGGGGAGGGAGATCCCTCCTGCTGGCGAGCATATCAACCACATTCCTCATTGTGGGCCGAAGAGTAGGAGATGCCTGCGTGCACAACAGACCCACATGAAACACCTTCAAAGCCTCTTCCTCAAAACAATGGCCTCGAAGCACCGGATCAAGAATTTCCAGCAATGTGTTTGACGTGAAATTCCCCCAGATCTGTTACATGGCAATGATTATACAGTCAGATTAAGATGTCAATTTTTCATGGCTGACAAACAATAAGAACCTGAGACACGAGCGACTGGTGGTCCTCGGACGATGTGGCACTGGAACCGGTGTTTCTTCTTCCCGTGAGGGCCTCATGGAGCAGCACTCCATAGCTGTACACATCTGCTTTCTCAGTCAGCTGCCCATGAATGACATATTCAGGAGCCATGTATCCACTGACAGAAGAAAAACCCAAAAGTCAGTCATGGTTTTTTGAAGCTTTACAGGATGCGGAGAATGATTCCTTACATGGTTCCTGCAACGCCGGTACTAAGATGGCTCTGGCCCTCGGCAAAGTACCTTGCGAGCCCGAAATCAGCTATTTTAGCCCGATACTTATCATCCAACAGGACATTGCTGGCCTTGATGTCCCTGTGAATGATTCTGACAACAGAAGCCTCATGGAGATAAGCCAGGCCTTCCGCGGTGCCCAGGAGGACTTCGAGCCTCCTCTCCCAGTCTAAAACGATCTTCTTGAGCGAATCTGACGAGGTTTAGACCAGTGAAAGGAGTGAGATCAGCAGTTAGAAACGATTCATACGAGCAAAGCTGGCTTCTGGGTCAGGAGGTACCGAACAGATAGCGGTCGAGGCTGGAATTGTGGAGATACTCGTAGACCAGGAGACTCTCGGGGCCCTCAACGCTGCATCCAAGAAGCTTCACGAGGTTCTTGTGTTGAACCTGGCTGATCAGATTGACCTCGTTGAAAAACTGATTCAAGAACCGGGTGGTGTGGAAGAAGAGACGCTTCACTGCAATCTCCCTTCCATCCGATAGAAGCCCCTGACAAGGAAATAAAAGAGTTCGAAATCCATCCCCTTGAGCGGACATGGAGCAGGGACGGAGAGGCGTACCTTGTATACTGTGCCAAACCCCCCCTGGCCGAGCTTGTTCTCCAAGCTGAAGTAATTGGTGGCGCTTCTCAGATCCTCGTACTTGAAGCTCAGATGGGATTCCGAAATCAACTTGAATATCTCGGAGGACATCTCTGTATCTTTGTTCGAAAATCAGAGATTCAGTACAGTGGCCGGAGATCAAATTCAATAGTTGAATTTTCAGAAAATGGGGCGTTTGGATGTGGCGTGAGATTACTTGGGAAATGGTCTTCGCCCCTGGAAGCTCTCCTCTTCCCCCAGAGAAATGCTGCGCCTACAACCAGGAGAACAGCAAAAAATGCCCCGAGCGCACCTCCCAATCGCCGCCGGCGCTTTGCTGGAACCGATTGAAAGTTAGGTTGCATTCTATAGAAACCGGTGATTTGAATTGAAGAACGTCTGTACATAAGGGAAGAAGATGAAGCACCTGAAGAATTCGACGGCGGAGACCCACTGAAGAATGGCTCCAAAGAGTACCGAACGAAGCAGCCGGCATTCAAGGCCTTCCCGTCGGATTGAGGAAGGCAGTCCAGAACCCTCCTCCTCGCGCTCTCCAGGCATTCCGTACACCCGCTCCTGTTCAGAGACCTCCAGCACTGGGCGACCCCATAAACGGTGAGCTTCGAAGAAGGAGAGACCGAGACGTTGCCCTTTCTGTAGAAATCCCTCGCCACGGAAGCTCCGTGGGTCAAGTTCTGGATGAATCCCCTCGCAGTAGTATTGAACTGGGCCTCGTCCTTGGCATCCCGGGACGACCCGCAGTCCGAGGAATCGGAGGCGTCGACGGCCTGGAGGGTGAAGTTGTCGTTCCCGTAGCGCAGGAAGCAGCCGGAGAGGTAGACCCGGGCGGAGATGGCGGGCAGACAGAGGGGGAGCTTCACCCGGGCCTCCGTGTGGCAGAGACGGCAGTCGGTGTTGGAGAGGTAATTCAGGCACTGCCCCATGCCGTAAACCCGGCTGGAGGGGCTGTCGCCGGAGACGGACATGACGAATCCGGTGCCCGATATATTATGGGAGATCGATTCCATGGCGTTCACGAAGTTCACGTTCATATTTTGGGGGTCGGCCGACCTGACCCCGCCGCAAACGCTGCGGAGGAGGACGGTGGAGTCCTCGTAGCCTACGGCGGCGGCCGCGAAGACGGCTAAAGTGAAGAGGGCCGGCAGACGGTTTATCATGAGTCGGCGAGGGAGAAAGGATGCCCGCTGCAGCAGGCGTTCCAGATTCATAGCAGTAACAACGGAAGAGGGGGATTTGGGCTGATTTGAATACTCCCAGTTCGAATGATTGAAGTCGCCGCCGTAAGAACCCGACGCGGGTTCGTCTTTTGACTTTGGGATTCCGGCAATCTGATGTCAATGCGCGGAAAGCCATTATTCAATCGCAGCCACTGTTCCAGAAAACGGGCCACGCCACAATCGCCGGAAGTGATGCGAAACGGGAAACGGGCTGGTGGGCGGGTGGAACCGATTTTGTGTATGTTTTATTTATATATTTAAATAAAAAATATATTTGTAATTATATAATTATAAACCTATTTTTATAGATAAATATTTATAAATATATAATTTTGAAAATATTATTACATATATATTTAAAATTTATTTATAAATATATTTAATATTCATATGTAAATATATATATATAATTATAATTATATTATAATTATATTTATACTTATATATTTATAATTATATATTTTTACATATATATATAATTTTAAATCTATAATTACTAATCTATATTTATATAGTTGTAAGTATTTATTTATAAATAAATTTGAAATATTGTTAAACATATAATAAATTGTTAATAACAACAGTATTATTTGAAAGCTTATAAATTTGAAATATTGTTAAACATATAATAAGTAGTTAAAAATAAAAAGGATTTCATAAACAATATTGACTAAAAATAATTTATAAGCTTTCAAATCCAACTACTTGAAACTTAAAAATGTTTCAAGTAAGTGTTTTTGAAAGATTATAAAATATAAACTATAAGAACAATATAAATGAAACTTAAAACATGGATTAAGCATATAAGAAATAGTTGAAAATAAAAAGAATTTCGTAAACAACGTTGATAAAAAAAATTATAAGCTTTCAAAGTCACCTACTTGTAACTTAAAAATGTTTCAAGTATATGACTTTGAAACCCTATAAAATATAAACTATATGACCAATATAAACGAAACTTAAAACATGGATTAAACATACGATAAATAGTGAAAAATAAAAAGAATTTTGTAAAAAATGTTCATCAAAAATAATTTATAATCTTTCAAATCCACCTATTTGAAACTTAAAAATGTTTCAAGTACGTGACTTTGAAAGTATATAAAATATAAACTATAAGACGAATATAAATGAAACTTAAAATATGGATTAAACATATAATAAATAGTTGAAAGTAAAAAGAAATTCATAAAAAATGTTGCTCAAAAATAATTTATAAGATTTCCAATCCACCTACTTGAAAAATAAAAATGTTTCAAGAACGTGGCTTTGAAAGACTAAAATATTAACTAAATATAAATGAAACTTAAAATATGGTTTAAACATATATGAAATATTTAATAATTAATTTGTTAATTAGTAATATATTTGATAATTATATATTTTCTGATTTTCTAATAATTAATATGTTAATTATTAATATAATTATTAATTATACAATATTTAATCTGTTAATTAGTAATATAATTATTAATTATTTTTAGTCATTATAATTATTAATTATTAATGGTTAATTATTAATTATTTAATTACTAATTAATAATTTACATTTATAAATATTTTTACTAATATATAATTATAAATATAAGATGACATCTAAAACATTTACTTGTTATAGTAAATACGTTTTTTAATATATACAACATGACATCCGAAACATCAACGACGATGCCCCTGGTACCAGAACGCGCAGTCTGAATCTCACGTCCTCTCCGCATCCGACGTCCGTGTCGCTCCGGTGTCCTAGCTGCGGGTTCCTCCTCTTCTGGTGCTTCTGGTGCCTCTGCATGGTGTTGTGTAGAGGACTGACCAAAACCATGTGATGAGGACAACCCAAAATCATATAGGGTGTCATATGGCTCTGAAACTCCTATAAATGGTAGAAATGAGGCACTGAAGAAGGCCTCGTCGGGAGAGGGGGCCGCCATAAGCTGTGTGACCGCACCCAGATCGAAGTCCATAGTAATCTGCGGAGACGACATATGTGGTATATAAGCGTCTCCCTGTTGTGCAATATCATCAGTCGGCTGGGCCGGATCCTCTCTCTCTGGTGTGGCGGCATCTGCAGGAGCTGTTCTCGGATGTCGATGGCGTCGTCTCTGCCCCTCCTGATGTGCCCATCTCTGTCGTCCAGCTGGCGACAGTGGTGGCGGTGCATCGTCCTCAATAGGCATAGCATGAACATCGTTATCCTCAGGAGCTTCAGCTGGAGGATATGGATCGGGATAATCCTGTGGCTCCTCGTCATAAAAATTATCACGTATCAACCGGAGATGATCGATGAGAGCCAACACATCCCGATGAACTACATCTCGTCTAATATATGCATCCTCCTGAGGCTTTGCGGTATGTGCAAGATGACCAATAGTGTCTGTCTGCAAATGAAATAACATTCAAATTAATACCAAAAATGAGTTAAACAAAAATAATAACTCTTAGTAAACATACCAACTGTTGACTGCCAATCCCCTGATGGGTAAGATGCATGATGGTGTGATGTCGATATCAGTCTGCATAATCCACCTGAGCAGATAACTGATTGCGTGTTGTGGTATATCCAAATGGAATGATACTAAATCAGGCACGCGTGTCCCACAACTCGATATAAGATGCATGAAATCCCCACCAGTTTTATCGTTTGAATGCCTGTAAGCACAATCGAATGTAAATCGGCAGGCTGTCCCGATGGCATGGGGATATGCTGTATGAAATCGAACTGGCGCATGACCCGATCTAGCTAGTGCCACTCAATGATGTGGAAGTGGATGAGTGACACCACTGTAGCACGATCTTCAAACCTAGCTATGCAGTAAGGTGGAAGTGATGCGTAGACATGACCGATATACGGAGTTCATGAAACTTGAAATGTAAACTCAAAAAAATAAGTTATATATTAACATGAAAATGTTACTAAGATTATATTGAAATAACTTAAAATAGTGATAAAAAAACAAATTTGACTATAAAAAGGTATTGTTTAACTTACATCAGCTGGCACCATGGCGTCGAATATCTGTCGGAAGTTGTGCACACTATGTCTCGGAGTATGTGCATACTTCTGAGACTGAATCCACATGGTTAAAAAAGATTAATATATGGTAAGTTTATAAAAAACAATAACAAAAGTACTAAATAACTGAAAGTAATGACGTAGACATACCATCGTCCCTGAGGACAGTCCTGAAATAGCTCTGTTGTAAGTGGGGCGATGGCTCGAGGAGCGATGCGTGGAAAATGCTCTCAAGCCCACATCTATACTAACACCATGCAACCCACAATCTGACGTGAATCTTCCTAACAACTGGTACAGAGTGATCTGTACAGATGTGCTAATACAGCGGATCTCCAACTGTATGTAGCCGTATGATCCAGATCCTCAAGTAATGGGAGGTACATCATGTGTACCAAAGCGGCAGAGTAGTCGACACACAAGACGCCTCCGAGCAGCCGCAAAATGTATGCACGTGTGTGCTGAATAAGTGTATCCTCGTCTGCATCACTAGGAATGACGTCGAAATGCTTATCAAGACACCTCATGTGCAAGCGCAAACCCTGGAGAACACCTTGTGCGCCAACGACGTCAATGCCTAGTAGCCTCTGTATGACCATAGCCTAGTCGCCACTACTGGCACCCGTAACTGCATGTCCATGGATGGGTAACCCCAGTATGTAGGCGGCGTCCTCTAAAGTGATGGTCATCTCCCCCTCTGGGAGATGAAATGTGTGTGTCTCTGGCCGTCATCTCTCAACTAATGCAGCAATCAAATGGTGATCAATGGTCTTGAAGTCGCACATAGCGACTCCATAAAATCCTGCACGTCTAAGGTATGGACAAATAGCTGTCGGGGGTGCCTCATGATGGAAATGATGTGCTCTCTCAACAACAAGATGTCTGAAAAGTCGTCGCGCCAACACATCACGCGACACGTGCGTCTCCTGGGCAGATAATAGTGGCTGCTCCATCTGAATTTACAAACAGTAAAACATTAATTTCATTATAAAAGTCTGATAACATTTTCATTTCAAAGTTCAAATGGTTTTGTTTTTTTGAATGTAAACCTTTAATTGGTTAGCACTGCATGACTAGCTTTAAACAAAGAATGTTGTATTTTGAACCCGCACACCATGCCGAAATGTTTTCTTATACAGGTAGATTCCTTTTTTTTAAGTTGGTGTTGTTTGTTTAAATCTACTCATGCAGTGTTAATAGTTCAACAAAGAATGTCAATTGAAATCATGGTAACATTGATAGTTTGGATTGTCTTTGAATGTATATAATAATTTATATTTATGTAATTCTATTAACCAATGTTCGAAATGTTTATAAAATATAAGTACATTTTCTAAAAGTTACCCTGTATACAAATAAGACAAATATGATTATAAATGGTCATAATGATAAAAATGATTACATGTACAAAATTTTACAGCAACTGATAGAGTGCATGATTCATTTCAACCATTAGATGATTTCCCTATGTGTCTAGGGAAATGTGTCTTCGTATGACCTTCCTGACGACATATGTTGCACCTTCATCCAGCTGGTTGTTCACTAGGCCAATCCATCTCATTCCGAATATGAGTAGACTTTGACCTCCCTTTAGGTCAAAGTCTAGTGTTGTTCGGTAGAAGCGTGGGTGCGTCATCAGACATTCGAAAATTCTTATATTCCCTGATTGGCATCCACAGAGTATTGTAGAAAGAGTTGATGCTCTCGAGCCGATAAGCTGGATCAATAAACTGCTCCTAAGATACGTGTACGTAAGCACATGCTGCAATCACATAGCCGCAAGGATATCTCAGTACCTGAAAGTTTCCACATTCATAGTAACGCTTCTCCAGTAAAACAACTCGCACATGACCATTTCTACAAGCCACAACATCACCGAGCTCAACAACCTCAAATCGTTGCTCTAGACGATTAAATGCAGTTACACAGTAAGTTGCAGCCTCCCGAAGAACCGTATCTAGCTTGTGCTAGAAATGGTGTCCATAACGCATCCCTCTATTCAAGCCCTCTTCATCCTTCTTTCTTCATTCCAAAAAGTACTTTACACTATGATAGAAGGTCTCTTGTATCAAACCTATAATTTAGATTTACGATATTAGACTAATATTATATTATAATTGTATCTCGTCTGAGTAACATATAATCAAATATTCATATTTACTTGTGATAGGTAATTTTTGAACTCCCTTGAAAACTCCATTTATACATTCTACAATATTGGTCATCATATGACCATATCTCCTCCCATCATCATATGCCAACGACCATTTCTGCTTTGGAATTAGCATCATGTAATCATACATTTTCGAATTCACTCTGTGAATATCTTGAAGATGTTCTTCCATCCTTTGTTGTTGAGGCTCATATGCTATCAAACAAGAACTCATCTGAACAAATATAAAAATTACTATGACAGGAAAATTTAAAATGCAAAAGGATGTTCATACCAATTTTTAAGATTTCCTTCTTCATCGACTCATTTTTGAACTTCTTTGGAAAATTGCTTCCAATGTGTCAAATATAGTATCGATGATGGGCATAGGGTGGTCTCCACGTAAGACCCTTAGACTGTACCGCCTCCTTGATTGCACGATGTCGATCTTAAATAAGACAAATCCATTCCCCATCCGTAACAAACTCTCGAAGACATGCTAAAAACTAGCTCCATGATGAGAAGTTCTCTTTCTCCACAATTGTAAATGTCAAATGTAGAGGGGCTTGATTTCCATCTTGTGTGGCGGAAATCAATAAATTTTCTATATAATTTCCATACAGAAATGTGTCATCAATCTGTATAAACTGCTTGTAATGTCTAAAAGCCGCCACACATGGTAAAAATGTCCAAAATAATCTATCAAACACAACCATTGAATGATCAACTTGGTTGTGTTGGTTAACATATTCAAAAGTATATAACTGATAGACCACTTGATTATTGTGGCGTAAAATCTCTAAAATTTGTGGTAAAACTCAATAAAAGCCTTCACAATCACCGTACACTTTCACAATATCCTTTTGTTGTGCCACCCATGCCTTCCAGTAAGAGATTTGATACCCAAAAGGTTGTTTGATTCGCTCCATCGCCAGAACCATAGGAATGTCTTGACATGCTCTAATCATTTCAACAATAATAGTTGAAACAAACTCAAAATCTAACGAAGAGTGTTCTTGTGACAATCTTGGGTTCACACAGGTGTGTGGAGTAAATATAGTGATGTGCCAGCTGTGAAAAGTGTTATCAATTCTAGCTCGCAGATGTATTTGAAAGTTCGATTCATATTTTTCACAACGAATCAAATAGTAATATCTCTTTGACTCTTCTACAACATAATAGTAATGTCTTTCGATGTGATATTTTTTATCACATTTTTCATTGCTTCTTTGCTATCAAACTCTCTGCCAATATACAGAACACTGTCATTTGACACTCGATTTGTGCCACCAATGATTCCTGGAAATTCTTAACTGGGAGTAATAACTGACCAATCAAATTCTGGAAAGTGATTCATGCCTTCAGTCGACCATAAATCCAATAGTGGAGGATGGTTCAATGGTCAGTTAAACCTCACATGAGTGGGCACAGACTGTTCTTCTACATGCTCATCTTCTTCTTCAACTTCCTCTTTATCTTCTTATTTGAAATTTTCATCATCCTCAAAATCATCTACCAATGCATCTAAAGTATGTAGAGGACTATCCATTGAAACTATGGCTGAGGGAAATGATGGAACAACTACCGATGCTGATGGAACTCCTTAATGTGTAGGATCATATGACATAGTCTCATGACATTAAGACTGTCCAACTTACAATGTCGATGGAACCTCCATTATAGCTATAGAGATATACAATTCCATCATTTGATTCTCAGGTAGATACTTAACCAATGAAAATACATATTCCCAATCTTCATCATCATTTACCGGATAGGCCTCATGCCAAAACCTATCTATATATTGAATATGTCTGAATGTGATGGACTCTATCACTTGATTTTTTGCCAGTTTTAACTTTCGATGAATTTTCCTTTGCACAACTTCCAAATTAGTATATCCTCCAAGCATCACAATAGCTTGTGGATGTATACTATAACTACATCCTTGATCTGTCTCCACTATTTGACCGTTGCAATAAATATAGGCAGTCATCTTATTTATCTAAAATAAACTATCATTATAAATTAAATATGATTAGAGAATCAAATTATGTATGCTTGCTTCTAGTAATTCAGGTTGGAATCCTAATCCCTCCACCAAATAAATATGTTCAAACCATATTGATGTGTAACTCTTTACACAACCCACAAGTTTGTGTTACTTACCCAAAAATATAAGTCAAACATATTCATACATATCCACATGCATTATATGCATGAGGTACATGAACATGTCATGTAAAAGCATAGAGTTATATGAAATTGAAAAACTCCACATGAGTAAGCCCGGAGTGACAGATAGCCAACCTCATTCACTTTCCTAGACAAGGCAAGCCTCCAGGAAAGTAGGTGATCCGACCCAAAGCCCCTCTACCCAAGGATACTTTACTCAAGAGATCATTCATTTCATGACAACTCTAACACTTAATATGCAAAAAATATATTCAACTACTAAATTTAAGTTCATAACTTTAATTACAAACTGAGGTCAAGGTAGATGGAAAACTAAATTCATTATCATACCTAGAATGTAATGCAAGGGTATATTCTAGAAGTAATCTATAACTACTTTTCTAATTAATATTAGTACTTCACTAATTAATATAACTACTTCGCTAATTAATATAACTACTTTGCTAATTAATATAATTACCTCGCTAATTAATATAACTACTTCACTAATTAATTACCTAGTTAGATTTAAGTAATTGCCTAGTTAGATTTAAGTAATTGTCTAGTTAAATTTAAGTAATTTCCTAGTTAGATTTAAGTAATTGCCTAGTTATATTTAAGTAATTTCCTAGTTAGATTTAAGTAATTGTCAATCAAATTTAATTAAGTGCCTAATAATAATTAATTAAGTGCCTAATCGCATTTAATTAAGTGCCTAATAACATTTAATTAGTTGCCTAATGATAATTAGTTAAGTGCCTAATTATAATTAATTAAGTGCCTAATTAGACTTAATTAATTCTCTAATTAGAATTAATTAATTCCGTAATTATAGTTAATTAAGTGTCTAATCACAGTTAATTAAGTGTCTAATCACATTTAATTAATTGCCTAATCACATTTAATTAAGTCCCTAATCACAGTTAACTAAGTTCCTAATCACATTTAATTAAGTTCCTAATCACAGTTAATTAAGTGTCTAATCACAGTTAATTAAGTGTCTAATCACATTTAATTAATTTCCTAATAACATTTAATTAAGTGCCTAATCACAGTTAATTTGGTTCCTAATCACACTTAATTATGTGCCTAATCACAATTAATTAAGTACCTAATCACAGTTAATTAAGTGCCTAATCACATTTAATTAAGTTCTTAATCACAATTAATTAAGTGTCTAATCATAATTAATTAGTTTCCTAATCGCATTTAATTAGTTTCCTAATCACATTTAATTAAGTGCCTAATCACAATTAATTAGTTGCATAATCGCATTTAATTAGTTGCCTAATCACATTTAATTAGTTGCCTAAGGATAATTAATTAAGTGTCTAACGATAATTAATTAAGTGCCTAACAATAATTAATTAACTGTCTAACGATAATTAATTTACTGCCTAACGATAATTAATTAATTTCTTAAACATAATCAATTAATTTCTTAACGATAATTAATTAATTGCTTTTAATTAATTAATTACCTACTTATACTTAATTAATTACCTTATTATAATTAATTAATTAACTACTTATAATTAATTAAATACCTTATTATAATTAATTAATTACCTACATATAATTAATTAATTATTAAACAACATTTTAAAAAAACTATTGCTATTTCTAAATATAATACAATAATTAAAAACTACATCTATGAATTAAACAAATATTTAAATAAATCAAAATATTAAATAAATTTAAAATAAGGATTACCTCAAATCTGCAGAGAGGTGGTTATGCGGGCAGAGCAACCGATGTAGAGAGAGAGAGAGAGCCGAAGTAGAGAGAGAGTGTGAGGAAGTGGGGGTGGGAAGTGAAGAAATGGGATGGGAAGTGAGGAAGTGGGGGGGGGGATTTTATAGGCCCCCAAGCCTCGACGCCACTTGAAGTGGCGCTGATCGTGTATACTATACCCGATTAGCGCCACTTGAAGTGGCGCTATGCTTCCGAAATTGGTCAAGCGCCACTTCAAGTGGTTCTTTGACCCATTTCCCTAATTAAATATACCGTAAACTCATTTTATTAAAAAAAACCTATATATCAAAATTTTCCCTCTACGAATACACCTATTAAACTAAGATTTTATTATAATATACCATGTAATAATATGATTTTATCATACGGTTAATACTATTCATATATGTTAATTCAATCGTTAGTTAATAAGAGTCTTATTTAAATAATAATAATACTTCTTAGTCATTAAAGCTCGATGTTGAGTGTTGTCTGCATTATCAAACATAGTTTTCTTTTAAAATCTTGAGGTATTACACCAGTCATACTATCGATCCTTCCCATCGAAACCAAACCTTGATACCCAAGCACTTCAACTACTTCTCATCAAGAAAGCTCAAGGCTTCCCTATGCATATACCATATACCCAGTAGCAACTTCAATGCACAAATCCCATAACCCATATCATTCACCAGGCTTCCCATCTCTAAGGCTCTCACAAGTCCAGGCTAGCCCCTTACTTAGGTTACCCTGACACATCACAACTCGTCTCAACTATAGCACCCGACTCTCCAATATCCTAAGTCACATCTCAAAACACTAGACTCTCCCACCTGGTCCCTAAGGCATACCTTACATATCACTTATGCCAAAAATCATGGGAAAAAACCTCTTCTCCCTTCCCAAATATCCTAAAGAAAATCACTTTCCAAAACACCCACTCGAGGGTTCTCACATACATATGTATCAAACATCACATGCCATGTCACCATCCTAGCAGGGCATTGATCTTTATCAAGCATATGCATATGAGACTACCCCTCAAGGACAACAATATCATCTCTATGTACATGATGACATCATCCCTTGACGATCCATGTCAAGTAAGTCATAGTCATGTGATTCAGATAAGTAGAATTTCACCAAAAATCTATATGGGAAAATGTCATATAGATTGTTGTTGACACTTTAAATAACTAAACCTATTTTATTTTGGAACTAATATCATAATAAACCATAGAGAGTTGATTATAAAGGAATCAAATTCATGCACTGACCTTCTAAGGGTCACTATACATCCCTTGCATTAAGGAACTTTACAATCATCATCAAGGAGCATCCCTTCATAAAATTGACACAACCCATCATCATAGAAAAATATATCATGGTTCAGTTGAGTATAATGTCACCAAAAAGATGTATATGAAACATCATATAAGTTATTTTTTACACTTTCAACAACTAAACCCTCATTGTTAGTGATATCAATCACACACAAGCATGTGTATGTCATGTGAATCCTATGTGCCATATATGATGCACGAACACTAGCCTATTGTCATCAGGTAAAGATCCAAAAACCCAAATATCATAAATTCAAAAACTCAAGTGCATCTCTCTAGGTGAAATCATACAATCATAAAAAAAGAAACCAAGAATATAAATCTCATATCCCTGGTAACCTAGACTTCCTACTGGAAAAAGTATTCACAATGCACCAGTTTGATATCCATCACAAGATCCAACACGTCCCTAATCCCTATCTATCATATCCCAAATAGTAATACAAAAGAAAAAGATGCTTTGATACCACTTTGTAACATTCCCCCCCATTCCATGAACATCAAGCAGTGCTTGGATTGGAGAAGTCATTATTGAACCTCAAACGCTCCTCCTCATACACAAGAGGTTGCTGATAACATGGTGAAATAAATGACATCCATAATAATAAACATCCATCACAGTATGCATAATCAATAACAATAATCAATAATAAATGAGTGTAGAAGAATACCGTCATACATACTCATGATCTTTCCAATATAAAACACCAATCACCCCTAGTTCAATCACATATACAAAAATAAATGAAATAAAATAAAGAAATAAAAATGTATTGGTATTCTACTTCCATCTCCAAGCCTCACCTCATCCTAGTCACGGGATTCCCTTTGAGCTATCTCACTCAATCATACAACTTTGGGCCTTTTCCCTACTTGAGCCCGTGATCACTGAAGTCTACTCAGGTACTCAAGTCTCATGGCCACCTGAGAAGGGTGTGAGTATAGCTTAGTAGGGCCCCACCAATGGGGTCCCAAACATGACTAGTAAATATTGTGTATGGGTAGGTGATATACTCAGAAGAAACAAACAATAACCATGGAAGCATAAATAAATAACCACCATCAGTCCTCAAGTTCTAACATGACACTCGGGGTCGACTATACATGTTTCATCCGGTGTCAAAGTGTATCTGAGCTTGTGGTATACCACACCAACTAGTAGCAGGCTCAATGACTGATTCTCGAGTAAAAACCTAGGCATTCCATAAGTAGTAGGTGCAAGCAACAATTCATAAGAGACAATCCATCATCTTGGGAATAAATCAATTCCTAGGTAACCACCTAGAAAATCTATATAAACCCGAAGGCCGAATCCCAGGTAACCACCTAGGAATTCCATATAGACCTGAAGGACAAATCCAAGGTGTCGTATCATGTCCTGTCTCGGATCACTCTATGAAGCGTAGTTGAACCAGTTCATTATAAGGCCTCAAGTGTGCCTCTCTATATGTTATAGGCTGCCAACTAACAACGAAGGCCTATGGTGATTCTGTGGGGAGACTATTCCCTTGTATCAAAGTAAGAAAACAATGAAAATAAAAAAACATCATTCATAGTAGTAAATAATCATAGTGCATAAGAAATGATTATAAACCAGGTTGTAATAATGAATAGAATGTACTAAATGCCTAATCAATCATGTCATACATACAACATTGATCGCCCACTGGGCCAACTATAAATATAGGAAGGAAATAAATAAACAATAAATGTATAATTCCCTACTTCCCACACTGATCCATACCACATACCAAGCTCCATGTACCCATCTCAGCCATCTTGATTGATTAGTCCCGAGCCTCAACCCATCTTGTATCTGCAACCAAGTGAACATCTACTCGGGTACCCCTGTGCAATGGTTGCCCAATCATGGTGTGAGTACAAAACTCAGTAGGGAAGCACCAACAAAGTCATGTGCATAGTCATTAAATATAATGTATGTATATATGAGATACTCAACTAAATAATAAAGTAAATATAAATTTCTGAAAATAAACAAATGACTAATGTCGCACCTAGGGCCTGATGGCTACCCTAGTCTAACTATATCTATTTCATCCACCACTAGAATGTATCTGAGCAAGCTATTTCACCGTAGGGGGATACACATCCTAGCCTTAGGGATCACCCATACTCACCTCTACTAAATATAAAGTGGGATTTCAAGTTTCAGATGAACATCCCATAAATAAGGCATAAATTAGAATCCTAGGTGTCCCATACATACTATGCAAGTCATGAGTAACTAGGGGAACCTTAAAAATGTCTTGGCGTTCCCTAATCCAGTCTGACATTAGAATCCTAGGTCCCAGTCCACAGGAAGTCAAGTCATTGTAAATAGGATTAATTCCTAAGGGGAGTGACCCTTAGGAAATATGTAAGGAATACTCTCATAATCTAATATAATAACTCAACATAATTTAATCACTGGCTCAACAGCCCATTCCCATACAGCTCTGGGAAATGCAATCATGGTGAATCCACCTGATTCTAGGGAGTATCATTGGCATCAATTGTGGTGATCATTATCAATCTTCAGGGATGTCACAAGAATCCAGTGATTAGGGGATATGTATCCACCCATTATCCTTTAACATCAGTTGGATCCTAGAAAGATGGGAATCCTAGGTGATGCACTAACTAAGAGGATTTTCCAAGAAGCACTTAACAACCTCCTTTATGTTACCTTTGTAGGGAGGAATCCTAGTGACACTAGGAATTATAGTAAGGTATAATTAAATCAAATAAGGCTCATAATACAGATCCTAGGAAGTACCTTCAGGCATCCACACCATACCATTGCATCACATCAGGCTTATAGGATACATTCTATGAAGAACATCTAGAATTCATAGTTGCATTAACAATAACTAAATCAAAGCATAAATAAGAGAGCAGGGTTATCTGAATGCCTAAGCTCGTCTCTACTGCCACATCCCCATAGACCCTCATGTTCATTATGGGTTCTATGGTGACAACTGCTTTTATCTCTACCCAATCCCATAACACACTCTCTTAGGGTTATTCAACCTCTAAGGCACCCACTAGGGTCCCCTAGGTCAATACGTTGGAGGCCAATTTCCCATTAGGCCTAATTTCCTATGGGCCAATTTTCCATTAGGCCTAATGACCTATATTCCAATTTCCCATTAGGCCTAATGGCCTATAGGCCAATTTTCCATTAGGCCTAATGGCCTATAGTCCAATTGCCCATTAGGATTATAGGTCAATTGGCCATTAGGCCTATAGTTTAATTGGTCATTATGCCTATAGGCCAATTGGCCATTAGTCCTATAGGCCAATTGGACATTATGCCATTCTGTCTATAGGCCATTTGGACATTAGGCCTAATAGTCCAATTGGAGATTAGGACTATATTCCAATTTTCCATTAGGCATATAGTCCAATTGGTCATTAGGCCTATAGTCTAATTATCCATTAGGCTTATAGAAAAATTGGGAATTATGTCATTAGGCCTAATGTACAAATGTTCATTAGTCCTATAGTCCAATTGAACATTATGACATTAGTTTTATAATCCAATTGGGCTATTAGGCCTATAGGTTAATTGTACATTAGGCATAATTAGCCAATTGGACATTAGGCCTATAGTCCTAATGGACAATTTCCCAGTAGACCTATAGGCTAATTGGCCATTAGTCCTATAGGCCAATTGGTCATTAGTCATATAGGTCAATTGGACATTATGACATTAGACTTAATAGGTCAATTGGTCATTATGACTATAGGCCAATTGGTCATTAGAACTATAGTCCAATTGGCTATTAGGCTTGAAGGCCAATTTCCCATTAGGCCTAATGGCCTATAGGCCAATCGCCCATTAGGCCTATAGGAAAATTGTTCATTAGTCCTATAGGCCAATTGAACATTATGCCATTAGGCCTAATGGACAATTGGCCTTTAGGCCTAATAGGTGGCATAATGACCAATTGGTCTTTAGGCCTAATAGGCCAATTGACCATTAGGATTATAGGACAATTGTCCATTAGGCCTAATGGGCCAATTTCCTAGCAGACCTATAGGCCAATTAGTTGTTAGGTCTATAGGCCAATTGGTCGTTAGACCTATAGGCCAATTAGCCATTATTCCTATAGGCCAATTGGCCATTATGCCTAGTAGTCCAATTATCCATTAGGCCTATAGGACAATTGTCCATTAGACCTAATGGTCATTTGAAAGGGGTATTTTCAGCCTTTTATTAAAGGGATTGATGAAAATAAAACTTAAAATTCAGCATGCAAAGCTAACTAAGTAACAATACAAATAAGGACATTATTTTAATTCAGATACCTGGCGCTTCTCATACTCGGGTATTTCAGTGTGCCCTAATGTGTGTGTATATGTCATTAAATCTTTATTCCTTTTATTTTTCCCCAAAACTTCCTAAAAAAATTCCAATACAATTAATAAGAATTAAAATTTACATGAAAACCATTAAATATTGGGAATACATTAAAGTCATTAGTCTTTTAATGTGCAATCATTTTTTGATATTGAGTTTTTGGACAGTCATGGAATGTGGGTACACCCTCTAAATCAGAACCTACTCTTCTCTTCTAACCAACATACAAGTAATTCTTGTATGATCTCTATAACTCTCTAACATCCATCAACCTTGCATTATTAATAGCTTCTCTATTGGAAAAGTTAAACTGACTCTACAATGAACATGTTATTTCATATAAATACAATAATAATATAAATATGATTTTATAACATTTTCTTACCCATATCTTCTCCCATGATTTTTTCCTTGATTCCTTTACCGAGTTGTATCCATGAGACCGGTTCCACCAAAATGATATCATGGTATTTGGCTAAAGTGGGCATAAAAATTCTATACTACCTTTCATTGTCACATACCATCTGATTTTCATCATTATATTCCACCATTATCTATGTTTGGAAATTCTAGGATTTCTGCATACGAGTGCGCCCATGTCGCATAGCAGAAGATCCCACTAAATAAAAAAAGAGGGGGGGGAGAAGAAGAATTAATTCATGGTACAACATGACAAAAAAAGTGATATAACTTGACACTGTTATAATAAAAAGAACCTGCTATAGACTGCTCAATAAACTGTGATGGATTTGTGGGTTTTCCTGGATCAGCAGCCTCTAAACGAAGTCTCTGTTTCAATGCATGCTTTGGGTGATCTTTATGCACTAGAGTGGAAGCTGAAGGAACAGACTCATCAGATGTTGGGTGGATGGTAGGAATTGGAGATGAAATAGACATGGTAGAATATGGGTAGTAAGATGGGGGTTACATCATCAAATATGGGTATAGTAAAGTTGGGAACATCCATAGAGGCGGTGTAGACATGGTATGGGTAGAAGAGCCTAAATGAGATGATGGAGGCATCCGTGAGATCATCCCTGGATGCGGCATAGACATGGTATGTGAATAAGAGGGTAGTTGAGATGACGATGAATGCATGGATAAGAACATCCCTGGAGACTCAAATGGAGGATGGAAAGGTGTAGTAGATGGGGTGTCCATAGGTGGGTCAATGTGGAAACATATATGAAAGGTGCTTAGTCTAGGTCTAGGAGCATCCCTACTCAGGAAATGTACGCTCGCGCACCTGTCAATCAGGATAAAATAGTCACTTCCTTCAAAATTATGAATTATTTGGCATAATCTACATAAGAATGGAGTGTAAATTTTTTAGAAACAATTTTTATAAATCATGCATACAACTTAGAAGTCAAAGAAGTCATAAACAATTTCATAACATCTTTTAGTAACAATAATTTAAAACCAAGTTATACATTTTTTAAAAACTCGTTTTAAACCCAACTTTCTAAATTGAAATAAATCTAATTAAATGAAATGGAGCCAGAAAATACTAAAACAAACTTGTCATTCCAAACTGAAACTAAATTAAAGTAATTATAGTAATACTAACCTGAGAAAATCATGTCAAGGTAAACTAAATGAAAAATGAACATATATGGTTGCTTCTATATATTACCCACCACTACTTTAGGTTCAACATCAACTCTCATAATGGGAAAATTTGAATCAGCAAATGCAATATTTTGGTTAACACCAATGGGGGCATCAATGGTGGAAACTTCATCACCAACATCATGAAAAATATGTATTGGGATTACACACTAATGAAGAAAATGTTTTTTATGGAGGTTATTTTTTATTTTTTACGTTGGATTTTGGTCGATGTTATTACATGAGATGTTATAAACATTGTTTTTTACGTCGGTTATTTTAAAACCGACATAAAAACCAAAAATCCGAAGTGTTTTTCACGTCGGTTTCTCAAAAACTGACATGGAAAATGCTTCATAGTTGTGGTTTATTATGTTAGTTATTTAAAAACTGATTTGGTATATACATTTTCACATCGGTTATATAATAACCAATGTCATAAATCACTCCTTCGAAACGTTTATCACATCGGTTATGAAAATAACTGATGTGATAAACCTGTCTTCCAAGCAGCTTTCCACGTCGGTTAAATAATAACCGACGTGAAAACATATCTACTATGTCAGTTATAAAATAACTGACGTAAAAAACTATTCCTTTCCATTTATTACGTTGGTTATGAAATAACCGACGTAAAAACCATTTCCCATGCATTTATTACATCAGTTTTCAAATAACCGACGTTAAAACCAATCCCCATGCATTTTTTACATCAGTTATAAACTAACCGAGGTAAAAAACAAATTTTTTTTTCAATAAAACCATTCAACCACTGTTATGCCCTGCCAAAAGAAGACATGAAACAGAAAACAAACAGACCAAAAACAGACCAAAACCCAACCAACCCCCCACCCAATTAGACAGTCCCCACCACACCCATGCCCCCCCAAATGCTATGCCCTACCAAAAGAAGACCTGAGACAGACCAAAAACAGGCCAAAAACACACCAAAACCATACAAGAACCCCCCACTAGACAGCCCCCACCACACCCCTGGACACCCCCACCCCACTGGACACCCCCCCACACACCCCTGGACTGCCCCCACCCTCCTCGACATCCCCCACCCCCTAGACCCCCCCCCCCCCCACACCCCTGGACAACCCCCCCACACCCCTGGAAACCCCCACCCCACTGGATATCCCCCCACACCCCTGGAAACCCCCCACCCCACTGGAACCCTCCCACCCCACTGGACACCCCCCCACACCCCGGAAAACCCCCCACTCCACTGGAAAACCCCCCTCCCCCACACCCCTAGATTGCCCCCCCTCCCACCCGACCAAAACCCAACCAAAACCAGACCCCCCCCCCCCACTGGATAGCCCCCACCACACCCCTGGACACCCCCACCCCACTAGACACCCCCCCACCCCTGGACTGCCCCCCTCCTGGACATCCCCCACCCCCTGGATAGGCCCCCACACCCCTAGACAACCCTCCCACACCCCTGGATAGCCCTCCCACACCCCTGGAAACCCCCACCCCACTAGACAACCCCCACACCCCTGAACCCCCTCCCCCCACCCCAATGGAACCCCCCCCACTGGAACCCCCCCCACTGAACAGCCCCCCCCACTCCACTGGACAACCCCACCCCACACCCCTGGATTGACCCCCCACTCGACCAAAACCAGACCAAAACACCCCCCCACTGGACATCCCCCACCACACCCCTGGATACCCCACCCCACTGGACACCCCCCACACCCCTGGACTTCCCCCACCCTCCTGGACAACCCCCACCCCATGGACAGCCCCCCACACCCCTGGACAGCCCTCCCATACCCCTGGACAGCCCTCCCACACCCCTGGAAACCCCCCACCCCACTGGACAACCCCCACACCCATGGAACCCCCCCCACCCCACTGGAACCCCCCTACTAGAAACCCCCACCCCACCCCACTGGAAACCCCCCCCCCCCCACTCCACTGGATAGCCCCCCCCACCCACGGGTTCCCCCCCCCCCCACCCTCTTGGACATCCCCACCCCCTAGACAACCCTCACACACCCCTAGAACCCCCCCCACTGGACAGTCCTCCCACACCCCTGGAAACCCCCACCCAACTGGACACCCCCCACCCCTAGACACCCCTTGGACAGGCCCCCCACCCTTCTAGACAGCCCCCCTGGATAGCCCTTCCAGCCTTCTAGACACCCCCACCCCCCATGGACACCCCCCACACCCCTGGACACCCCCCACCCTCCTGGACAGCCCCCACCCCCTAGACCCTCCCACCCTCCTGGACATCCCTCCCACCCTCCTGGACATACTCCCACCCCCTGGACTGCCCCACCCCCATGGACACCATAAACACCCCCACCCCACTGAACAACCCTTCCACGCCCCTGGAAACCCCCCTCACCCACAGGACCCCCCCACACACCCTTGGACACCCCCTGGACAGCCCCCCACTCCCCGGGACAGCCCTCCCACCCTCCTGGAAATGCTCCCACCCCATGGACTGCCCCCACCCCCATGGACACCCTGGAAACCACCCACCCCACTGGACAACCCTCCCACACCCCCGGAAACCCCCCTCACCCATAGGATACCCCCCCACCCCACACACACACACCCCTGGACACCCCCTGGATAGCCCCCCACTCCCCTGGATAGCCTTCCCACCCTCCTGGAAATGCTCCCACCCCCTGGACTACCCCCACCCCCATGGACACCCTAGACACCCCCACCCACTGGAAAGCCCTACCACACCCCTAGAAACCCACCTCACCCTACAAGACACCCCCTAGATAGCCCCCACTCCCCTGGACATCCCTCCAACCCTCCTGGAAACGCCCCCGCCCCTGGACTGCCCTCCCACCCTCATGGACACCCAGGACACCCCTACCCCACTGGTAAGCCCTCCCACACCCCAATGGAAACCCCCCTTACCCCATAGGAAACCCCCAACCCATGGACACCATGGACCCCCCCCCCCCCCCACACACCCCTGGACACCCCCTGGACAACCCCCCACTCCCCTGGACAGCCCTCCCACCCTCCTCGACACCCTCCCACCCCCCTGGACTGCCCCTACCCCCATGGACACCCCACCCCACTAGACAGCCCTCCCACACCCCTGGAAACCTCCCTCACCCCACGAGACACCCCCACACCCCTAGACACCCCCTGGACAGCCCCCCACTCCCCTAGACAACCCTCCCACCATCCTGGAAACGCTCTCACCCCCTGGACTGCCCCCACCCCCATGGACACCTTGGACCCCCACCCCACTAGACACCCCTCCCACACCCCTAAAAACCCCCCTCAACCCACATGACACCCCCACACCCCTGGACACCCCCTGGACAGCCCTCCCACCCTCCTGGAAACTCTCCCACCCCCTGGACTGCCACCCCCCACCCTCATGGACACCCAGGACACCCCCCACCCCACTAGACAGCCCTCCCACACCCCTAAAACCCCCACCCCACTGGACACCTCCCACCCCTAAAAACCCCCCACACCCCTGGATTGTCCTCCACCCTCTTGGACAGCCCCCCACCCCCTGGACAACCCTCCCACACCCCTGGACAGCCCTCCCACACCCCTGGAAACCCCCCACCCCATTGGACAGCCCTCCCACACCCCTGGAACCCCCCACCCCACTAGACACCCCCACACCCCTGGACCCCCCCAGATCAGAATCCATACCAGAAAAACCATCATAACTAGACCAAAACAAGAAGTTGAGAAAAATTAAGCATTCACATATATAACATTCAAAACTTACAATTTTATCATAAAAAAACCTAAATCCAACCTAAACTAATACCAAATACACAATTATAATGAAAATATTCAAAATTACATTTTACACTAAAAACAAACTAAAATCCAATCAAACCTGTAAAATAATTTGACCATTCCACTTGTAAGTGTTTGACCTCTTGAGTACTATAGGGTTGAGGGTCATTAAATAGCTAAAAATTAAAAGGATATTAGTTAACATGCATAATGAATAAATCAAATGAAATATTATGGAAAAGTTTAAAAGGAAATCTTACTAGGTTAAAGTTCACAAGTGTTCTAGTTGTAATTATTTCATACATAAATCTTAACATATAATATCTGCATTCGATGATGACTTGTTGTTCATGACAATTCTATTTGAATGAGTTTAAATTCAAAATATTATTTTTATGTAATAAATCATAAAGTATAAATTATAAATGGATATTTACCTTCACTTTTACATATTTGATCTTCGCACTCCTTTTCTTTGTGTTTTTTCGAAAGTAGACCCATCCCCTGTTAGAAAATAATACGAATTGGATAAATTTAAAATTCATTATAATATATAAAACTATTGAGAAATTGATACTTACTTTTCCAACATATTCTTAAAACTTTCCCGTACATCTCCATGGACAGAGAATATCCAATAAAGTGTTTTCTCCCTTGGGAAAAAACACTTAACATCCAATGATCACTGATAAAATAAAATTTAAGGTTAGTGTTTTTTTATGTTAAAAGATAATGAACTCTTTTCCAAAGATATGTTTCATACCTCTCAAAAAAAGGGATCATCCAACAGTGTGTGATTATATTCTGTTCAAATATTTTAGCAATATAAAGCATTCTTTGTTCCTCATCCAATGAATGTGCTTCAGGGGAAATCAAATGTGGGTCCATGAATCCATATACATTTATCTGCTCATTATTCTCACACATTTTATAAAGATACCTAATACAAAACAGATATAAGTATACATTTTTAATAAATATAACGTAAGGAAAAGGTGTTAAGACTTATATGGAAAAAAATTCACCACGTTGATGCCCAAATTATCTCCAATAAAAAGCTCCATGATATCAGTTTTCACAATCCCCAAATTTATTGCACATCCACAAACTTGAGATTCCATTGGAAACTCATAATGATCTGCCAACAAATTTGAATATTTTGACAATCTGTCAAGAATACTAGAATATGTATCTGATGTCATAGACATTTGTCTTTGTTGTTTTCTATACATTATTTCTTTACCTTTGAAGTATTACTATAAAAATAAATAGAAAAATATGTTAGTTTTCAAATGATAAAACAAATTTAATAAAAAATAGAATATATAACATACATACCTCTATGGAAATGAGTCACAGAAGTCTGGATGGACAAATTAAAAAATGGCTGATACTATGTCCAACCATCGTCACCTCATCTGTAGGTAATGGTACTCGAGCTGATCTATCTATAATATCCTGTACAGTGACCCTATGATGCTCTACCTCTAACTGTTGATGATGAAATGTATCTCCTATACAATATACCATCCCATATGCAAATATATGATATTGAGGATCATCAACATACAACTCGCAATAAGTAGGAAGCTGTGGCAGAGGAGTAGGATAAAAAATGGGGTCCTTGGGTGAGGTGGGGGAGTGGGAGCTACTGGAAGAGGTGGAGGATAAATAATGGGATCTGCAGGGGGTGGAGGAGTGAGAGTTGTAGTTTGAAATTGTCTTTGCATGTCTGCAAACATAGACTGTACCAACACTCTAATCTTTTCCTCCATCATCGCATTAATATTATGAACTTCATCCTCCAAGGATTTTTTTTATAAACACCCTCAATGGAAGAAGTTTAAGAATGTGGCAACACTTTTCTTACCGATACACCTATCGGATATCCTCATACATGACCAGGATGTTCTGGCTTTCTCAATGCTGTAGATAAAATATCTTGCCTCCCAGTAGCTGTAAATACCCCATGTGAGCTATAATCCTCAAGAGAATCTTATATTAATTAATTGAACATTTCTTTAATGATTGAAATTATATGAAGAATATAGTTAACTTAAATAAATAAAATAAATATCTTATAATCCTCTCATCTACGATTCTTGAATCATATGAAAGATATTTCCCTTTTCTGCCCATCTGAGCTCTCTTCCATTTTTCATGTCTAGATGGAGGGGATGGAGGGGCCACCTCTCCAGAGCTTGAAGACTCAGCTCTAAGTTTTTTTAATTTTTCCGCCATCATTTGTTCTTCCAATAATGTATACCCTCCCCGAGATAAACTATGAGGGTATACATTTTTAGATTGGATCTTCTGATGAGACTTCCTTGTTTGCTGTAAATTAGGAATAATAAATCATTAACAAAACATTAATAAGATCATTTATATAAGAAAACTTATAAAAGTTTACATTGACCTTACCAAAAATGAATCTTTTCTTCTACTTTCAACAAACTGTCTTCATGTGTCTTCATCTATGAAAGGATATATATGACATGGATTGTCATGAATCCTATGACCAAAAATGAAATCAGATGAGAGGGTTGATTTGAAATCCCTCCATCTCCTAGTATCCATTAATAAGAATTTCTTCCTGACTCTTCTAGTGCTAGGAATATCAAATGTCATTTGATAAAGAAGAGGTTAAACATATTATATATACTAGAAACATTTAAAGAATGGGAAAACAATAGAAAAATATCTTACCAAAATCATCTCCCACAACTGAGATATTATCTCTTTGTCCACACTTCTCCAGTCATCATACAAAATGCTTACTTTGCTCTTACCCTGAGTTGATACAAAACTCTTAAAATCTTTTGCATTTGGACCTCTAGGAATATCATTCTCATTAAAATCAACAAGTATCCTATGGTCCTGCGTATGGGCAAGTGATAATTTTGGTAAATGTGTGCACCCACATTTACAAACTCTTGAACTCTTTTTAGTTATGGGAGCACATGAGGAAGATTGGGGAACATCAAGAGGAGCATGTGAATGTTCCTCCCCATAGGTATGATCATTATGCTCATCTCCAGAATCATGTGGTTGATCAACTGATTGATCTGTCATTATCCTTCAAATAAAAAAAACAAAAAATAGTTCAAAAATATACAAATTCAAATATTACAATACTAATGTAAATAGAAAATAGAAAATTGTACTAAGTTACGTAATACTAAACATGGTTAATATGGTAAGCATGTTAAACAATGGTAAAGATGGTAAACATGGTAAACATGGTAAACATGGTAAACATGGTAAACACGGTAAACATGGTAAACATGGTAAACATGTTAAAGTAATTATCATTCGACAAAAATAATAGATATATAATTTACGTAATGGTAAACATGATAAAGTAAACTAAAAAAATTAAAATAAACAAAAACTTCTACTTATTTGTTTTAATATGTGTTTTAATAAAGACAAAACTTACAATATCTAACATTTTATGAAAATAATAAATGTAAATAAGAAATAAACATATGTTACTTGTAATATTAGGAATGTACAAATGGATTGTTTTCCCAAATTCCTTCATCGTGATCATTCCTTATGGCACAAACCATGTCTTCAACATGCTCATCATTATGTTCTGCTCATCTTTCCATGAAAGTAGGTATCTCACATAAATAATCATCTTTATCAAGTTGATCCTCACCAACATATTGTTTTTTCCCTTGTAAAACAACAGCCCACTGCATATCTGATTGATCAACTGCATAGAAAATTTATTTTTCATGTATTGCCATTATAAAAGAATCAGTTGTATCTTCCAATCTATTCTGATTAACAACCTTCATTCCAAATTCATTGTGTCTGACACTATTGTTACCAATAAACCATTTATAGTTAAAAATAGGAAATTTAATTTTAAAGTAATCAACCTCCCATATTTCTTCAATCACTCCATAATATTCACTTGATGCAGAAATTGGGTTTTTGTCTTTAGAACTCAAAAAATACATTGCTTCTATAAACACCAATACACCACTATTCTGAACTTCACTTATGTTTTCCTGAGTTTTTGTATGAAATGTATATCCATTAATGTCATAATCATACCATGTTATCACATTTTAACATGGACCACCCACTACCCATTTTAATGTCTCTAATACATCTGATCTACTAAGTAATGTCTTTTTTAAACCATGAAAAAAATGTTTTGTTGTGCTCATTCAAAATCCACATTTATTTCTTCTTTGGATGACATTGTTTCAACTCATTAATATGAAATGTGATATACGGTTGAGCATCAACTATGTTATTCAAGATTTATAATTCTAACTTCTTCATCTGTTCAGCTAACAACGATTTGACTTTCAAGCCACGAATCCCCTTTCCCTCATTATTAACTCATTCATTGTGAGATGGGGGAAAACCTATGTGCTCTACCGCAGCTAAGTAGCTCATAAAAAACTCTGCAACCTCTTCAAAAATATAATTCTCAATAATGGAGGCTTCACGTAGATATGGATTATTAACATACCCCTTTAATATTTTCATATACCTTTCAAAAGGATACATCCAATAAAGATATACAGGTCCACAAAGCTTTATTTCTCAAACCAGATGAATCATTAAATGCACTATTATATCAAAAAAATATGGAGGAAAATACATTTCCAATTTAAAAAGTATATAAATTGCATCCTTTTACAAAATTTTCAAAGCATTCACATCAATAAACTTATTACAAATTTAATTGAAAAAATAACACAACTTCATTATAGTCTTTCTAACACGGATTGGAAATATTCCACACAATGCAACTGGTAGAAGTTGTTGCATCATGACGTGACAATCATGAGATTTCATACCTATCAACTTCAAATCCTTCAACGAGACAAATTTTTTTACATTTTAAGAATAACATTGAGGCACTTTGATATCATGAAGACACTGAAAAAAGATAATTTTCTCACTCTTGGATAATGTATGACAAGTCGGGGGAAAAATGTTCATCTTCCATTAGGAGTGGGAGCTAACTCCAAACGTATTCCCATTTATAGTAAGTCTAATCTTGAATTCAACCCATCTTTTGTCTTTCCTTTAATATTTAACAATGTTCCAACCAAAATTTTGCATATATTCTTCTCCACGTGCATGACATCAATATTATGTTTAACTTCATGATATCTCCAATATGGTAGCTCAAAAAATATTGACCTTTTCTTCCAAATATGTCTATCATTACCAGATTTATGTGTCTTTCCCAATTGCACATCAAGGTTTCCCACCCTCTCAAAATACATATTAGGAGATAAAGTTTTTTGATAAATATCAAATTCTTGTGAGCCATTGAATTCCTTTTTTAGTTTTCTATAAGAGTGATCCATAGGCAAAAACTTGCGATGACCCATGTACACTGTTTTCATCCCATGATGCAATTGACAATATAAAGTCTGTTGTTTGGAAATTGGACATGCTTAATGAACTTTAACACTGTATCCAGACAAATTTTCATATGATGGGAAGTCATTTATAGTGAACATAATCACTACATGCAGTTGAAAATATTCCATTGTATAAGAATCATACACCCTAATACCATCCTCCCATAAAAGTTTCAAATCATCAATCAATGGTGAAAATAAAACATCAATATCATTTCCGGGTTGCTTCGGACCAGAGATCATTATAGTCAACATGACATATTTGTGCTTCATACAAACTTCAAAAGAGAGGTTGTAAATTACTAATAAAACAGGCCATGAACTATGTGTGCTACTGAGGGTTCGATATGGATTCATTCCATCTGTACACAACCCTTATCTGAGATTTCTAATTTCATTTCCAAATATAGGATACTGCTCATCAATTTTCTTCCATTGTGGACAATCAGTTGGATGACGTATTTTTCTGTCACATATCTACTCATCAGCATGCCATCTTAACCTTTTTGTATCATGTGAATTAGCAAATAAATGTTTCAAATGATGAATTATAGGAAGATGCCAAAATACCTTGGAATGAATCTTTGTAATCTCTACATCAGCCTATGATTTTTATTTTACCTTATACTGTGATGTCCCACATTTAGGACACTCTGACAGAAATTCATATTTCTTCCTATATATCATACAGTCATTCGGACAGACATGCATTTTCTTAAATCCCAATCCCATCAGGCACAATATTTTCTTGGCCTTATAATGTGAATCTGGAAGATCATTATCTTTTGGAAGAATGTCTTTCATCAATTATAGCAGCTCTGTAAAAATTTTTATCACTCCATCCATGTTTCGCATTCAGGTTAATCAATCTTAACACTGCCGACAAAACCGTAAAATCCGTAGAACCATGATACAATGATTTTTCAGCATCACCATATAGACGCGCAACTTCCGGTTCTATCTCAATTTGTTCTACTGCAATATCTTGAATCATTTATTAAATTCCATTGGAGTTACCATCTTTCGAATCATCATCATCAGTAGATCTGACATTCTATCCAGTTTCACCATACCAAATCCAAGGGCTGTAACTCAGATAAAAACCATGACAAAATCATATGATCTTTGATCTCTCTACTTCTCAACTTCTTCATATTCAAACATTTCAGGCATGGACAGAAAAAAATGTCACTGCTAGGAACATTTCATTTATCAAATTCCAAGGCATCAACACCTTACTCATATTCATTACTCATTCAATGTGGTGTAATCCAACTTCGACTCATTATTACCTAGAACAAATATCAAAATTATACATATTTTTAAGATAATACAAATATATGTTTATATGAAAAATATCTAATTTGAATGTAAAACAATTTTGAAATATAAAACAAATCTATGCGTATTTAAAAAAAATATGCATGAAAATGATTTTAAAAAGAAAATATAGTTAGATATAACAGTTTTAAATTCATCTTGGATCCTTTCTTATTAAGGTGCACAAAGAATACATCCTAGGGAAACTAGATACCAAATTCACCCTTATGTAAAAAAGAAATATTAAGTATAAATATTAAAATATGTAAACATTCACTACTGAAAATTACACAGATCCCAATGATTTGAAACCTCTGTACAGCCCCCCTCCCCCCACCCCTCTAGACATCTCCCCCTAGACAGCCCCCCAACCCCTCTGGATAGCCCCCCACCCCCTGGACACCCCCACCCCATGGACACCCCATACCCCCTTGGACATCCCACTCACCCCCTAGACACCACCCCACCCCCTGGAAACCTCCACCCCTCCTAGACACCACCCCCACTCCCTACCCCCTTGGACACCCTCTAACCCTCTAAACATCCCCCCCACCCCTAGAAAGCCCCCCCCCCACCCCAACCCTCTGGACAGACCCCCCCCCCCTGGAAAGCCCCCCACCCCTTGGACAGCCCCCCCAACCTTGTGTATAGCCCCCCACCCCCTGGATAGCCCCCACCCCTCTGGACAACCCCCCACCCCTAGACATCCCCCACCCCTCTAGACAGCCCCCCTGGACACCCCCACCCCCTTGACACCCCCACCCCCTGGACCACCCCTCACCCCCCCTGACACCCCCCACCCCTGGACACCCCTACCCCATTGGAAAGCCCCCCCACCCCCCTGGACACCACCCCACCCCCTTGGACACCCCTTGGACACCACCAACCCCTTGGACAACCCCACCCCCTAGACCACACCTCACCCCCCTGACACCCCCCCTGGACACCCCTACCCCATTGGAAAGTCCCCTCACCCCCCTGGACACCACCCCACCCCCTTGGACACCCCTTGGACACCACCAACCCCTTGGACAACCCCCCCCCCCCACACACCCTAAACATCCCTCAAACCCTCTGGATACCCCCACCCCTCTAGACACCCCCACCCCATGGACAACCCCCACCCCTCTAGACAGCCCCCCCCCCCCCCACCCCCACTGGACACCCCCACCCTCCTGGACACCCCCTACCCCCTTGGACAACCCACTCACCCCCTGGACACCACCCCTACCCCCTGGACACCCATATCCCCTTGGACACCCCCTCACCCCCTGGACAGCCCCCACCCCTTGGACACCCCTAACCCCCTTGGACAGCCCCTGCACCCCCTCGACACCACCCCCACCCACTTTGACACCCCCTGGACACCCCACCCCCTGGACAGCCCACCCAGCCCCCTGGACACCCCCACCCCTTTGGAAAGCCCCCCCCCCCCACCCCGGGACAGCCCCCCCCCCCAACCCTCTTGACAGCCCCTCACCCCCTTGGACACCCCCTAGACACCCCCCCCCCCACCCCTCTAGATAGACCCCCACTCCCTGGATAGCCCCCCACCCTTGGACACCCCCACCCCCCTGGACACCCCCTACCCACTTGGACAGCCCACTCACCCCCCTGGACACCACCGCCACCCCCCTGGACACCCCTATCCCCTTGGACAACCCCTCACCCCCTTGGACATCCCCTCACCCCCTAGACACCCCCACCCCCTTGGACACCCCCAACCCCCTTGGACAGCCCCCGAACCCCCCTGGACACCACCCCCACTTCCTTTGACACCCCCTGGACACCCCCACCCCCTAGATAGCCCCCACCCCCTGGACACCCCCACCCACTTGGATAGAACCCACCCCCTTGGACACCCCCTGTACGCATACACACACAAACACACAAAAATTGTAAACTTTCATGATATCACTTACATGGTTTCTTTTACCAAAAAATAATTTAGCATCGTATAAATGAACACTATGAAACTTACCATGATAGCAAGAAAAAATATATAAAAATAACATCTCAAAAAATTAGTTTAGGGCATCACAAAAAATAAAAACTGAAACCGAGCTGTGTGAGGATTACTTGAGTGTTTCGAGTCAACCTGATATATCTGGTGAAAATAAAGATGATGAATGATGTTGGAAAAACGAGGCTGGAGGGCACAAATTCGAAGAATCCTTTCTAGTTTTTCCACATGGGAGAGACGAATCGCAGGTCGCCCGATCGAAAAAAACAGAATGACTAAATACACGGCGTGATAAATCATTTAAAAGCTTTATCATGTTGGTTATTTAATAACCGACGTAGAAAATAATTAATCATGCCAGTTATAAAATAACTGACATGATAAAGCGTTCCAGATTCACTTTTCACGTCGATTATAAAATAACCGACATGAAAAAGATAATCTCTATATTTTTTATGTCAGTTATTTTATAACCGACATAAAAATGGATCCTCATCAATTTATCACGTCAGTTATCTTATAACCGACATGATAAATCGATTTTTACAGCTTTTCACATCGGTTATATAGAACCGACATGAAAAATGCCGACGTGTTAAACGTTTTTTCCACTAGTGACATCATTAATGACACCATAATCAGGTCTCAGATGATCTTTTACATAAAACACATGTTTTTTTATTAATGATGAAATGTATGGTTCATCGGTATGCAGAAATAGACTCATGTCAATAACTCTGAATCCACAGTCATCAATAAATGTACCCTATCAAGTCATCGAATCAAACTATTTACATTTCATCATACTGAGTCTTCCCTAAGAGTAGTAATCCAATAACAATATTTTCTCAACAAGTCCATAATAATACACATCTTCACATCAAGTCCAACTATCAGATTCATTGGAATAACAATCCATTGTAGTATTTAACATAATGCTATCATGATGTGTTATCATTTTCTCCACTCGATCAGTTGTAACAAATTTATACCCATTTATTATTAAATATTTGCATTCATGGACCAAATAATTGGGAACAAAATCTATTGATCTTAATTCTTGAGAAACAGAGTCAACTGGTAAACTCAAGACCTGAAATATTTATGAATAATAAAATTAAATGGATATCTATATTTTAAGCTAATTAAAGTAATGGTCATGCCTTTGATTTCAACCAAGTAGGAAACTCTAGGTTATGAAAATCCTCTCTCCTTCTCAAAGGCAAATATCGATGAACTCTACTTATAATTTTCTTATGTTTCCTACATAAAATGATAATAAAGTATAAGGTATATGTGAAATGTCATAATATGAGATAACATGTAAATATCCAAATTACTCACTTGATATAGTCATCAAACAAACCATAGTTAAACAAGATTGTGTGATGTGCCATATCACGCTCTTCAAGGATCAATGTAGCCAATGTATATGACCCAAAAATTCCTCTTATTTGGGGAAGAGATGGAAACAAGGTCTTAATTTACCCATACTGGTCATCTTCATTTCCCATTAGCCGGTTATGTCTAGTGTTCACATCAGACAAATAAATTGAACAAAAATTCATACATTTCTGATCCAGATAACCTCTCACAATCAAACATTCCAGATAATTATTGTTTCAGACATATGATTTCATTTTGAACATATTTCTTTCAGTAGGATACATCCACTAAAAATCAAATGGTCCCCCAAAAAGTGTTTTAGTTAGAAGATGTACTGTTAAATGCAACATGCATGTGGAAAATGAAGTAGGATTTTTTTTCCATATCACACAAAATTAAGGGTGCCTCCTAGTATATTTTTATCAAAAATGTATTGGATAACCTTTTAGCACAAAGGTCTCTAAAAAATTTCACAATAAAATCACTACCACCCTTACATTATTGGATAGAAAATGTTGAATTGCTATTGGAATCAATTCATGAAGAAGGATATGATAATCATGAGTTTTTAGGGATTTTAGTTTCAAATCTCTTCTATTGAATCATTTAGATATGTTGTTGGAATAGCCATTAAGGACCTTGATATTCTTAAATATTTCTAGAAATTGATCTTTATCTGACGGTGTCATCACATAAGAAGCACAAGGAAATTTCCATTTATTTTCACTGATACACAGAGGATACAGTTCTGGTCGAATACCCCAATCCAATAAGTCCTGACAAGATTGGAAGTTATCTTTGGTATTCCCGTTGATATTTAAAATAATTACAAGAAACATTTCATATATATTTTTCTCAAACAATGATGTGAAAAATTGGTAGACCAATATGGCAACTCAAAAAAATACTTCTCTTTTTACAATTGTAAGTAGCTTCAGTGCCAAAATTCTTCCTCTTTTTAGATTTTTTATAACCTTTCCCTAATGAAAAACGAAAATATTTCAATTAATTAAGAACATCAATACCTGACATACATTGATGTGGTTGTTCAATTTCAATAGTATTATCAAACCTCTAACGATTCTTCCAGTATTGATGATTTATTAGCAAGAATCATTGATGACCATGAAACTGAAACTATGATGATATTTAAGCCTTATAAATTGTTTATTCTTCATACATAAATGATATTATATTGTTCCCTTTTTTCTCTAACTAGACATCATTTCATAAGTAGGGAAATCATTTACAGTCTATAGAAGGGTAGCACGCATCTGAAATATATTTTTTGGAGAAGCATCGAATGTTTACACACCCATATCCCAAAGATGTTTTAAATCTCTTATTAAAGGTTGTAAGTAGATGTCTATATCATTAATGGGATGTATAGGTCTAGATATAAGTATACTCAAGAAAGTGAAAGGTTTTTTCATACACATCCACATAGAAAGATTATAAACATGAATAAAAACTGGTCATGTGCTGTGAGTAGTAAGAATCTAACCAAATGAATTAAAACCATCATAGGATAGACCCAATCTGACATTTCACACCTCAGCTAAAAAATTAAGATGTTGTGCATCAAATTCCTTCCATAATAATACATATTCAGGATGAACCAACTTATCATTATCTTTAATTCTATCAGCATCATTTCATCACATATTGGCTGAGATTTCTGCATACATGAATAGATTTTGAAGTCTGGGAATCAATGGAAAGTGTCACATGACTTTTTGTGGCTCACAAGATGGTGTTCCATCTACATTTTCCTTCCATTAAGATATACCAAATTATTTATAGTCATTATGGTCAGCTATTTCCTCACAAAATAAATAGTTGTCTTTCAGATAAGCGTGAACTTTTTTAGTAGAAAATCGAAGATGCTTAATTAACTTCCATGCATTGTAATGATTTCAGGGAATATCTGCACCATCAGGAAGAAAGTTCTTCAAAAATTTAAGAATATAATCAATAGTTGTATTATAAATTCCATACATGGTTTTCCCATGATATAATTGCATTAAAAATTATAACTTGGTCATTTTAGTATATTCCTGATATACTGGAGTTTTGGCGTCATCCATTAAAATTTTCACTCTCTCAACATCATCATATTTAGTCTTTTCCTAATGTGTATTGAAATCATTATCTTCTTGCACTGATATATTATCTCTCTCTTGATGATACACAAATGGAAACTGATCAAATATCAAATTCTTTATACTAGTTCTTTATGTTCATTCATGAACATTAGAAGATTGTCCCGTCTCTCCATAGTGATACCAAATAAAATAGTTTTTTTGAAATCCAGCTTTTGTTATATAGTATCTAACTTCTTAATGGCTTAACCATGGTCTTCCAACACAATTATAACATGGAAATTGTATACAACCTCCATCTGAAGCATTGTGAAATGAAAAATATAAAAAAAATACAAATTCTTTTGAAACTTGGTTAAAATATGATCGGTATGATACATCCATCTTTTATCCATTCTATTACAAGGAAAAAAAATTATCTTCCAATCAAAAATTTAAACCATAATTAAAAAATTTATTACAACCAATTTTAATATTAAATTCATCAAAGCATACTAGTAGCTAGCAAAACAAAGAATAAGATAAATAACATATGCTATAGGCAATTACTATAAATGACGAACCAAGGTGGGTATCCCTAAAATTTAAGAATTCACTATCATAGTCACTATCCAAACATCTCCCCAAGAATATCAATAGGTTCAACAAACTATACTAAAATAAAAAAAAAATAGTTTTTCATAATGTTTTATGAAATGAAATGAAAACACATTAAAAGTGTGTTAAAACTTGGCACATTTTCCTAAAACATTTTTTTTAAACCAAAACACACTCATATATTCATTAACAAATAAAACATTATTTCCTATCAAAGTTATTCCAAAACTATTTTGAAAACAACATTTTACACTTTAAAGAACACACCCTATCAAAGTCATTTAAAAAATAGTTTTAAAGAACTATATGATTACACTTTATCTTTATTTCTTTTAAAACTTTTTAAAATAAAACTTAAAAGCATATAGATGTAAAACACACATAAATAATAAACACATGGTTAGGAATCACTATGTTAACCCACAAAAAATGGTAAACAACAAGAACATAGGTTCTGGATAATAATATAAGAATATGGACATACAATCGATATACAAAACATCCCACCACATTATTGGGTGTGAGCCGAAGCTAGTAGGATACCACCATGAGTTTCATTCATTCATTTTATTATAGAAACAAATTTAACGACAAGGTTTGGAAAAATAGGTTTACATTTTCACTTTAAATGAATGGGAGAAAAAAAATTTAAGATATGCACTTCATCAATTGGCCATTAGGCACAATGTCCAATTGGACTATAGGCCTAATGTCATAATGTTCAATTGGCCTATAGTTCTAATGGAAAATTGGACTATAGGCCTAATAGGCTTAATATCCAATGGGCCTAATAGGCCGATTGGCCATTAGTCCTATAAGCCAATTGTATATTATTCCATTAGGCTTATAGGCCTAATAGGCCAATTGTCTATTAGGATTATAGGCTAATTGTACATTATTCCATTAGGCCTATATTCCAATTGATGTATTTATGTTATGGACATTTCATTTATACATTTGTAAATTAGGCCTATAGGCGAAATCATGATGACTAACATGACCACACAAGACATGAAAACATGGACCTAGTTGTCGGTAGGGTATAATCATACATCTATCCACTGAATCACTCTATATAGTCTCCTTAGTGAAAAACCAAAAATAAAGGTTTTTAATACAACTAAGGGGGGTCTAGACAATACAAAACCTTTACTGTCCTATCAATGTCCCACTACTACCCACTTAACAACCTTGGTATCCTCATGGAATAATAATTTAGGTAGACCATGTACAATAACATCATCACTAGACAATAACAATCCACTAGGGATAACAACATTATCATATCCCTACCACCTCCTGCACTACCATCAATGTGACCTCTAAAAAAAATCTCAACATGAATTACATAACCAAGCATCCATAACATTGATAAGAAAAACAACAACAAAAGAAATGTGGACTAAAAAGGGCACCATTAACGATCAAATAATAACAAGGTGCCAACTAGGCCTTCACTTTTATACATACAAAATAAAGAATTGGAAAATTTTGTACAAAACAACATGCCATGGAAACATAATTACAAAAGGAAATATATTCATCAACAATTATAACCACTCAATTCATGGGATACCTCTATTCATATTTTGAATCCAAAAATACCATCAAAACATGAAATCCCTCTTTTAACACAAAAAAATATCCCACTTTGGAAACCTCATTTTTCTTATAATACCAAAAACATGTATGTTTCATTATGAAAACAAACCATATAATTTTATCAAACATAGGTAGTTTATAAAAAACCATTTTCCATCAAGATACGATTTCAATCAGAAAATTACACCCATTTTCCACATGAGAAAAAACAAATATAAATGAATGCAATAGAAAATTAACTAACAAAAAACATCCAAACCATGTCAAATTCAATAAAACACTTGAAAAATATTAAAAAACTATAGATAATAAATAAGAGGAGAGAATAAAATGTTACCTCTCAAAAATCACAACACAAAATAACCAGACAAAGAGTGGAGAAGTCAAAATCACCTGAAGAGGGCAGTGGGGTGACCAAAATCACCTGAGGATAGTAGAGGGTTGATGAAGTCATTATAGGAGGGCAATGTAGCGGCCAAAATCACCAGGTGGAGGGAGGAGTCCAACCAAGATCACCTGAGGGGAGGGGAACACGCAGATACACATGAGGGAAGTAGGGATTGACTGAGGAGGAGGGGAGGAGGAGCCCAAGTGAGCATAAAATATTTCAAATCCTATACCAATGGTTTCAAAAAAACTATTGTTATAGACCAAGCTATACCAACGGTCTTTAAAAAACCATTGGTATAGGCTTAGACAAGCACCTCTATACCCACGGTTCTTCTAAACCACAGTTATAGATTTGTTGGGATAGTTCCCTTTTCCAATAGTGTATTGAGCAGTGCTTGGATCAGAGAAGTCACTATTAGACCTTATACATGCCTCCCCATATGGAAGAGGTTGCTGATAACATGGTGGAAAAAAATGAAATCCATAATAATAAACATCCATCACGGTATGCATAATCAATAACAATAATCAATAATAAATGAGTGTAGAATCATACCATTATATAGACTCATGATCATGCCAACATAAAACACCAATCACCCCTAGGTCGATCACATATACAAAAATAAATATAATAAGTAAAATAAATAAAAATTCACTAGGATTCTAATTACATATCTAAGCCTTGACTCATCCTAGTCATGAGATTCCCTTCTAGTTTTCTTGCTCGATCATGAAACTTTGGGCCTCTTCCCTACCTGGCCTTGTGATCACTGAAGTTTACTCAGGTACCCAAGTCTCATGGACACCCAAGAAGGGTGTGAGTAAAACTCAATAGGTCCCCACCAATGGGGTCCCAAACATGACCAGTAAATATTGTGTATGGGCAGGTTATATACTCAGAATAAACAAACAATAACCATCAAAGCATAAATAAATAACCACCATCAGTCCTTAAGTTCTAATATGACACTCGGGGTCGACTGTGCATGTTTAATCTAGTTTCAGAGTGTCTCTAGGTGTGTGATATACTATGCCAACCAGTATCAGGCTCAATAACTGAATCCTAGCTAATAACCTAGGCATTCCATAAGTAGAAGGTGTAAGAAAAAATTCACAAGAGGCAATCCATCATCTCAGGAATAAGTCGATTCTTGGGTAACCACCCATGAAATATATATAAACCTGAAGTACAAATCCCAGGTAACCACTTGGCCATTCCATATTGACCTGAAGGCCAAATACAAGGTGTTGTATCATGTCTCGTACCAGTTCACTCTATGAAGAGTAGCCTGACCGGTTCACTACAAGGCCTCAAGCATGCCTCCCCATATGGTTGAGGTTGTCAACTAACAACGAGGGCCTATGGTGTTTCTATGTGGATACTATTCCCTTGCATCAAATTAAGAAAACAATGAAAATAACAAAACATAATCCATAGTAGTAAATAATCAGAGTGTGGAAGAAATGAGTATAAACAAGGCTGTAATAATGAATAGAATGTATTAAAGGCCCAATCATCCATGTCATATATACAACACTGGTCGCCCACTGGGCTAACCATAAATATAGGAAGGAAAGAAATAAATAATAAATGTACAAGGATCTACTTCCCACACTAAGCCATACCACATACCAAGATCTATGTACCCATCTGAGCCATCTTGATCGATTAGCCACGAGCCTCATCCCATATTGTGTCTGCAACCAAGTGAACATATGCTCTGGTACCCTAGTGGAATGGTTCCCTAAGCATGGTGTGAGTACAAAAATCAGCAGGGAACCACTAATGTGGCCCCATACATAGCCAGTAAATGTAGTGTATGTATATGTGAGCTACTCAACTAAATAACAAAGTAAATAGCAATTGCTGAAAATAAACAAATGGCTGATGTCGCACCTAGGGCCTAATGGCTACCCTGGTCTGACTATACCTACTTCATCCAACACTAAAATATCTTTGATCAAATGATATTACCATAGGGGGATATGCATCCTAGCCTTGGGGATCACTCGTACTCACCTCCACTAAATATAAACCAGGATTTCAAGTATCAGCTGAACATCTCATAAATAAGGCATAAAGTGGGATATTAAGTGTCCTAGTCATACTAAACAAGTCATGAGTAACCAGTGGAACCTTGAAAATGTCTGGCATTCCCTAATCCAATTTTATGTTGGATTCCTAGGTCCCAGTCCATAAGAAATCAAGACATTGTAAATAGGATGAATTCATAATAGGGGTTATGTCACATCCATATCCTTATTTTAAGGTAATTTTTTCTGTTCTATTCTTGTCCTAACTTCCCCCCTTGGTTTCCCCTAGGACCCCATTGGATTTTTAAGAAATTGGTAGGTTTTTGAGTGGTCATAACAGGCCGCACAATTTACTAAACTGTGCAGCCAAACCGTACACAGCTATCCAAATCATTAAAAATCTTTTGAAATTCCAACTTTTACCTTTCATAATTAAACCTAATACACCCATTTCTTCCCCAATTCAACCCTATCATCCATGTAAGTCTCCCAAGATCCCTCAACCTCTCTTGAAACCCATTTTTAAGTGGTTTTGGTGGAAAAATTCAAGGATCATCAAGTAAGTGATTTCCTATTTTTTTCTTCCTTTTCCTTAGGGTTTATTCCATCCTCATTGAAGTTCCAAATGTATAGAAACTAGGGATTCATACCTATAGTTTTATTTTGTATTTTTTGGTCCAATATTGTGGATTTAGGTTCGTTTTCACTCCCTTGTGGCGTGACGGTGGTGCGGTTGAATTTTCGCACAAGGATTTGAGGGTTTTAACATATATGGTTGGTGATTCCATGTGTAAGCATTCTTGTATGAGTTATATTTGATTGTTTTATATTTTTATCATGTTCCTATTCCATTTTATTTGGATTAAAAAATATTTTTGGCAACATTTGTTGAGTGGTTGATTTTTAAGTGGCATTTTTGTGTGAAAACTGGTGTTTTTCATGTGTATTACATGTTGTGTCAATTGGGGTTATTTTATGATTCATGGAACAGTTTTATTAAATGGTGTTATGGATTCCAATTATGGTTTTGTGTGATATTGGTATGTATTTGGTTTTCAAATAGGGTTTTTAGATGGATTTTATGTTCAAAGCTTGGTTATGCTTCTTGAAATTATTTTATGAAAATTCCAAATGGGTTATTGAGTTATACAAAGAGTGAAAAGCATGTTTAGATACTGTTTGGAGTGTGTATGAATATAAATTTTGTTTTTATGTGTAAATGGAATTTTTTTAGCACGTGGAATTTGTTTGATCATAAAGAGGGAAACTCGAATATCTAGGTGGGCGGATTAGGACTAGTATGCTAGTGATCCAGAGTGGTTTTTGTCCCTGTTTCACTTAACAAGTTTGACGTTGAAAACACTAACAAAAATATTATAATGATGTTGGGGAACACTAGGATATTGGGTTTTTCCATCCTAGTGTCTCGTGCATGAGACATATATTTTTTATGGTTACTTTTACACCGAGATACAATGTACCTAGGTCCCCACAACTAGCTAGTGTCTAGGGGTGTTCTCATGACTAGTGCTCATGAACTATTTTGTACTTACAATTGTAATGTGGTGTGTTTGGCTATAAAATTCAGTATCATTCATGTTTTATTTAAAAGTGTTCATTCTTTAAAGATTCCCCTTGAAAATTGTTTCATTTAATAGTTGCACCCCTTTTAAATTGTTACTACCATTTCTTATTTATAAAAGCTTGAAAGATTTTTATCTTATAATGTTTATCACATGGAATATTTTTGGGTGGAATATTACTGGGATTAGGCTCAAACTCTACTTACACTTTTGGGCGTAAGTAGACTTGGTTATGTTTGACACAGGTAAGGGTAAGGTCTTTGGAGACGGCGGTTTGGGTTGTTAGCTTCCATCTTTGGTGTGGTGTTGTGGAGAAGGCTTAGGGATGATGACCCCTTGCCATGTGGTGTTTCTTGAGTTGTAGTTGATGATACTTTTGAGTTTTATAACTCTTGGTTTTTTTTAAAACCATGTATTTATATTCTGAATTTTATTAAAGGCTTGTTTGGACTAAATTTTCTAATTCAGTTTATTTATTTATTTTAGTTGTTTGATTCTCTAAAATCAGGTAAATAGTTCCCAAACACTTATTCATGATACCAGAGTAGTTGTGTCAACCCGTGGGGATAGGGAACACTATTTAGGCCTTGTCATGGATTGGGTCAGGTGTTAGTTTTTATGGAAACCAGATCTGGTTCATGAAAAAATGGTATCGGAGGAGGTTAATCTCTTCAGGTTATGTTATTATTTAGGATGGGTCTGGTTAGACAGGAGTAAGGGCTATTGAGGCTTAAAGTTCTAGTCACGAGTAGGGTGTCTGGCTGGTACCTATCATGATAGACCTTGAGTCACCATGGGATGTTGGGATTGTTTGTTTGACTTCTCTTCCAGGTGGGACGTGTGGGCTGCATAATGCATGTGGACATTGGGTGGAAGTGAAGTAGTTGTTTATTTTATTTTTGTGATGAATTTAAGTTATTTATATTTTATGTTGTTTCTTGAATTTTTCATAATGGTTGTACTAATGTTTTTCCCTTATAACTATTGCTTTTTGTAGCAACATGCCTCCCCAAAGACCTCCCTTGCACCAACAAGAGGAAGTCGGAGAGAGTTCTCCCTCACCGCTTGATTAGAGACCGGTATAAGCTATGGTTTAGGATATCCAAGCTCTAGGATAGGGAGTGGATCCTAATCCTACTCCAGATAGAGAATATGAGTTTATTCTGAAGAAGGAAAAATCCCAAGAGTTCCTGAAGAACAAACCCCCTTCATTCTGAGGAAGCTCGGAACCTCAAGAAGCGGAGGAATGACTTGAGAAGATAGAGAGTAAGTTTGAGTTTCTAGACATACCTGAGGAGGTTATAGTGAAATGTGCCTCATTTCAGCTAGAGGGTCCCATTCATAGGTGGTGTGAATCAGCGCTTCATGTTGGGAAGAATGAGAAAATGAGTTGGAAATATTTCAAGGTAATCTTCAACGAGCAGTATTTCCCCAAGGTCTTGGCCTATGCCAGATCTTAGGAGTTCATGGATCTTTCCTAGGGATATTTTTCAATGATAGAATATTCTAAATGTTTTTTTGATCCAATGAAATATGCACCTGAGATTGTTTCTAACGATTCCTTGAAATCTCGGAAGTTTGAGAAGGGACTACGACCATAAATTTACTCTTAGGTCTTATTATTCAAGTAAGGTGGTCGATCATGCTTGTATGGTCAAGATTGATCAGAAAGGAAAGTATGGGTTTTTCGAAGTGGTTTATGCTATGGGAAGTGGTATCTCATCTGAGAATAAAAGGAATTGAGAGGAGTAGGGGAATATGGGAGGTGGTAGTTCAGGTCTTCCTCCTAGATAGTTCTCATCTATGGCTTCTGATGCGAGATTCGTTGTGTTCCATTGGTGTGGGAGGCTAGGGAACACCCGACCTTCATGTACATATTCTCTAAAGTATTGTTATCAGTGTGAATCTATGGGAAACTTGTAGCACTTTTTCAAGGTGGCATGTCCACTCTAGAGTGGGGCAGGATCTATGGCTTTTAGGAGAGTTCTAGTTTAGTCAGAGCCATCGAGGACAGGGGGATATCAGTTTGGTGGTTGTGGTGGAAGGGCCAGATCATCTTCTGGGCAGAGCTAGTTTAGGTTAGAGCCACAGGCGAGTGGACGCTCTCAGGTAGAGTCTAGACATCTTCATGCGGTGGATTAGGTGCCAACGGGATCAGATGCAGGGTTGTCGATAGTTTGAGGTACCATTTTGATTGCATATTTCATAGTTTCCATTCTTTTTTATACTGGTGCTTCTGTTTCTTTTATATCTTCTCGTATTATGAACCTTCCAAATTTTCCAACCGAGTTGTTATCTTTTTGATGGAGTTGGTGACGTCATTGGGTAAGAATAAGGAGTAAGGTCTCAGGTGCCCGTTGTGTGCGATTTCCATGTTAGGGGTTGGGATAGAGTGGGACCTCCTGGTCTTGGACATGGACCTTTTCAACGTAATCCTCATCATAGATTGGTTAGTGCACTTTCAACCGCATATCGATTCCTGTAGGTGGTGGGTGAGTTTCATGGCACCTGATGGGAGTCCTCATATTTTTAATGGGGAATGAGATCCTTGGTCGGGTTATGTGGGACCTCCACTCCCATAGTTGAGAAATATTATCTTCCAGTTACCATCAATCATTCTAGAGGACAATGGTCATTCTCTTTAGGGTGTATTACCTCATGTATTGGATGGGTTTTTGGAGGTATTTCCATATGACTTTTCAGGCTTTCCCCCAGAGCAGGATGTGGAGTTCTCAATTTATTTGGCACTGAGAACATAGCCGATATATCTTCCCTCATATCATATGGACCTCACTGAGTTAATGGAATTAAAGATACATCTGGATGATTTGGAATCTAAAGGATTCATTTTCCCGAGCATCTCTCCTTGGGCCTCTCCTATTCTTTTTGTGAAGAAGGTCGACGGGTCCCTCCGATTGTGCATTGACTACCAGAAGCTGAATAAGGTAACCATAAAAAACAAATATCCTTTTCCCTGAATAGATGACTTGTTTGATCAGTTTAAGGGGAAAAAGTGGTTTTCCAAGATAGACTTGAATTCGGGTTACCACCAAGTCAGGGTAAGAGGGGTAGATATCCCGAAGACAGCCTTCTAAACTAGGTACGACCACTTTGAGAACTTGTTCATACCCTTTGGATTGACCAATGCTCTAGTGGTATTCATGGAACTCATGAATAGGGTGTTCCACCAATATCTCGACTCTTTTGTCGTGGTATTCGTGGACGACATCCTAGTTTACTCTAGGTCTAAGGAAGAGCATGAGAACCATTTATAGATCATGTTGGGAACTTTGTGGGATCATTGTATTTATGAAAAATTATCCAAGTGAACATTTTATATTAGGTAAGTAAAGTTTCTGGTCCATGTGATCTCAAAGCATGGGGTTTTGGTGGACCCTGAGAAGATCAATTCAGTTATGTCATGAGAGCAACCAAGGAATGTGTTTGATATTAGGAGTTTCCTCAGCCTATCAGGTTACTATAGGCGGTTTGTTCAGGATTTCTCTCAAATTTCTTCGCCCATGACCATGCTCACCCAAAAAGGGGTGAAGTTTGAATGGGGACCATAATGTTAGGAATCCTTCTAGGAATTGAAGCGGTGGTTGACTAGCACCCCCCATGATGATATTTCCAGAATCTGGAAAGGCCTATGTGGTGTATTAAGACACTTCAGTTTTGGGTCTTGGGTGTGTGCTTATGCAGGGTGATCACGTGGTGGCATATGGATCTCACCAACTCTGAACACATGAAAAGAATTACCTAACCCATGACTTGGAGTTAGCAGCGGTGATGCATGATTTGAAGACATGGTGTCACTACCTCTTTGGGAAGAAGTTTTTGGTCTACTCTGATCATAAGATCCTACCCTACATTTTCTCACAGAAGAATCTTAATCTAAGGCAACTCCATTGGATCAAATATCTGCAGGGGTTCAACATTGATATCATCTATACCCCAGGAAAGGGTATTGTGGTGGCTGATGCCTTGATCATAAGAGTATCAGTGCCAGATTTGAGGAATTCTGGTGATGAGTGGACTATGATAGGGTTCTTTGCTCAGATACACATGAAGCCTAAGGATCATATTGGAGGTGTGTTATTAGCAAGCATCCAGCTGACTCCTACTATTTTATAGTTGGTTTGGTGGGAGTATCCCAGTGATGAGATACGTCAGTGGTAAATATGGTTTATTCATGGTGGGGAGACGACTTCTTATTGGTCTTTGTCTCCTGAGGGAATATTGCACTTTAAGGGTAGTTCAGTGGTACATTTGTCTCTAAGGAAGGTGGTTATACATGATATACACCAGTATCAGTGGTTCATTCATCCTGGAGCTACCAAAATGTACTATGATGTTCATCGACAGTTCTAGTGGCTGGGTATGAGGTGGGATATAGCTGATTTCATGTCGAGATACTATACTTGTCAACAGGTGAAAGCAGAGCATCAAAGGCCCTCTAGTTTTCTTTAGCCATTACCCATTCCTACCTAGAAGTGGGAGGAGGTTTCCATGGAATTTATTTTTGGATTACCTCATACACCTCAAGTTAAGAACACTATTTGGGTGGTGATTGATCATCTGACCAAATCACCCCACTTTATTCTGATCAGAGATACAACTAAAGTGGATGAGTTGGGTTGATTATATATTCAAGAGGTGGTAAGGATTCATGGTGTGCCATCAGGAGTTGTGTCAGACAGAGACCCCCCACTCCACCTCTCGGTTTTGGAAAGGCCTTCATAAGGATTTGGGGTTGCATATTAAGATGAGAATGGTATACCATCCTCAGAGGGATGGTCAGACAGAATGGGAAAATCAGATTTTGGAACACATGCTTCATGCATGTGTCTTAGTCTTCAGTGGTTTGTGGGATAGACATTTGGTATTGGTTGAGTTTTCTTATAATAATATTTACCAATCCTTGATTTGAATGGATCCTTTTTAGGTGCTCTATGGTCGGCCTTATTGGTCCCCCCTGTGTTGGGCTAAGGCAGGTAAGACCTCGCTGTTGGGGCTGAGCCTTGTGCAAGAGACATATATGAAGATCAAGTTGATTAGGAAATGGTTATTGATATCCCAAAGTTTCCAAAAATACTATGATGACTAGAGGCATCTTGATCTATATTTTTTGGTGGGTGATTGAGTATTCTTGAAAGTGTCCCCTCGTCTGGGTCATCGTTGTTTGGGAAAGCAGGGAAAGCTAATGTTGAGGTATGTCAGAACTTTTGAGATCATAAAGTGCTTTGTAAAGGTGGAATATATGTTAGATTTTACCTCTTATTTGACACATATTCACAATGTATTCCATGTCTCGCAATTGAAGAAGTACAATCTGGATTTCTTCCATGTGTTGAATTGGGAAGAGTTGGAGATAGAGCCTGATTTATCAGTGTTTGAGATGCCGGTGCGAATAGTGGATTTCCAAGGGAAGGTATTTCAGGGGAAGTATATTCCACTGGTCTGGGTCCTTTGGTATCATGGTAATTATGTGCATGAGACTTGGGATCATAAGTTATGGGTTGAGCAAGAATACCCATTCTTGTTTTTCGATCAAGCTTCGGGATGACTTTTCGAGGCAGAATATTTTCATGGTGTGGAGAATTGTTACATCCATATCCTTATTTTAAGGTACATTTTTCTATTATATTCTTTAAATAAATTCACCCCTAGGTTTCCCCTAACCCCCCTATAATTTGGACGAAATTTTTGGGTTTTTGAGTGGCCATAACAGGCTTCACGGTTTACTAAACCATGCAGCCAAACCGTGCATAGTTGTCCATCTCATTAAAAATCCTTTGAAATTCAAACTTTTTCCTTGCAAAATTAAACCTAATCCACCCATTTATTCCCCCATTAAAACCTATAATCCATGTAATTATTTCAATCTCCCTCAAACTCTCTTGGAACCCATTTTTAAGGGGGTTTTGGTGGACAAACTTCAAGGATCATCAAGTAAGTGATTTCCTCTTTTGTTTTCTTCCTTTTCCTTAGGGTTTCTTCCCTCCTCCTTGAAGTTCCAAATGTAAAAAAACTAGGAATTCTTACCTAGGGTTTTATTTTGGGTTTCTTGGTCCAATATTGTGGATTTAGGTTCGTTTTCACTCCCTTGTGGTGCGGCGGTGGTGTGGTTGAAGTTTCGCACAAGGATTTGAAGTTTTTAACATATATTTTAGGTGATTCCATGTGTAAGAATTATTGTATGAGTTATATTTTCTTGTTTTATATTTTTATCATGTTCCTATTACATTTTATTTAGTGAAAAAACTATTTTTGGTAACATTTGTTGAGTGGTTGATTTTTAAGTGGCATTTTTGTGTGAAAACGGGTGTTTTTCATGTGTATTCCATGTTGTGTCAATTGGGGTTGTTTTATGATTCATAGAATAGTTTCATTAAAAGGTGTTATGGCTAAAAATTCTGGTTTGGTGTGATATTGGTATTCTTTTGGTTTTCAAAGAGGGTTTTTAGATGGATTTTATGTGCAAAGCTTGGTTATGCTTCTTGAAACTGTTTTATGAAAATTCTCAATGGGTTATTGATTTATAAAAAGGGTGAAAAGCATGTTTATATACTATTTGGAGTGTTTATGACCAGAAATAGTGTTTTTATGTGTAAATTGAATTTGGTATCATGTGGAATTTGTCTGATCACAAAGAGGGAAACCCGGGTAACTAGATGGGAGGACTAGGACTAGTATGCTAGTGATCTGGAGTGGTTTTGTCCCTGTTTCACTTAGCAAGTTTGACGTTGACAACACTAAAAAAACTATTATAATGGTGTTGGGGACCACTAGTTAATTGGGGTTTCCCCTATTAGTGGCTCATACATGAGACAAATATTTTTTATGATTACTTTTACATTGAGATACAATGTGCCTAGGACCCCACAACTAGCTAGTGCCTAGGGGTATTCTCGTGACTAGTGCTCATAGACTATTTTGTACTTACCATTGGAATGTGGTGTGTTTGGCTTGAAAATTTAGTATCATGCATGTTTTATTTAAATTTTTTCATTATTTAAAGATGCCCCTTGAAAGTTGTTTCATTTAAAAGTTTCACCCCTTTTTAAATTGTTTCTACCATTTCTTGTTTATAAAAAATTGCAGGCTTTTATCTTATAATGTTTATCACATGGAATATTTTTGGGTGGAATCATGTTGGGATTAGGATCACACCCTACTTACACCTTTTGGTGTAAGTAGACTTGGTTATATTTGACACAGGTAAGAGCAAGGTCTTTGGAGAAGGTGGTTCGGGTTGTTAGCTTCCATCTTTGGTGTGGTGTTGTGGAGAAGACTTGGGGATGATGACCCCTTTCCGTGTGGTGGTTCTTGAGTTATAGTTGCTGCTACTTTTGAGTTGTGTGCCTCTTGGGTTTTTTCTAAAACCGTGTATTTCAGTTCTGAATTTTATTAAAGGCTTGTTTGGACTAAATTTTCAGATTCATTTTATTTTTATTTTTTTGGGTTTTTGATGCTCTAAACTCAGGTAAATCATTCCCAAACAATTATTAATGATACCTAGGAACTTGTGTCAGCTCGTGCGGATAGGGAACACCCTTCAGGCATTGTCATGGGCCGGTTTGGGTGTCATTTTTGATGGTGAGCAGATCTGGTTTTTGACAGGTGACCCTTAGGTAATATGTAAGGAACGCTCTCCTGATCTGAGATAACAACTCTACATCATTCAATCACTGGCTCAACAACCCATTCCCAGACATCTTTGTGCAATGCATTCATGGTGCATTCACCTGATCCTAGTAAGTATCATTATCATCAATTATGGAGATCATTATCAATCCTCAAGGATGTCACAAGCATCCAATGCTTAGGGGATATGCAGCCACCCGATAGCCTCTTACATCACTTGGATCCTAGAAAGATAGGCATCTTGGGTGACACACTAACTAAGAGGGTTTTCTGAGAAGCACCTGGAAACCTTCTTTGTGTTCCCTATGTAGGGAGGAATCCCAGTGACATAGGCATTCTGGTAAGGTATAAATAAATCAAATATGTCTCATAAGTCAGATCCTAGGAAGTACCTTTGGGTATCCCCACCATACCATTGCATCATATCAGGCTTATAGGACACGTTCCATGAAGAACATCTAGAATTCATAGTTTCATTAACAATAACTAAATGAAAGAATAAATAAGAGAGGAGGGTTATCTAAATGCCTAAGATTGTCTCCACTACCACAACCCCATAGACCCACATGTTCAGTATGGGTTTTATGGTGACACCTGCTACTATCTCTATCAAAGCCCATAATGCACTCACTCAAGTTTAGTCAACCTCTGAGGCACCCAATGGGGTCCCCTAGGTCAATACACTGGAGAGGTATCCCTTGTGGGTTCCTCAAGGTCACACATAAACAAAGGTATCCCTATTGGGATCCTTTGAGTCATCACAAAGGAAGAGGCATACCTCTTGGTACCCTCAGAATCAGAATGATAATGGAGGCATCACATCTGGGATCCTCTAGGTCAAAATCATGGTCTCAGGTCAACACCTGATGCACTAGGACATCACATCCCACGACATCGCAAATAGAGTAGTGTGGCCTTACCAACTACATAGGGAATTTCCACTACAACATCCATCAGGAGATGACTCGTGACCCATCTCGATGCTCAATGTCACTCTTGGATGGTCTACACACCCAACATGGTCCCGATCTATCCAAGGTATGTCCACCTAGGTATGTACATGGGATAACATGCCCCACCAAGTGTGGTTTCACCTCCTATGTAAGGACCCAACCGTAAACATTACATAATCTAGAGTTATAATTCAATAATTCATTTTATTACATTTGAGGATTTTTATAGTTTCGAGTTATAAAGAATTTGGCTATCACTCTTATATAAATTAATATTACATTATAAAGTGGACACTTCCGCTTAGTATCCATTTTCCCACAAAATAAAACTTTTATGATAGAAAAAGTTTTCTTTTCATGAAATATCTTCATAATTTTCATCTTGACCTCATCCTTGTTCCTACTCATACTTAAAACCCTATGAAAAACATTTTAAAATGGGGGATGAGCACAAAAAGCTCATTAAGAGATATATAAAAAGAAAGAAATAAACATGTTAGTTCATAAATACTTATTCAAGATTTTCCCTTTTCAAAATTAAACATTGGGATCAAAATAAACATTTTATTACCCAAGAAATCCAATTTTCTTCCCAAAAGTTTTTATAAAACATTTCATAAGAAGTCTTAAAGGAAAAAATAAAACTCATAAAGGTTCCTTTGCAATCATGAAAAACTTATGAAAACCTTTTCAAAAAAAAGTTAAACATTTCACCCTTACAAAGTAGCATAAACTTTCCTTTAATGTAAGTTCATGATTAATCACATGTGAGTATAACATAAAGAACATGGTATCATAATATCATGGAAACATAAGAAATGTGGCATCAACACAAAACATGACATAAGCATAAGTAAAGACTAACTGCCAAGACAACATCACATTGTGGAAAGAGTCCCGTAGTTGATTAGGTTTACTCTCTAATACCATTTATAACATCCATGAGAAAAAATATTTACCCAATACATTGGAGCACTATCTGGGTACACCCATCAAAATATGTTCATGATTGTGTGTTCCACAAAAGGAAATCAGTCATAAACATAAGAGTTACCCATATAAATAAAATGGGTTGTATAATCTTGTCTCATATCATAATCAAAATATATTTATGAAAGAGACATATATACAAAATTTAGAATCATTCCATAACATTAAAAAGAGAGAGAAATTGATTGAGAGAGAGAATGGTCATAACCCTACAAAAAGGATGTTTTCCAGATATCAAAATATCTATTCCATTTAAAACTCTTTTTGAAAATACTTAGAACAAAGATAAATAGGGGTTTTCTTTGAATAAAACACGTAATCTTATAAAGAAATCCAAATATCAAATAATGGATATGATGGTGGGAAATTCCATTGACATCATATACATTAACATAAAACATTCCCCTTTTCTTTTGTAAAGAAAATCAAAACACACTACGGGAAAAACAACTTTTTTGCGACGGACAATTTGCGACGAGAATAAATCTCGTCACAAATAGTCTGTCGAAGAGGTTATTTGCGATGAGACTTGGGATCCTGTCACAAAAAGTTAGGCACGGTTTGGCACAGTTTGCACGCCAAACCGCGGGAAGGGTATTTGCGACTGGACCCGTCACAAATACCCAGCGGCGGTAAATACTATTTGTGATGAGATGTTGTCTCGTCGCAAAAAGTGTGTCGGCAGACAACTATTTGCGGTAATATTTATTTCATTTTTTTATATTAATTTTAATTATTTTTGATTAGTTGTAATTAAATTAGATTTAAATTGTTTTGTCATCAGTATTTATTTGTAATAATAAATTGAAATTATTAGTACTAATTCTTAGTAATTAGTAGTAATTAATAATTATTAACGATAATTAGTAATGTATATAAATAATTAGCAGTAATTAGTAATTAGTGGCTGTAATTTGTAGTAATTAATAGTAATTAACGCAAATTAGTAATAATTAGGGGTAATTAGTAATAATTAGCAGTAAATAGTAATAATTAGCAGTAAATAGTAATAATTAGGAAAAAATAGTAATAAATATTTGCAATTAGTAATAAATGTTTACAACTAGTAATAAATACTAAGAATTAGTAATAAATACTAATAATTAGTAATAAATACTAATATTTAGTAATAAATACCAATAATTAGTAATAATTAGTAATAATTAGTAATAAATAGTAATAATTAGTAATAATTAGTAATAATTAGTAATAATTAGTAATGATTAGTAATTATTAGTAATAATTAGTAATAATTAGTAATAGTTAGTAATAATTAGTAATAATTAGTAATAATTAGTAATAAATAGTAATAAATGGTAATAAATAGTAGTAATTAGTAATAAATAGTAATAATTAGTAATAATTAGTAATAATTAGTAATAAATAGTAATAAATAGTAATAAATAGTAATAAATAGTAATAAATAGTAATAATTAGTAATAATTAGTAAAAATTAGTAATAAATAGTAATAATTAGTAATAAATAGTGATAATTAGTAATAATTAGAAATAATTAGTAATAATTAGTAATAATTACTTTGTAATAAATTAGTAATAAATACTTAGTATTAATTAGTAATAAATAGTAATAAATAGTAATAAATAGTAATAAATAGTAATAAATAGTAATAAATAATAATAAATAGTAAGAAATAGTAATAAATATTAATAAATAGTAATAATTAGTAATAATTAGTAATAATTAGTAATAATTAGTAATAAATAGTAATAATTAGTAATAATTAGTAATAATTAGTAATAATTTGTAATAATTAGTAATAAATAGGAATAAATAGGAATAAATAGGAATAAATATGAATAAACATGAATAAATAGGAATAAATAGGAATCAATAGAAAATTAGCAATGAATAGTAATAATTAGGAATGAATAGCAATAAATAGGAATGAATAGGAATAATTAGGAATGAGTAGGAATAATTAGTAATAATTAGTAATAATTAGTAATAATTAGTAATAATTAGGAATAGATAGGAATAAATAGAAATAAATAGGAATGAATAGCAATGAATAGAAATGAATAATAATGAATAGAAATGAATAGTAATGAATAACAATAATTAGGAATGAATAGAAATAATTAGGAATGAATAAAAATAATTAGGAATGAATTGGAATGATTAGGAATGATTAGGAATGATTAGGAATGATTAGGAATGATTAATAATAATTGGGAATAATTAGTAATAAATAGGAATAAATAGAAATAAAATCAATTGTAATAAATTTTAATAAATTGTAATAACTTGGAACAATTTACAATGGATTGGAAACACTCCTTTTGCTCAATGAATCTTCTCCTTTCAACTCTCACAGACTCAAAACATTATAAAAAATATGTTTCTACGTATGTATATCCAATCTCGTATGCACGATTTTGGACATACATTTGTAGGACCACATTTTTTATAATGTTTTCAGGCAGTGAAAGTTGCAAGAAGACGATTCATCGATGAAAATGGGGCTCTTTTGTCTGAAGGCTCATTTCCTTGCATATTTCTCACACTGAAATCACAATGAAGAATCTGCTCAGAGGTACGCTTATACATTATTGTATGAATGATAATAGATATGCGTACCTACGAGCAAATTCTTCATTGTGATTTCGGTGTGAGAAAGATGCAAGTAAATGAGTAGTCAGACAAAAGAGTAGTTGTCAATCCATTGGAAATTATGTCTCCCTTAATTAATGGTAATTATTAAGAAGTAATTGTAATTATTTATCTTCTTTTTTGGATAGTGTTTTTCTAATTTCAAATTATTCAAAAACAATAATGATTTTATATTTTGTAAAAAAACATAGAACAAGGAAGTCGACAATAATCATTATTAGATGATCGTGCTTGGATAAATAATTGCAGAAATCCAAATGATCTTGATTTAAATCTTGTATATATTGAGGGTGTTGAAGCTTTCTTATCATTTTAATCATCAAAACCAGAATTTGTTTCAGAAGGTACAATTAAGTGTCTTTGTAAAAAATGTTCTCTGAGAACGTTTGACACATTTGACAATGTTGGGGGACATCTCTTGCATTTTGGTTTTCAACCAGATTATGTTTTTTGGTATCAACACGGTGAATGAAATTTCAGATAAGATACTAATAATTTGATTCCAGATTCATCACGGTTTCAAAATTTAGTACATGATGTTACAGGTCCATCTGTTCAACAAACTGAAACTCAAGATGATATTGATTTAACTCCTAAGTTGGAACCATCCGAATTTTATGAGTTTTTGAGGTCTGTTGAGGATGAATTATATCCTGGTTGCAAGATAAAAAAATTAGAATTGGTTGAAAATTTTATGGCTATTAAATTAGATAATGCAATGTCAAAAAACTATTTTGATTAGATATTTTCTTTGGTTAAAACACTGTTACCTAGAGGAAATGTGTTTATTGTAAATTACTATGAGATCAAGAGGTCAGTCCATAATTTGGGCCTTATTTATCAGAATATTCATGCATGTGAAAATGATTGCATCTTATATTCTGGTGAAAATGAGTCGTTGGATAGTTGTACCACATGTGGACAATTGAGGTATAAAGAAGCTCAACTGGGGAATTCTAAATCGATTTCTGTAAAGGATTTGAGATATTTCATGTTTACACCCAGTTTGCAGCATTTATTTATGTCTCATAACACAACGTCAATGATGTCATGGCACAAAACCAATATTTCAACTGGTAAAAGCTTGAATCATCTATCTGATGGTGATTCATGGAAACATTTTGACTGACTACATACGTATTTTGATTTAGAATCCTGGAACGTGCGATTGAGTCTTTCTTCTAATGGTTTTTATCCGTTTGGTTCTTATGGTAGTCAGTATTCATGTTGGTCTGTCTTTATAACTCCATAAAATTTACCTCCATGAATGTTGATGAAGGAGCCCTATATCTTTTTGACCTTACTAATCCCAGGACATCTGAAAAAAAATATTGATGCTTATTTGAAACCATTGATTGATAAGTTAAATTCATTATGGAGTAATGGTGTTAGTACATATGATGTTGCTACAAAACAAAATTTTATATTAAAATCTGCATTGATGTGGATGATTAGTGACTTCCTGACATATGGTATGTTATCTGGCTGGAGTATACATGGTCTGAAATCATGTACTTACTGTATTAAAGACAACAAATCATTTATGCTCATCAATGTAAAAAAACCTTTCTATTTTGACTGTCATCGCAGATTTCTTCCAACCGATCATCCTTTTTAGAGGAACAAATCTCATTTCAGAATAATCACAATTGAAAGGGATGTACCTCCAAAAATAATCTCAGGTACAGAGTTAAAATCAGTTGTATTTTCATTACCTTGCATCATATTTGGACCAACAATAAACTAACTGAAAATTCATGGCTTTGAGAAATAACACAATTGGATAAAACAGAGCATTTTTTGGGATCTACCATATTGGTCTGATTTGTTGGTCTGCCACATGTTGGATGTCATGCATATTGAGAAAAACTATTTTGATAATTTATTTAATACAATTTTGGATACACTAGGTAAGACCAAAGATAATTTAAATGTATGATTAGATCTTTCCCAAATTTGCAGGTGACCAGAACTTGAACTGTTTGAAAATGTCAGATCACAGAGGTTAATGAAGCCAAAAGTAGCTTATACGCTATCCAAAGAGAGTCGATTATTATTTTGTCAATGGATTGAAGATTTGAGACTTCTAGTTGACTATGCTTCCAATTTGGGAAGATGTGTTAAGAATGGTCATATTACCAGATTAAAAAGTCATGATTGTCATGTTATAATGGAAAACATTATGCCAATTGGATTCAGAGTTTTTTTTAATTCTTTGATTTGGGATTCAATAATAGACATATCATATTTTTTTGATATATTTTTGCGACGACAATAGACTACGATGCACTAAGCAAACTAGAAGAATATGTTGTTGTAATTATATGTAAACTAGAAAAAATATTCTCATCAGTTTTATTTGACTCAATGGAACATATGATATTACATTTTCCACATGAATATAAATGTGAAGGTCTGGTACAATTTCGATGGATATACCCATTCGAGAGATGCATGTAAAAATTGAATAAAAAAGTACGTAACAAAGCATCAGTTGAAGGCTCAATTGTTGAAGCTTATTTGCATGAGGAAATTTCTTTTTTCTGCTCTCATTATTTTGAATCTGATTATCCCTCAAAACAAAATCACATGGGATGGAACGAGGGGAATTTTGATGATGAAATGGATAGTCAATTATCAGTTTTTAATCATCCAGATCTTAGATTTGGTGGAGTTCATGAATACCGGATTTCAGATGATGAACATCACAGAGCTCATACATATGTTCTTCTTAACTATAAAGAAATGACATCATTTGTACAGTGAGTTCTTCTATCACTTATTCTATAATTTATGTTATAGTAAGTAAACTTATTTTATTTGTAGGTTATATGATAATCATATCAAGAAACATCTTCTACAAATTACAGCAGATGCTCTTGAATAACGCAGACAAAAAAAATCTCAATGGTTTCAAAAACTGGTAACATAAGTTATTGATGGTTTAACATATCAATTCAGTTTATTATTTATTATATTGATAATTATTTTAAAAAAATTTAGGTGTCTCGATATGCTGATAAAATTGATAAGCAACTGTGTATATTGAGTAAACCACCATCCAAAATGGGTAAATCTTATAATTCATATGTGGTTAATGGTTTTTGATTTCATACACGTGCATATGGGGAATCAAAAAATAATGAATAGTGGAGTTTTATTGAGAGGATCACATCATAGAGAAACTGAAGTTGACTTTTACAGCATGCTAGATGAAATTATTGAACTATGTTATCTAGGACAGAATTACATAATGATGTTTAAATGTTGGCAGTTGGATACTGAGAGAGGCTTGCATGTTCATCCGACTCATTGAATCATTGATATTAAATATAAAAGTCTTCTTACAGTAAATGAACCATTTTTACTGGATCAACAGACACATCAAATCTATTACGCAAAGTACTGTGCTACATCAAGAGGCCTGAGTGATTGGTGGAGCATAATAAAAATGAAATCTTGGGAAAATTAGTTTACTCAAACTGAATGTGGTTTCGCTGAAGTGCAAGGAATTGAAATTTTTCAAAAGACTACTCAAAATCCATCTTTTTCACAAAGACATGAATATCGATAATGACACCCCCACAATTAAGGGTCGATAGTGACGATGATGTTAATGATGTTACAAATGAATTTTAAATGAAAAGAGATGATGAAACTGAAATTCATATGGATATTGATGATGCCAATGAGGAATATGAAGATATTGACATCGTCAGATATGAAGATGATGATGAAGGTGAACATTGACATAGTTAAATGTTGGTTATAATCATAACTAATATATATCTATATATAATAGTTATTTTCAACTATCTTCTAACAATAATCATTTTGTGTTTCAGATGGAACTTGATCTATTACGTGAGTTATAGGAGGCTGAGCTACCTTTGGATGAGGAGGATTTGGGATCATCTAACCCTCAGCCTACTGGAAGTTCAGGGGGTACGCAGAGGGGGTGTGGTCTTGCACAACTAATGATTCCTGACCCTATCCCCGAGAAACTTCCATATCTTGGCTTCGATCCACGCATGTGGAGGTATGGTAACCTGTGTATTTTAGTTAGATTTCATTAATTTATTTATATATTAATTGTTTGATTATTTATTCTTTTTTCACAGTTTTGCGCATGTAACTGTTGCATAGGGGAGTGCTATCTTGCGCAATTATTTTTCTCAGCCATGGATCACATGGGAATAGATTCATGTTGATGTGCAGCTCGACATGTTCAATCATTGTTTGGTACGTAAATAAATAATATTTATTTTGAAATTTATTTCATTAATAACTTGATATTATAAATTATTTGTAGGGTTTATGGTATCTCATCGATGATGGAATTCGTGACACTATCCACGCAGCATGGGAGGTGTCTATGCGTGACTGTTTCCATCAGTTTTTGTACAATTTGAGAAGGACGACCATTAAGAAAGCAGGAGTGACAATATTTGATGAGTCATGTAGATCCCACCAACCAAAGTACATTTCATCTCACATTTGGGATGGATTATGTTCACACTGGCTGGGTGGTGGATTTTAGAGGAGATCTTCATTGGGTCGGCAGAACCGGGGGAGATAGGAGGTGACACATCGAGCTGGTAGTCGTACATTCAGTACGCATAGAGAGCATCTTCTAAGTATATTTTTTAAATATTTTATATAATAGTTTATTTTATATTCATATAGGCAATCGAGCAGCCCGATATTATGGAGTATGATGTTTATCAAAGAATGTACAGAGATCCATTCACTGGAGAGATTAAAGTTGATCGCCAGCGTTAGATTGTGGTCAGTATTATTATTTTTCAATATAAAAATTAACTACATATAATATTTTCACTATTTTAATTTAAAATTGGAATTGAAGGAGTCATATGAGATCATGACCTCTCAGACACGGGATGAGAGTCAGGCCGAGATGGTTGATCATACTAGTGCCCACCATTTCATTGAGGTGGCATGGATGTAGAGGACCCAGTATGCCTTCGAGAAGGGCCGAGTAGTTCGTATCGGCTCTAATTTGACTCCTGGGACTTATTATGGTACTGTTGCGATGTCGACGTCCAGCTCGAGAGGAGCTCGTACAGAGGAATCATCTTCTCGATCACAGTATCAGAAGCAGTTGCGAGCTCAGAGTGAGCTTATAGAGAGTTTGTAGAAGCAGCAGGAAGAGATGCGTCAGTAGCAGCACTAGTAGTATGAGGAGGATATGTGTCGATGGCAGCAGCAGTAGCATCAGTAGTAGGAGGAGGAGATGCGTCGATGGTAGCAGCAACAGTACGAACAGATGAAGTACATGCGTCATCTGACTCATAGTTTAGGGATGGAGTTTTCTCCACCATCTCCTCCAGCTCCTCCACCTCCTCCAGAAGACTATCCCCCCCCGTGTTTTTTTGTTATGTTAAAAATATTTGAATTCAAGATTTGCTGTAATATGAACTATTTACAGTTTTAGTCTTTTATATTGGTGCGAATATTGCATAATTTATTTTCTTTTTATTTTTAATATTTTTAATATTTTAATATTTTAATATTTATTATTAGTATTATATTTTTTAATGTTTTTTTATTTTACTAATAATAATAATAATATTTTATGATTTTTTTATATTTTTTTGTTAATGTTAGGAATTTTAATATTTTTTATTTTTTTATTATTTTAATAATATTAATATTATTTTTTCATTAATCATAATTTTATTAAGTATATATATATATATATATTTAGTATTTTTTATGGGACCTGTTGTGATGGGACCCCATCGCAAATAGTTTATATATTTTTTTTAAATAAGTATTTGCGACGGGCAAAAGGGCCTATCGCAAAAGGTTTAGGTATATATAACATATATAAATGGAGAACTATTTACGACAGGTCCGTTGCAAAAAGTTTTTATATATATAATCTATATAATCAGATATCTATTTATGATAGGATAGTTTCCCATACAAAGTAGTATTTTTTGCGACGGGCCCATCGCAAAAAAAATATTTACGATGACGTTTTCTGCAACGGGCTATTTGCGACGAGACCCCATTGCAAATACCTCAAATTCCAGTAGTGACATTCCGTATAAAATATGTAAAAGGATTCCTTTTGAAAATATTTAAAATAATGTAAAAATAGTCATAAAATTTCCTTTATAATTCATTTATATCTATATAAATACATTAATAAAATTATTTAAAGAATACAAACATGAAGAGAAATATTTAAATAATAAATATAAAAAACCTTTAAAATAATGTTTTTAAAGTAAAGTTTCCCTTGTGTAAAACCTTAAAAAGATTCATTTTTTAAAAACATTGTAAAGAATGTAAAATATGGAAAAATGACTTTTATCATCCATTAAATAATAAATAATAAATTTTCTTGAATTTTTTTGAAGAACATGGACATGGAAGAAAAGGGTTGAAAGGGAAACATTAAAAGAGGCTTTTTTACAAGAAATCACCTCACCTTGAGACTAATGTGTCACATGCGTTCATTATCATCATAAATATTAAAATTATGTTAATTATTTACTTGATTAAAAAACCTTTTCAATTTTATTATCTATTTTATTTTATTTATTATCATATTATATTTAATTACTTGATCATTTAAGTTCATGCCAAATATTTTGATGATATTTGGCTCGTAAGTCCAAAATGACTTTGGCGGTTTGACTATAGACAATGAGGTCATTATTTCATCATATCTAGAATAATAAGAATGAAATTATTATCATTTTTATATATCAATTATAATTTTAAAACCAACCATGAAATGTGATTGTGAAAAATGAACTATGTTACAATCATGAAGATGGTAGGTCATACATATGCATGAGTAACGTTTTCATTTTTCAATGATCGTGATAGAAAGAAAGTGAGTCATATTTTATCTTCCAAAATTTATCATTATATCATAAATATAAAATTATTATTTTTAAATACACTTCTATATGTCATCCATGTGACGCGGTAATGAAAAATTAACCACATCACTTTATGGAGGTGGTAATCCACACGCACGCACGAATGACGTTATCATCTTTCACTAAATGGAAATGTATGAATATATATGATATATTAATTTTACAGAATTATAAACATTTCATGAATATCATATATATACATTAAATTCATCATCATAAATGGTCATGATAGGCAATGATGGAAAACAAATTATATCGGTTCACAAGGCGGTAGTCTACTGTACACACAAACAATGGTTTCATTTCCCATTTTATGGAAGAGGATATGTATGTAGGTTATGAAATTAACACAATAAAATATAATTATATGAAATATACTAATTTTATTATATTATCATGGTTTAATAATATTTTAATTAAGTGTAAGAAGAAATAAAACAAAAATGCTCGGTTAAGAACAATGTCTATTCCTCGGACAACCACTTTATGTTTACATCAAAATCCTTACTATGAGGTTTGTCTAATAAAAAAAAGGCCTCTAGAAAATGATAAAGGAATTAATTAAGGTATTTTTTCAGTTTTTTTAGGAATCAAAAGGATTTTAAAGTGTGAAGAAAATAGGATAAGAGGTGCCCTTTTATAAGTGAGGGGAGTGACACTTTTGGAATTTTTTAAAATATTAAATTAATATAAATTAATTATCCTGAGAAAATGGCTCCAAACTAATATAATTTGTAGATAAAATGAGGATGGATTAAAATAACATCATCCAAGAAAATTTTTATAGGTTTAGATTAAGTTTTTACCCTTATGACTTTGTTTTAACCAGTGTTAACCCTTTTTTACAATTACTGTGATAATAAAGTTTTTACTCTTTAGGGGCCAAATTATTTACTATAAAAGGAAAATTGGAAAATAAATAGACCTTGATTTATATTTTCAACCATATCTCAATAACTTGAATGAATATAGGATTTTTTATAATTTTTAATCATTAAATAAAATATTATTTATTATAAAAAATCATTAATGTCATTTTTGTAGCTATTCGTTTAATTTGACTTTGAAAACAACATGACATGAATGGAATTAAAATATAATCCTTTAATGAATCACTAAAATGTTATATTTATCTAAAAAAATTGTGTAACACAATAATTCATTCAATTTATATAACTTTTAATATTTTTAAAATTATTTTTTTTATTTTTCAATTAATTGATTAAATACTGTTTTAGCGTTTCATAAGCATTTAAGATAATTATTTCATTACTAAAGATTATAAATAAATTACTATGATAAAAAAATCACCTATCTTTCAAATTAATATTTATAACTGAATATAAGTTATTTTTATCCTTGTCACAAAATATTATAGTTATTAAAGTAAGAAAGTGACATTTTTATCTTTATATTTTACTTAAATATTATAAAGATCAAAATCAAATAAATATGAAACCAAGTGGCCATATATTAATTGTATTTAAATGGCCAAAATACACTAATAAAATAGGATAAACACAAGTTTTGGGGACAATTTTTAGTCCTTATCATATTATTTTTAATCTTAATTACTTGATTTACTCTTACTGTGGTGATATATATTTACTATAATTACTATTCATAATGACTAAAAATAAAAGGGACCTATTTAAAAAATTTAGAAATAATGATTCCAAATATTTAATTCCTTTTTCAAGGTTCAATTTACAGAATTGGTAAAATTTAATTCAAAATTAAACCCACAAAACATGATGAAAAGCATTTTTTCAAAAAAAAATTGAAGTATAAAAATGTTTTTATACCAAATTCACGTATAAAATTCATTCTAAAGAATATAATTGTATTATATTTAATCAAAAGTAACTAATGAAATTTTAAAACTAATCCAAAATAGAATATTAATTTGTGAACACTTTAAAAGAAAGTACATTTTTCAATAAAAATCCGTATTTTTTCACTATTCATTGAAAAATCAAACTTTTCAGAAAAAGATCAAAAATTTCACCATAAGATAATTTTGATATTATGATTGAAAAAATGATATACTTTTATTAAATAAAATTTCTAAAAATTTCATAAATTAATTATAATATTTTCTCATGAAAAACAATAAAATCCATTTTTGAAAAAAAATATATTTTTGAAGAAAAAAATGACTTTACTAAAAATTGAGTGATTATTTAATAAGAATTTATAAATACATTAATAATAATTAGGACCTTAATATATATTTAATAAATCATTTAATCCTATTTATACCTTCTAATTTAATAAATAGGTTATCACGATCATATTTAAATAATAATATTTCATGATTCATTTAGGTTTGGTGTTGCATGTCGTATATGCTATCAAACACAGATTTATTTTTTAAAATCTCAGGGTGTTACATTATTTCCCTTTTAACAAACTATACCCTCAAAATTTGAACTCAGACTCAGTAAACTAGGGTTTGACATCTGAAAATACTTTTATTTAAATCCCACATTGTAAAAAAAGGTTAATAAAACTTTATCTAAAAAGAGGAAAAAAGAAACAAAAAGGTCATCACATAACTAGGTTTCAAAATATGAGAACCTTAGTGTGAAGTGAAAATATGGTCATATAAAAAAACATAATGTCCAAATAATTATGGAGAGTGATAGAGATCATTAATCATAATAAGGTGAATGATCAGGAGAAAGTTAATTACCATAAAACCATAAATCGATAAGGTGTGAAAAAGACCATCGATTTATCGGAAATGAAGGTAATATGAAAAAAATGGTTCAAGATCCATTTCTAAGAGTTGATTAATTCATTTACCATATAGATGAACAACATAAATAAATATACTTACTTGATAAGTAGAATTTTATCCTTTAATCAATTTCCACGATATTCTCATCTTTTACTCCAAACAATGAGTATTCAAGATGAATTTTTCATGCTTGAAGCACCAAAATCAACTTCTAAAGGATCAAATAATCCATAAAAGGATAAAATAACATCCATAGATCCGATGAGATCTTCCTTCCCCATAAAGAAGTGTGGTCGACATTCAGATGAGAAGACCACTACCTTAGATTTGGAGAGATCTTCTTTCAGCAAGTTCTAAGAGAGCAGTGGCATCACCTAGCCTGAAGCTTCAAGGGAACGGGATGGTCGGACCTGGGCGTTCGACACCGTGAGTTTATTTTTCTCTACCCGTTACTTTGAATTCTGTCTATAGGTTCTTTAAGTTTTCTACTGTTGTTTTCTTTGTCGATTTTCTGTATTTTGTAAGCCCTGCTCTGATTCTTTTTTAGCATTAATAAAAGTGTGTTTTGGGTGGTGTTCTTTTCATGCACATAGGTCCCCACGAGACCGAAGCATGTAAATCCTAATGTTCTTTTCTCTCTGTTTTAATTTATTGCATCATGGTTGTACTGGTTTGTATTCATTGCATTATATTGGAAATAAATTGATATTGATTGGGTATGGTGCCATGTTGATGTCCATTTCACATTGCCCCTTCACAGTGTGTGTATACAGAGAGATGAAAACATGTCAGGTACCCATTAGGGCACCGAAACACTAATCCGTTTATTATTATAAAATCCAACCCCAAACAAAAACCTGTTAAATATAAATGAATAAATAAATAAATAAATGTATATAGGTGTGAACATATGATATATAAATAATAAGTATTTTGGTTCTTTTCAGATTTTTTGATGCTTCGCTAGTATTAAGCCTTGCTTTTGGTTTTGGTCCCTTTTTCATGTGTTGTTTTGCTGGATGTGATGTTCCATGAACCAGTGTATGAGCCTTGATCAACGTCATCTTCCTAAAATGATACTCGAGGATGCCAGGTTCGTGGAAACTGAGGTCTTGGGAGACGATGAGCACTTGAAAGAGGTTTCAGAGCTACCAAACCTAAAGTTCAGCTCCATGCCCTTCAGATTCATAAACAGAGGCTCCTTCGGGGGAGGGAGATCATTCCTTCTCTTAGCCAGCATGTAAGAACCTGGATCTTCGTTCAGGTATATTTCCCCTTTTTCTGGAGCTTTTAAGGAAAATAAATTTTCTGGAATTTTCTGAAGTACACGCCATGTACTTTTTGAGTACACACCGTGTACTCTTCCCCGGCTTGAAGCTGTGTGCTAGCCATGTCCGGGCCACACACACGGAATGTAAGGTTGAGGTGGGGGCTGGTTAATTCGGAGTACGAAAAACTGAAGTACACATCGTGTACTCAAGAAGTACACACCGTGTACTTTCTTTTTTTTCATTAAACGGACCGAGGTCGTGCCTAACCCCCAGATTCATCTTCTTCTCCAGATTTCGTCTGCCCAGGAGCAACCGTAAGATCGAATCTTCCCCGAGCTCCCACCTCGTCATCCGTTCTCCGATTCGAGTACGGTCGATTGCGTTGGAATCGTAGCGGTGATTTCTTCCTTCTGCTTTAGCCTCGTTTCTTGATTCCTCCTCGTTTCCAAGTTATCGTGGGATGAAATTTTTGTGCATTTTCTCAGATCTTCGTCATTCTAAGGGGAATCTTCCGTCGCTGTTCACGTATATCGATCTCCTAGGATCGAGGTAGGTGGTTTGTGCCTTTCCATAGAAAGTTGATGAATATTTTTGTGCAAATTACACTAATACCCTTGAACGGGGTATTGCGTGTTTCCTTTTTTTTCCTGTTGTTTACCTACTTTGCTTGATTGCTTTAGTAGAGGTTATTGCTTGTGAGTAGAGTAATTTATTTTGTGCTTAGTTTGCTTTTCCATGCTTGTTTTTCTTATTAGGCATTTCGCTAGTTACCATGACTAGTTGTAGGATTGTGGATTGTTGCCTTGTATTGCTGTTGAGCCTTAGTTGATAGCCAAGTAGTTCTTGAGGTTTACTTGTGATGATGAACACGCACTGAGAATGTTTATTTTTACATAGGACTGTGAGAACCTATTGTAGTAGACCACAGGGAGAATTGGCAGAAGGGCTTCTCCAGAGTGTCTTTTAATTACGATACGAGACTATAGGGGGAATTGACATTGAGTGCTTCCTCAGAGAGTCTGTAGATCCTCGATGTGGGACACAGGGGGAATTGACGTTGAGTGCTTCCCTAGAGAGCCTTTATCATGATACGATACTATAGGGGGAATTGACGGTGAGTGCTTCCCTAGAGAGTCTGCATAATTACGTAGCTGAACCAGAGGGGTGAGATTGTGTGTGCCTCCCAGAGGGTTTCTAGTTCTATAGGTTGAACCATAGGGGTTAGGCTATGAGAGCTACCCATAGGGTTACCTGTTTCCTTTATTGTTGATGGTTGTTTACTTGAGTAATTTCTTTGTTAGAGTTGTGTATTGTAGCTACTTGTGATTTTCTGTTTACTACTTCTTGTTTTATTACTGCCATGTATTCATTGACTATTAGGAATAGATATTTGGGTGATTTTCTACTGGGATTGTATCTCACACCTTGTTTGGGACATTCTTTTGGGCCCAAGAAGACTATGTTGCTGCAGGTATAGATAAGGGAAAGCGCCCTTCTACTTCAGATTCTTGATTGCACTAGAGCTGGAGAGCATGGGACCGAGCTGTGACTCGCGATGCTGAGGATTTTATTTTGTTTTCCTTTGCACTTTGTTTTCATTTGTATTCCATTACGTTGTTGTGTTTTCTTCTTTCCATAGATACTTGTACCTACTGCATTATTGTCATCATTGTTATATATCTACATTGCTTCTGCTGTTTGGTTTCTGTTGTTATGCATGTCGTTACTGCTTCCGCTGTTGACTGTTGTTTTTCCACTGTATACCTTACTGAATAAGGACATAGTTTCCCCCACCGACTTACCAAGGCCCTCGCTGCTAGTCGGAAGCCTCTGGCATTTAGGGAAACGTGCTTGAGGTCATGTGGCGAACCGAGCACGGGGCACCAGTGGAGGGGCTCCGGATTCAGGTCGTTACAAAGTGGTATCAGAGGAGGTTCTTTTCTCTTGCATTACTGTTTGGAGACCATAGCCATGGATAGGAAGGATTCAGTACTTGGAATTAAGATGTGCTCGGGAGTAGCTAACCCGTGTACATAGAAAAGCCATACTACCTCGTTAATTGCAGTTTGATGGTTTTGAGATTTTATAGTTGATCTGATTTCACCCAGAGTGATTCACACGGCTTGTGTTATTATTGTTTTGATATTGTGGTTCTATTTCTGTCACAACCCGATGAGATGAGGGTATACCATCTCCTGCATCATATAGGCACTTGTAGAAATCACATGTCATGCATTCTTGCCATGCCATCTAGGGTGCATTAGCGATTGCATGTTGTTGTGATAGATTTTGTGCAGATTATGCATGCTGTTGTGATAGATGCTTGATAGATTCTCTGTTGTCACGTTAAGAAACTGTTTGTTTTGTTCTTTGCTTAAAGTAAATGCCAAATTTTGGTTCTTGAGGTGTTATGGGCCCTCACGGATTGGAATTTTGGCACCTTTTCGCCTTGTTTTAGTGTTTCTGTAATTCTGTGCAGTTTCTGAGCTACTGCCTAGAAAACCCAGAATACACGGTGTGTACTTTTCGGATACACGCTCACTACTGGAAATGTAGGATTTCCCAATGGTTTAGAACTGTTGGGAAAGGCTGCAGAACCGTTGGTATATGTTATACCAATGGTTCTGCAAACCGTAGGGAAGTAAGCCGTTGGTAAAAGCTTTTCCCAATGGTTTATAGTGAACCGTTGGGATAGGGTTGAGAAAAATTACCCTATCCCAATGGTTCTGGAAAACTGTTGGGATAGAGTGCTGAAAATTACCATGTTTTTTCCAACGGTTTGGCCAAACCATTGGGAAAAACCCAAGATCTCCTCTTTCCCAATAATTTCTAAACCGTTGGGAAAAGTGTTTTACCAACGATTCTATGAACCATTGGTAAAACAAAACCCAAACATGTTATGCCAATGGTTTCAAACCGTTGGCATAGCCTCTGCTGGGGAAAATTGCCCAGCAGCTCTACAATTTTCCCAGCAGCTCTCCAATTTTCCCACTAGCTCTCCAATTTTTCCACCAGGTCTCATTTTGTGGGTTCCCTCTCATTTTCAATCCAATTATTGTACCTACAATAAACTAAAACATACATATACAATTATTGTACCTGAAATAACCAACTAACACTTACATATAGAGAACAAATTCATACACATTTAACATATAATGCTGGAACTATACAAATCCATAATTAAATTAGAATTCATAACGTAATTATAAACATACATAATTCATTTAGAATTCAATTTAAAATTTAGATGACAATTATATGTGGAATCCGGAAGTCAATTCATAATTTGATCGGTTTTTTGTATACCATATATTTTTACCTGAAATGATGTCCATTTTAAACAAAATACATACACCTGGAGTGATACCGGCCAAACTGCACCTCAGATTGAGGCGGGTTTGACTCGTACACATCACATATGACCCATGGATTGTTGTGCTAAAGTATCGACACAATCCGAATGCGTTTGGTAAGTTTTCCGTATTCCAGTTGATGTTTTTCAATTAAAATGACATATTTTTGAAATAAAAGGCAGACACTTTTAGTGGTGTCGGCCACACCGCGTCTCAGATTGAGGCGGGGTTGATTTTTACACATCACATATGACTCATGGATCGTTATCCTAAAGTTTCAATAGAAACCGAATGTGTTTGGTCGGTTTTCCATATGTACTTAAAATGTTGTCAATTTTAAATAAAAGAGAGTTACTTAGAGTGATTCTGGTCACACCGTGCCTCCGATTAAGGCGTGGTTGACTCGTACACATCAAATATGACCCATGGATCGTTGTGCTAAAGTATCGACAAAATCCGAATGTGTTTGGTCAGTTTTCTGTATGCCAGTTGATGTTTTTCACTTCAAATGACGTCCTTTTGAAACAAAAGACAGACACTTTGAGTGGTGGTGGCCACACCGCGCCTCGGATTGAGGTGGGGTTGACTATTACATGTCATATATGACCCATGAATCGTTGTGCTAAAGTATCGACACAATCCGAATGCGTTTGGTCGGTTTTCCGTATTCCAGTTGATGTTTTTCAATTAAAATGATGTCCTTTTGAAACAAAAGGCAGACACTTTGAGTGGTGGTGGCCACACCGTGCCTCAGATTGAGGCGGGGTTGACTCGTACACATCACATATAACTCATGGATCGTTGTGATAATGTATCAACACAATCTGAATGCGTTTGGTTAGTTTTCCGTATTCCGGTTGATTTTTTCAATTAAAATGACGTCCTTTTGAAACAAAAGGCAGAAAATTTGAGTGGTGTCGGCCACACAACACCTCGGATTGAGGCGTAGTTGACTCGTACACATCACATATGACCCATGGATCGTTCTCCTAAAGTTTCAATGGAAACTGAATGCGTTTGGTCAGTTTTCCGTATGTACTTAAAATGTTGTCCATTTTAAAAAAAAGAGAGAAACTTAGAGTGATTATGGCCACACCGTGCCTCATATTAAGTCGGGGTTGACTCATACACGTCACACATGACCCATGGATCGTTGTGCTAAAGTATCGACACAATCTGAATGCATTTGGTCTTTTTTCCGTATTCCAGTTGATATTTTTCACTTAAAATGACGTCCTTTTGAAACAAAAGACAGACACTTTGAGTGGTGTCGGCCAAACCGTGCCTCGGATTGAGGTGGGGTTGACTCGTACACATCACATATGACCCATGGATCGTTTTTCTAAAGTATCTACACAATCCGAATGCGTTTGTCAGTTTTCCGTATGCCAGTTTATGTTTTTCAATTAAAATGACGTCCTTTTGAAACAAAAGGCATACACTTTGAGTGGTGGCGGCCACACCGCACCTCTAATTGAGGCGGGGTTGACTCGTACACGTCACATATGACCCATGGATCATTGTGCTAATGTATCGACACAATCCGAATGCGTTTGGTCGGTTTTCTGTATGCCAGTTGATGTTTTTCAATTAAAATGACGTCCTTTTGAAAAAAAAGGCACACTTTGAGTGGTTTCGGCCACACTGCGCCTCAGATTGAGGCAGAGTTGACTCATACATGTCACATATGACCCATGGATCGTTCTCCTAAAGTTTCAATGTAAACTGAATGCGTTTGGTCATTTTTCCGTATGTACTTAAATTGTTGTCCATTTTAAGCAAAAGAGAGCCACTTAGAGTGATTCTGGACACACCGCGCCTCATATTAAGGCGAGGTTGACTCATACACATCACATATGACTCATGGATCGTTTTTCTAAAGTATCGACACAATCAAAATGCGTTTGGTTGGTTTTCTGTATGCCAGTTGATGTTTTTCACTTCAAATGATGTCCTTTTGAAACAAAAGACATACACTTTGAGTGGTGGTGGCCACACCGCACCTCGGATTGAGGCGGTGTTGACTCGTACACGTCACATATAACCCATGGATCGTTGTTCTAATGTATCGACAAAATCCGAATGCGTTTGGTCGCTTTTCCGTATGCCAGTTGATGTTTTTCAATTAAAATGACGTCCCTTTGAAACAAAAGGCAGACACTTTGAGTGGTGTCGGCCACACCGCACCTCAGATTGAGGTGGGGTTGACTCGTACACGTCACATATGACCCATGGATCGTTTTTCTAAAGTATCTACACAATATGAATGTGTTTGGTCGGTTTTCCGTATGTCAGTTGATGTTTTTCAATTAAAATGACGTCCTTTTGAAACAAAAGGCAGACACTTTGAGTGGTGCCCACCACACCGTGCCTCGGATTGAGGCGGGGTTGACTCGTACACGTCACATATGACCCATGGATCATTCTCCTAAAGTTTCAATTGAAACCGAATGTGTTTGGTCGGTTTTCCGTATGTACTTAAAATGTTGTCCATTTTAAACAAAAGAGAGCCACTTAGAGTGATTCCGGCCACACCACGCCTCAGATTAAGGTGAAGTTGACTCGTAAACTTCACATATGACCCATGGATCGTTGTTCTAAAGTATAGACACAATCCGAATGCATTTGGTCATTTTTCCATATGCCAGTTGATATTTTTCACTTAAAATGACGTCCTTTTGAAACAAAAGACAGACACTTTGAGTGGTTCTGGCCACACCACGCCTCGGATTGAGGTGGGGTTGACTCATACACGTCACATATGACCCATGGATCGTTGTTCTAAAGTATCGACACAATCCGAATGCGTTTTTCAGTTTTCCGTATGCCAGTTGATGTTTTTCAATTAAAATGACATCCTTTTGAAACAAAAGACATACACTTTGAGTGGTGGAGGCCACACCGCGCCTCGGATTGAGGCGGGGTTGACTCGTACACATCACATGTGACCCATGGATCGTTTTTCTAAAGTATCGACACAATCCTAATGCATTTGGTCGGTTTTCCGTATGCCAGTTGATGTTTTTCACTTCAAATGACGTCCTTTTGAAACAAAAGACAGACACTTTGAGTGGTGGCGGCCACACCACACCTCTGATTGAGGTGGAGTTGACTCTTACACGTCACATATGACCAATGGATCGTTGTGCTAATGTATCGACATAATCCGAATGCGTTTGGTTGGTTTTCCGTATGTACTTAAAATGTTGTCCATTTTAAGCAAAAGAGAGCCACTTAGAGTGATTCCGGCCACACTGTGCCTCATATTAATGCGGGGTTGACTCGTACATGTCACATATGACCCATGGATCGTTTTACTAAAGTATCGACACAATATGAATGCGTTTGGTCGATTTTCTGTATGCCAGTTGATGTTTTTCACTTCAAATGACGTCCTTTTGAAACAAAAGATAGACACTTTGAGTGGTGGCTGCCACACCGTGCCTTGTATTGAGATGGGGTTGACTCATACATGTCACATATGACCCATGGATCATTTTTCTAATGTATCAACACAATCCGAATGCGTTTGGTCGGTTTTCCGTATGCCAGTTGATGTTTTTCAATTAAAATGACATCCTTTTGAAACAAAAGGCATAAACTTTGAGTGGTGTTGGCCACACCGCATCTCAGATTGAGGCGGGGTTGATTCTTACACGTCACATATGACCCATGAATTGTTCTCCTAAAGTTTCAATGGAAACTGAATGCTTTTGGTCGGTTTTCCGTATGTACTTAAATTGTTGTCCATTTTAAGCAAAAGAGAGCCACTTAGAGTGATTACGACCACATCGTGCCTCAGATTAAGGAGGGGTTGACTCGTACACATCACATATGACCCATGTATCATTGTTCTAAAGTATAGACACAATCTGAATGCGTTTGGTCAGTTTTCCGTATGCCAGTTGATGTTTTTCACTTCAAATGACGTCCTTTTGAAACAAAAGACAGACACTTTGAGTGGTGGCGGCCACACCGTGCCTCGGATTGAGGCGGGGTTGACTCGTACACGTCACATATGAACCATGGATCATTGTTCTAATGTATTGACACAATACGAATGCGTTTGGTCTCTTTTCCATATGCCAGTTGATGTTTTTCAATTAAAATGACGTCCTTTTGAAACAAAAGGCAGACACTTTGAGTGGTGCTGGCCACACCACGTCTCAGATTAAGGCAGGGTTGATTTGTACACATCACATATGACCCATGCATCATTCTACTAAAGTTTCAATGGAAACCAAATGCATTTGGTCGCTTTTCCGTATGTACTTAAAATGTTGTCCATTTTAAGCAAAAGATAGCCACTTAGAGTGATTCCGGTCACACCGTGCCTCAGATTAAGGCGAGGTTGACTTGTACACATCACATATGACCCATGGATCATTGTGCTAAAGTATAGACACAATCCGAATGCATTTGGTCGGTTTTTCGTATGTCAGTTGATGTTTTTCACTTAAAATGACGTCCTTTTGAAACAAAAGACAGACACATTGAGTGGTGGCGGCCACACCGCGTCTCGGATTGAGGCGGGGTTGACTCATACACATTTCATATGACCCATAGATCGTTGTGCTAAAGTATCAATAGAATCCTAATGCGTTAGGTTAGTTTTCCATATGCCAGCTGATGTTTTTCAAATAAAATGACGCCATTTTGAAACAAAAGGCAGACACTTTGAGTGGTGACGGCCACACCGCACCTCGGATTGAGGCTGGGTTGATTCGTACACTTCACATATGACCCATGGATCGTTCTCTTAAAGTTTCAACGGAAACCAAATGCGTTTGGTCAGTTTTCCGTATGTACTTAAAATGTTGTCCATTTTATGAGAATCCTCATGTGTCTATTAGTGGAATGGTATTTACTTAAAATCTTGTGGATATTTATATAAAATATTTTTATATCATTCTTAGTATGGATTAGATTTTAGTTTATAATGCTATGAAACATTTCAGAGCTAACAATGTCATACCCAATGAATACATCTCTTTTATAACATACCAAGAATCTATGATATTGATTAGATGTGAAAATTTGATTTACATTGATTATCATGATGAAAATAAATAAAATATATCTTATAGATTTTATAGTATTAAATGAAATCAAGAAGGGTGGGGGGGCTGTCCGGCGGGGCTGTCCGAGGGGCTGTCTGGTGGGTGTCCGGGGGGCTGTCCGGGGACCAAGGAGGAGGGTAGGGGGGTTGTACGGGGGGTTGTCCGGGGTCTAAGGAAGAAGGTGGGGGGCTGCCCGGGGGGCTGTCTGGGGGGCAGTCCGGGGGGCAGTCCGGGGTCCAGGGAGGAGGGTGGGGGGGCTGTGCGGGGGGGTGTCCGGGGGGTGTCTGGGGGGTTGTCTGGGGTCCAAGGAGGAGGGTGGGGGGGCTGTCCGGGGGGCTGTCCGGGGGGCTGTCCGGGTGGTTGTTTGGGGTCCAGGGAGGAGGGTGGGGGGACTGTTCGGGGGGTTGTTCGGGGGCTGTCCGGGGGCTGTCCGGGGCTGTTCGGGGGGTTGTCCGTGGTCTAAGGAAGAGGGTGGGGGGCTTTCCGGGGGGCTGTCTGGGGGGATGTTCGGGGGGTTGTCCGGGGTCCAGGGAGGAGGGTGGGGGGGCTGTCCGGGGGGCTATTCGGGGGGTTGTCCAGGGGCTGTCCGGGGGTGTTCAGGGGGTTGTCCGGGGTCCAAGGAAGAGGGTGGGGGGTTATCCGAGGGGGCTGTCTGGGGGGTAGTCCGGGGGGCTGTCCGGGGTCCAGGGAGGAGGGTGGGGGGGCTGTCCGGGGGGCTGTTCGGGGGGCTGTCTGGGGGCTGTCCGGGGGGTGTTCGGGGGGTTGTCCGGGGTCCAAGGAAGAGGGTGGGGGGTTGTCTGGGGGGATGTCCGGCGGGGCTGTCTGTGGTCCAGGGAGGAGGGTGGGGGGTCGTCCAGGGTCCAGGAAGGAGGGGGGTTCCCAAACACACAACCACTAAAAGACAACAACATCCATAAAAACAGATAATATATAAAAATAACTCAACTCCAATACTATACTATGAGTCTAGATAAAACCAACAACTAGAATAGATTAAATATCAAATCTCAGTAATATCAGTCAAAAATGTAATGGATCAACTTGTCCCACATCACCATCACCATCATCACCATCATCATCATCACCCTCGTCCTCATCCCCATCATCTTCCTCACCCTCCTCGCCCCCGCCCTCCTCCTCGTCCTCACCCTCGCCACCCGCCTCGCCCTCCTCCTCTCCCTCCTCTTCCGCATCAGACTCCTCGCCATCATCATCGTCAAGCTGGACATAATCCTGACCACCACTAGAACTACCACCTGGTGAACCGTATATAGAACGTATCGACAACATATACTCATCAAAAGCTGGGCTGGCCTCTGCTGGAAGTGTAGGACGTAGAACTTCAATAAATTTCATAAATGCAGTGTTTTCCCTAGAAGACTGTTCTGCCGTCTCTCTGGCCATTTTATCAGCCTTTTATTCATGTTCCCTAACTTTTTGCAGCTCGGTGGCACTATAGCTCATACCTGAGGAGGGTCAATACCCCTTCGGGGCTATCCTAGATCGGCAGCGTACTCTGCCAGAATGCTCCTCTCTCAACACCTGATGTAAGTGATCTGTTGGCCCAAAATTGTCTGGTTCTTGGGCATCGAGGGCCTCTAAAGCAGCCTGTTACAAATATAAATATATAATTAAGTTAAAAAATAGATATTAAAAAATAAATTCAACAGATTAAAACTTACAATCTGCTGCTGAGTCGCTTCGTTGACGGCACTTCCATACTTTTTCCATCTACTCGAGCAAAACAGTTTTGCTCGAGGCACACGTCCTTAAATATTTTGTATTTGTCTCTACAATGACATTGAAAACTAAAGTTATATGAAAAATTTAACAAACTATTAAATAATTGAGGAAACAAAAGAAAGTGTAAGTCGTAAAGAAAACTTATAAACAATTTTCAGACCTGCTTCCTCTCATGATCATGCATCTTAGTGCGTCCCAGTGTGTGGAGGTATTTTTTTGCATCAATGTTCTTTTTATTTTTTCCAGATGATTCCTAAATAAAATTCGAAAATGCAATAGATAGTATTAATGAAAAACATGAAAGTTATTATTTAAATACCTCAAATGTTATTAATACCTTAAACTGGGTACTCGTCCAATGAGTAATCATCTGACGATACTGCTCTATAGGACAATCATCCACCACTGGTACCGCCTCTAACTTAGTGCCAACTCTAGAAACCCATCCAATATACAACTTATGCTTGTAGGCTCTCCAAAGATCGCCTAAATCCTTTAGACGTTCCGTTCGTCCACCCTCACCATTGGGAAAATTAAATCGAAGCTGAAATCAAAATATTAATTCATATAAATACAAAAAAAAATCATGGAATTAAATAGAACATATTTTTTACCCATATCTCTGCCCAAGCTCTATCCTTGACCTCATGTGGAAAATGTCTCCACGATAGAGGGTTGACGGGAATGATGTCGGAGTATTTGGAAAGCGTCGCCAAAAAACTCCGACATTACTGCCCTGTTTTCTCAACCATTTGGTTGTCTTCATTATAATCCACCATAACCTATATACGGAGGTTCCCACAGAACACATGCGTGTATGCCCCCACCCACGTCTCCTGTCAGTAGATGTATCTTTCATGAAAGAAAAACAAATATTTTATCAAAACATGTTATAATGAAAATAAATATTGCTATAAAAATTTGTTAGGGTTCTATAAATATACCTGTGCTGGTCTGATCGATGAGCACCACTGGATCCACATAAACTAATGGAACACCCTGTGGTGGAACAGAAGTCAAAGAGGATGGAATATAGAAGCTCAGAGAGACAGAAGTAGAAGGAAAAGAAGATGGGACAACTGTCTGACCGGATGCTGACTGGGGAGTGGGAATCATCATGGGATGTGAAAATGATGGGCCAGAAGATGCAGAAGGTAGCGAAAACACGGGAGGCCTAAATATCCCATGTTTCCCTAACGACACACTGGGATCAGAATGTGGGAAGGATGACATGTCAGTGGGAGGGGCAGGGTCTAGTCGGGTACGCGCAACTTCTCGTCCGCCTCTGGTACGAACCCTCCTCGTACCACCGGCCTAAGTACTAGGACCAGTACTAGGCTCCTCGTCGAATAACTGTCGACGTATAGGTGGATCCTACAAAAAATTTTACAAAAAAATTAATCACATGACATTATATATTCTTTAAATATATCAATTTGAAATAAAGTACTCACTACAGGAACTAATGATGGAATTCCAAAATCCTTCATTCGACGATTGTTATCCATCATTTTTTTCCTTCGTCTCTCTTCGATTAGCTTCGTTTCCTGCTTTTGAAAACAAATATGTAATTAATTAGAAAAAGAAAACTAATGTGTAACCCAAAAAACTAAATATATGAGGGAATAGGGGGATTCATTGGTAATTTAACTATCATTTGTTTTAGAAGAGCTTGAATGGATTTAATAAATCATACAAGTTGTAATGTTCACTAAGTTAGAAATATTGTTTGAATATGTTTGAATACAGTTCAATTCCAAATTAGAAAATGCAATTCAAATAAAACTGCAACCAATAAACATTGAAAATTCACATAATGGTCAAGTCAGCTATCAATTATTTTAGAAGATCTTGAATGGATTTAATAAATCATACAAGTTGTAATGTTCAACAAGTTAGAAATATTGTTTGACTATGTTTGAATACAGTTCAATTCCAAATTAGAAAATGCAATTCAAATAAAACTGCAACCAATAAACATTGAAAATTCACATAACAGTCAAGTAAGTTATCAATTGTTTTAGAAGATCTTGAATGAATTTAATAAATCATACAAGTTGTAATTTTCACCAAGTTAGAAATATTTTTTGACTATGTTTGAATACAGTTCAATTCCAAATTAGAAAATGAAATTCAAATAAAACTGCAACCAATAAACATTGAAAATTCACATAACGGTCAAGTCAGCTATCAATTGTTTTAGAAGAGCGTGAATGGATTTAATAAATCATATAAGTTGTAATGTTCACCAAGTTAGAAATATTGTTTGAATGTGTTTGAATACAGTTCAATTCCAAATTAGAAAATTCAATTCAAATAAAACTGCAACCAATAAACATTGAAAATTCACATAATGGTCAAGTCAGCTATCAATTGTTTTAGAATATCTTGAATGAATTTAATAAATCATACAACTTGTAATGTTCACCAAGTTAGAAATATTGTTTGACTATGTTTGAATACAGTTCAATTCCAAATTAGAAAATTAAATTCAAATAAAACTGCAACCAATAAACATTGAAAATTCACATAACGGTCAAGTCAGATATAAATTGTTTTAGAAGAGCTTGAATGGATTTAATAAATCATACAAGTGTTAATGTTCACCAAGTTAGAAATATTGTTTGACTATGTTTGAATATAGTTCAATTCAAAATTAGAAAATGCAATTCAAATAAAACTGCAACCAATCAACATTGAAAATTCACATAACGGTCAAGTCAGCTAAAACATATTTGTGATCAATACTAAATCAATTTGAATATTACCAACCTTAACAACCCAACTCGAGGTAAACCAAAAGAATTGAGAACATGGATGAATGATTCTATATATTTTCAACCACAACTTCAGGTTCACAATCAACTCTGACAATTGAGCTATTTGAGTCATCAAAAGAAATAAATGGATTGGTTCCAATGGCACTAGGGACAGTGTCAATTCCATCATCACCATCATCAAAAATATATCTTGGAATTACTTCAATTATGACACCAAATTCAGGTCAAAGTTGGTCTTTGACATAAAAAAACTTGTTTAGCCATTGATGCCAACACATATGGTTCTTCGGTAGCAAGAGTGCGAGTCATATTAATTACTCGAAATCCACAATCATCAATAAATGTGCCATGTCTCATCATCGAATCAAACCAATGGCATTTCATCATTGTGACTCGTCCATGAGAGTAATAATCCAATATTATTATTTTCTCAACAACTCCATAATAACCCACATTTTCAAATCGCGGTCTACTATCTGATGCACTGGCATAACAATCTGTTGTGGCAGTAACCATAACACCATCATGTTGTGTTCTCATGTTCTTTTCTCATTCAGTGACAATAAATTTGTACCCATTGATAACAATTGATTTACAGTCATGAACCATAGTATTAGGACCAAAATCCAAATCTCTTATTTCCTCAGAGACAGAGTCAGTAGACAAACTCAGTACCTGCAATATAAATGACTATTAAACTTAATTAAATATTGATATAATTATTTTAAACATTAATTTTTTTATACCTTCAATTTTAACCAAGCAGAAAACTCTTTTCTATGCAAAGTCTCTCTCATTATCAAAGATAAAGAACAATGCTTTCTATTTATCATTGTTTTATGTTCCCTGTAGATAAAAAATATGAATAGTTTAACACATATATATGTAAGATATACATAATCAATTTAGTTACCTGATATAGTCATCGAACAAATCACATTTGAACAAAACTGTGCGATGTGCCATCTTCTGCTCTTCATGGATTAATGTCTTCAATGTATATGATCCAGGAATTCCTATTGTTTGAGGAAGTGATGGAAAACTAGTTTCAATTTGATCATATTGTTCTTCTTCATTTCTCATTAGTCTGTTCAATCTTGTAGTAAGATCAGACAAATACATTGAGCAGAAATCCATACATTCTTGAGCCAAGTAATCGTTCACGATAGAACCTTCGGGATGATTTCTGTTTCAGACATAATACTTTAATTTGAACATATTTCTTTCAGTTGGATACATCCAATGAAAAGAAACAGGTCCTCTGAGAAGTATTTCAGTGGGAATATGGACAGTCAGATGCAGCATGCATGTGAAAAATGATGGAGGAAATATTTTCTCCAACTCACACAAAATTAATGGGGCATCTATCAACATTTTTTTCAACAAAGACTTGGACAACTTATTAGCACAAAGATCTCTAAAAAATGGCACAACCGAATAACAGCCACCCTTACATTATTGGACAAAAGATGATGGATTTCTATTGGAAGCAACTCATGTAGTAGAACATGATAATCATGAGTCTTAAAAGATTTTAGCTTCAACTCTCTTCTGTTGACCTGTTTAGATATGTTGCTTGAATAGCCATAAATAACTCTAATAGTCTCTAATACTTCCAGAAATTGTTTTTTTTGTAGGTGTCATCACATAAGAAGCACATGGAAGTTGCCATTTATTTTCACTTATACGCACAGGATGCAATTCTGGTCTGATGCCCCAATCCACCAAGTCATGCCGAGATCGTAAATCATCTTTTGTCTTCCCCTTGACATTTAGAAGAACCAAAAAAACATTTCGCATATATTCTTTTCAATATGAATTACGTCTAAGCAATGACGTAACAAATTGGTTGACCAATAAGGCAAATCAAAAAAGATAATCCTCTTCCTCCAATTGTAACAGGTTTCAGTGGAAACATTATTTCTCTTTCCAGATTTCATTTGACCCTTCCCGAACGAAAAACTGAAATCTTTCAATTCATTAAGCACGTCAGTTCCAGACATACGCTGGGGTGGATCATCGGTCTCTATGGTATTATCAAATCTTCGACGATTCGTTCTATATGGATGATACTTTGGCAAGAATCGTCGATGTCCCATAAAAATGAAACTACAACGATGTTTCAGTCTTCTGGATCGTGTATTCTTCATAAAAACTAGACATGACAGCTTTTCCTTCGTGCTCTATCCAGACATCATTTCATAAGCTGGAAAACCATTGATCGTCCACATAAGAGCAACACGCATCTGAAATATGTCTTTCGAACATGCATCGTATGTGCGCACACCCACATCCCAAAGAAGTTTCAACTATTTTATTAAAGGTTGCATGTATACATCAATATCAATGTCGGGATCAGAAGGAACAGATATGAGTATACTCATGAAATTGAAAGTTTTTTTCATACACAACCATGGGGGAAGATTATAAATGTGTATAAAAATTGGCCATGTGTTGTGTGAAGTAAGCATCTACCCAAATAGATTAAAACCGTCGCATGAAAGACCCAGCCTCACATTACGCACGTCAGCTGCAAAATCAGGATGTCGAGCATCAAATCTCTGTCATGCAAATCCATCTGCAGGATGAACCAACTCATCATTAGTCTTCTTTCTCTCGGTATCATGCCATCTCATTTTTATTGATATGTCATCAGACATAAAAAGATTCTGGAGTCTGGGGATCAATGGAAAGTTCCACATTACTTTTTGTGGAATGCGGGATGGTGTTCCATCAGATTTTGACTTCCAGCAGGATGTGCCACACTTTATACAATCATTTCGTTCAGCAGTTTCCTCCCAGAATAAACTGCAATCTTTCGGGCAAGAATGAATTTTGTTTCTTGAAAATCCAAGTTCCTCAACTAACTTCCATGCCATATAGTGGTTTGGGGGAATATCTGCATCATATGGAAGTAAATCCTTCAAGAGGGTAAGAATGTAATCGATTGCTGTATTAGAAATCTCATACATAGTTTTCCCATGAAACAATCGGATTAAAAATTCCAGCTTTTTCATTTTATCGCATTGTCGATATACTGGAGTCGTGGCAGCATCATTCAATTTTTTCACCCTATCAATATCATCATTTTCACTAGATGCATCAGTTTTCCTCATATCGAAGTCTTCTTGAGTAGAAATCCTTTCTTTTTCATGATGACGAATAAACAGAAACTGATCATCTAACAAATTCTCCATTCTAGTCCTTTCATTTCGATCATCACCAATTTGAGATTTCATTTTCTCCCCATTGTGATACCACACAAATTAGTTTGCTTGAAAATCATTTTTGGTTATGTGGTAGCTGACTTCTTCATGGATCAACCAAGGTCTACCAACACAATTGGAACATGGGAAATGTATGCGACCACTATCTGAAGCATTGTGAAATTCAAAATCTATAAAGCTCTCCAAATTGTTTTGAAAATCGCTTGAGATCCGATCGGTTTCATACATCCAACTTCTGTCCATTCTGCAAAAAGAATTTATATAAGTCATTTTGTCATAAAAAATTCAATAGGATTGAACTTTAATAGAAAATATATTTAAGTAAACAATAAAGGAAGGAGTTTCTAGTTGATGTATTGAACTATTAAAACAATGTAAAGATATACTAATTAATTCAGTTATGTGTGCCTAGATTTGAGGTGATATGTTTTTTGTAATTTTTTCATTTATCACATACCAAGAAGACACCATAGACCTAATAAAACATTGTTCAAGATATTAAAAAGTGAAGGCTTTTCATGAAAGATGCAGAATGTGTAAAGAGAGTTTTTTAAATAAGTTATTGATTCTAAAAAATGGAAATATTGTGAAAAGTTAGTACATTTCATAACACCCAAACTAAAGTCCACAAAAAGTACCATATCACCCCACTAAAAAAAAGGAAAACCACCTACCCCACTACCCCAACCATGTCAATTACCTCAATGAGGCTTCTATGTCTGTATTTGGGAAGAGGTTGAAGGATTCTAACCTGGATGGGGGAGTTGCAGCCGATCAGATGGAAGACCTCAGGTTAGGGTTCACCTGCGCGGGGGCTTCTGGAAATAGGGGGAAATGCAGAGTTATTTGCTTCTGTGTAATCTGGGGAGGGCTGTCCACGGAGGTGGTGGGGTTGTCCAGGGGGTACGGGGTGTCTAGGGGGTGGGCAGGCTGTCCACAAGGGTGGTGGGGCTGTCTAGGGGGGAGGGGGTGTCTAGGGGGTGGGCGGGCTATCCACAGGGGGGGGGCTTTCTAGGGGGTACAAGGTGTCCAGGGGGTGGGGGTGTCCGGGTGGGGGGGAGGGGGAGTGTCTAGGGGGTGGGCGGGGTGTCCATGGGGTTGGGGGGCTGTCCAAGGAGTAGGGGGTATCCAGGGGGTGGGAAGGCTTTCCACAGGGGTGGCAGGGTTGTCCAGGGGGTACAGGGTGTCCAGGGGGGTGGGCGGACTGTCCACGAGGGTGGCAGGGCTGTCCAGGGGGTAGGGGGTGTCCAGGGGGTGGGCGAGCTGTCCACAGGGGTGTGACTGAGAGCTATGAGATTTAATTGGGTTGTCATTCATGTTATGAAAAACAAAAGATGGGTGTTAAGGATTAGAATAGTATTTTTTAGTGAAAATCCAATTTGGTAGGATTAGTGACTTGATAACATGATGGTATCAAGTTTGCAATTGGGAAAATGTTGGGGAATTGGATTCTAAAAGGCTCCCACAACCTTCCAAGGATATATTATTTCTAGAAAAATGTGTTGTGGGAGAAGGAATTCATCCTATATAGTTGATGTCACTTTTAGATCATGTGATGCCTTACTCATCAAGATGACTAGACAAGAACCAAAACCAACGAGGCCTCAAAACTATCCAAATATCTAGAAGTGATGAATTCCCCGTTCTTATTGGTGAACTATGGAAGTGATGACTTCCCACCTGCACAACCCCCCTCCCCACCTCACCCCCAATAGACTCCCCCTGCACAACCCCACTCCCATCCACCGACTGCACAACCCCCCCCCCCCACCTGTACCCCCACTTGCACAACCCCCCCCTCCCCCACCCCCACCTGCACAACCCCCTCCCATACACCCACTGCACACCCCCCCACCTCACCCCCCAACATACTCCCACCTTCCCAGCCCACCCCCAACCTACACACTCCCCTCCCCCCCACCCACTTGCACAGCCACCCCCCACCTACACCCCCCCACTTGCACAACCCCCCCCCCCACCCCCACCTACACAGCCCCCCTCCCCTCACCACCACTTTTACACCCCACCCCCACCTCACCCCCAATAGACTCCCACCTGCCCAGCCGCCCCCCCCCCCCCCAACCTGCACACTCCCCTCCCCCCACCTACTTGCACAACACCCCCCTCCACTTTCACCCCCACTTGAACAGCCCCCCCTCCCCCACCCCCACCTGCACAACCCACCCCCACCCCCCACCTATACAACCCCCACCTCACCCCCCCAAGACTCTGATCTGCCCACCCCCCCCCCCCAACCTGCACACTCCCCTCCCCCCCACCCACTTGCACAATAACCCCCCTCCACTTGCACCCCCACCTGCACAACCCACCCCTCCCCCCACCTCCACCTGCACAACCCACCCCCACCCCCACCTGTACAACCCCCCACCTCAAAAACCCACCAGCACACCCCCTCCCCCACCTAAACACCCCACCAGCACACCCCCTCCCCCCACCTACTGCACCCCCAGAACCTCCCACCAGAACAAAAATAGAAAACAAAAACCGAACAAAAAATTGATTCACACATGACACCAGAACAAAAATAGAAAACAAATAACAAATCGAATTGAAATTGTTGGGTATATCGTACTGCACGAACCTTATGTTTAAGCCAAATCAAAACAAAAAAGAAAAAAATTAGATGCAAAACATTAAACATAACGTACTACTTACAGATTTGAAGTGTAGAACAAAACAACCTTGTGATTGAGTATGGATCTGGTGGAATGATTTTCCAAGTGAGAGAGATCTTAGGTCTCAATTTTAGCAGTTCAATCACGTGGATGGGATCTCGGGTTTGCTGGGATTTTAGGGTAAAACTTTCCAAACGGTTTGTTAAAACCGTTGGGAAAGGTGATCTTTACCAACGGTTTACACAAACCGTTGGGAAAGCCTTCCTAAGTCATGGTCTTTACCAACAGTTTTTGAAAACTGTTGGTAAAGAGAGAAAAAAATTTAGATTTCCCAAGGGTTTCTTCAAACCATTGGGAAATACTTGTTTTATACCCCTATACCAACGGTTCAACAGAACCATTGGAAAACAAGCGTTGGGAAAACCCAAATTCCTAGTAGTGGCCATGTAGTTTTCAGGCCATGTCACTGACCGTGTGAGCAGAACACGGTGTCGTGGAAGTAACTTCAGAAACATGTCGTGTACGGTAGCTACACGTCGTGTAAGCTCGGAGCCGTGTACCCGGCCGTGTCACTAACAACACAGGTCAGGGAAGCACGGGTAGAACAAGCCGTGTCCATAGGGAACATGTCGTGTAGTCCTGTCCAGGTACCCGAACATGTCACGAACAACACGGGTTGGCGTTACCTTTCCTTCCACACGCCGTGTTTGTTCGTAACACGCCGTGTAGTCTTGCCCAGGTACCTGGCCGTGTTACGAACAACACGGGATAGTGTCACCTTCGCCTATACACGCTGTGTTTTCTCGGAGCACGTCGTGTAAGGTCCAGCTGTGTAGACGGCCATGTACTCAACAACATGGACCGCCGAAGCCTTGTCTAGAGCACCCCGTGTTTGTTTCGAACACACCGTGTAGTATCAGGTTAAGTCGGACCATGTGGGTTATCCGTGTAAGGAACTCGGGCAGGGGAATAGTTACAAGTACACTCCATGTGTTGGGGTCAACACGTCGTGTAGTTTGAAGTGTACACGACTTATAGGGCAGGAGTACACGCCCATGTCAGTGGCTTAAAAAGACACGCCGTGTAGTTTTTATACACTCCATGTAGTCGTGTTTTTCAATCTTGTATGTTTTTCTTCCCCTGTTCCCATTTTGTACTCTTGTGTTCTTTGTCCTTGTTTTTCTGACCTAAGGTGTACTTATGATCTTTCCGAGCTATGCCTCCGAGACGTCCTCCGATCGTACGTCTGTCATCAGGCAGTGATCAGACGTCATACAAGGCTGATCAGGGACTTCTTGCCGATCCCCCAGCCGAGCCAGCCTTGGCACCGGTTGTTGTACCAGTTGCAGGCGCATATGCGCAGTTCAGGGAAGGTTTCATGAGGATGATGCATGCCTTCTAGGGAGCACCGCCTCCTGCCACGTCTATGGAAGACTTGACGTGGGTCTTTCAGCAGCAGCATCCTCCCACATTCTTGGGGGAGAGAGGACCTCAGGCTGCAGAGTCATGGCTGGAAGCCATGTTGACTATCTTCGAGCATCTGGAGACGCCTCCAGAGAGGCGGGTCAAGCTCGCCAGCTACATGATCTGAGACTCCACCAAGAGGTGGTGGGACGTGATCTCACAGGCAGGTCAAAAGTAAGCTATGACTTGGGAGGGGTTCCAGCACGTGTTCTACGACTACTTCTACCCGGAGACCCTGAGGGCCGATCGAGCCCGGGAGTTCATGAGTTTAGAGCAGGGTACTCTATCTGTCATGGATTATTCCTCTCATTTCATTGAGCTGAAACGTTTTACACCCCTTTGGGATGGGAGTGGGGTGTTCTTGGCAAGGAAGTTTGAGGATGGAATCAGGCGGGAGATCCTCTCACAGGTGAACATCTTCCAGTTGACTTCCATCACTTCCATCGTCAACCAGGCACTGATTGCAGAGCACAATCTGAGAGAATCCGGAGCTGCGAGCCAGGTTGGTTCTACTTCCAGATTAAGCTTTCCTCTAGATGACAGCAAGAAGCGTCGTAGGGAGCCTACGCGCAGTGATTCGAGGAAGCGAGACGCATCATCAGGCAGCCATGTGACATGTTACCAGTGTGGTTGGATAGGGCACACGAGGCCGTAGTGCCAGAGAGACCCCATGGAGTGCCGGTCTTGTGGCAAGATGGGTCACCTTCAGCGTTTCTGTCAGGTTTTCTCACCAGCAGCTGGTGACCGGGGTTCTTCCATGACTCCTCATTCAGGAGCAGCCCCACCAGTTTCTCACCAGTCGGGATACTGGAGTTCTTACGGCCGTTCAGGCCAAGGAGGAGGTCGAGGCCATGGCGTTCAGCCACCAGTTCCTCAGCACCAGCAGGGAGGTTCAACCCAGAGTGGTTAGTCAGGGGCGCAGGGCCGTGGTACAGGCCAGTCTTTCGCCGTGGAGAAGACTTATCAGGAGCAGGATCCCGACCTTTCTACGGTTCAAGGTACGATTTTAGTAGCCTCGGTTTTATCTTCATCCCTTTTCGATACTGGTGCTACGCATAGATTTATCTCTGTTGCTGTTGTGGAGAGCCTTGGACTCTGTATCTTTTCTTCTGCCGACTCGTTGACACTATACACACCTTTGGAAACGAGGACATCTAGTGTACGCCAGTATAGAGAGTTCCCTCTCGAGGTTGCAGGGTATCGTTTCTTATGGGACCTCTATGTACTAGAGATGACAGGCTATTATTTCATCCTCGGCATGGACTGGTTGATTCCCTTCCAGACAGTCATTGAATTTTATCGCCGTAGAGTCAGTTTCATTTCACCAGAGGGTGAATATTTCCTTCATAGAGGCAAATGGGATGTTCGGGCGAGTCGGGCAGGACTCGAGTATCTTGGGCTAGGACGGGTGACAGCCCAGATTTCTAGTATTTATCTGGATGATCAGGGGACTCCATAGTTAGACTTTCCTTTAGTGGTGGATCATTTTAGGGACGTCTTTCCAGAGTACTTTTCAGGTTTGCCTCCGGAGCGTGAGGTAGACTTCTCTATTGAGCTCGTACCAGGAGCAGCACCGGTGTCCATTCCTCCCTATAGGATGGACACACCTGAGTTGTAGTAGCTCAAGAAGCAGTTGGAGGAGCTACAGGCTAAGGGTTTCATCCAACCCAGTAATTCTCCTTGGGGTTTTCCTGTTCTATTTGTGAAGAAGGCAGACGGTACCCTTCGACTTTGTGTGGATTATTGAAAGTTTAACCAGTTGACAGTCAAGAACCAATATCCCTTGTTGTGGATTTATGACCTTTTCGATCATCTTCGAGGAGCTCGGGTGTTCTTGAAGATCAACTTGAGGTCCAGTTATCATCAGTTGTGCGTTAGACCATCAGATATACCTCTGACAACCTTCAGGAGCAAATATGGTCTATACGAGTATACAGTCATGCCGTTCGGTCTCACGAACGCACCTGCGGTTTTCATGGCATTGATGAACCGAGTGTTCTATCCTTACTTGGACTCCTTCATTGTGGTCTTCGTGGACGATATCTTGGTGTACTCTCACACTCGACACGACCATGCCACACATCTTGAGATCGTTATGAGTACACTGAGAGAGAATAGACTTTATGTTAAACTCTTGAAGTTCCACTTCTGGATGGATCAGATTCACTTCTTGGGTCACATCATCTTAGAGGCAGGAGTATCTGTGGACCCAGAGAAAGTGAGAGCAGTAGTTTCCTGGGAGTATCCGAAGAACGTCTTTGAGGTACAAAGCTTCCTAGGGATGTCCGGATACTACCGACGCTTCATTCGAGACTTTTCTCATCTAGTAGCACCTTTGACAGGTCTGACCAAGAAGGGGGTGAAGTTCTTATGGTCAGATACTTGTGAGACAGCCTTTCAGGAGCTAAAAGGGAGGTTGATGTCGGCACCGATATTAGTCTTTCCAGAGCCAGGTAAGAACTATACAGTCTAATGTGATGCTTCAGGTATCAGGCTAGGAGTTGTGCTTATGCAGGGAGATGGAGTCGTTGCGTACGGGTCTCGGCAGTTGAGGCCACATGAGAGGAACTACCCTACGCACGATCTGGAGTTGGCAGTTGTTGTTCATGCCTTGCGCTGTTGGAGACACTATCTTCTGGGAGAGCACTTTGTGGTCTTCACTGACCATAAGAGTATCAAGTATATCTTCACTCAGTGTGATCTGAATCTGAGGCAGCGCAGGTGGGTCGAGTATCTTCAGTCTTTTGACTTCGAGCTTGCCTATACGCCGGGAAAGGGTAACGCCATGGAAAATGCATTGAGAAGGAGAACTCAGATTCAGGAAGTTCAGGAGGCCAGCAGTGAGTGGAAGCTGATGTCTCTGTTCTCTGAGATGCATCTGGAGGTGCACGACAGACGGGGATAGACTTTTCTATCTTCTGTAGCTATTACCTCCATGCTACTTGATCGGGTACAGATGAGGCAGCTATCAGACTCAAAAGGCTTAGTCCTACGGGAGAGTTTGTTAGGATAATACCCTCTTCTCGGATGGACAGTTGGCGAGGATGAGATCTTGCGTTTCCAGGGACGCGTATGGGTGCCAGCAGATATACGTGAGGAGCTGATGCGGGATTTTCATTCCTCAGTTTGGGCAGTTCATCCTGGCGTCACCAAGATGTATCAGGATCTTCATCACCAGTACTGGTGGCCAGGTATGAAGAAGGATGTTGTTGTTTTCGTCATACGATGTTCTACTTGTCAGCAGGTGAAAGCAGGGCATCAGTGACCAGCGGGGATTTTACAGCAGTTACCCATTCCGAAGTGGAAGTGGAACAATGTTACGATGGACTTCGTGACCGGGTTGCCGAGATCGCCTCGGGGAAACTATGTTGTTTGGGTTGTCATCGACAGGCTCACGAAGGTTGCCCACTTCTTGTCGATCAAGGAGACCTTCAGTGTCGATGATCTGGGACAACTTTACATCAGGGAGATTGTGCATCTGCATGGAGTTCCACACTCTATTGTTTCAGACAAAGATGCGTGCTTTACCTCTCGGTTCTGGTAGGGACTTCAGAAGGCCTTGGGTACACAAGTACTTTTGAGTATAGCATATCATCCCCAGACTGATGGTCAGTCCGAGCGCATGATCCAGGTGCTTGAGGATATGCTTCGAGCTTGCATCCTTGACTTTGGCGGTTCTTGGGAGAAGCATATCCCTCTGGTGGAGTTCGCCTACAACAACATTTTTCAGGCGACCATTCATATGGCACCATATGAGGCTTTGTACGGTAGGCCATGCCGATCACCCTTATGCTGGCTGGAGGAAGGAGAGGCAGTTTTGCTGGGACTTTGTCTTTTTTAGGAGACTTCAGAGAAGATAGAGCTGATTCAGAAGAGGATGGCTACAACGCAGTCTCAACAGAAGTCTTATGATGATCAGTGGAGAAGACCTCTGGAGTTCGAGGTCGGAGATCAGGTTTTCCTACGTGTCGCACCGAGGTTGGGACACCAGAGGATTTGGAGACAGGGTAAGCTCTCACCGCGGTACATCGGACCGTTTGAGGTCTTGGAGAGAGTTGGGCCAGTCGCCTATCAGTTGCAGCTACCTCAGCGGTATCAGTCCATGCATGACATCTTCCACGTCTCTCAGCTCCGACGTTACTTTTTAGACTCGTCTCATGTCTTTCATCCTGAGGAATTAGAGATTGAAGCGGATGCGTCTTTCGAGGAGCATCCTATCCGGATTGTCAATCGTAGTACGAAGGTTCTCTGTGGGCGGTCTGTTCCTCTGGTACAAGTGTTATGGCAGCACGGGCGAGTATAGGACGAGAACTGGGAGAGGGAGGCCGATGTACGATCGCAGTGTCCGGAGCTATTCGGGGTTTCTCCTTCTCCACCTCGTTAGGGAAATTCGGGGACGAATTTATTTAAGGGGGAAGTTTGTAAGAACCTGGATCTTCGTTCAGGTATGTTTTCCCTTTTTCTGGAGTTTTTAAGGAAAATAAATTTTCTGGAATTTTCCGAAGTACACGCCGTGTACTTTCTGAGTACACACTGTGTCCTCTTACCTGGCTCGAAGCCGTGTGCTGGCCGTGTTCGGGCCACACACACGGTGTGTAAGGCTGAGGTGGAGGCCTGTTAATTCGGAGTACGGAAAACTTAAGTACACTCCATGTACTCAAGAAGTACATGCCGTGTACTTTCTTTTTTTTCATTAAACGGACCGGGGTCACGCCTAACCCCCATATTAATCTTCTTCTCCAGATTTCGTCCACCCGGGAGCGACCATACGGCCGAATCTTCCCTGAGCTCCCGCCTCGCCGTCTGTTCTCCAATTCGAGCACGGTTGATTGCATTGGAATCGCAGCGGTGAGTTTTTCCTTCTGCTTTATCCTCGTTTCTTGATTCCTCCTCGTTTCCAAGTTATCATGGGATGAACTTTTTGTGCGTTTTCTCATATATTCATCGTTATAAGGGGAATATTTCATCGTTGTTCACGTATATCGATCTCCTAGGATCAAGGTAGGTGTTTTGTGACTTTCTATAGAAAGTTGATGAATATTTTTGTGCAAATTCCACCAGTACCCTTGAATGGGGTATTGCATGTTTCCTTTTTTTTCCCTGCTGTTTACCTGCTTTTCTTGATTGCTTTAGTAGAGGTTATTTCTTGCGATTAGAGTAATTTATTTTGTGCTCAGGTTGCTTTTCCATGCTTGTTTTGCTTATTATGTGTTTCACCAGTTACCATGCCTAGTTGTAGGATTGTGGACTGTTTCCTTTTATTACTTTTGAGCTTTAGTTGATATCCAAGTAGTTCTTGAGGTTTACTTGGGACGATGAATGTGTGTTGAGCATGTTTAGTTTTACACAGGACTGTGAGAACCTAGTGTAGTAGACCACAGAGAGAATTGACAGAAGGGATTCTCCAGAGTGTCTTTTAATTATGATGTGAGACTATAGGGGGAATTGACGTTGAGTGCTTCCTCAGAGAGTCTGTAGATCCTTGACACGGGCCACAGGGGGAATTGACATTGAGTGCTTCCTCAGAGAGCCTTTAGCACGATACGATACTATAGGGGGAATTGACAGTGAGTGCTTCCCCAGAGAGTCAGATTAATTATGTAGCTGAACCAGAGGGGTGAGACTATGTGTGCCTCCCAGAGGGTTTCTAGTACTATAGGTTGAACCATAGGGGTTAGGCTGTGAGAGCTACCCAGAGGGTTACCTGTTTCCTTTATTGTTGATGGTTGTTTACTTGAGTACTTTTTTTGTTATAGCTATGGATTGTAGCTGCTTGTGCTTTTCTGTTTACTGCTTCTTGTTTTATTACTGCCATGTATTCATTGACTGTTAGGCACAGATCTTTGGGTGATTGCCTACTGGGATTGTATCTCACACCCTGTTTGGTTCATGCTTTTGGGCCTAAGAAGACTATGTTGTTGTAGGTATAGATAAGGGAAATCACCCTTCTACTTCATGTTCTTGATTGCGCTGGAGCTGGAGAGCATGGGACCGAGCTGTGACTCGCAATGCTGAGGAGTTTATTTTGTTTTCCTTTGCACTTTGTTTTCAGTTGTATTCCAGCATGTTGTTGTGTTTGCTGCTTTCCATAGATACTTGTACCTACTGCATTATTTTCATCATTGTTATATATCTACATTGCTTCCACTATTTGGTTTATGTTGTTATGCATGTCGTTACTGCTTCCGTTATTTACTGTTGTTTTTCCGCTGTATACCTTACCGAATAAGGGCATAGTTTCCCCACCAACTTACCAAGGCCCTCGCTGCTAGTCGGCAGCCTCTAGTGTTTGGGGAAACACGCTTGAGGTCATGTGGCGAACCGGGCATGGGGCACCAGTGGAGGGGCTCCGGATTCGGGTCGTTACACAGCATATCAACCACATCCCTCATTGTGGGCCGAAGAGTAGGAGACGCCTACGTGCACAACAGACCCACATGAAACACCTTCGAAGCCTCTTCCTCCGAACACTGGCCTCGAAGCACCGGATCAAGACTTTCTAGCAATGTATTTGATGTGAAATTATCCCATATCTGTTACATGGAAATGATTATATAGTCATATTAAGATGTCTCTATCTCTTAATTTTTCATGGCTGATAAACAATGAGAACCTGAGACACCAGCAACCGGTGGCCCTCTGATGATGTGGCACTGGAACTGGCGTTTCTTCTTCTGTGAGGGCCTCATGGAGAATCACTCCATAGATTTACACATTTTCTTTCTTAGTCAACTCTCCATGAATTACATATTCTGGAGCCATGTATCCACTGACAGAAAACAAACCCAAAAGTCAGACATAGTTTTGGAAGCTTTACAGGATGGGGAGAATGATTCCTTACATGGTTCCTGCAACGCCAGTACTGAGATGGATATTGCCCTCAGCAAAGTACCTTGAGAGACAAAAATCATCTATTTTATCCTAATACTTATCATCCAATAGGACATCATTGTCCTTTATGTCTCTGTGAATGATTCTGACAACAGAAGCCTCATAGATATTATCCAGGCCTTCCGTAGTGCCAAGGAGGACTTCCAGCCTCCTCTCCCAGTCTAAGATGATCTTATTAAATGAATCTGACAAGGTTTCAGACCAGTAAAAGGAGTGAGATCAGATTTTAGAAATGACTCATAGAAGAAAAGGTGGCTTATGGGTCAGGAGGTACCGAACAGATAGCGGTTGAATTTCTCAATCTCGAATTTCGCCACCATCTGGACACGTTGTCAGTCCAGAACCTCCTCTGTTTCACAATGGTGTATTTAATAATCTTAATAATTTTTTTCTGATATGACAGATCAACTGAAGTTTCAATTACAGTGCATACTCAAAATATATGAGAATTATTAATACCCGAAAACGTGAATAATAACGAGCTAGAACCTAAACTCTAATACCACTTGTTAGGACCGAAAAATGATTGGACCATGGTGTAGCAATAATCACGAGATAAAATAAAGTTCAAAATGCAGAAATAAATGACACTAGATGTAATGTGGAAAAACCCCCCAAAATGAAAGGGGTAAAAAACCATGGACAAATACAAGGGTCGCTATGGGTAAAAGTGGGTACACACTCTCTCACTATTACAAGGAGAAAACAATCAGAAATATCTCGATTGAATAAAGGAGAAAATGGCCTCACAAATACCACTCAAAAATGAGATTTGGTGGTGGTGATGAGAACAGATGAAGTTTATTGGGATGAGATCTGTCAGAGTGGAGTGCCTCTTTTTATAGGCCTCTTCCAGCCCCTCCTGCCTCTTCTCTTGATACTCTCAAAGGTTGGTGGGATTGGCCACCCACCAAACCTACCACCACACCTCCTCCCTTTGACAATCAAGGGGGGGACATAGGTGTACACATCTGTTTTCTCAGTCATCTGCCCATGAATGACATGTTCAGGATCCATGTATCCACCGACAGAAAACAAACCCAAAATTCAGTAATGGATTTGGAAGCTTTACAATATGGGGATAATTATTTCTTACATGGTTACTGCAATGTCGGTACTAAGATGGCTCTAGCCCTTGGCAAAGTACCTTGCCAGCCCGAAATTAGCTATGTTATCCCGATACTTATCATCCAACAAGACATTGTTGGCCTTATTTCCCTGTGAATGATGTGGACAATAGAAGCCTCATGGAGATAAGACAGGCCTTCTGCAGTGCCCAGGAGAACTTCCAGCCTCCTCTCCTAGTCTAAAACGATCTTCTTAAATGAATTTGACAAGGTTTTTGACTAGTAAAAGGAGTGATATCAGCAGTTAGAAATGACTCATAGAAGAAAAGATGGATTATGGGTCAAGAGATACCGAACAGATAGTGGTCGAGGATGGAATTGTGGATTTACTCATAGACCAGAAGACTCTAGGGGCCCTCAATGCTGCATCTAAGAATCTTAATGAGGTTCTTGTGTTGAACCTGGCTGATCAGATTAACCTCATTGAATAACTGATCCACGAATTGGGTGGTGTGGAAGAAGAGACGGTTCACTGCAATCTCCCTTCCATCCGATAGAACCCCATGACAAGGAAAGAAAAGAGTTCGAAAACCACCCCCCTGAGCATCCATGGCGCAGGGACGGAGAGGCGTACCTTAATATAAAAAATATTTTTAAAAAATATTTCTATAAATAGAAATAAATAATTATAAAAATATAATAAATATATTTAAAAAGAAATATATTTAATATATTGATATTTATATATATTTATTAAGTATTTATAAAAAAATTAATTTTTTATTTATATTTATAATTATAAATATTTTAACAGTGCTTCAGTAATAAGCACTGATAAAAGAATATTTATCAGTTCTTTTTCCGCGTCGATAAATATTAGGATTCATTAGCGTTAAATAAAGCATTAATAAAATAAATATTTATCAGCACTCTAATTTTAGCACTGATAAATATTGGTTTTATCAGAACTTTTTTAGTGCTGATAAAGATAGTTCTTTATCATCTCTTATATTATAAGCGCTGATAAAAGTGTTCTGAACTATTTTAAAAACTCAAACCATTTGCGAACCTATCACGATATATAGATTTCTGTGGAAACCACCCACTGCCGATGCTCCTCCTCGGTGAATCGAAGTTTGAATCACACTACTTGACTGCCTCTGAACATCTCGTCTGACATTCGAAGAGGGTCTCCAATTTTCTTCAACCTGGTGAGGTAGGCCTTTCAATTTTCTTTGAGTATTTTTATTTCATTTTTTATTTCTTTTTCTATGATTTTTTATGATATGTTGTTTATGATCCGTTGTTTACGATTTGTTTGTGATCCATTATTTAGGGAATGATGTGTGGTTTGTTGTTTGTATTGACTAATGATGTATGATTAGTTGTTTATACCAACTCATCAATTGGATCTTGATGAAAAATAGGACATTAATTTTTTTTGTTATGATGTCTCTTTTTTCACCCATGCACATGAAATTTCACATATAGAAAGACACATCATTCACTACTTGCAATTAGTGTGATCCTATCAGCAAATCAGATAGAGGGTTTAATATATCTGTCTATATCATGTAGGCCACTGGTTGTTTTATTCGTTGGCATTATTCCAATGGTACCTGTATCCAATGATACTGCTCGTTTTTTGATTAGGGTGGAGGATAGATAAAGGGCACTTTCGTTGTGTGCACCCACTACTGATCATTTTTGTACATCTGTAGGAAGGTAAGGATTAAGCTTTGCATCAACTTTGTTTTGCATCATGATGTCTTTTTCTCCTCTTTTGACTCTTCCTACACTTTTCATTTTCTCATATTTTTTCTTTAAACTCATTTCTGGTGCAATAAAATTGCACCTTGTGCATCCTATTTGTATTCTTATTTAATAATTTTAGGGGGTGTAGGTTGGGAAACCAACTCATGCTCAATCTTTCTCAAAAAAAATCACTAATTGCAATCATCATTTATAACTTCATAGTATGTCTTAACAAGAATTTTCATCTTTTGATGCAATTCTCATTTTTTGGACCTCTTTTTGAAACCTCTTTAATCCTAGTGATCTTATCTAATCATCCCATGAAATCTATTTCTCAAAGGAATAAACTTTTCATTGATTTCATGTTGGTTCCTTGCTTCTATTCTAGTTAAATATCACCTGAGACATCCACTAGAGAAAAAATTAACATGGAAATATTTATTTGAATAATATCCATAACTTCATTAGTATAATTGGTAACTTTATTTTATAAATATTCATTTAACTTCACAATAGTGAATATATTCCAAATAATTAAGAGAAAACTAGAAAAATACCCCTCAAATCCAAAATAAAATCACAGGTATTTTTACCTTCCTATATAGCTCATATGGTTGTCCTTACTTTCCATATGGGTCATCTTGAGTGTATTTAAAACATATCCTCTATTTTAACTTTTACTAAGAACTTCCAAATATCTATTTATGAACCCAATAGGACGGATATGAACCGAAAATGGATGCATGCTAATAATTTGACAAATGAATATGAATATGGAGTTAAAAATTTCATCAAGTTTGCAAAAGAGTATGTAAATGACCCTTCTAAAATCCTCTGTCCATGTTTATGTTGTTGTTATTCAAGAAACATTAGTCCAGAAGAGTTGGAAGAACATTTTATTTATCATGGAATAGATAAAAGCTATAAATGTTGGACTAAACATGGGGAAAAACTGAATGTGGATATCGATTGGGATGATACTATGGTTTATGAATCATTTGATATGAATACCTTTGTAAAAGATGATGGAGATCGCATAGAAGAAATGAAAATGGAAATTGAATATGACCTTCATGATTTTTCAAAAAAAAATTAGGATTTAAATAGTTATTACAAGAAACCATTGTATACTGGTTGTACTAAATACACAGCATTTCCAGCTATATTGAAGTTATATATTGTGAAAGCTGGCAACAGATGGAGTGACATCATCTTTACAGAACTACTTGGTCTTATGAAAGATATGCTACCAGAATAAAATGAACTACCGTGAAAAACATATGATGCTAAAATAATGTTACGTTCAATGGGAATGATCTCTAAAAAATACATAGTTGTCCAAATTATTTCATATTGTTTCAAAAGGACCATGAATCACTCATGAAATTCCCTAAGTGTGGTGCAGATCAATACAAGAAAAATGAATCAATTCCTTTGAAATTTTTATGGTAATTTCCTATCATTCCATGGTTTATAAGACTATATGGATGTTAGTAAACCACAATACAATTAACATGGCATGTAGATACAAGATTTAAATATGGGAAGCTATGTCATCTAGAAGATTCTCCTCAGTGCAAGAAAATTGATTATGAGTTTCTTGAATTTGGAGATGAGTTGAGAAAATTTCATTTTACATTATCTACAGATGGAATAAATCCTTTTGGTGTATAGAGTAGTACTCACAGTACATGGCCTGTCATTTTGGTAAATTATAACTTTTCGCCATGGTTATACATGAAACACAAATACATTATGTTGTCCCTGCTTATATCTGGACTAAAGAAACTCGATAATGATATTGATGTCTATTTGGATCCATTAATCGAAGATTTAAAATTGATGTGGTATATAGGTATTATAATGTATGATGTTAATATAAGTGAAGAATTCACATTGAGGTCCATATTGTATGGAATGATAAATGACTTCCCCACTTATGAAAATTTATTAGGCTATATCATTAAAGGCATATTGGGGTGTCCCATTTGTGAAAAATGCACATACTCGGTTCGGTTGAAACATTCATCAATGACTGTGTTTTTAGGACATTAATTTTTTTTACCTCAATGACATAAATACCGATCCTGGATGATAATATTCAATGGGAATATCGAACAAGGTACGGTATCGTCTCTAGAAACAGGTGATCAACTATACAAAAAAGTAAAAAATATTAACATTGTTTTCAGTAAACCATTTTCAAAAAACCTTACAAAATAAGGTTGGAAGAAGAGATCAATTTTCTTTGAATTATTGTATTATAAATTTTTGTATGTCATACATTTTCTTGATTTCATGCATGTAGAAAAAAATTATTTGATAGTGTTATTGGCACGTTACTAAATGTTCCTGAAAAAATGAAAGATGGAATCAAGGATAGGTTGGACTTGATTGAAATGGGGATAAGGGAAGATTTGGCACCAGTGAAGGGTAAAAAGGTGGAATTTTCTTCCTCTAGTAGCTTACACCCTATCCAGACAAGAAAAATTTCAATTTTTCCTTTTCCTTATGAGTGTAAAAGTTTCACAAGGGTATCCATAAAATATCAAGAATGTCATGTCAATGAATAATTTGAAGTTACAAGGAATAAGATCACATTATTGTCATGTTTTTATGAAAGATTTAATGCATGTTGCTTTCCATTTCATTCTACCTCAAAATGTATGACATACATCAACCAAACTCTACTTCTTTTTCAAATCCATATGTAGTAAATTTGTAGACTATGTGAAGTTTCCCATTATGAATAAGGATATTTCAATCATATTATTTGAATTATAAATGTTCTTACCACCATCATTATTTGATATAATGGTCCACCTGATGGTTCACTTGGTTAGAGAGGTTCAACTATGTGGTCCTATCCATTACAGATGGATGTACCCCATTGAATGGTATATGGATATTTTGAAAGGGTGTGTCAAGAATCGAAGTCAGGTAGAATGTTGTATTTCAGAACGATATATTGTTGAAGAAGTTATTGAATTCTTTACTAATTACCTATAAGATGTTAAAAGCATCAGTCTCCCAAAGTCTCTTCATAGCGAACGCCTTATGGGTGAAGGGATTTCCGGAAGAGATGTTACAATTACCTTAACAGAGCAGGAGCAAACACATCTTTACATATTACATAATAGTGAATATGTTGATCCATACATTGAACCGCACAAAGAAATTATTATAGATTTGAACCCATTAAGAGCTGAAATATGGATATCAGATACACATAATCAATAATTTATAGGATGGTTCAAAGATCAAATTTATAAGGAGTTATCTGCAAATATGAATTTAATTGTCAAAAAAAATCAATGGATAGCCATAGGACCAAATGAAAATGTTATATCTTGCACTAGGTTTGTAATCAATGGTTATACATTCTATATAGAAGAACACAATGACTCTGGTACGATGAAAAATAGTGGTGTTATGCTTGTGGATAAAGCGGTGCACATATATGGTTCCAAGAATAAAAATCCAATTTATGAAAATATGTCATATTTTTTCATTATTGAACAGATATATGAGTTAGATTATACAATATTTCAAGTGTTGTTTTTCCATTGAAAATGTATTGACTATATAAATGGAGTGAAATTTGATGAAATGGGCTTTGTAAAGGTGAATTTCAATGTAGAAAGGGACAAAGACGATCCATTCATATGGAATCACAAGCAGTGTAAGTATTTTATGTCTTTGGTCCAACAAATAAGAATTGGTCGATTGTCCTATTGGCGACTAAAACAAATATTGAGTCAGATGAAAATTTAATTGAGGATGACCCTTTCATTGGGACATCACAATCAGCCGATGTATACAATGTCTTGTATGTTATAGGGTACCACAAAGAGGGGATTTGGATTCTTGAAAGAGGAACCAGATCCTTGAAATCTTTAAAAAAAGAGAGTTCAATTATAAGGTAAGTTTTTTTAATATATTATGTTTTTCCTCATAATATTATATATTCTATACTGCATTAACATAATCTAAATTAAATGTTTGACTACTCATGCAGACAATGTCTTCTACACATGATGATGTTACTAATCCCTCAGAAGAAAAAACTATAATGAAGGAAACCCTTTAGAAATATGTAAAGGTAATTTTATGATATACTTTCTCTATTTTATCAAAAAATTATATAAAGAAATGTTGATTTCATTTTCATTATTCCTTTCAGAGTTTGTTTATATTATTACTAACATAAGAATAGTTTTCTTATATAGGTGTGTTCTTTTTCTTGAGTAGGAGGTAGTTTGTTCGGCAATAGCATGAGTCGGTTTAAGATTAAAATACAAAGGAACATTGATCTTTTTGAATGTATGCAATAATTTTTATTTATGTAATTGTATAAACCAATGTTTGAAATGTCTATAATATAGTTTTTTTTTGTTATTTGTGTTGTAAATTTCATTTAATTTAAATTCTGTATTGGGACTTGTTTTTGTTGATATTATATGTGCTTCTGGTGCTGCGGTGTGTTTTAACAACACACTGCAGTATGTCCCTTTATTAGCGCTTTTACAAGAACTGATAAACGCCTTTAACAGCGCCTATAAAATCACAGATAAAGGAATCCTTTAGTGATGCTAAATTAAAGTGCTAATAAATGAGATATTTATCAGTGCTTTTTTAGCGCTGATAAATGGACCCTTTATCAGTGCTTTTTCAGTGCTTATAAAAGGCTTAGGATTTTAACATTGCTCAAGTTATCAGCGCTTTTCTAGTGATGATAAAGGATATTTCTAGTGCTGTTAAATTCTAGTTTTGTAGTAGTTTAGATTATCAATGTACCACTACTAACCACTTAGAAACCTTGGTCTCCTCATGGAATAATAATTTAGGTAGACCATGTACAATAACATCATCACTAGACAATAACAAGACGCTAGGGATAACAGCATTATCACATCCTTACCACCTCTTACACTTCCATCAATGTGACCCCCAACATACAATCACATCATGCATCACGTAACCAAGCATCTATCAAATGGATAAGAAAAATAACAAAAAAAGAAATGGGGATCAAAAAGGGCACCATCAATGATCAACTAATAACAAGGTGCCAACTGGGCCTTCACTTTTATACATACAACATACAAAATTGGAAATTTTTGTACAAAACAACATGTCATACCAACACAATTTCAAAAGGAAATATATTCATCAACAATTATTACCACACAATTCATGGGATACCTCTGTTCATATTTTGAATCCAAAAATACCATCAAAACATGAAATCCCTCTTTTAACACAAAAAATTAACCCACTTTGGAAGCCTTATTTTTATTATAATACCAAAAACATGTGTGTTTCATTATGAAAATAAACCATATAATTTTATCAAACATAGGTAGATTATAAAAAAACATTTCCCATCAAGATACCATTTTAATTGGGAAATTCCACCCATTTTCCACATGAGGAAAAATCAATATAAATGAATGCAATAGAAAATTGACCAACAAAAAACATCCAAACCAATTCGACTTCAATAAAACACTTGAAAAATATTAAAAAAATAGATAATAAATAGGAGGAGAGAAGAAAATGTTACCTCTCAAAAATCACAACAAAAATTCTAGACAAAGAGTGGGGTAGTCTAAATCATGTGAAGAGGGAAGTGGGGAGACCAAAATCACCTGAGGATAGTAGGGACATATGAAGTCATTGGAGGAGGGAAGTGTGGCGGCCGAAATCGCTGGAGGGGAGGGAGGAGTCTGACCAAGTTTTCCTGAGGGGAGGGGGGTGTGTGGATGCACGGGATAGCAGTAGGGCACGACTGAGGAGGAGGGGAGGAGGATCCCAAAAGGGATTCAGATATTTTGAAGCCTATACCAACAGTTTCAAAAAACTATTGGTATAGGATTTTACAAGCACCTCTATACCCACGGTTCTTCTAAACCGCAGGTATAGATTTGTTGGAATAGTTCTCTTTTCCAGTAGTTCATTGAGCAGTGGTTGGACCAGAGAAGTCGCTACTATACCTCAGATGTGCCTCCCCATATGAAAGAGGTTTTAGATAACATGGTAGAAAAAAGAGATATCCATAATAATAAACATCCATCACAATATGTATAATCAATAACAATAATCAATAATAAATGAGTGTAGAATCATACCATAATATAGACTCATGATCTTGCCACCATAAAACACCAATCACCCCTAGATCGATCACATATAAAAAAATAAATAAAATAAATAAAAATTCCCCAGGATTCTACTTACATCTTTGAGCCTTGCCTCATCCTAGTCATGATATTCCCTTCAAGTTGTCTCACTTGATCATGCAACTTTGGGCCTCCTCCCTACTTGACCTTGCGATCACTGAAGTTTTCTCAGGTACCCAAGTCTCATGGCCACCTGAGAAGGATATGAGTATAACTCGGTAGGGCCCCACCAATGGGTCCCAAACATGACTAGTAAATATTGTGTATGAGCAGGTGATATACTCAGAATAAACAAACAATAACCGTGGAGGTGTAAATAAATAACCATCATTGGTCCTCAGGTTCTAACATGACACTCAGGTTCGACTATGCATGTTTCATCCAGTGTAAGAGTGTCTCTGGGCGTGTGGTATACCATGCCAACTAGTATCAGGCTCAACAACTCAATCCTAGGTAATAACATAGGCATTCCATAAGTAGTAAGTTCAAGAAAAAATTCCCAAGAGGCAATCCATCATCTCAGGAATAAGTCGATTCTTGGTAACCACCTAGGAAATCTATATAAACCCGAAGTTCGAATCCCATGTAACCACTTGGTCATTACATATAAACCTGAAGGGAAAATACAAGGTGTTGTATCACATCTCGTACCATCTCACTCTATGAAGAGTATCCAGCCCACTTTTCTACAAGGACTCAAGCGTGCCTCCCCATATGGTTGAGGTTTTTAACTAACAATGAGGGCCTATGGTGTTTCTATGGGGAGACTATGCCCTTGCATCAGAGTAAGAAAACAATGAAAATAAAAAAACATCATCCATAGTAGTAAATAATCAGAGTGCAGAAGAAATGAATATAAACAGGGTTGTAATAATGAATGGAATATATTAAAGTCCCAATCATCCATGTCATACATACAACACTGATCACCCACTAGGATAACCATAAATATAGGAAGGAAATAAATAAACAATAAATGTACAAGGATATACTTCCCACACCAATCCATACCACATACCAAGCTCCATATACCCATCTAATCCATCTTACTCGATTAGTCCCGAGCCTCAGCTCATCTTGTGTCTGCAACCAAGTGAACGTCTTCTCAGGTACCCTGTTGCAATGGTGCCCCAAGCATGGTGTGAGTAAAAAACTCAATAGGGCACCAACAACGTGGCCCCGTACATAGCTAGTAAATGTAGTGTATGAATATGTGAGATACTCAACTAAATAATAAAATAAATATCAATTTATGAAAATAAACAAATGACTAATGTCGCACCTAGGGCCTAATGGATACCCTGGTTCGACTATACCTACTTCGTCCAATACTAAAATGTATCTGAGCAAGTGATGTTACCGTAAGGGGATATGCATCTTAGCCTGGGGGATCACCCATACTCGCATCCACTAAATATGAAGTAGGATTTAAAGTATCATCCAGACATCCCATAAATAAGGAATCAAGTGGGATCCTAGGTGTCCTAGGCACACTACTCAAGTCGTGAGTAACCAGTGGAATCTTGACAATGCCTTGATGTTCCTTAATCTAGTTCGATGTTGGATTCATTGGTCCCAGTACACAAGCAATCAAGACATTTTAAATAGGATGAATTTCTAATGGGGGTGACCCTTAGGCAATATGTAAGGAATTATCTTCTAATCTGAGATAATAACTCGACATCATTCAATCATCGGCTCAACAACCCATTCCCATACAGCTCTGGTAAATGCATCCATGGTGTATTCACCTGATCCTAGGGATTATCATTGTCATCAATTATGGATATCATTATAAATCCTTGAGGATATCAAAAGCATCTAGTTCTTAGGGGATATGCGGCCACCTGACATCCTCTTACATCACTAGGATCCTAGAAAGATAGGAATCCTGGGTGACACACTAACTAAGAGGGTTTTCTAAGAAGAACTTGGAAATATCATTTGTGTTACCTATATAGGGAGGAATCCCAGTGACATTAGGCATTATGTTAAGGTATGATTAAATCAAATAAGTCTCATAAATCAGATCCTAGGAAGTACCTTTAGGTATCCCCACCATACCATTTCATCGTATCAGGCTTATAGGCCACATTCCATGAAGAACATCTGGAATTCATAACTACATTAAAAATAACTAAATGAAAGAATAAATAAGAGAGAAGGGTTATATGAACACCTAATATTGTCTCTACTACCACAACCCCATGGACCCACATGTTTAGTATGGGTTCTATGGAGACACCGACTACTATCTCTACCCAAGACCATAACGCATTCACTCAAGGTCAATCAACATCTAAGGCACCCACTGGGGTTCCCTAGGTCAATACACTGGAGAGGTATCCCTTGCAGGTTCCTCGAGGTCACATATAAGCAGAGGAATCCCTCTTGGGATCCTTTGAGTCATCACACAGGAAGAGGCATACCTCTTGGTACCATCAGAATCAAAATGATAATAAAGGCATCCCACTTGGGATCCTCTAGGTCAAAGTCATGGTCTCAGGTTAATGCCTGATGCACTAGGATGTCACGTCCCACGACATCGCAAACAGGGTAGTGTGGCCTTACCAACTAAATAGGGTATTTTCACTACAACAACCATTGGGAGATGACTTATGACCCATCTTGATGCTCAAGGTCACTATGGGATGGTATACACACCCAACCTGGTCCCGGTCTATCCAAGATATGTCCACCTAGGTTTGCACATGGGATGACTTGACTCACCAAGTGCAGGTTTACCTCCTATGTTAGGACCCAGCCTTAAACATTACATAATCTAGATCTATAAGTCAATAATTCATTTTCTTACATTTGAGGATTTTTATAGTTTATAGTTATAGATAATTGGGCCATCACTCTTATATAAATAAATATTACATCATAAAGTGGACACTTCTTCTTAGTTTCCATTTTTCCCACAAAATAAAACTTTTATGATATAAAAAGTTTTCTTTTCATGAAATATCTACACAATTTTCATCTTAACCTCATCCTTGTTCCTACTCATCGTTAAAACCCTATGAAAAAACATTTTAAAATGTGGGATGAGCACAAAAAGATCAGTAAGATATATATATAAAGAAATAAATAAACATGTTAGTTAATGAATACTTATACAAGATTTCACTTTTTAAAAATTAAACTTTGGGATCAAAATAAAAAAAATTACCCAATAAATCCAAATTTATTCCCAAAAATTTTTAGAAAACATTTCATAAGAAGTCTTAAAGGAAAAATAAAACTCATAAATGTTCTTTTTCAATCATGAAAAACTTATGAAAACCTTTTCAAAAAAAGTTATACATTTCACCCTTATGAAGTAGAATATACTTTCCTTTAAATGTAATTTCATGGGTAATCACATGTGATTATAAAATTAATAACATGATATCATAATATCATAGAAATATAATAAATGTGGCATCAACTCAAAACATGACATAAGCATAAGTAAAGACTAATTGCCAAGACAACATCACATTGTAGAAAGAGCCCCATAGTGGATTGGGTTTACTCTCTTATATAATTTATAACATTTCATGAGAAAAAATATTTACTCAATAAATTTGAGCATTATTTGGGTACACCCATCAAAATATGTTCATGATTATGTGTCCCGTAAAAGGAAATCAGTCATAAACATAAGATTTACCCATATAAATAAAATGGGTTGTATAATATTGGATTATATCATAATCAAAATATATTTCTGAAAGAGACATATATACAAAATTTAGAATCATTACATAACATTAAAGAGAGATAAAAATTGATTGAGAGATATAATGGTCATAACCCTACAAAAAGGATGTTTTCTAGATATCAAAATATCTATTCCATTTAAAACCCTTTTTGAAAATACTTAGAACAAAGAGAAATAAGGTTTTTATTTGAATAAAACAAGGAATCTTATAAAGAAATCCAAATATCAAATAATGTATATGGCGGTGGTAAATTCCATTTATTTCATATACGTTAACATAAAACATTCCCATTTTCTTTTGTAAGGAAAGTCAAAACATTTCGTATAAAATATGTAAAAGGATTCCTTTTGAAAACCTTTAAAATAAAGTCAAGGGTCATAAAATTTCCTTTATAATTCATTTATATCTATATAAATACATTAATAAAATTATTTTAAGAATATGAACATGAAGTGAAATATTTATATAATAAATATGTAAAACTTTTAAAATTGTGTTTTAAAGTAAAGTTTCCCTTACGTAAAACCTTAGAAAGATTCATTTTTTTAAACATTGTAAAGAATATAAAATATAGAAAAATTAATTTTATCATACATTAAATCATGAATAAAAAATTTCTTGAAATTATTTGAAGAACATGGACATGGAAGAAAAGGGTTGAAAGGGAAATATTAAAAGAGGTTTTTTTACAAGAAAGCCCCTCACCTTGAGTCTGATGCATCACATGCGTTCTTTATCATCCCGAATATTAAAATTATGTTAATTATTTACTTTCTTAAGAAACCTTTTCAATTTTATTATCTATTTTATTTTATTTATTATCATGTTATATTTAATTACTTAATCATTTAAGTTCACACCAGACATTTTGATGATATTTTTCTCATAAGTCCAAAATGACTTTGGTGGTTTGACTATGGCCAATAAGGTCATTATTTCATCATATATAGAATTATAAGACTAAAATTATTATAATTTTTATACATAAATTATAATTTTAAAACCAACCATGAAATATGATTGTGATAAATGAACTACATTACAATCATGGAGATGGTAGGTTGTACATATGCATGAGTAACGTTTTCATTTTTCAATGATCGTGATAGAAAGTAAGTGAGTGCTATTTTATCTTCCCAAATTTATCATTATATCATAAATATAAAATTATTTTTTAAAAAATACACTTATATATGTCATCCATGTGATGCGGTAATGAAAAATTAACCACATCACTTTATGGAGGTGGGAATCCACACATACGCACGAATAGCATTATCATCTTTCACTAAGTGGAAATGTAAGAAGATATATGATATATTAATTTTAAAAAATGATAAATATGTCAAGAATATCATATATATACATTAAATTAATCATCTTAAATAGTCATGAGAGGTGGTGATGGAAAATTAATTGTATTAGTTCACAAGACGGTAGTCCACCGTACACACGAACATTGGTTTCATTTCCCATTTGATGGAAGAGGAGATGGATGTATGTTTTGAAATTAACATAATAACATATAATTATATGAAATATACTGATTATATTATATTATCATGGTTTAATAATATTTTAATTAGGTGGAAGAAGAAATAAAACAAAATTGCTCGGTTAAGAATAATGCATCTTCTTCGGACAACCTCTTTATGTTTACATCAAAATCCTTACTAAGATGTTTTTCTAATCAAAAAAGGCCTCTATAACATGATAATGGAATTAATTAAGGGATTTTTTTAGGTGTTTTAGTAACAAAAAGGATTTTTATGTGTGAAGAAAAGAGTATAAGAGGCTCCCTTTTATAAGTGTGGGGAGTGACACTTTTGGAATTTCTTAAAATATTAAATTAATATAAATTAATTTTCATGAAACAATGGCTCCAAACTGATATAATTTTAAGATAAGATGAGTATGGGTTAAAATCACATCATCCAATAAAAATTTTATAGGTCTAGATTAAGTTTTTACCCTTATGTATTTGTTTTAACCCACATTAACCCTTTTTGACAATTAATGTGATAACAAAGTTTTTACTCTTTAGGGGTCAAGATATTTACTATAAAAGGAAAATTGAAAAATAAATGGACCATGATTTATATTTTCAACCATATCCCAATAAATTATATGAATAAAAGATTTCAAATAATTTTAAATCATTTAATAAAATATTATTTATTATAAAAAATCATTAATGTCGTTTTTGTAACTATTCGTTTAATTTGGCTTTGAAAACAACATGATAGGAATGGAATTAAAATATAATCCTTTAACACATCACTAAAATGTTATATTTATCTAAAAAACTTGTGGAACATGATAATTCATTAAATTTATACTACTTTTAATATTTTAAAATTATTTATTTTATTTTTCAATTAATTGAATAAATACTGTGTTAGTGTTTCATGAGCATTTAAGGTAATTATTTCATTGATAAAAATTAGAAATAAATTACCATGATAAAAAATTCATTCATATTTCAAATTAATATTTATAACTGAATATAATTTATTTTTATCCATATCAAAAAATATTATAGTTATTAAAGCAAGAAAGTGACATTTTTATCTTTATCTTTTACTTAAATATTATAAAGATCAAAATAAAATAAATATGACACCAAGTGGCCATATATTTGAGAATTTGATTGAAATGGAAAAACTACAATAATAAAATATGATAAAGGCAAGTTTTGGGGACAATTTTTAGTCCTTGTCATATTATTTTTAAACTTAATTACCCGATTTACCCTTACCATGGTGATAAATATTTACTATAGTTACTATTCATAATGACTAAAAATAAAAGGGACATATTTAGAAAATTTGGAAATCATAATTATATATATTTAATTACTTTTTCAAGATTTTATTTATATAATTGGTGAAATTTAATTCAAAATTAAACCCGCAAAACACGATGAAAAATAGTTTTTTGGAATTTTTTTAAGTATAAAAATGTTTTTATACCAAACTCATGTATAAAATTCATTCCAAAAAATATAATTGTATTATATTTAATCAAAATTAACTAATTAAATTTTAAAACTAATCCAAAATAGAATATTAATTTTTAAACACTTTAAAAGAAAATACATTTTTTCAATAAAAATCAGTATTTTTTTACTATTCATTGGAAAATTGAATTTTTCAAAAAAATATCAAAATTTTACCATAAGATAATTTTGATATTATGATTTAAAAAATTATATACTTTTATCAAATAAAATTTCTAAAAGTTTCAAAAATTAATTATAATATTTTCTCATGAAAAGTAATACAATCCATTTTTGAAAAACAAAACGTATTTTTGAAGAATAAAACAAATTTACTAAAAATTGAGTGATTATTTAACAAAAATTTATAAATATATTCATACTGAGTAGTACCTTAATATATATTTAATAAATCATTTAATCATATTCATACCTTCCAATTTAATGGTTTGGTTATAACGATCATATTTAAATAATAATATTTCAGTTTCATTTAGGCTCGGTGTTGCATGTCTTATACGATATCGAATATAGTTTTCTTTTTTAAAATCTCAGGGTGTTGCATTTTTTTTCCGTTTAATAAATTGTGTCCTCAAAATTTGAACTCAAACTTAGTAAACTAGGTTTTGACATCTTAAAATACTTTTTTTCAAATCTCACACTATAAAAAGGGTTAATAAAACTCTCTTGAAAAGAGGAAAAATGAAACACAAAGGTCATCAAATAACTAGGTTTCCAAATATGTGAACCTTAGTGGGAAGTGAAAATATAGGCATGAAAAAAACATAATGTCCAAATAATTATGGAGAGTGATATAGATCATTAATCACAAGAAAGTGAATGATCAGGAGAAAGTTAATGACCAAAAACCCATAAACCGATGAGGTGTGAAAAAGACCATCAATTTATCGGAAATGAAGGTAATATGAAAAAAAATGGTTCAAGATCCTTTTCTAAGAGTTGATTAATTCCTTTACCATGTAGATGAACAACATAAGGAAATATACTTACTTGATAAGTATAATTTCATCCTTTAATCAATTTCCACGATGATGTCATCCTTTATTCCAAACAATGAGTATTCAAGATGACTTTTTTTATATATGAAGCACTAAAATCAACTTTTAATAGATAAAATAATCCACAAAAGGATAAAATAATATCCTTATATCTGACGAGATCCTCGTACTTGAAGCTCAGATGGGATTCTGAAATCATCTTGAATATCTTAGAGGACATCTCTGTATCTATGTTCCAAAATCATAGATTCAGTAGAGTGGACAGAGATCAAATTGAATAGTTGAATTTTTAGAAAATTGGGTATTTGGATGAGGTGTGAGATTACTTGGGAAATGGTCTTCGACCCTATAATCTATCCTCTTCCTCCAAACAAATATTGCGCCTACAACTAGGAGAACTGCAAAAAATGCCCCAAGCGCACCACCCAATCATCATCGGCACTTTTCTGGAACCGATTCAAGGTCATGTTACGTTTTATTCAATCAAGTGATTTGAATTGAAGAGAACATGTACATAAGGGAAGAAGATGAATCACCTGAAGAATTCGATGGTGCATACCCATTGAAGAATGGGTCCAAAGAGTACCGAACGAATCATCTGAAATTCAAGCCCTTCCAGTCAGATCGAGGAAGGCATCCCAGAACCCTCCTCCTCACGCTCTCCCCATATATGCCCCATATAAACAAAAACCATGGGTTTCGGGCCCGTTTTTCATTACCAGTCAAAAGGGTAGGTCTGTGAGCACACCTATTAAACTAGGATTTTATTTTATATTTTTTAATTATATTATTATAATATACCATGGAATGATACAATTTTATCATATGGTTTCACAGTCATTAAAGCTTGATGTTGAGTGTCATCTACATTATCAAACATAGTATTCTTTTAAAATAATGAGATATTACACCAGGCATACTATCAATCCTTCCCATCGAAACCAAACCTTAATACCCAAGCACCTCAACTACTTCTCATCAAGAAATATCAAGGCGTCTCTATGCATATACCATATACCCAGTAGCACTTTCAATGCACAAATCTCATAACCCTAATAGTATACCATGATTACCATCTCTAAGGATCTCACAAGCCTAGGTTGTCCCCTTACTCAAGTTACCCTCACACATCACAACTCATCTCAACCATAGCACCCGACTCTCCAATATCCTGAGTCACATCTCAAAACACTAGACTCTCCCACATATTCCCTAAGGCATATCTCACATCTCAATTATGCCAAAAATCATGGGGAAACACCTCTTATCCCTTCTCAAATATCCTAAAGTAACTCACTTTCCAAAACACCCACTCTAGGGTTCTCACATACATATGTATCAGACATCACATGTCATATCACCATCCTAGTTGGGAATTGATCTTTATCAGGCATCTACATATGAGACTACCCCCTCAAGGACCAAAATCTCATACATATGTACATGAAAACATCATACCTTGAAGATCCATGTTGATTAAGTCGTATTCATATGGTTTATCTAAGTAGAATTCCACCAAGAATCTATATGGTAAAACATCATATAGATTTGTGTTGACACTTTAAATAACTGAACCTATTTTCTTTTTGGAACTAATACTATAATCACCCACAAAGGGTTTATTATAAAGGAATCAAATGCATGAACTGGCCTTCTAAGGGTCACTATATAGCCCTTGCATTGAGGAACTGTACCATCATTATCAAGGATCATCCCTTCATAAAATCATCATGACCCATAATCATAGAAAAATATATCATGGTTCAGCTGAGTAGAATGTAACCAACGAGTTATATAGGAAAACATCATATAAGTTATTATTGACACTTTCAACAACTAAACCCTCATTATTAGTGATATCAGTCACACCTAGGAATGTGTATATCATGTCAATCCTATATGCCAAATATGATGCATGGACACTAGCCTCTTATCATCGGGGGAAGATCCAAAAACCCAAAAATAATAAATTAAAAAAATCAAGCGCATCACACTAGGTGAAATCATACAATCATAAAATAAGAAACCAATAATAGAAATACCATATCCCTGGTAACCTACACTTCTTACTGGAAAAATTATTCACAACACACAAGTTTGATATCCATCACAAGCTCCAACGCATCCCTAATTCCTATCTATCATATCCAAAATAGTAATGAAAAATAAAAGGATTCTATGATACCACTTTTTAAAATTCTACCACAATCCATGACCATTGAGCATTGCTTGGACCAGAGAAGTCACTACTATACTTCATATGCACCTCCCCGTACGCAAGTGGTTGCTAAAAACCGGGTGTAAAAAAATGACATCCATAATAATAAACATCCATCACAGTATGTATAATCAATAACAATAATAAATAATAAATGAGTGTAAAATCATACCATCATATATAATCATGATCATGACAACATAAAACACAAATCACCCAAAGGTTGATCATATATACAAAAAGAAACAAAATAAATAAAAATGCATTGGGATTCTACTTTTATCTCTGAGCCTCACCTCATCATAGTCACAAGATTACCTTCAAGTTTTCTCACTCAATCATGCAACTCTAGTCCTCTACCCTACCTGGCCTTGCGATCAATGAAGTTTTCTCAGGTAGCCAAGTCTTATAGCCACCCAATAAGGGTGTGAGTATAGCTCAATAGGGCCTCACCAATGGGATCCCATACATGACCAGTAAATATTATGTATGAGAAGGTGATATACTCAGAATAAACAAACAATAACTGTGGAAGCATAACTAAATAACTACCATTGATCCTTGAGTTCTAACATAACACTTGGGGTCAACTATGTATGTTTCATCCAGTTCCAGAGTGTCTCTTAGCATGTGGTGTACCACACCAACTAGTATCAGGCTTAATGACTGAATCCTGGGTAATAACCTAGGCATTCCATAAGTAGTAGGTGAAACCAAAAAATCCTAGGATTAAATCCATAATCTTGGGAATAATTCTATTCCTAGGTAACCACCTAGGAAATCTATATAAACCCAAAGGCCAAATCCCAGGTAACCACATGGGCATTCCATATAGACCTAAAGGCCAAATCTAAGGTGTTGTATCATGTCTCATACTGGATCACTCTTTGAAGAGTAGCTAGACAGGTTCGCTACAAGGCCTCAATCATGCCTCCCTATATTTTTGAGGCTGTTAACTAACAATGGGGGCCTATGGTGTTTTTATGGGGAGACTATGACCTTGTATCAGAGTAAGAAAACAAGGATAATAACAAAACATCATCCATAGTAGTAAATAATTAGAGTGTGAAATAAATGATTATAAACAAGGATTTAATAATGAATGGAATATATTAAAGGCCCAATCATCCATTCCATACATACAACACTGATCGCCCACTAGGTTAACCACAAATATAGGAAGGAAAGAAATAAACAATAAATTTACAAGGCTCTACTACCCGCACTTACCATACCACACACCAAGCTCCATGTACCCATCCGATCCATATTTCTCTATCAGTACCGAGCCTCATCCCATATTATGTCTGCAATCAAGTGAACGTATGCTCGGGTACCCTAGTGCAATGGAGGCCCAAGCATGGTGTGAGTACAAAACTCAGTAGGGAACCACCAACGTGGCCCCATACATAACCAGCAAATGCAGTGTATGTATATGTGAGATACTAAACTGAATAATAAAGTAAATAACAATTGTTGAAAATAAAAAAATGACTAATGTCACACCTAGGGCTTGATGTATACCCTAGTCTGACTATACCTACTTCATCCAAGACTAAAATGTCTCTGAGCAAGCGATGTTACCATAGGGGTGTATGTGTCCTAGCCCCAGGGATCACCTGTACTTGCCTCCATTAAATATAAAGTATGGTTTCAAGTATCATCCAAAAATCCCATAAAAAAGTCATAAAGTAAGATCCTAGGTGTCCTAGGCATACTACACAAGTCATGAGTATTAGTGGAACCTTGAAAATGTATTGATGTTTCTTAATCCAGTTCGATGTTGGATTCCTAGGTCCTAGTCCGCATGTAATCAAGACATTGTAAATAGGATGAATTCCTAATGGGGATGGACCTTAGGAAATATCTAAAGAATTATATCCTAATCTAAGATAATAAATTGACATAATTTAATCACCGGATCAACATCCCATTCCTAGATAGCTCTGGGCAATGCAGTCATGGTGAATTCACATGATCCTAGGGAGTATCTTTGGCATCAATTATGGAAATAATTATCAATCCTTAGGGATGTCATAAGAATCCAGTGCTTAGGGGATATGTGACCACCTGAAAACCTATTACATCACTTGGATCCTAGAAATATAGTCATCCTGGGTGACACACTAACTAAGAGTGTTTTCCAAGAAACACTTGGAAACCTCCTTTGTGTTCCCTATGTAGGTAAGAATCCCAATGACACTAGGAATTATAGAAAGGTACAATTAAATAAAATAAGGATCATAAGATGGATCCTAGGAAGTAACTTTGGGTATATCCACCATACCATTGAATCACATCAGGATTATAGGCCACATTCCATGAAGAACATATAGAATTCATAGTTTCATTAACAATAACTAAATGAAAGAATAAATAAGAGAGAAAGATTATCTAAAAACCTAATCTCGTCTCTACTACCACAGCCCCACGAATCCACATATTTAGTATTGGTTATATGGTGACACCTAATACTATCTCTACCCAATACCATAACATACTTTCTCAAGGTCATTAAACCTCTGAGGCACTCATTGGGGTCCCCTAGGTCAATACACTGGAGAGGTATCCCTTGCGGGTTCCTTGAGGTCACACATAAGTAGAGGTATCCCTCTTGGGATCCTTTGAGTCAACACATAGGAAGAGTTTGGGACCCTCAGAATCAAAATCATAATGGAGGAATCCCACTTGGGATCCTCTATGTCAAAGTCATGGTCTCAGGTCAACACCCGATACACCAAAACGTCATGTCCCATGACATCGCGAACAGGGTAGTGCGGCCTTACCAGCTACACAGGGTCTTTCCACTACAGAAACCATCATGAGATGAATCATGACCCTTATCGATGCTCAAGGTCACTTTGGGATGGTCTACACATCCTAACTAGTCCTACTCTATCCAAGGTGTGTCCACCTAGGTCTGCACATGGGCTGACATGCCTCACCAAGTGCAGGTTCACCTCCTATGTAAGGACTCAGCCTTAAACATTACATAATCTAGATTTATAAGCCAATAATTCATTTTCTTACATTTGAGGATCTTTATAGTTTAGAGTTATATATAATTGGGTCGTCACTCTTATATAAATAAATATTGCATCATAAAGTGGACACTTCTTCTTAGTATCCATTTTTTCCACAAAATTAAACTTTTATGATATAAAAAGTTTTCTTTTCATGAAATATCTTCACAATTTTTATCTTGACCTCATTTTTATTTCTACTCATCCTTAAAACCCTGTGAAAAACATTTTAAAATGTGGGATGAGCAGAAAAGGCTTAGTAAGAGATATATAAAAAGAAAGAAATAAACATGTTAGTTCATGAATACTTATACAAGATTTTTCTTTTTCAAGATTAAACTTTGGGATCAAAATAAACATTTTATTACCCAAGAAATAAAATTTTCTTCCCAAAAAAATTCATAAAATATTTCATAAGAAGTCTTAAAGGAAAAAATAAAACTCATAAAGGTTCCTTTGAAATCATGAAAAACTTATGAAAACCTTTTCAAAAAAAGTTATACATTTCACCCTTACGAAGTAGCATATATTTTACTTTAAATGTAAGTTCATGAGTAATCACATGTGACAATAACATAAAGAACATGGTATCGTAATATAATGGAACATAAGAAATGTGGCATCAACTCAAAACATGACATAAGCATAAGTAAAGACTAACTGCCAAGACATCATCAGATTGTAGAAAGAGTCTCATAGTGTATTAGGTTTACTCTCTAATACCATTTATAATATATCCTAAGAAAAAATCTATACCCAATAAATTAGATCACTATCTAGGTACACTCATCAAAATATGTTCATGATTATGTGTTCCAAAAAAGGAAATCAGTCATAAACATAAGAGTTACCCATAAAAATAGAATGGGTTACATAATATTTCCTCATATCATAATCAAAAGAGATTTCTTAAAGATACATATATACAAAATTTAGAAGCATTACATAACATTAAAGAGAGAGAGATATAGAGAGAGTGAGTGAGTGATAGAATGGCCATAACCTTACAAAAAGGATGTTTTAGAGAGAGATCTTATACCCATTAGCAAAAAAATTACAAATATCAAAATATCTATTCCATTTAAAGACCTTTTTGAAAATACTTAGAACAAAGTGAAATAGGGTTTTTCTTTAAATAAAACAAGGAATCTTATAAATAAATCCAAATATCAAATAATGTATATGGCGGTGGGAAATTCCAGTATGGATTTCGGGCCACCTCAAGGCCTTCAGACCACTTCAAGGCTTTAGGTCCATATGAAATTGTGCTTTAATTGACCAGGCAGACTCTGTAAGGAGCATGCTCCAGATGAGGATTCATAGCAAGGTTCATTCACCTGAGTAGAAGCTAAAAAGATTTGGAAGAATGCGAGGGTATGATAATTACCATCGGGACCAACCTGTGCATGCATGGGAAGCCTAGCTGAATTGTCATGTGAAGGTGGAGAGATGACATCATGATGTAGACGTTGGGGAGGAGCAGTTCCAAGTAGTTATATTCTGGATGAATTCATCTAAGACCTTTGGTTCATGTAATGTCACAAAAACCTTCAACTACAAAATAATTTTCCATTAGCGGCAGTTGTTTAGCGGCGGTTTTGGGAACCGCTGCTAAACCTTCTTTAAAAAAGGTTGTATGGTGGTTTATAATAAACCGTAACGAAACAAAGTTTTTTTTTTACACTGACGACCCTTCCCCTTCACCCCGGCCCTCCTTCTCACCTAGTGACCCCACTTCCCCCGGCCCCCCGCTTCCCCCGTGACCCCAGCCCCCCGCGACCCCGGCGACCCCACGACCCCGGCGACCCTGCTTCCCCGGCGACCTATACGAACCCTAAGGTTTGATTTCTAATAATTTTCTTGTTTTGATATTATATAATGTTCATTGATATTTATTGATTAAATATTTCCATTCCATGTTGATGAAATGTTTTCTTAAATCTATGATCTTGGTTTTTTGGTGGTTTCATTGATATCCTTGGGAGGATTCCAGATAAAATTATACGAAAGATATGGTTGAAGTGAAAATGAGTTTGGAATGATGTAATGGTTGGGATGAAGTGATGGTTGGATCATTCACTAGCTGTCATCTATTTAATTATTGGGTGTTGTTTTATATTTATAGTTGTGACCTTCTTAATTTATAGTCATTGTTGTTGAATTTCTTGATGTGATAGAACACTACCTTGAACATGTTCATTGGGTGCTTAATTAATTTATGATCGTGTTGAGTTTTTTTTCCATATAATTTGAAATATGGATCCCTTGCTGTGATTTAATGTTGGAACCCAATTATAGGTTGGTTAAAAAGTTTTGATGCTTTCCATGTTTTTATATAATGTATGATATGTGTGTTAACATGTTTTTTTTATATTAAGCTAAATATTTGTCACTGAAACATTATCAATATTTGTCCTGGATGATAGTACCAACACCTCACATTTCATATCCAAATTCCCAACATTATTCTACTATGAAACTCCAAACACCAAGCCCAGACACATCAACTATTCTTCAAATACCCTAGTTTGATCCCCAAACCACATCAGCCGCATCTTGAACGCCATTTCTGATGTGGTCTCCACCTTACCACATCAATTTTTATGCAAAAACACTAGTAAGTCCTTATCTAGATGAATTATACCAAAGGCGCTCAATACCACCCACCAATGCACTATCATATCCCAACTACGATGCCTTAAAACTCAAGGAATAACAAAAATGTTCAATGCCCACACTGAAGTCTGAATCTGAATCTTAGTTCAACTCCATGGTCAGATCCTTGATCATCTCATTTAACCATAATTCTCCACTCATGATAACTAACACATATATAATCCAAATCACCCTCAAGTTACACCACCACTCTTTTCTATGTGAATACACCAAATAGAGGTCTGGGAATTCACTCCACACAAGGTTCGTAGAACCTCAAAACCTAATCTCCCAAGTTATTTCATCATGAATTTCCATGAACACCACCACTTATCATGCCTCAAGACTACCTTCCCTCACGCGGTTCTTGCCACTCCAAAATAACAATGTGTTGAGTTTTGTAAGCATCATAAGGTTTTCCCTAAAAATTATTTATAATAGATTTATTTGATATTAGAGTTTTATATGAAGACTCTATAGAGAACTTAGGTTGGGGTTATTCCAAATTAACAATGTGCTTTGGTTTTCATGGTAAAGTATCCACCACGTTGTTAGCACACTGTTTCTCTTTACCAAAGAAACTTCCCCTATCCCAAACACTAGAGGGTTCATATCTAACTCAGGGGATCTTCTTTATTATATTATGTTTCTGTAATCTTACACTATCGTATATATGAATCTCTTTCTCTATTTATTAGTAACTATGTGTTTTAATTTTTTTTATTATTGTGTAGGAACATTGTGATATACATGGATAAAAGCTAGATCACATTACCGAGGAACACACCTCAATATGTTAAGGGTTTGAATGAGTTTTTAGATTTTTCAATTTCTAATCGATCCGTTGAAGGGAGAATAAAATTTATATGTCCTAAATGTAAATTTAGAACATGGTTTAAGAGAGATGAAGTTTATGAACATCTAATAATGAAGCAATTCCCTGGTCAATATTTGTGTTGGATTTGGCATGGAGAATCGAACATTACAGAAAGATTGAGCACTGATGTTAATCCACAGAATGAGGTCCCAAGTTCATCGACAATGGAAAATGAAATGCAAAACCTCATAAATGATGCATTCAGCACTGCAAGACACCACTATCAGCATCAAAACATATCAGAACAACCAGAAGAGGGTGCTACAAATTGCAACATGACAAGTGATGTTTTTGAGACTATAACACAGGCAGATCAAGATTGTAACATATCATTGGATCCTCCTCTTGATTCTGTGGAGCCAAATGTAAGATAAAAATTCACTGAGGAAAATTTGTTTCATGATTTAGTTTATGATGGAAATCAGAGTTTTATAGTGGGTGTTTGAAATATTCAAAGCTTTCATTTCTGCTGAAGTTATACCATATCAAATTTCTATGTGGAATTACAAATAAGGAAATTTCCATGATATTGTAATTGATTCATGATGCATTTCCTGAAGCAAAAATCCCAGAATCTTTTTATGATATGAAAAAAGTTGTTAACAATCTTGGTCTGAATTATACAAAAATACATGTGTGTCCCAATGATTGTATGCTTTATTGGGGAGAGGATTCAAGTAGACAGAATTGCAAGAAATGTTCTTCTTCTGGATGGTAGGAAAAGGGTGATGTTGGAAGTCTGAATGAACGTAATTTCATGGAGAAGAAGAAAAGGAACACACCTGCAATGGTTTTTTGTTACTTTCCTTTGAAGCCTCGATTGCAAAGATTATTCATGTCATCAAAAACCGCTAAATACATGAAGTGGAATTCTGTAGATAATAACAATTATGGGTTAATGATACATCCACAATATTCCCAATCATGGAATACATTTGATTCATTACATCTATATTTCTCAGATAATCCTAGGAATGTTTGATTGGGATTGGTTGCCGATGGATTCAACCCATTTGGGACTTTGAGTACCAGTTATAGCATTTGGCCAGTTGTTTTGATCCCTTATAATCTGCCTCCGTGGATGTTTATGCAACAAACATCTTTTATCCTTTAGATGATTATTCCTGGAAAACAAATTCCTGGAAATGATATTGATGTATACTTGCAGCCTTTGATTGAAAAATTGCAGGAGTTATGGAGCAACGGTGTTGAGACATTTGATGTTTCTTCTAAAACAATGTTCAAAATGCATGATGCTTTAATGTGGACCATTAGTGACTTCCCTGGGCTTGGGAATTTATCTGGTTGGAACACTTACACGGGTTTGGCTTGTCCCATTTGTAACTTTGATTTTGAGCCCAAACGGCTACCTCACAGTAGAAAATGGTGCTTCTTTTTTCATCGAAGATTTCTCGATGCATCTCATAGATTTTGGCTGAACAGATCAAAATTTAATGGTTCCATTGATCGTAGACCACATCCAAAGTTGTTAACTGGTTCTGAAATATTGACACAGCTTGAAAATGTTGAAACAAAATTTGGGAAGGTTCGTCATTTGAATGATAGAAGAAAACGGGTCCGAAGTGCATCATCAAGCGAAATTGGAATGCAACAATGGAAGAAAAAAAGTATATTCTTCAAACTTTCGTATTGGTAATTTAATTTGTTGTGGAATAATCTTTATGTGATGCATATTGAGAATAATGTATGTGACAATTTGATTTTCACATTGCTTAATGAGCATGGAAAGTCAAAGGATCATCTCAATGCTCACAAAGACTTACAAGCAATGAACATAAAACGCGATCTCTGGCCAGATGAGAATGAAAAGTATCCTCTGGCAATTTTTGCAATGAAAAATAGGGGTAAAGATATATTCCTTTGAATGTTAAAGAATGTTAAGGTATATAATGGGTATTCAAGTAACATCTCGAGGTGTGTTGACTTGAATAATAGTAAGTTACATGGATTAAAAAGTCACGATTCACATATTTTGTTATAACAGTTACTACCATTGGCATTGCATACATTATTACCTAAAAAAATTACTACTGTTGTACTCCAATTCTGCACATTTTTCAGACAACTATATGAGAAATCTCTACATTCATTTCAGTTTGAAAACCTCCATGAGAGGTTTTTATTGACCCTTTGTGCAATGGAGATGATCTTTCCTCCATCATTTTTTACTGTAATGATGCATTTAACTATGCATTTGGTTGAGGAAGATAAATTAGGAGGCCCCTTTCATTATCGATGGATGTATCCAATTGAGAGGTACTTTATTTATATGTTTTTCAGTTAAGTAAAAAAAATTTGGTACTTAATTAAATGCATAATTATGTTTATTTTATTTCACAGATATCTTGGGCATTTGAAATCATACGTGAGAAATAAAGATCAACCAGAAGGATCTATTGCTGAAGGCTATTTGGCTGAGGAGTGTCTTGCCTTTTGTTCTCGATACTTGGATGATATTGAGACAAGATTTAATCGAGTTGGACGTGTTGACGACACATCGACTCAATCTCAAATACATCAGAAATCCAAAATATTTCCTACTATTGGACGATTAGTTGGGAGGACCTCAAATGTGACACTGACTGAATTGGAATTATTACAGGCACATAGATATGTGCTGCTGAATAGTGAAATTTCAGATCCATTTATTAAAGAGTTGAGGATACAAAAAAAGAGACGAATGAGAGGTCGAACATGAAATGAGAAAGATATAACGAAAGATGTTAATAAAGAGCTTGTAGAATGGTTTTCACAACGTGTAAGTTCATAAATATTGCAATAAATACGAATATTATTTTGACACATACATTTTGTAAATATAATAAAGTATATTTCTTTTTTCAGATCATGAATATTGATACTCGAGCAGAGGTGTCAGAAGATTTGAAGTTTCTTGCTAGAGGTCCTCTAAAACAAGTTATAAAGTTCAACGCTTATAATGTGAATGGCTTTAGATTTTGTACAGTCGATTGAGAATTGGGTTTGAAAACATAGAATAGTGGTATATTTACATTTTCTAAAGTGGAATACTATGGAAAGTTGCATGATATTATTGAATTAAACTACCACGGAAATTTTTCTATTGTTTTATTGAAATGAAAATGGGTCGATATTATCAGAGGTGTTAAAAGAGATTCCTTGCGATTTACTTCTGTGAACTTCTCTCGCTTGATGGATGTTGGTGATCGTGAACTGCATGATCCATATATCTTAGCATCGCAAGAAAAATGTTATATTATGTGAATGGTGTTGTATATGAAGGGTGGAGTGTAGTTACTCACGTAATACAAAGAGATTTGTATGATATGGGTGATGAAGTGGAAAATTGGACCTCTAAAATTTAATTTAATCAACAACAGGAAGCATAATTATTTTTCCATCATGATATTGAAAATATTAGTCTAGCAAGGATGAATTAAGTGGATGAATCAATGGAGTAGGAAACTGACATGATTGAAGGGGAAAATGATTGTATGTACAATTATTTATTTATTCAGCAACCACTTGTGTCATTTCTACAGTCATTCATTATTATTGTTATATATATTTTGTTTGTTAGTACTGGGCATCTATTATCATTTTTAATTTTTTTTCTGCATAATTTTTTTGAAATATATATTCTGAACTTAATTTTATTTGTTTAAATGACAGGAATGCCAAGGAGGAAGCGGTACACTATTTCATCTAGTTTTGCGACAGATGACGATCCATCTGGCTCCCTCCCCACAACATCTGAGGCACCAGTTGCCTACACCCCTGCACCATCTCCCCCTACACCATCTCTCACACCATCTTTGGATGTCCCATTAGAGGTTGATTCGTCGACTCCCCCTTCAGGAGCCTCAGTAGTGGGGTAGCGACATGCCCCTTCTAGTTCATCACGGGCATACTAGAGTGTCACTGTCATAGGTACAAATTTTAATTAAATAAATTTATTGCATTTTGTTTATACTAATTGTTTGATCATTGAATATGAAAAAAATTCAACCGTGGAGAAAACATAAAAAGTGTGGATGTTTGGAATATGACTGGCGAGAAGATAGTCGTGCTATTTGATTCTTATGGTGTCCCGACAGATGACGCAGTGGGGTTACTTGGCCAGATTCTAGGCCAGCTGGCAGCAGAGCCCATTTTCCTTCCTATTTCATATGATGATTGGAGACATATGAATCCAAGATGGAAAAATGAAGTTTTTGATTCTCAAATAAAGGTAAATTTATTACATTATGGTTTAATTTAATGTCATGTTACTAATATGTTCAAAATGAATTTCTGTATACAGATGTTATTCCACTTTACAGTTGCTGATGTGATAGCACAGAAGTGGACGTTGAAAGATCTATGTAAGAAATGGAAAGATTTAAAATGGAGATTGTGGTGTGATGTCAACGATACCTCGTTGACCGTGCAGTAAATGTATGAGAAGCTACCCGGTGGGGTACCTAAAGAACAGTGGAAAGTTTTTGTTGATAGACATTGTGATGAAAAGCGGATGGTATTGAAATATATATTATTATATTATCCTCATTTTACATTTATATATTTATATGAAGAGGACATGACATTGAATACATTACTATTAAATTTCATTTTATTTATTTCAGGATCTCTCAAGACAGAATGCATCAAACCAGGCTAATCAAGTCATCCCTCACACTGCAGGCTCAAAAAGATTTTCTAGAAGCCGAACGACATTAGTAATATTTTAAGTAGTTTAAATATTTATAAGACAATATTATTTGTTTAATATATTGAATTTTTTATTTATCTTTGCTTAATGAAGTCACAGATTTTAGGGCACAAAGCATCTCGAACTGAACTGTGGTTGGATGTTCACAAGAAATCAGATGGAAGTTTTTTTAATGAGATTGCTAAAGAAGTTGGGGTATGAAGTCAGTTTTTTATTATAATAACTTATTATCAGTTTTTACTATGTTAATATATATTGATATTTGATTTATAGGTAAAATTTAAAGAACTATGGGATGTCAATCCTGCACAGTCCTACTCAGTCTCCTAGGATGACCCGGTTGCTAAAGTCCTTGGGAAGGAGCATCCTAGGAGACTGTGCGGGATGGGTTTGGGACCCGTACCATCTGAGGTTTTTAGCAGGCCACCAGAGATGGCATCTGAATCTACTCCTGGCTTTAGTCAGCCCATACCCGGAGATTCTCAGAAAGAGATTGTTTCTCTACGAAACACAGTTCACCAACAGGGGGATCAGATATTTGCTTTGCAGAAAGAGTTGATTAAAATACATCAGCATATGAGCAGATATGCCCCCGGTGGTAGTGCATCGACTGGTGGTATGCAGGTAAATCACAAAAAATCAAAATCATTTAGTTTTCTAACTTTCATTGGTTTTAAGTTTTAATATAAATATGCAACCTTATTTAATTTTCAATATATTGTTCTTACAGGTGATAGCATAAAGTGGTGATGAAGTTGGTGAGGGTGACGATGCATCATCAGACCGTGAGTAGTTGTATTGTTCATGTGTTGAAAAAATATGGGAACAGTTGGTTTGTATATTTAGCATTTATGGCACATAGTTTCCACCAAACATTTTCATATCCTAAAATTTCCTTGATTTATCATGTTTCCTTTTATGCGTTTTATTGATTTCTGATGTTTCTTTTTATGTCTTGATTTCTCGAGTGTGGTATACATCATTCCATTTAGGCCTTTGTTTGAATTGGTAGTCGAGATTTTGGATGACTAGGATTTAAACCCATTGTTGATGTGTTGAACAAATTGGGTCATTTCATAGTGATCAAGGGGATAGTGTTGTGGACACTTTGGTGAGGCCCTTGTAATTTGTCTTACTGGGAGGCCCTTGTGAGTGGTAATTGACCACCACTAAACGGCGTTTCTCTTGTAGTGAATCTTATCTTTGTTCTAGGGAACCAAACATTGCGACACATTGGGATTAAAAACACCTAATATACTTATATAGATTCACCATTATATCTAATATTAATAAGATGGAGGTTCCAAATATGGGTGGTATAATATTTGAATCCACACACTCAAGATATGAATTCTAATAAGGTTGCACTCATTCACATCAAAACTCAATGGAATCCATATGAGAAGTGAAGGAATTTACCGACTCCTAAGATACTACATCCTAAAATACCATTGGGATAATTTCCTTATATTGATTGAGATATATACCCCATGAAGGTAACTACAGATAAAACATTAATGTTGTGGTAATTTGCATCAATTTATTTGATCCTAATCAAGTTGGACATCTCACATAGACCATTATTGATTGATTAATCTACTATTATTATATAATATTAGATAAATTAGGTATGATAACATCAACCAAATCACCATACATAATGGGTTTTTTTCTATAGAAATTTAATATTGATTTTCACATGTTATACTATTTTGAATTTTAACTAAGTAATATTCTCTTATGTTGAGATGGTTTTACTATTTTTTAGTGGTGAGGGGGTAGTGGATTCATCCACACCTGTTTCATACTCAATAGAATCATGTTTCCCAATATCAATTGGGTTAACATTGAAGAAATATACTAATGTGTTACCACCAATAGGAAACACATATTTACATTGTAAGAGGGATATCATTAATTTGGGTGTGATCCCATAGGATGAATGATACTGGAGATGACCATGAGGAAAAAATGATAAAAAATTCCCCCACCCATGCGGGTTATGTTTTCCATTGTAATTTTATAGTCACAAAGGCCACTTAGGATAGCTTCTGATGCTTTTAGATATTAGAGCACTGTAATCATCCCTAGTATATTATCTAGATATTCTAATGGGCCTCAAGGGTGTTTAAACTAGTAGGGGTATAAATATACTCTTGAGTATTGGTGGTTGGATATCCCCAGTGGGATCAACTTTTAGATGCTTGAGTATAGACAATAGGGAAAAACACCCTATATATCTTCTTGAGTACTCAAGGTCACATGTTAATAAAAATTACTATAGTGAACATGATACTCATAATGAAGTTCTAAGGTGATTTCTACTTTATGGTGGACATATTTATCCAAATCAATATGATAAGAGAAGAACGTGTTCTCATGATCTATTGAAAGGATACAAAAATGTTGGATGTGAAATTATAGGCCAATGGTTTTTTCATAGAATATTTTTAGTTGGACAACCTGTGGGGAATTATTCCCTATATATTACCATGAGTGTCATATAATGTCAGGATAGATCCATTTAGATGGTATTCCTGAAATAAGGTGTGAACCATCATGCACTCATTTTACAAGGGTAGGAGACAATGTATGTCAGGGTATGAGCAACATATATTCATAGAAATTGAGTCCTGTGTATGAAATAACAATTGTTTTCATGCCTCACCATTTTGTTCCTGATTCACGCTCAAATTTACCCAAAAGAAGAAGGTAGGACGGTCCTTGTAGTCTAGTTTGGGTTGTCGAATCCTCAGAGATCTAAGAAGTACCTACAGACACGTGCATTCTATGGACTGTTTTTGGCTATGAAGTGGCCAACTTAGGTTGATTTAAGATGGTTTTAAAGGATAAATAACATATTTAAGTTAATTCAAATTAAGGTAATGAGTTGATCCTAGTTTATCGCTCGGGGTGGATTGGATGAATTCCTTTTTTAATGATTTCAATTTCTTATAATTGAGATGGATTCATTTAAGAAGATCAAAAGAAATCATCACTTGCTAGTTTAATGCCTACACACCCTAATACTAATAACCTATACACTTGAAGGATCAAAGTTTTGAGCACTCCAAGTTATAGGTTCGTATTAGCACTTGAAATGTGGGACCTTAAATTCAATAAGGATGAAGAGGTTTTAAAATCATCAAATAAAATTCTCATTTAAAAGAAGTGATCAACCATTAATTGAGTGATAAATAACATCCAATCCATCCCCTTGATACTCCCTTGTATCAAACCATAAAAGAGTTATCCCTCCATTGATGACATGTCTTCAAAGGAAGCGTGAAGTAGACTTACGAGGGTGGAATTAAAGAAGTAAAAACAACAACAAAAATCAATCACTCCTCCGTTGTGTGATAAATATCACAAGGTATGGTCTGAATAAATTCACACCTTGAACCAACGATATCAAAGTGGTAATTAGGATAACAAAATAAGAGTAAAGGAATAACTTTTATTAATAAACTAAGGTGAATTAAACAACTTACATGAGAAAGAAATGCGATTATAAACACAAAGCGGCAGCATAACACTACAATGAAACCAAGAACCAAAGATTCCTCAATAATCCAACATCACTGCCTTAAATATAAATTTTTGATCCCTTAGGTAAAGCCTCTAAAAGTCCAAGTCTCCTCAATTAATTATGGTAGGCCATAGGTGGGTGGAAAGTAAGGGAGAGTTGATTTTTCCACCCTTGACCTGAGGTGGCAGCCATATTTCCTTCATCGAACAGACGCGCTTGGAAGACCTTCTAGATAGCTGAATCAGAGTTGTCCATAGAAGAAGAAAATGGATCCCCGGATGTATTCTAAGCTCCTGTAAAATTTGGGCCCATTTTTAGTTTTGGATTCCGAGATATGGTCATATTAGTGGGCTGTTTTTCTGGGCCACAAAATCTGGCCCAGAATTTTATCTTTAACTTGGGCCGCTTAAATAACCATAATGGAGGCAGAATTAGCACTAGATCCTGAATAATTATTTGTTCCTATATATGTATTATAGAATCCTAATAAATTTGGGCTTCATTGGACCTGTATTGTGGTCCCCACATTCTCATCAGTGGGATGGTGTCCAATCTGCCTTCTCCAGAATTGTTTCTTTTCATCGCCAAATATCTTCTTCATCCTTTATGAATCATCCATTGATCCCTGAATAAAAAATGTTTAAATTTAAGTAAATATCCATTTAACAAAATATCAAATTAAAATATGGATAATTACATTCCTTAGAATTAGATGACTCATTGGGCCTAAATTGGTGTACATTGGGCATGAAATGCACAAATGATGAAAATGGATGTTCAAAATCAAAATACACTAACTCAGGCCCCTAAGATAAAAAATGAACATTTAATAACATGAAAATGTAATTAACATATATGTTTTTATTGGATAATCACACCCCCCCAACTTGAGATTTTCTATTCCTGAGCAAATAATTCAATGATTTTATTTGAATTCTTTTTTTCAAACACGTTATAACAAACAGTGCTCACAATGTAAACTGCACACAAATATATCTTTATAACCTATCAAGATAATTTAAAACAAGATAAATTTAAAAGAAGATCTCAATCCCAAGCTCATTCCTTTGATCAAATCCATCATCATACTTCATCCAACTCAATTAGGTGTAATGATGTGTTGTGAATCACAATAGATATGGGGGTTCATTTTCATTCAAGGGGGAAATCATGGAAGCGCTAGGTGGAATCACATTTAATCCTAATATGAATATTCTTCATTCCTTTTTTTTGGATTTTTTTTTTGCAATATTGCCATTGTAATTGAGATTGTGGTTAATCAAATTAACCCATGTAGCAAGACTTTGCCGATGACTCCCAGACTCAAAGGCCTTAGGGCACCAAGTGAAGCTCACATACTCAGGCATCGTCTCGAGTTAACTTAATCAAAAACAATTTCATATTGCCATAAATAGAGATAGAGTGAAAAAATCAGGGCTAGACAACTCTGGAGTCACGATCCCCAAGTGCCAAAAGCCTCACATTTTATCAATCCATTGCTCTACATGCAATTTTTTTTATTTTTATTTTTTTATTTTTTTTATTTTTTTTATTTTTTTTTTATTTTTTTGAATACTCATATTATTCATAAAAATCAAACCAACCTATGCTATTTATTATGGGGCCCCAAAAATTCAAATTAGTACCCCACAGTCTAGAGGACATGCATTGTGGCATTTTGATTTAATGGATGAAAATAAAAATGATAAAAATTTTCATTGGACAACCAAACTTCCAAAATCAATGATTTTAAACTTAATCATGAATTAAATTAAGAGTCAAGGAAATAAAAATTATTTTCTATGTAGTTTTAATGTGAGCAAGATGTTATTATATGAATGATAAAAGAATTTTACTTTACTTTTTTTATCATTGTTTTTTTTAACAAACATTTTGTTTCCACACCACCCAACTTAGAATGAAATTGTCCCAAGTTTCGTAAAAAGAAAATTGAGGAGAAGTGGGTGGGGGGGAAATGAGTTGGAAATGGCATGGAACAAGTTCACCTGGTGGCTTTATAATGATGATTGTGGTGCTCCCAAATCACTCTTTGGTCTCATGGGAGATGTAGGCACCTCCTTGATTGAATATGTATCACCAAAAAAATAGTCCCTAAACCATACAAACAAGAACAAACCAAACAAAACAAACAACACACAACAGTTTATTTAATACCAAGTCTCATCATTTTTATGGTTTTCCTTTTTTTTAAAATCAACTGATGATACATTGTCTTCTTTTTAATTTCTGGGTAAGGTAGTACTTAGGGATCACACCACGTGACACGGATGAATATGGTGCTCCCCTTTCGTACCCATCCATACTCATAATAGAAGAACAGATCAACAGTCTGTTTTTTTTTAAATATTAAAATGATTAATAAAAAAATTATTCCAAAAAGATTGAAAACATAAAAACCATGGGTTGCCTCCCATGTAGTGCTTTGTTTAACGTCGTTAGCCCGACATGGATCCTAAATCTATCATTTTTTTTTCTGGTTCATAGGTTGGCTCAGTTAACTCCACCTCTATTTCCTGTTTATTGAATGATTCAATGAATAGTTTTAACCTTTGACCATTGACCTTGAAAATGTAACCACTTATGGGATCTTGAATCTCTACTTCCCCATGGGGGTACACCTTATGCACTGTGTATGGACCTGACCATCTAGACCTTAACTTTCCTGGGTGTAAATGAAGTTTTGAACTATACAAGAGCATAAATTTTCCTGGTTCAAAATGTTTGACTTTGATATTCCTAGATTGGTAGGCTTGAACTCTAGATTTATTTATCCTTGAATTTTCATAAGCCTCTATCCTAAGTTCCTCAAGTTTATTAGGATATAATTTCCTCTTTTCTTTGGCTAAAGAAATGTCGAAATTAATTTTTTTGATTGCCCAAAATGCCTTATGCTCAATTTCAATAGGTAAATGGCATGCTTTTCCATAAACCAACCTATATGGGGACATTCCTAATATGGTTTTGAATGTTGTACGATATGCCCAAAGAGAATCCAAGAGTTTCTCGGACCAATCTTTCCTAGAGGGATTGACAGTTTTTTCAAGAATTTTCTTAATCTCCCTATTCACTAACTCAACTTGACCATTGGTTTGAGGATGGTATGCAATGGAAACTTTATGAGAAATACCATACTTAGACATGAGTGAAGAGAATGGGCGGTTGCAGAAATGGGATCCTCGATCACTGATTATAGCCCTAGGAATTCCAAATCGAGAAAATATGTTCTCTTTTAGAAATAGAATCACAACTTGATGATCATTGGACTTAGTGGGAATGTCCTCAACCCATTTTGAGACATAATCAATAGCTAAGAGTATGTAGAGGTATCCCCTAGATTTTGGGAAGGGACCCATGAAATCAATTCCCCAACAGTAAAATATTTCAACCACTAAGATGGGAGTGAGTGGCATTTGATTCCTTTTTGTGATGGACCCTACTTGTTGACACCTAAGACAACTTTGACAAAATATGTAAGAGTCCCTTGAGAGGGTGGGCCAGAATAGACCACATTGAAGAATCTTATCAGATGTTTTCTTAGAGGAAAAGTGACCTCCACATGCCTCACTATGACAGAATTTAAGGATGGACTCTTGTTCAGATTTTGGGACACACCTCCTAATGACTTGGTCAGGGTAGAACTTATAGAGGTATGGATCATCAAACACATAGTGTCTAACATCAGAAAGTAATTTCCTTCGATCTTGAGTCCCTAAGAATTTTGGAATGACTCTCGTAACTAAGAAGTTGGCTATGTCAGCATACCAAGGGCAGTCACTCACAGAGTATAGGTGTTCATCAGGAAATGAATCAGACACAAAAAGGTGATTTGATTTGTCTTTGAATTCAATCCTAGAGAGGTGATCAACTACAAAATTTTTAACACCCTTTTTATACTTGATTGTGCGGTCAAATTCTTGTAAGAGAAGGACCCACATAATCAGTCTAGCCTTAGCATCTTGTTTTTGGAAGAGGTATTTTAGTGCAGAATGGTCAGTGAACACAGTGATGGGGGATCCTAAGAGGTAGGACCTAAACTTCTTTAAGGCAAACACAATAGAAAGTAACTCCTTTTCAGTGTTGGTGTAGTTGATTTGAGCATCATTTAAGTATTTTCTTGCATAAGCAATGACATAAGGAGTTTTATCACAACGTTGTCCTAACACAGCTCCTACAGCAAAGTCACTGGCATCACACATAAGTTCTAAAGGAAGGTTCCAATTTGTAGATTTCATGATGGTTGGAGAGGTGAGAGAGGATTTTAGGTTTGAGAATGAACCCTCACAGCTTTCTGTCCAAACAAATGGAGCATCCTTTACTAGGAGAGCGCAAAGGGGATGAGAGATTGAACTAAATTCCTTGATGAATCTTCTATAGAAACCAGCATGTCCTAATAAAGAACTCACTTCCTTGATAGTTTTGGGTGATGGAAGGTGACGAATGATGTCAACCTTGGCTTTATCAACTTCAATCCCCCTACCTGAGACCAGATGGCCTAGAACTAGTCCCTCTTTAACCATGAAATGGAATTTTTCCCAGTTTAGGACCAGATTTTTTTCTTCACATCTTGACAAGACTCTCTCCACATTCTGCAGACATCCCTCAAATGTATCCCCAAACACAGAGAAGTCATCCATGAAGACCTCTAGAAAATCCCCTACCATGTCTGAGAAGATTCCCATCATGCACCGCTGGAAGGTTCCAGGAGCATTGCATAAACCAAAGGGCATGTGTTTGAAGGCAAAGGTGCTGAATGGACATGTGAATGTAGTCTTCCCTTGATCCTCTAGGGAGACCTCAATTTGATTATACCCCGAGTACCCATCTAAGAAACAGTAGAAGGCATGACCTGCCACTCTCTCAAGGACTTGGTCAATGAATGGTAAGGGGAAATGGTCCTTCTTGGTAAATGAGTTTAGCTTCCTATAGTCGATCCAGACTCTCCATCCACTACTCACCCTTGTTGGAAGAATCTCTCCATCCTCATTGGTTATCACTGTGATTCCAGCCTTTTTTGGAACCACTTGAATTGGGCTCACCCACTCACTCTCAGCTATGGGATAGATGATACCAGCTTTTAACAATTTTAGAAGTTCATTCCTTACTACCTCCATGAGATTAGGATTGAGTCGTCGTTGAGGTTGACGACATGGATTTGAATCAGATTCTAGAACTATCATATAAGTCTCAATAAGTGGTCTAATCCTGGGAATATCAGACAGGGTCCAACCAATGGCTTTCTTATGTTTCCTAAGGACATATAGAAGCATCCTCTCATGATTGGCTTCAAGAGAAGAAGAAATGACAATAGGATATGTTTGATTGTCCCCTAGGAAGGCATACTTTAGTGTAGCAGGAAGTTCCTTCAATTCAAGATCAGGTTGGTTCATACTTTTAGCAGAAGATTGGGACATTGGATCAAGATCAATTTTATTTCCTAAAGTTTTAGATAGGATTGATTCCCCACATGTAGAAGTTTCATCTACTAGATTGGTCTGATCAGATTTAGGGAAGGAAGTTGGAGTGGTCTCCATGAAAGTGGTTTTCTGAAAGGTTTCACTGATTGTTGGACCTAAGACTTCATCATAAGAGCAATTTGAAAATGATTCAAGCCAAGGAGATAAACTTACTTCATGTGAACAAAGTAAATCAATCTCATCCCGACTTAAACATTCATCAAATATTCCTTGATGTTCTATGGATTCATTATCAATGCTTCCTATCATGTTTACTTCATGAATGTCCTCATCATCCCCTATTTGTGAGATTTCATTATAGATGTTCAAGTCTAGACTCATATTTCCAAAGGTTATGGTCATGTTCCCATTTCGGACTCGGATAACAGAGTTGATTGTTGCAAGGAAGGGACAAACAAGGATAATTGGGGTTTGTTACTTATTTCCTAAGTTTGGATGGTTGTCAAGGATAATGAAGTCAGCAGGGTAGATGAAGTTTTCAACCTTTACCAGAACATCCTTTAAAATCCCCTTTGGAACCCTAATGTTACGATCAACAAGTTAAAGTGTGACAGATGTGGTTTGGAGTTCTTCTAGGCCTAACTGGCAGTACACAACATATGGGATGAGATTGACACTAGCACCTAGGTCACATAAGGCCTTGACAACTTTGCTCTCTCCTAGTTCAACATTGATGTAAGGGAAACCTGGGTATTTGAACTTAGGAGGGATGGTCCCTTGAATGGTGGTACTCACATTAGTATCCAAAAGGACTTGGTTTTTATGTGAAATTTTTCTTTTAAAAGTGTAAAAGTCCTTAAGGTACTTTGAGTAGGAAGGTATGGTTTGGATGGCATCAAGAAGGGGAATGTTCAACTTGACTTGTGAGAAGATTTCCCTCAATGTTTCACTCAGTTCAGGCTTGGTTTTCCCCCTCATGCGTTGAGGAAATGGTGAAGGTTGTGGGGTTGTTTGTTGAGGAGTTGTTTCTTTCACATTGTTATCAGTTTCCTCAGTTTGATCTTGTGGTTCATTTGAATTTTCATCCAAGTTTGAATCTTCAGGTGGGTTCTGAATTAGTTGTTTAGGTTTCTCGATTGATTTCCCACTTCTTAAAACAGTCACAGCCTTTAGTTGTTCATGATTTGTTTGAGTACAACTTGACTCTCCCATTGAAGTTGAAAATGGCACCGCCTGAGTAGTCATGGGTGCCTTTCCAGATTTGATGGTTTGAAGTTCTTGTTTTAGGGAAGAGACTTCCGAGTTCATCCTCTCCATTTGTTTGCACAGTTTTTCTAGTAGGCTTTGTGGAACTGTTTGGGTTGGTGCTTGAGAAGATTGGTTTATCCCAGGGGGATATTTTGGAGGTGGGATGGTTTATTGAAAATGGACCGGTGGCTGTTAGTATTGGATAGGTTGGGTTTGGAACTGGTTATGGGATTGGTAGTTCTGATGGGGGTAAGGATTTTTTCCCTGTGGTTGGCTAGGTTGTTGGTTATCTTTCCAGCGGAAGCTTGGGTGGTCATTATACCTTGGGTTGAAGTTGTTTTGGTATTGAGGCTTTTGAAAGTTCAAGGCATTTACTTCCGTTGGGGTTCCTCCTAAAAGAACATCTTTGATGGATGGAATGGTTGGGAAGTTGTCTGTCTTATGGTCATGTTTGTCACAAATTGTGCAAACAGGGTCAACAGTTTGGATTTCATGGACTTTCCTAAGGTCTATCTCTTCAACCTTCCTAGAGAGTGTTGAGAGTTTAGCCCTAAGGTTTTTCTCTTATCTAAGTGTATGAATTCTAGTATTTCTTTGTGGATTTTCAGAATAAGGTGAAGTTCCCCATGTTTGGTTTTGTTCAGAAAGGCTTTCTAGATACTCATAAGCATCATTTGGGGCTTTGTTTTTAAAGGTTCCATTACACATCATGTTAACGAATTGTTTGTTCCCCGGACCCAACCCTTCATAGAAAATTCTCACTTGTTTAGGAATAGAAAAACCATGGTGTGGAACCATGTTTATAGTGTCTTTGAACCTCTCCCATGTTTCATAGAATAACTCTCCCTCTTTTTCAAAAAAAATTGGATACTATTTTTAAGTGCAATTGTTTTGTGGTGGGGAAAGTATTTTTTGTAGAATTATATTTTTAGTTGGTCCCAAGAGTTTATGGATGATGGTCTCAAATTGTTTGGCCAATTTTTAGCTCTATCCTTTAAAAAAAAGGAAATAGCCTCATCTTAGATGATTCTAGTTGATGTGGGGGACACATGGTTTCTACAATGTCATTGAACTCCTTAATGTGAAGGTAGGGCATCTCGGACTCCATTCCATGGAATGTGGGAAGGTGGTTTAGGACATGGGGTTTAAAGATGTAGTTGGAATCTCCTAGGGAATTTTTTCTAATGCATGAGGGGGCATTGGTCCAGGAATTTGTGAGGTATTCATTCATGGTTTGATCAACTGCATTCCTCAATTTTGGGGCTACCTCATTTGGGTTTCCATTTTGGTTTCCACCCGGTTTTATGAGTTGGTTTATTTGAAGACCTTCCATTGAAATGGGATCAATTTTGGACTATAGAGTATTAGGAAGATTAGGATCTAATGTAAATAGTTCCCTTGGTGTACTTGACTCTCCAACCTCAGGACTATCCACCCTAACTAGACGGTTTGATTGATCGTGGGTGTAGGCGGACATGCGCCAAAAGAAAAAAAAACGAGAAAGGGACAAGATAAGAGATCTTGGGTGAGAATAGAAGAATGGAGGTGAGGAAATAAGGTTTTTGGTATATGGTACTTACTTGGTCCTCGGCAACGGCACCAAAATTTTATTCACGCTCAAATTTACCCAAAAGAAGAAGGTAGGACGGTCCTTATAGTCTAGTTTGGGTTGTCGAATCCTCAGAGACCTAAGAAGTACCTACAGACACATGCATTCTATGGATTGTTTTTGGATATGAAGTGGACAACTTAGGTTAATTTAAGATGGTTTTAAAGGATCACTAACATATTTAAGTTAATTCAAATTAAGGTAATGAGTTGATCCTAGGTTATCGCTCAGGGTGGATTGGATGAATTCCTTTTTTAATGATTTCAATTTATTATAATTGAGATGGATTCATTTAATAAGATCAAACGAAATCATCACTTACTGGTTTAATGACTACACACCCTAATACTAATCACCTATACACTTGAAGGATCAAAGTTTTGAGCACTCCAAGGTAGAGGTTCGTATTATCACTTGAAATGTGTGACCTTAAATTCAATAAGGATGAAGAGGTTTTAAAATCATCAAATAAAAATCTCATTTAAAAGAAGTGATCATACATTAATGGAGTGATAAATAACATCCAATCCAGAACCTTTCTACTCCCTTGGATCAACCCATAAAATATTTATCCCTCCATTTATGACATGTCTTCAAAGGAAGCGGGAAGTAGACTTACGAGGGTGGAATTGAAGAAGTAAAAACAACAACAAGAATCGATCACTCCTCCGTTGTGTGATAAATATCAAAAGGTATGGTGTGAATAAATTCACACCTTGAACCAACGGTATCAACGTGATAAGTATGAGAACAGAATAAGAGTAAAGGAAGAACTTTTATTAAGAAACTAAGGTGAATTAAACAACTTACATGAGAAAGAAATGTGATTACAAACACAAAGCGGCAGCATAACACTACAATGAAACCAAGCACCAAAGATTCCTCAATCCTCCAACACCACTAATAGAAATTTTTGAGGCCTTGGGTTGATCCTCCAACATTCCATGTCTTTTCAATTAATTTTGGTAGGCCATAGGTGGGTGGAAAGTAAGGGAGAGTTGATTTTTCCACCCTTGACCTGAGGTGGCAGCCAACTTTCTTTCATCAAACAGACGCGCTTGTAATACCTTCTATATGGATGAATCATAGTTGGACATAGAAGAAGAAAATGGATCCATGGATGTTTTCTAACCTCCTGTAAAATTTGGGTCCATTTGTAGTTGTGGATTCCGAGATATTATCATATTAGTGGTATGTTTTTCTGGGCCGCAGAATCTGGCCCAGAATTTTATCTCTAACTTGAGCTGCTTAAATAACCATAATGGAGGAAAAATTAGCACTAGATCCTGAATAATTATTTGTTACTATATATTTATTCTATCATACTACGAAATTTTTGCTTCATTGGGCCTGTATTGTGGGCCCCACATTCTCATCAGTGGGATGGTGTTCAATCTGCCTTCTCCAGAATTGTTTCTTTTCATCGCCAAATATCTCCTTCATTCTTTATGAATCATCCATTGATCCTTGAATAAAAAATGTTTAAAATTAAGTTAAGATCCATTTAAAAAAATATCAAATTAAAATATGGATAATTACATTCCTTAGAATTAGATGACTCATTGGGCCTAAATTGGTGTATATTAGGCATGAAGTGCACAAATGATGAGAATGGATGTTCAAAATCAAAATCCACTAACTCAGGCCCATAATATCAAAAATGAACATTTAATACCATTAAAATGTAATTAACATATATGTTTTTATTGTCTAATCAGTTCCTTATGGGTACTATCAACTTGTTTTTGGTCTTGAACATAATTGGTGCATTTGGTGATTCAATTTTAATTGAAGGATGTGATGAAGGTATTGAAAAGGAAACACAATGAAGAAACCCATCAATACATCAACAAATGTAAGAGTTCATAGTTTATCAATCCAATTCCATGTTAATGGATTCACATTAGGTTATCTATTTTTTGATGAGAACCTCCAATGGGCTTCCATGTATATGAATATTTGGTATGGATGTCCTTTTAGAACTAAATTACAATTAAAGGTGTTCACTAGTGATTCATACTATAGATTATTCAAAATAGGTATTGGTAAAAGGTGTGAGATTTTGGGATCATCAAATATTCTTTGGGTGGAATCATTTGAATTATTGGATTCCCTTATAGATTTATGATTTTGTAAGGAATAATATCAAAATACTAGTGTTTTACGAGTTACCCATATTCCTATGATCTCTCTGAATCTGTGTAGATATGAAAATATATTATTTTTAGGTTAATCATACATATAATACATGTTTATGATTCATTTGTTTAAGGCCACATAGTTAGGAAATTATTCATTTTTTCGCCATACAAAGAGGTCGTAGGTGTTTACATTGTTGGGATCAGGCCCATGCGATGAGCATCATATGAATCTCTATAAATAGAATCATAACACACATAGTTTATTAATGATTAGTGGGATACATCATACCATTTATGTTCAATTTAAATATAAATATTTCAAGAATATTAACTTTTTATGAAGGGGAACACTTTGTGAAAGGTACCTAGAAATAGATAGTGTTTTAATTTATCATGAGTTTCCATTTCAGTTTCATTTTGGTCTTCAATGACTAATTTGGAGAAGGTATGGTTGTATATTACACCTATTAGAGGTCCCATATATTGTTTTCAATATCATATATGTTGGTATGATGATAATGGATGAATGCTTAAGAGGCTGGGGCATACAACTCGAAGGTGGATATGATATTGTGATACTAGGAGGGGTATCTAAAATTAAGGACTATATAAAGAATCTAATACTAGAGTATTTAACTATGGTATTTTGTAAAAGTGATTCATATTATTCTTATCGCATAAGTATAATAGCATGTTTCTTGATCTTGGGATTGAACCTAAGAGGGGAATATATTGTATCCTAGTTAAGAGGAATAAAATACAATATAATTGAAGGCATGCATTTTAAGGTAATGTGGCATGATTCATTGTAGATTAAAATTGTGTTGAAATGACATGTGTAATGAATTTTAGAGTCGTCCTACCAGGTTTAGAAGGTGGTTACTATAATGTATCTCAATAATTATTTTAAATTATGATCAAATAGAACATAATGTTTTTGTGTATCGTGATTTTTTTAAGAAATAAGTTAATAGAAGATTAGTTGTGTTACATAAAAGTGCACAATAAGGTATTGAGTGAGGCTAACACGTGAGATTCTCTAAGACACCTGGTATAGTAGATGTGTGTGGTGATGGTATATTTGGGGTATTAAACCAAGTAGGAGTCCCACACATGGTAAATCTAAATGTGTTTTACGCTCACTCCCTGTATGGGAACACCGACACACATGTAGATCTAATGTTTCATTTTCAAGTGATATATATTATGGGGGATGAAGAAGGATCGGCTAGATGTATGTTTGGAGCGTAGTCAAATAATGGACCTATGTTTTATAGTTGATTCTATCATATATTTTTTTTCAATTTATTCTATACTGATTTCTTAGGTTGATGTTTCTTATTGTATGTTGGTATTACAATATGGTTCATTCTTATATAGCATGTCAATGTTTACTTTTTTTTCAATTTATTCTATACCGATTTCCTAGGTTGATGTTTCTTGTTTTCTGTTGGTATATACAATATGGTATTTCTGGTTTGATTTGTCTTTCAGGGCAGTGGTGCAGCGGAAGCAAAAAAAATATTTTTTTTTCTAGTCAGCTTTTAGCGGCGGTTTAAACTGCCGCGAAATGTACATTGGCGGTGGTTTAAACCGCCGCTAAACCGTGAAAACCGCCGCAAAATGTAAAAAAAATTATGTTTCGCAGCAGTTTTAACCGCCGCTACATAGTCACATCGTAGATGCTCATTCCGCGGTGGTTCTCGTGACTTCAGCGGTGGTTTTACGGCCGCTGGATTTGAGTTTATTCGCGGCGGTTATAACCGCCGCGAATAAACTGATGTCAAGGGCTCGTAAAAACCGCTGCTAAGCTCAGTAAAACCGCCGTGAAATGAGGCAGCTACGACCCTTTCCTTAAACTGCCGCGAAATAGAAATAACTGCCGCTAATAGATTGGCAACGCCGTATTACGCGGCGGTTTACAGAAACCGCCGCCAAACCATGTAGTGGCGGTTTAAATTGCCACTAAATGCAAAAATAACCACCGCTAAACGGTGTTTCTGTTATAGTGTGCGGGCCATGTAAGGCTCCCCTTCAACTCTTAAAAGGGGGATTATCAAAAATGAATAAAAATAGAAGGCCTTCAGGACATTCTGATACATCAATTATAATTTTAAAACCAACCATGAAATATGATTGTGAAAAATGAACTACGTTACAATCATGGAGATGGTAGTTCGTACGTATGCATGAGTAACATTTCTATTTTTCAATGATTATGATGGAAAGAAAGTGAGTGTTATTTTATCTTCCCAAATTTATCATTATATCATAAATATAATATTTTTTTAAAAAATACTTTCATATGTCATCCATGTGATACGGTAATGAAAAATTAATCACGTCACTTCATGGAGGTGGTAATCCACATGTACGCATGAATGATGTTATCATCTGTCACTGAATGGAAAGGTAAGAATATATATGATATATTTATTTTCCAGAATTATAAATATGTCATGAATATCATATATATACATTAAATTCATCATCATAAATGTTCATGAGAGGTGATGATGGAAAATGAATTATATCGGTTTGCGAGGCGGTAGTTCGCCGTACACACGAACGATGGTTTCATTTCTCATTTGATGGAAGAGGAGATGGATGTAGGTTATGACATTAACATAATAACATCTAATTATATGGAATATACTGATGTTATTATATCATCATGGTTGAATAAGACTTGAATTGGGTGGACGAATAAATAAAACAAAAATGCATGTTTATGAATAATACCTCTTCTTTGGACAACCTCTTTATGTTTACATCAAAAGCCTTACTATGAGGGTTTTTTAATCAAAAAAAGGCCTCCAAAACAAGACAATGGAATTAATTAAGGGATTTTTTTAGGTGTTGTTGGAACCAAAAGGCTTTTTAAGTGTGAATAAAATAGGAGAAGAGGTTCCCTTTGAAAAGTGAGGGGAGTGACACTTTTGGAGTTTCTTAAAATATTAAATTAATATAAATTAATTGTCATAAAAATGGCTCCAAACTGATATAATTTGAAGATAAGATGAGTATGGGTTAAAATCCCATCACCCATTAAAATTTTATAGGTTTAGATTAATTTTTTACCCTTATGTCTTTGTTTTAACCCGCGTTAACCTTTTTTGACAATTATTATGATAACAAAGTTTTTACTCTTTAAGAGTCAAGATAGTTACTATAAAAAGAAAATTGGAAAATAAATGAACCATGGTTTATATTTTCAACCATATCCTAATCACTTGGATGAATATAGGATTTTTAATAATTTTAAATCATTTAATAAAATATTATTTATTATAAGAATCATTAATGTCATTTCTGTAACTATTTGTTTAATTTGAATTTGAAAACAACATGACAGGAATGGAATTCAAATATAATCCTTTCACACATCACTAAAATGTTATATCTATATAAAAAACTTATGGAACACAATAATTCATTCAATTTATACTACTTTTTATATTTTTAAAATTATTTATTTTATTTTCAATTAATTGAATAAATACCGTGTCAGCATTTCATAAGCATTTAAGGTAATTATTTCGTTACTAAAAATTAGAAATAAATTACCATGATAAAAAAACAAACCATATATCTTTCAAATTAATATTTATAACTAAATATAAGTTATTTTTATCCTTATCACAAAATATTATTGTTATTAAAGCAAGAAAGTGACATTTTTATCTTTATCTTTTACTTAAATATTATAAAGATCAAAATCAAATAAATATGACACAAAGTGGCCATATATTCAACAATTGGATTGAAATGGCCAAACTCCACTAATAAAATAGGATAAAGGCAAGTGTTGGGGACAATTTTTAGTCCTTATCATATTATTTTTAATCTTAATTACCCGATTTACCCTTACCGTGGTGATAAATATTTACTATAGTTACTATTTATAATGACTAAAAATAAAAGGGACATATTTACCAAATTTGGAAATCATGATTCCAAATATTTAATTCCTTTTTCAAGATTCAATTTACAGAAGTGGTGAAATTTAATTCAAAATTAAACCAACAAAACACGATGAAAAGCAGTTTTTTTCAGAATTTTAATTTAAGTATAAAAATGCTTTTATACCAAATTCATGTATAAAATTCATTCCAAGGAATATAATTGTATTATATTTAATCAAAAGGAACTAATGAAATTTTAAAACTAATCCAAAATAGAATATTAATTTGTAAACACTTTAAAAGAAAATACATTTTTCAATAAAAATCAGTATTTTTCACTGTTCATTGAAAAATCAAACTTTTCATAAAAATATCAAAATTTCACCATAAGCTAATTTTGATATTCCGATTTCAAAAATGGTATACTTTTATCAAATAAAATTTCTAAAAGTTTCAAAAATTAATTATAATATTTTTCTCATGAAAAGCAATAAAATCCATTTTTGAAAATAAATGTATTTTTAAAGAATAAAACGACTTTACAAAAAATTGAGTGATTATTTACTAAGCATTTATAAATACATTCACATTGAGTATGACCTTAATATGTATTTAATAAATCATTTAATCCTATTCATACCTTCCAATTTAATGGTTAGGTTATAACGATCATATTTAAATAATAATATTTCATGATTCATTTAGGCTCGGTGTTGCATGTCGTATACGCTGTCGAACATAGTTTTATTTTTTAAAATCTTGGGGTGTTACATTATTTCCCGTTTAATAATTTGTGTCCTCAAAATTTGAACTCAGACTCAGTAAACCAATGTTTGACATTTGAAAATACTTTTGTTCAAATCCTACATTGTAAAAAGGGTTAATAAAACTTTCACTTAAGAAAAGGAAAAAGGAAACACAAAGGTCATCACATAACTAGGTTTCCAAATGTGAGAACCTTAGTGGGAAGTGAAAATATGAGCATGGAGAAAAAAACATAATGTCCAAATAATTATGAAGAGTGATAGAGATCACTAATCACAAGAAAATGAATGATCATGAGAAAGTTAATGACCACAAAACCATAACCCGATGAGGTGTGAAAAAGACCATCGATTTATCGGAAATGAAGGTAATATGAAGAAAAAAATGGTTCAAGATCCTTTTCTAAGAGTTGATGAATTCCTTTACCATGTAGATGAACAACATAAGAAAATATACTTACTTGAAAAGTAGAATTCCACTCTTTAATCAATTTTCACGATAGTCTCATCTTTTACTCTAAATATTGAGTATTCCAGATGATTTTTTTTATGTCTGAAGCACTAAAATCAACTTCTAACGGATCACATAATCCACAAAAAAAGATAGAATAACATCCTTAGATCCAGTGAGATCTTCCTTCCCCGTGAAGAAGTGTAGTTGACATTCGAATCAGAAGACCACTACCTTAGATTTGGCGAGATCTTCCTTTGACGAGTTCTAGGAGAGCAGCGGCATCACATAGCCTGAAACATCAAGTGAACGGGACGGTCAGACTTGCGCGTTCAGCACTGTGAGTTTCCTTTTCTTTACCATGTTGGTTTGAATGTTGGCTCTATATTCTTTAAGTTTTCTATTGTTGTTTGCTATGTCGATTTTCTGTATTTTGTAAGCCATGTTTCAATTCTTTTTTAGCATTAATAAAAGTGTGTTGGGTGGTGTTCTTGTCGTGCATGTAGGTCCCCACGGGACCAAAGCACATAAACCCGGGTGTTCTTTACTTTGTTTCAATTTCTTGCATTGTGGTTGTATTGGTTTGTATTCGCTGCATTTTGTGGGCAATAAATCAATCGATTTTATTTGGGTATGGTGTTCTTGGTGTCCATTGGACCTACCCCTTCACAGAGAGTGCATGCATAGAGATGAAAACATGTCTAGGTACCCATTAGGTCACCGGAACACTAACTTGTTTATTTTTATAAAATCCAATCCCAAACCAAAACCCGTTACATATAAATGAATAAATAAATAAATACATGTATATAGGTGGCCACATATGATATATCAATAATAAGTATTTTGGTTCTTTTCTGATTTTTGTATGCCTCGTTAGTACTAAGCCTTGCTTTTGGTCCTTTTTTTATGTGTTGTTTTGCTGGCTGCGATGTTGCTGGAAGTGTTCCATGAACCAGTGTCTGAGCCTTGATCAACGTCATCTTCCTGAAATGATACTCGAGGATGCCAGGTTCGTGGAAACTGAGGTCTTGGAAGACGATGAGCACTTGAAAGACGTTTCAGAGCTACCAAACCCAAAGTTCAGCTCCATGCCCTTGAGATTCATAAATGGAGGCTCCGTCGGGGGAGGGAGATCCTTCCTTCTGCTGGCCAGCATATCAACCACATTCCTCATTGTGGGCCGAAGAGTAGGAGATGCCTGCGTGCACAACAGACCCACATGAAACACCTTCAAAGCCTCTTCCTCCGAACACTGGCCTCGAAGCACCGGATCAACAATTTCCAGCAATGTATTTGACGTGAAATTCCCCCAGATCTGTTACATGGCAATGATTATACAGTCAGATTAAGATGTGTCTGTCTCTGAAATTTTCATGGCTGACAAACAATGAGAACCTGAGACACCAGCGACTGGTGGCCCTCGGACGATGTGGCACTGGAACCGGCGTTTCTTCTTCCCGTGAGGGCCTCGTGGAGCAGGACTCCATAGCTGTACACATCTGCTTTCTCAGTCAGCTGCCCATGAATGACATATTCAGGAGCCATGTATCCACTGACAGAAAACAAACCCAAAAGTCAGTCATGGTTTTGGAAGCTTTACAGGATGGGGAGAATGATTCCTCACATGGTTCCCGCAACGCCGGTGCTGAGATGGCTCTGGCCCTCGGCAAAGTACCTTGCCAGCCCGAAATCAGCTATTTTAGGCCGATACTTATCATCCAGCAGGACATTGCTGGCCTTGATGTCTCTGTGAATGATTCTGACAACAGAAGCCTCGTGGAGATAAGCCAGGCCTTCCGCGGTGCCCACGAGGACTTCCACCCTCCTCTCCCAGTCTAAGACGATCTTCTTGAACGAATCTGAGACCAGTAAAAGGAGTGAGATCAGCAGTTAGAAACGATTCATACAAGCAAAGCTGGTTTCTGGGTCAGGAGGTACCGAACAGATAGCGGTCGAGGCTGGAATTGTGGAGATACTCGTAGACCAGGAGACTCTCGGGGCCCTCAACGCTGCATCCAAGAAGCTTAACGAGGTTCTTGTGTTGAACCTGGCTGATCAGATTGACCTCGTTGAAAAACTGATCCACGAACTGGGCGGTGTGGAAGAAGAGACGCTTCACTGCAATCTCCCTTCCATCCGATAGAAGCCCCTGACAAGGAAAGAAGAGAGTTCGAAAACCACCCCACTGAGCAGCCATGGCGCAGGGACGGAGAGGCGTACCTTGTATACCGTGCCAAAACCCCCCTGGCCGAGCTTGTTCTCCAAGCTGAAGTAATTGGTGGCGCTTCTCAGATCCTCGTACTTGAAGCTCAGATGGGATTCCGAAATCATCTTGAATATCTCGGAGGACATCTCTGCATCTATGTTCCAAAATCAGAGATTCAGTACAGGGGCCGGAGATCAAATTGAATAGTTGAATTTTCAGAAAATTGGGCGTTTGGATGTGGCGTGAGATTACTTGGGAAATGGTCTTCGCCCCTGGAAGCTCTCCTCTTCCTCCAGACAAATACTGCGCCTACAGCCAGGAGAACTGCAAAAAATGCCCCGAGCGCACCTCCCAATCGCCGCCGGCGCTTTGCTGGAACCGATTGAAAGTTAGGTTACATTCTATAGAAACCGGTGATTTGAATTGAAGAAGATGAAGCACCTGAAGAATTCGACGGCGGAGGCCCACTGAAGAATGGGTCCAAAGAGTACCGAACGAAGCAGCCGGCGTTCAAGGCCTTCCCGTCGGATCGAGGAAGGCAGCCCAGAACCCTCCTCCTCGCGCTCTCCAGGCATTCCGTACACCCGCTCCTGTTCAGAGACCTCCAGCACTGGGCGACCCCGTAAACGGTGAGCTTCGAAGAAGGGGAGACCGAGGCGTTCCCCTTTCTGTAGTAATCCCTCGCCGCGGAAGCTCCGTGGGTCAAATTCTGGATGAATCCCCTCGCGGTGGTATTGAACTGAGCCTCGTCCTTGGCATCCCGGGACGACCCGCAGACCGAGGAATCGGAGGCGTCGACGGCCTGGAGGGTGAAGTTCTCGTTCCCGTACCGCAGGAAGCAGCCGGATAGGTAGACCCGGGCGGAGATGGAGGGCAGGCAGAGGGGGAGCTTCACCCGGGCCTCCGTGTAGCATAGACGGCAGTCCGTTTTGGAGAGGTAATTCAGGCACTGCCCCATGCCGTACACCCGGCTGGAGGGGCTGTCGCCGGAGACGGACATGACGAAGCCGGTGCCCGAGATGTTCTGGGAGATCGATTCCATGGCGTTCACGAAGTTCACGTCCATATTCTGGGGGTCGGCGGACCTGACCCCGCCGCAGACGCTGCGGAGGAGGACGGTGGAGTCCTCGTAGCCTACGGCGGCGGCCGCGACGACGGCTAAAGTGAAGAGGGCCGGCAGACGGCTTCCCATGAGTCGGTGAGGGAGAGAGGATGGCCGCTGCAGCGGGCGTTCCAGATTCATGGCAGTAGAACGAAACGGAGAGGGGGATTTGGGGTGAATTGAATACTTCCAGTTCGAGAGATTGAGGCCGCCGCAGTATGAACCCGAGGCGGATTCGTCTTTTGACTTTGGGATTCCGGTAATCTGATATCGAAGCTCGGAGAGCCATTATTCAATCGCCGCCACTGTTGCAGAAAACAGGGCCATACCGGAATCGCCGGAGGGGTAGGTCCGCCGGTATACGTATAAAACAAGGACTATATTTTCTATTTTTCAAGTATATTATTATAATATACCATGGAATGTGACGTTTATCGTTATTTAGATTTTAATATTTTCAATAAAATCCGACTACCAGCCCGAGGCGCGGAAATTATGAAGAAGTAAATGATGGTATTATATCATCTTAAAGAATTATTATTTCAAAATATTCTTTATAAAAGTGATTAAGATACTCTACATTTTGTTATATTTATGATATTTATCTGATTGGGTTTATGATTTTTGTTTGGAGAGTTGCAGAAGTCATGATACACCATTTTGACTAACACCGGCGCCGGCCGTACTTAATATTATTAAAAATATAAAAAGTATATGTTTTTCGAACACCTGGACGTCATTTTTTTTGATGATTTTTTTTAATTTCTATAAATATTACTTATAAATATTTATTTTTGATATAAATATTACCAATTTGTTAATAAATAATATATTTATCAATAATCAATTGTGTTATTTACTATTAATTAATATTATATTATTACATTATTAATTAATTAATAGTATAAAAACTAATATTTATAAGATTTTAATTATAAATCTTTATTAGATTTTTTGTTGATATAATTATTAGTAATATATTAATCTGTATTTTTTTTATTAATTATCAATTGTATTGTTTGTTATTAATTAATTATAGATTATTATGTTATTAATATAATTAATAGCATTATAGCTAATATTTATACATCTACTATGGCATACGGTACTCTTGTATATCATCTCTAGCACCCACCTCCATGTCATCTTATGTGGAGGGCGATGGATGTACAATTTCACTGCTTGTACTATGTCCTACCTCTAAGGATGGTGACTATTGACTAGAACTCTCACTAACACATGAACAAGATAGATGTTGTGTTGAAGATATATCTGCGAATCAGAGACTAATAAAGAACGATCAGTCAACATCTATCTCTACAACAAATGTTGGCATGCTAACAGGCTCTGACTGTGTCTGTGCCTCTGGTTGTGGTTGTGGATCATATGCAGTAGGGGCCGAAGAAGCATCTGACTGATCATGATGAACACTCTCCTCTCATGCCACGTGTGAATCCATAATAGGGTCATCACCCCCTGTCACATCTATATCAGACTCAACAACCTCAGCATTACCCGACGAATCAAAGAAAATCTCATGATAAATCTCATCCATGAGAGGAAGCAACTCTATCACAACTCTATGAAAATATGCTCGGTCGCTCTACCAAACCAGAGATTCGAATGAGATGAGTGATACGAGCATCATGCGAAAACAAATTATGCTATTAAGTAATGTTAACAAAAAACTGTTCAATAGTGGAAGAAAAAATTATTACAAAGTCATGATAATCTTGTCCGTGTTGCGTAAGAAATATCACTAGGGACATACAGTAGTAGGGCGCATAATCCAACTGATCAAATAAATGCATACGTATTCTGTCGACCCCTCGTAATCGAGACTCATGTCATCCATCCCCTAACTCAATATATCTTGCATGTTGTCTCCTTTAGTAAAAGTCTCGTTTCCCTGACATCTTTAGGGAATGAAGTGAAGATAACTGACTGAGCGATGCAAGAATGAGCTGATAGAATCCGAACTACCTCATAACCCTATCAGTCTGATGTCACTCAGCAATATGAAAATGAATCAAAGGAACGATGCATGAGCTGACAACAAGCATCGTCGTACAATATGGTGAGAGACTCTGGATGATAGCTTCAGTATACGACATCCATGAATTTGAAAAAAAGAATAATCAATTAATAAATGAAGGCGTGTACAATACGAAATAATGAATTAACTATATAATTAAAAACCACTTACAACGCTTGGTCGAAGATTGTCCAACATAAGTATGTAAGCCTGTACATCATGTCTCGGTGTATCTGAATGTCGATGTGTTTAACTCCACTTGTAGATGACATTGTTATAGTAATATTTCATAATAGAAAGTTATACATTTGATTTTGACATTAGAAGAAAGGAATAGCATATCATCATTCACGCAGAGACTCTGCTACAATATCAATAAACAATAGCGCAAGTGTATGTGGAGCCAAGCGAGAGATGCACACTCATATCCACATCTGTATAAGAATAACACATCGTGTGATATGCATTTTATCGATACGACATGCGTTGTATAACACCCTGTATGTATATGTGAGGCATGCAGACCCCCAACTATACCGCTCTACCTGATCTAAGCCCTCTAATAAAGGTAAATACATCAAATGTGCAAATGTAGTCGAATGATCAACAAATATCGTACCACCGATCAGCCTCAAAATGTATACATGTGCAAATCGTAGCATGATGATATCGTCAGCATCATCGGCTAGATGAGCGAAATGCTAGTCTATCCACGACACACGTAATTGATTGTCGACGACGTACTTGTCATCATCATGGACCTCAATGCCCAGTAATCTGTGAACCATCTCAAACCAATTTGCACCGACTTGGCCTGTCACAGCTGCACCGTTGATGGGGAGACACAACATAATGGTCACATCCTGTAGTGTAATAATTATCCCCCCTTTGTAAAATGGAATGTATGTATCTTTGATCTTCATCTCTATGCAAGCACAACAATGGGAAAACAATGGATACATGTGAAGTCACACATCACTACACCGTAGAACCCATCACGATGAAGATGAGAGACGATAGTAGGAGGAGGTGCAGCATGATGAAAATAATGAGATCTCCATACACTCAAAGCAGACACTTGATGTCTCTCTAAAACCAGCCATGAAACATGCCTATCCTAGATTGTAAGCAATAGAGGACCCGCCATATGTACATTTGATACCATGGTTACTTTTTTATAGTTAATTCAATAAATTTTGTAAACTATATTTAAAAAAACTACAACAAGAAAAATGAGGTAGACAATTAGCATGTATAATTCAGCATTATGATGAAAAAAAGGTAAGCAAATATATGCGGCTGATGTTGTTGTAGTCTATCAAATTATTGTTTTAATGATCTCTAATCATGTTTAATTTATTTCTAAATATTTTTTTATGTAAATCACCCGTGATGAAAACCCCGCATAGAACATGTGACTACATGATATATTTAATCGATCGTGTGATTTGAATGATAGATTTGAATGATAGATTTGAAGACAATTCATTTAGAGGCTGAACCTCTTTTTATTCATTTTCGTTGTCTGTTTATTTTTTTAATAGTTAAATAATCACAAAATTCTTTCTGATTGAATCTAGAAATGAAACAAGATGGAGTTAAAACATGTCAGAAATAGAGCAAATCATAGATAAAAGGATTCATTAATTAAACGTCTACATATGAAAAATGTACACATTCATGATAAAATACATAAACTCGATCATAGATGATGGGAAGTTGAGCTCTGTCCTGCCACCTGGTGACATCTCTTACAACTATGCCCTTCTGCATGAAAAATGTTGCATCATAGCCCCCTCCCCATTGCCGAGGTCAGTCCATCTCATTTCTAATACGAGTAGACTTTGGTAGTCCCACGGGGCACAATCTGGTAATATAAATCCAATAATTGAAAAATGATAGAAATAAAAAAATCATAAATGAAAAAACCAAAATACAAAACCTGGAAATATCATGGATGATAGTCGGTTGATCAGCAGATAAGGTAATAGAATGAAAGTCACTAATAGGCATCCAAGGTGCACTATAACAGTTAACCAGAGTGCTCACATGATACACCGGGTCAACATAGAACTCCCATGATATGTTCATTGATGCACAAGTTGCAAAAACACGTGCACAAAGATATCTCAATGTTCGAAAGTTACTACAATCACAGTACCTGTTATCCAACATGACCACCAGCTCTCGACCATTGTTGTTTGTAACCCGTTCGTGACACTCTCTTACCTGAAAGTGGCTCCGTACCTGATCAAAGTTTATAACACGCAATGTTGACGCGTCATGCAGTATCTGATCAATGAAACTTTGGAAATGCTGAGTAAAACACATTCTATTTTACATCCTTTGATAGGCCTGATGAGACTATTCAACAAATTACTTCACACATTTATAAAATGTCTCATGTACTATCCCTGTGATCAGTAGTTTACACACACCATTGAAGACCCCATTTATGCAATCCATTATATTAGTAGTCATATGACCATATCTCCAACCACCATCATATGCTAATGACCATTTTTCATTTGAAATTTGCATCATATAATCAAACACATCTTGAATAGACCTTTTAATTTCTCCAAGACTTTGATCAAACCTTTCTTGTTGGGGATCGTATGCTGAAACCATAAGAGAGTAATGTATTTAAAAGGATATTAAATTTTCTTTCAAAAAAAAAGTTCAGAAAAACATACCCAACTTGATGACCAACTTCTTTATTGCCTCATATCTGAAATGATTATACATACTACTTGAAATAAGTTTAATTTAATATCGATGATAAGCATTCAATTATCTCTATGAAACCCCATCACTATTAATGGCCTCTATAATCGCTCGATGACGATCAAATATCAGACACATGCCCTAGTTTTGTGTGACATGAATGTGTATACATTCCAAAAACCAACTCCATGATTCAAAATTTTCCTTTTCAATAATAAATAATACAAGTGGTATAAGAGAAAAATTACCATCATGTGTGGTAGAAATAAGTAGAACACCTGTATACTTTCCATAAAAAAAAGTTCCATCGACTTGAATGAACTATTTACAATAGGGGAAAACAGTGATACATGGTTTGAATGCCCAAAAAATCCTATTGAACTTCACCTTTGACTGATCAACTCGGTGATCAGGGGAGACATACTCAACAATGTAAAAATGATAAAGAATATGATTGTTGAGAGATAACAATCTCATAAGCTGCGACAACATTGTATATGATTCATCCCAATCACCATACACTTTCACAATTGCCTTTTGTTTTGCATTACAATGTTTACCATTGGATATCTTATAGTTAAACAACTATTGTATTCATTCCTAAACAAGGGACACATGATCATCTTGACACGTTCATATTATCTCTACAATAACAGTTGATATAAAATCTGCATCAAGTGAAGAGTGATCCTGCGACAAACTTGGATGTACACAAGTGTGTGGGCCTTCTAATTTGGTTATCTTACAACATGAAAAAATTTATCATATATTGACCTCATTTGGAATTTATATTCCTGACTGTATTTGTCACATTGAATGAGATATTTCTCATTCTTTGACTCATCAACCACAAATGAAAAATGCCTCTCTATATGGTATTGTTTTATCACATTTTTCAAGGCAACATTACTTTCAAACTTCTACCCAACATAGATGGTGTTATTAGTTGATATAGATCTATTCTCTATAATGTTAGGGAATTCAGTAGCCGGTGTAATGTAATCCCAATCAAAATATTGTGTACGTGAAATTCCTTCGACTAAGGAAGTCAATAGTGTAGGATGATTACCATTAACTAGTGGATTCTTATCTATCAGAGGAACCTCAGAAGGTTCATTCCCCACATCATCTCATGATGCCTCACTAGATACTTCCTCATCAGATAAACTATCATTCAATAAATCAGAAGTGCACACAGGGATGTCCCCTACATTTCCTTCCAAAAGTTTACCATCTTCTTCATAATTTGTTTTTATCATAGGATTCATATGAGTAGGCAATGAATGGGAGTGTTGTAAAGGACCTACTTCTATAGAGCTCACAAAACATGGTTTTGTAGCAGTAGGTTTCACCTCATCAAGATTATAAATCACCACATATAATTCCATTAGACCATTACTACACTACTGCCTGAATAATAATTATGCAACCATCCAATCCTCATCATCGACAAGAGGATACTAAGTATGCCAAAAACGTTCAGGATATTGAAGATGTCGATATATAATTAAAGTAATTGATTAATCAACCCTTAGTTTTAATCAACTATGAATATTATTACGAATTCCATCCAATTTCACACAATCACGAAGATTTTCCACTCTTATAGGTGGAAAACTATAGCTAAAACCTTTCTTGGTATAAATTACCCCATCATTACAGTATATTTGTGGAGACATGATTACCTAGAAAAAAAATAATTAATAAAATATTATACACCACATCATTAAAATTTTAAATTTCTTAAATTAGTTATGATTAAATAATTAACTTGATCTTGTGACCTTTTCTATGAATTGTTTTATCATTATTTGATAAACCAACCAAAACCTAGGGGGCTCCTAGCGCCTCTATTATCTCAGATTTCAGAAACCATTAGTCTCATCTCAAATATGGTGTAAAAATCCATATTAAAACAACAACACTTCTTGTAAAATTCCCTTTTATTACAATGAAACTCACATGCAAGTGAGGGGGTATAAGGGTTTGAGATACATACTATTTTTTAAGTGGACACACATGTTCTTACATATTTAGAGGGAGAGATGGAGCACATGTAATCAATGAGGAAAACAAAATGCAATTATTAAAAATTATATAACTAGAAAAAACACTACATGAAATTTCAATCATACATTGGTTGGTCATCTCAATATCATCCAATTATTACAAATTAAATAATAATATACAAAAAAACTACAACATGCAATTTCAATCATATATTAGACGGTCATCTCAAGATCAGTCAACATTCTAGATTGCTAACATGTTTGTTTGAGATATTTATTATTTTCTAAATATTGTAAATTTACTTATAACTATAACTATATATATATATATATATTAGGTATTTGGAGGCACAATTACAATGAAACACACACACACCTCACAACCACAAGGCCTGAAAGATAGGTCATAGCCCCCTAAGGGGTAACCCACCCATTAATCCTCTTTATTTATTATTATATACATGACCCATAAGCCCATTTTCTTAAGGCCTCAATATTCTCTTGGCCCATCGAATTCATTTTATTCCGAGATTCTACACACCATTGCCACTAATTCACAAACCCTACATCACATCGCTGGAAACCAGTCATTAGAGCAACACCGATGCAACCTTCCATCCAAGAAACATCAACAAACAAACCTTCCCAACCAACCTTCAATGTCAGTTCACCCCATGTCTGCATTGCACATCCCACACCAACATTGCCTCAACAACAACCACTGACTCACCAGCACACCGTGGTGAAGCTACCCTAGCTGCAGCAGATTAGAACCCCTCTCATCAATCACTGGCATCCAAGCCTCCACCGCATGCATCCGGTGGACCACCACCCCACTGTCTAGCAGGGTTCGCCTATTCCGTTGTTGATGAAGGCTTACATCGCTGATGCCATCGCTTGATGACTGCTTACACAGTGATCAAAAGCCTTTAGGACTGCCTGTTGACTTCTTACACACTGATCGAAATCCGTAAGTCTTCCAGTTGACTACCCGCACAATGATCGAAAGATGCTTCATCGTTGTAATTGTTTGTCGACTCCTTCACACTGACTGGAAGCCGCACACCCCAGCCATCACAACTGTCCCACCACCATCTCCCGTCGTCAAGTGAGGTCCCTCCTACAACATGCCTACAACACAGGCCCACACAAACGTCACCACCCAAATAAATTAGGGGAAAATTACAGATCTGCTGGGTATTTAACCCCAACCCTGTAACATCCCAGGTATTTATAGAATAATACATTTTTATATCTACTAATATTTATGAATAAGATATTAATTTCATGTTAAATGGTACGCTTTGTCCGATCGCATACTTGATACACAACAACGAGTTTCTTTGATATCTTATGTTGCACACAACACTGAGTTATATCGAAAAATAATACAATAATAATATTATTATTTTAAATGGTAGTTAATGCTTAACAGTTGTATTGAAGAGAATAAATAAAACTAACTAAAATATGATTAAAAATATTTTTTAAATGTTTTTACTTTTATCCAATAAATTTTAGAGGCTTAAAGTGAGAATAAATCCAATTTTAAGCATAAAATTTTATAATATTTTTTAAAAGGTCATTTTAATGCCTTTTGATGGTGAACCCTTTTTAAATCTAGTTTTGTCACTTTTATATGTTTTAATTGAAAAAATAAACTTCTTATATAGAAGAGGGACATAAAAATTTACTTTTTTTTAATTTTGATATTTTTACGATAAAATTTATTTTTTTAATGAATAATGAAAAAATACTGCATTTTAATTCAGAACTGTCTTTTCATCTAATTTATTTATATAGTTAGGTTATATTTTTAATTGGTTTTAAAGTGTAATTAGATTATGTTTTTATAATTTAATACAATTTTTTTCATTGTAAGTAATCTCAAAATTAAATTGGACATAAACACATGTCAATCTTTTGATAGTTTTTACTTCTTAAAAACCCATTTTCTGGTTTTGACAACGATAATTAATTTTAAATTAATTTATGCTAATTCTGTGTTTTGAATTTGGAAAAGTGAATTTAATATTTGGAATCATAAGGTCCAAATTATGTAAATAGGTACCTTTTATTTTAGGACATTATGAATAGTAACTTCAGTAATAATTTTTATTTTCCATAGTTAAAGGGTAAATCAGATAAATAAGGGTAAACATAATATTATAATAATTTAAAACTATCATAACAAGTGTCTTAATCCCATTTTATGAGATATGTCCAACCATGAGCATCCTTGGGTCGAATTTAGGACCCCATGTAGCCACTTGAGTGTGATAATGACCTTTTATAATATTTAATTTAAAGAAAAGGGAAATATAAAATAAACGTGTATCTCCTAACTAAACCAATTTTAATTTGGGTTTTATAAATGATATATTTGACTATAAATATTAATTAGAAATATAAAAATATTTCCTACATCATGGTATTTTATTTATAATTTTTAGACATTAAATAAATAAATATATTTATGACACAATGATGATGCAACAATTACCTTATTAATGAAATATTAAAATAAATGATATTATAAATATTAAAATAAATGTAATTTGAACATTTTGATGCCATCCATGAATTTTTTGGATTAAATTGACATTTTAGGGATGAGTTAATGCCTTTTTTAAGGAATCAAGTTGTTATGACTTTAAAAATATCAATATCTAAATAGTGTCAAAATTGAAATAAATGAGTTTTTAAAAAAATACTATTTTATTAAATGATATAATAGTCCTAACAATATAATATTTTTCCAACTGAATTTTATAATGTTAAAAATTTCATTAATGATCCTCTTGTGGTTCTCTTGTAATTTTATAGTAACTATAGTAACCATATATTATGAAAAATACAAGAAGACATGGTAAGAGTTAATGTTTTTAACTAAGGGTTAAAGCTAAAAGATAAGGTTAATTTTGAGACCTAAACTTATCTAAAACCTATTAGTTTAGAGGATTTCAACCCATAGTCAAATTATCCTAGAAATTTATCACTTTTTAACTATTATAATTTTAAAATAAATTTATAATAAAATAATATTTCAAGACTTTCCTAAAGTTCCCCTCCTCCCTCTTATAAAAGGCCAACACTACTACCCACTTACTCACACATCTCAAAACCCTTTAATGGTCCAAATTCTACTCAAATAATCTCAAAACATACCTCAATTTATCCTAGAATGTAACACCCCAAGCTTCCATGGTACGTTTCCCTTTGAGTAATGCAATAGCGTGTGTTGTACGCAACTTCGAGTTCTAACACACACCACAACCAATCAAACTAGCCGTTATAAATAGTAATACCTACTTTTTGAAATTTTATAAATTTTATCTCTCAAAATGGACTTCATTTTTGGATTCAGAATATCGAATTTATCCTAGGGTGAAATTTTGGTACTTTTTGGATAACTTTTATATTTTGATGAATAGTGAAAATTAGTAAATTTTAATTAAAAACAACTTTTTTAATCAAAATAATTAATAGTGATAAATTATTAATTTGAGTGGTTTTAAAGCATATTTAGAATATATTTTTACCATTTAATACAATGTTGGTCATTGGACATAATTTCACAATTAAACCAGACATAAACAAGTGTCAATCTTTTGATAGTTATTATATCTTAAAAACTCGCTTTTTGTTTTGACAGCGGGAATTAATTTTAAATTAATTTCTGCCACTTCTGTGTTTTGAATTTGGAAAAATGGATTCCATATTTGGAATCAGAATTTCCAAATTGTTTAAATAGGTAACTTTTATTTTTAGACATTTTGAATAATTACTTCGGTAAATATTTTATTTACCATGGTTAAAGGGTAAATCCGGTAAATAAGGGTTAAAAAATAATATTATAATAATAATAAATTACCCTAAAATGTGTCTTAACCTTATTGGTGGATACATGTCCGACCATGAGAATCTTTGAGTTGATTTTTGGGACCCCATGGAGCCACTTGTAGGTGATAGGGACACTTTATTTTAATTAAGATAAAGTAAATACAAAAATGACATAACCTTATATCTTTTAGAAAAATAATTTTTACATAGGGTTATGTATGTTATATTTTAAATTATAAATATTCATTAGAAAGATAAAAATATTTCCTACATAATTATATTTTATTTATAATTTTTAGACATTTAAAAATTAAAAATATATATGACACAATAATGATGTAGTATTTTCCTTATTAATGAAAGAATCAAATAATTGGTATTATAAATGTTAAAATAAATATAATTTGAAAGTTTTGATGACATAAACGAATTTTATTGGTTAATATGACATGTTAGGATTGGTTAAATAAATTTGGTTCGAATTAATAAAGTTGTTAAGACTTTAACAAAAATCAATTATTGAGTAGTGTCAAAATTGACATAAATGAGTTTTTAAAACAAATATTATATTATTAATTTATATTCTATTCCTAAAAACCTAAGGTTCGTCCAAAGGACTTATATCATTATTAGTGTATCATTAATGAACCATTTGGTGGTCGCTTGGATGTATATAGTAATTTTATTAACTATATATTATAAAAATACAATGTGAGATGGTAAGTGTTAAACTAATTAACCAAGAGTTAAAACTAAAAGATAAGGTTAATATAATGACACAAACCTGTATAAAATCTATTGGTTGAAAGGATTTCGACCCATCCCCACCTTATACTTTTAATAATCCCCTTTGGATCCATTATAAACTGAATATGATTTTATTATAAAATAATACTTTAAGTTTTTCCTAAAGAGCCCCTCACCCCTCTTATAAAAGGTAACTCCCACTTCTCATTAATTCACACCTTCAAAGCCATTTGGATCGGCCAAACCCTACCAAAATATCCTCCCAACTTCCCTCACTTCATACCATAGGCCTTAGTTTTATCAGAAAGCCAATCTAAGGAGCCCTTTTGATCAAATCAAAAGGAAGAACCCGAAGAAGAGGTAACGTCTTCACCACCCTCTTTAAAGTTCCTTTCTTCTTCAACTTCTTCTTTCCTTGTTATTTACATTCTAAAATAATAAATACAGTACCTTCTATATAATATGATGTTATTATATTTATGGAACAAACAAATTCATTATTCCATCCATCCCTTGAATGACATGTCACCATACGTGCGTACGTACGACCTACCGTCTCCACGTTGTGGTGTAATTGTTATTAAATATACTATTATTTAGATGAGTATAATAATGATGTATAATTAATTTAAATAATAAATATAACATGATAATTATTCTTTCTATATGATATACCATCCAATTATATATTATTTTAATATCAAAAGAATGATATTGTCGCTCGTACGTACGTACGGATTACCGTCTCCACGAACGCGATGAGATTCATTCCCCATCATATCCATTCAAGAATAAATTTTATTGGATGATTAAAAATAATATTTAAGGACTTAATATCATTCTGGATATGAGTATGATACAACCTATCCATAACAAACACGACTTATATAAAAGAAAATGAGTAAGTTAACACCCAAAACGACAATAATACTAAGATTTTATTAACAAAGCGATGTTAAAAGATAATATATGATATCATATTAATATATATGATTATTTTATAATTCAATAACAAATTATTTAACCATTATACATGAGTTTAACCTACCATCAACCAAGGAAAAGTACAAGGTAAGGGTTATTTCACAATCTCTTCATTATCAGAGGTTGTTTATACGTAATTATCTACTGGGACGTCTTTATCATCCACATCCATATTTCTTAAAAATGTATTTAAAAACATTCTTGATATTTTATATAATATGGGTTAAAGTCATTTATACCCTTGTTTTACTTTTTATAATAGGTTTATAAAGGAATATTTCCGTTGTTTTCCAAACAAGGTCATTTTTAACATTTTCGACAGAATTAAGGTAAGAATGTCTTTTTTTAACTTATACAGCGGGTGCAGCTATTTTCCACCGTTATAACATCTTCAAAGCTTCCCTTACAAGATTATAAGAATATTTTCAAAATAAACATTTTCTATATGTGACTCTTAAATGATTTCAAAATATAAAGAGATATGTCTCTAAAAAAAGGTTTTGATTTCATCTATGTCAACATCCTTTGATGGATTTTAAGTTTATTTGAAGTTGATTTATTATGATATAAAAATTCCATATTGTATTGAAGTTTTTGTGATATGTTTGACTGTGGATGTGCTATTTTTATACCATTCATTTCTTATGATTAAAGTATTGACATTTCATATGCTAGTTTTAATACGAATGTTTATGATATGTTTAAACCTTTTCATATGAGGAATGCATTGGACTTAGTAAGTGACGGGTGGAGCCTGCTATAGCTCCTCAATGCATCGGTAGGTCTCATGAGACAACTAGACAAGGAATTGTCCAAGGCCCTTTCCCAATTTGATTTATGGTTTTGGTCGAGGCCTTAATCATTTTAGATGTCTTGGCCGAGGCCTTGAAAAAATATTTCAAAATGTACAGAATTATACAATCCCTCATTATGGAAATAATATTGATGGTTCATATGGTCATTCGACTAATATAATACCCATGATTATGTTTTATTATGACATTATTTACTCAGATCATAATCTTGCCATAAAAGTATTCATGTTTATTATTGGTAAAGGCATGTGGTTTTCAATTATTTACCATGCTTAATATTTATTTCATTTTCTACTGTATTACTTACCCTTACTGAGCATTTGAGCTCAACCCTTTCTTATGTTTCATTTTCCCAGGATATGAAGAAGTTAGTTATGAGTGACCTGCAGGCATAATCTAGGAGGCTTGGATGCTTCTAATGAAATATATTATTGTTGTATTTCTGTTCAAGCTATAAAGTGGATCATATGTATGAATATTGTTTCCAATAATACTAAAATGATCGGTGTTTTGAGACATGATTTCCTTGTAATCATGCCAATGTTATGTGATAATGCACTGACTCTGGGTAACTGGGGCCGGGGTGTTACAATTGGTATCAGAGGAAGTTTAGTACAAACCTTAGAAACTAGATTTAGATAAACTCTGATTAGAGAACATAACCCAAAGATAGACTTTGAGGATTAGTATAGAAGAACTTCCTAGAATTTTTGTATTGTAGAGATTTTGTGAGTTTTCCGAGCAATACATCCCTATCTAGATATGAGCAGGTAGAAGTGGCTCTAGCAAAGATGTACCTAAGGGTAAAACCCAAAAACACCGCTTTGAGCTTGACTCGAACGGGAACTGGTGCACGATAACGGGCCTTGCTGCACTATTGGTTACGATACTCCCAAGGGATATGCTTAGGATAATTCTCATTTTCTTTACCAAACATTATGAAGGGTTATGAGTATATAATTCTCAAAGAAAACTTTTTTATGATTATGGATTATATCCATAAACTGTTGAATTTATGTTAAGTGTTTTAGAAGTTTGTAATTATATAGTTCAATTCATAAACTAATCTAGTTTATGCCATTGTTTAGAAATGACACCTAGTGGAAGGAATGAAAACCGTATCAAAGCACGCACTCCATGTAGGGATTTCCCTCCTACTCAAGATAATTATAGTGGAGCTAGTGATGCAACTGGTGCTGATCAGCTTATCACCATACTGGGATAACTCACTCAGGTTATGAATAATAACCTTACCCGTATGGAGCACCCAGATCCACAGCCTGGAGGATCAATGTTAGATTGCTTCATGAGGCAACAACCACCGACATTCAATGGGAGTACAAATCCCATAGTAGCTGAGCAATGGATAAATTCCTTAGATAAAATATTCCATGCCTTGGGGAGTAGTGAAAGGGAAAAAGTTGTCATGGAAATTTATCGCCTCACTGGAGATGCTGATCAATGGTGGTCATTGATACAAAACACGAAGGAAGATGATGAAGTATCAGATATGGAATGGAGGGAGTTCAAAGAGCTGTTCTTAGAAAAATACTTTCCTCGAGACCATCGAGCATATATGGAAAGGAAATTTATGAGTCTGAGGCAGAAAGAGGATGAGAATGTTGCAAAGTAAGAGGCTAACTTTACAAGGTTAGTGAGGCATGATGCTGATTATATACATAACCCAAGGAGTAAGATTGATCGTTTCTTTGATGGGTTAAAACCATTTCTCCATCGAGCATTAGTCTCGCAAACCTTCTCATCATATAAAGATATTGTCTCATGTGCTATCAAGACAGAAAATGAATTCTCTAAGTCTTATGACTTTAAATCAAAGAAAGAGAAGAAGAGATCTGCTGAATACTCTGGGAAAGGAAATAAGGAAACAGAGAAGAAGGGTAGAATTGAATTTCCACCCTATGATAATTGTGGAAGGAAGCACCCTGGTGCCTGTCTAAAAGGAAATGGAGTATGCTACAAATGTGGACAGAAAGACCATCTAGCTGGTGATTGTAAAGGAAAGAAAGACACTACCGATGTTCAATGCTACAATTGCAGGGATATGGGACATTATGAAAATGAATATCCTAAGCATCAAGGAAACTTACCTCAAAAAGGCCAAGGGATCAAGGCCAAGCTTATGCAATCACTACTATTGAGGTTGAAGCCCCGAAAGACGTGGTGGAAGGTAATTTAATGGTTTCCTCAAGCTTAGAAAATGCATTATTTGATTCAGGATCATCGTATTGTTTAATATCTTCCCAGTTTGCTAAGAAAATTAGATATTTACAATTTGATTTAACAAGGGAGTTATTAGTTAAAACTCCTAAGAGAAGTATCATTGCATTGAAGTTTTGTGAATCAGTCCCCATTAGAGCACATAAATGTTCTTTATTCACTTATCTCATCATCATACCTATGATTTAATTTTATATAATCCTTGGTATGGATTGGATTTCAGACCATGATGCAAAGATTTATTATAAGAAGAAGGAGGTTACGATTCTTGATGATGATGATAAGGAACACCTTATCTTTAGAGCATAATCGTCACCACCCAATTCTTATCTAGATCCGCCCCCAGTAGCTCAAATAAATTCAATTATCAGGGAGGAAGAGAATGAAATAACTGTGGGTGAGGAAAGGAATGTTCAAATAGAGGATGTACCTATTGTGAGAGAATATGTTGATGTGTTTCCAGAAGATTTACCTGGACATCCTCCAGAATGAGAAGTTGAGTTTTTCATTGATTTAATTCCTGGTTCAAGGCCCATATCGAAAACACCTTATAGAATGGCCACTGTGGAATTATTTTAACTAAATAAACAACTAGAGGAATTGAGTAATAAGGGATTTATTCACCCTAATGTTTCTCCATGGGGATCCCCTGTCCTTTTTGTTAAGAATAAAGATAGATCTATGTGGTTGTGCATTGACTATAGGGAGATCAATGCTATAACAATAAAAGAAAAGCATCCCCTACCTCGCATTGATGATTTATTTGAACAACTTCATGGAGATCAATACTTTTCAAATATTGACCTTCGATCTGGATATCATCAGTTTTGTGTGAAGAAGGAAGACATTTTGAAGACAGTATTTCGAACCAGGTACGAGCATTACGAGTTTACAGTAATGTCTTTTGGACTGACTAATGCACCCTCTGTATTCATGGATCTAATGAATAGAGTTTTCAAGGAATATCTTGATGAATTTGTAGTGGTATTTATTGATGATATCTTGGTATACTCCAAAATCTACAAAGATCATGAAAATCAATTGCGCATTATATTGAAGACTCTGAGAATACATGAATTATATGGGAAGTTTAGCAAGTGTGAATTCTGTCTTTAGGAGATTTCTTTTCTTGGCCATATTGTCTCTAAGGATGGAATCTCTGTTGATCCTTATAAGACCAAGGAAATCCAAGAATGGCCAGCACCAATGAGTATAACCGAGGTACGCAGTTTTATTGGTTTAACAGGTTATTATCGACGTTTCGTCCAGAACTTTGCCTGGTTGTCTAACCCATTAACAAATCTCACATGTAAAGGGGTTAAATTTGTCTGGACAAAAGAGTGTGAAGAATGTTTTGAAGAACTGAAGAGAAGATTAGTCAATGGTCCTATATTGACTCTACCATCGGGGAATTATGGGTTCGTTATTTATAGTGATGCATCGAAGAAAGGTCTTGGTTGTGTCCTTATGAAGAATGATAGAGTTATTGCCTATGCGTCACGACAGCTGAAAATTCATGAGCAAAAATATACTACTCATGATATTGAGTTAGCTGCTGTAATATTTGCCTTGAAGATTTGGAGACACTATCTCTATGGTAAAAAATGTGAGATTTATACTGATCACAAGAGTTTGAAATATATTTTCTCACAAAAGGAGCTCAACATGAGGCAAAGGAAATGGCTTGAACTACTTAAGGATTATGATTGCACGATACACTACCACCCGAGGAAGGCAAATAAGGTGGCATATGCTTTAAGTAGAAAGGATCATGGAATTTTTAACAAGATGAGAGTAGAAAAGGATCCTATATACATGGATCTAGTAAAGATGGATATGGGAATCACCATGGAAAGTGAAACATCAATACTTTTTCAAATGGTTGCCAAACCATATTTACTATAAAGGATAAAGAGTTCTCAGACCGGTTATGAAGAGTTTAAAAAGAAGATTAAAGCTATGAATGATGGGAGATTGAATGACTTTGTATATAAAGATAGAATTTTGAAGTTTGGGAAGAGACTTTGTTTTCCCAATATACCTGATCTAAAAAGGGAATTGTTGGATGATTCTCATAGTTCCAATTTCTCTATACACTTTAGGAGCACCAAAATGTATAGAGATTTAAAGGAACATTTTTGGTGGGACAACATGAAGAGGGAGATTGCTGATTTTGTGTCAAGATGTATAGTTTATCAACAAGTGAAAGCTGGAGTGAAAGCTGGAAGGCAACAGACTGGAGGAGTCATGTAACCTCTTCCCATACCTGAGTGGAAATGGGATAATATTACGATGGACTTCGTCATGGGGCTACCAAAGACTCCTAGAAGGAACGATGAAATATGGGTCATTGTTGATCGTTTTACCAAGTCAACACATTTTCTTGCTATAAGAGAAGATCTACCACTTGAACGTCTAGCAAGACTATATATTAATGAAGTTTTGAGACTTCATGGAGTTCCCCTATCGATTGTCTCGGATCGTGATCCCTATTTTACACCAAGATTCTGGAAAAGTCTTCAGAAGGCCTTGGATACTGAAATTTGTTTGAGCACTTCTTACCACCCTCAAACAGATGGACAATCAGAACAGACTATTCAAACCTTAGAAGACATGTTGAGATCATGCTCACTTGACTTTCAGGGTATGTGGGATCAATATTTACCTCTGGTGGAATTTTCCTATAACAATAACTTCTATTCAAGTATTCGGATGACACCATATGAAGTGTTGTACGAAAAGAGATGTCACACACCAACCTATTGGGATGATGTTGGTGAAAGAAAACTTGTTGGCCCAGAACTAGTGGAGGAAATGATGGAAAAGGTAAAGGTAATCCAAAACCACATCAAAGCAGCTCAAAGTAGGCAGAAGAGCTATGTCGATAATCGAAGGAAGGATTTGGAATTTCATGTAGGAGATCATGTTTTCTTGAAGGTATATCCATGGAAGGAAGTTATACATTTCGGTAAGAAATGTAAATTGAGTCCCAGGTACATCAGACCATTCAAAATTCTAGAACAAATTGGGGTTGTAGCTTACCGATTGGCAATGCCGCCAAGTCTCTCCAAAGTACACGATGTGTTCCACATATCACTGTTGAGAAAATACATGCCTGACCCAACGCATTAATCACCTATGAGGAATTAGAACTAGAACCTGATCTATCTTATTGCGAAGATCCCATCGGGATTCTTGATATGAGAGAACAAGTGCTGAGAAACTGGATGACCCATCTGGTAAAAGTTTTATAGAGAAACCACAAGATGGAAGAGGCAATGTGGGAACCCGAAGAACTTATGATAAAGAACCACCTGAGTCTTTTTATACAGTAATTTTCTAGAAATTTCAAGGACGAAATTATTTGAAGGAGGGGAGAATGTAACAACCCAAGCTTCCACGGTACGTTTCCATTTGAGTAATGCAATAGCGTGTGTTGTACGCAACTTCGAGTTCTAACACACACCACAACCAATCAAACTAGCTGTTATGAATAGTAATACATACTTTTTGAAATTTTATAAATTTTACCACTCAAAATGGACTTCATTTTTGGATTCGGAATATCGGATTTAGCCTAGGGTAAAATTTTGGTACTTTTTGGATAACTTTTATATTTTGATGAATAGTGAAAATTACTAAATTTTAATTAAAAACAACTTTTTTAATCAAAATAATTAATAGTGATAAATTATTAATTTTAGTAGTTTTAAAGTATATTTAGAATATATTTTTACCATTTAATACAATGTTGGTCATTGGACATAATTTCACAATTAAACCAGACATAAACAAGTGTCAATCTTTTGATAGTTATTATATCTTAAAAACACGTTTTTTGTTTTGACAGTGGGAATTAATTTTAAATTAATTTCTACCACTTCTGTGTTTTGAATTTAGAAAAATGGATTCCATATTTGGAATCAAGATTTAAAAATTGTGTAAATAGTTAACTTTTATTTTTAGACATTTTGAATAATTACTTCAGTAAATATTTTATTAACAATGGTTAAAGGGTAAATCCGGTAAATAAGGGTTAAAAAATAATATTATAATAATAATAAATTACCCTAAAACGTGTCCTAACCTTATTGGTGGATACATTTCCGACCATGGACATCTTTGGGTCGATTTTTGGGACCCCATGGAGCCACTTGTAGGTGATAGGGACACTTTATTTTAATTAAGATAAAGTAAATACAAAAATGACATAAGCTTATATCTTTTAGAAAAACAATTTTTACATAGGGTTATATATGTTATATTTTCAATTATAAATATTCATTATAAATCTAAAAATATTTCCTATATAATGATATTTTATTTATAATTTTTATACATTGAAAAAGTAAATATATATATGACACAATAATGATGCAGTATTTTCCTTATTAATGAAAGAATCAAATAATTGGTATTATAAATGTTAAAATAAATATAATTTGAAAGTTTTGATGACATTCATGAATTTTATTGGTTAATATGACATTTTAGGATTTCTTAAATGATTTTTTTTCGAATTAATAAAGTTGTTAAGACTTTAACAAAAATCAATTATTGAGTAGTGTCAAAATTGACATAAATGAGTTTTTAAAACAAATATTATATTATTAATTTATATTCTATTCCCAAAAACCTAAGGTTCATCCAAAGGACTTATATCATTATTGGTGTATCATTAATGGAACAATTGGGGGTCTCTTGGATGTATATAGTAAGTTTATTAACTATATATTATAAAAATACAATGTGACATGGTAAGTGTTAAACTAATTAACCAAGAGTTAAAACTAAAAGATAAGGTTAATATAATGACCCAAACCTGTCTAAAATATATTTGTTGAAATTATTTAGACCAATACCCACCTTAGACTTTGAATAATCCACTTTGGATCCATTATAAACTGAATATGATTTTATTATAAAATAATACTTTAAGTTTTTTCTAAAGAGCCCCTCACCCCTCTTATAAAAGAGAACTCCCCCTTCTCATTAATTCACAACTTCAAATCCATTTGGCTAGGCTAAACCCTGCCCAAATATCCTCCCAAATTCCCTCAATTCATCCTATAGGCCTTAGTTTGATCATAAAGCCAACCTAAGGAGCCCTTTTGATCAAATCAAAAGGAAGAACCCAAAGAAGAGGTAACGTCTTCACCACCCTCTTTAAAGTTCCTTTATTCTTAAACTTCTTATTTCCTTGTTATTTCCATTATAAAATAATAACTCTAGTACCTTCTATATACTGTGATGTTATTATAATTATGGAACAAAAAAATTCATTATTCTATCCATCCCTTGAATGACATGTCACCATACGTGCGTACGTACGACCTACCGTCTCCACGTTGTGGTGTAATTGTTATTCAATATACTATTATTTATATGGGTATAATAATGATGTATAATTCATTTAAATAATAAATATAACATGATAATGATTCTGTCTATATGATATACCATCCAATTATATATTATTTTAATATCAAAAGAATGATATTATCGCTCGTGCATACGTACGGATTACCATCTCCACGAATGCGATGAGATTCATTCCCCATCGTATCCATTCAAGACTAAATTTTATTGGATGATTAAAAATAATATTTAAGGACTTAATATCATTATGTATATGAGTATGATACAACCTATCCATAACAAATATGACTTATATAAAAGAAAACGAGTAAGTTAACACCCAAAACGACAATAATACTAAGATTTTATTAACAAAGCGATGTTAAAAGATCATATATGATATCATATTAATATATATGATTATTGTATAATTCAATAAAAAATTATTTCACCATTATACAGGAGGTTAAACTACCATCAAAAAAGGAAAATTACAAGGTAAGGGTTATTTCACAATCTCTTCATTATCCGAGGTTGTTTATACGTAATTATCTACTAGGATGTCTTTATCATCCACATACATGTTTCTTAAAAATGTATTTAAAAACATTCTTGATATTTTACAGAATATGGTTTAAAGTCATTTATACCCTTGTTTGACTTTTTATAAGAGGTTTATAAATGAATCTTTCCGTCGTTTTCCAAACAAGGTCCTTTTTAACCTTTTCGACAGAATTAAGGTAAGAATGTCTTTTTTTAACTTATACGGTGGGTGCGGCTATTTTCCACCATTATAACATCATCGAAGCTTCCATTACAATCTTATAAGAATATTTTCAAAATAAATATTTTCTATATGTGACTCTTAAATGATTTCAAAATATAAAGAGATATGTCTCTAAAAAAAGGTTTTGATTTCATCTATGTCAACATCCTTTGATGGATTTTAAGTTTATTTGAAGTTGATTTATTATGATACAAAACTTCCATATTGTATTGAATTTTTTGTGATATTTTTGACTGTGGATGTGCTATTTTTATACCATTCATTTCTTATGGTTAAATTATTGACATTTGGTATGCTAGTTTTAATACGAATATTTATGATATGTTTAAACCTTTTCATGAGAAATATAGATGTGGAATTGGACGAGGACCCTTCTCAATTTGATTTATGGTTTTGGCTGAGGCCTTAATCATTTTAGACATCTTGGCCGAGGCCTTGACAAAATGTTTTAGAATGTTCGACATTATACATTCCCTCATTATGGAAATAATATTGATGGTTCATGTGGTCATTCGACTAGTAGAATACCCATGATTATGTTTTATTATGGCATTATTTACTCATCTCATAATCTTTCCATAAAAGTATTCATGTTTATTATTGGTAAAGTCATGTGGTTTTCAATTATTTACCATGCTTAATATTTATGTCATTTTCCGCTGTATTACTTACCCTTACTGAGCATTTGAGCTCACCCCTTTCTTATGTTTCATTTTCCCAGGATATGAAGAAGTTATTTATGAGTGACCTACAGGCATAATCTGGGAGGCTTGGATGCTTCTAATGAAATATGTTATTGTTGTATTTCTCTTCAAGCTGTAAAGTGGATCATATGTATGAATCTTGTTTCCAATAATACTAAACTGATTAGTCTTTCGAGACATGATTTCCTTGTAATCATGCCAATGTTATGTAATAATGCACCGACTCTAGGTAACTGGGGTCAGGGTGTTACATAGAAGCCTTACCTTGGGCATAAGGCAATTCAAGAAATCTTTTTGGCTAAAATCAAAAGGAGTTACCCGATTTAGAGTTAACATATTCTCTCAAGCTCCTTTCATTTATTTTTATCATCCAACCACCAAACTTATATTTATTCCATTATTTTATAAAAAACCAGTATCATAAATATACTATTATTTTTTTATGCTATGGGTTTTACCTATACTTACTCACATCTCCAACTAATGGATATAGAACATATTGTTTCTTTGTACGATGAACTACTACCTCATGAAATGATGATTGTTCAATTTTCTCCTAACATATATCATGGTGGAAATTATGATGAAAATATATTTATATTGTCTCTATTCTTCTGTAAATTTTATTTATAACATACCTTTATGTTTTCCATAGTGTATAAATACGACAATTTCATTTGAGGAAGTGTGGACTACTGCCCCCTCAAAGTGATATGAATCGTTCATGACATACATGGAATGTATAAAGGATGGATTTAATGAATTTATGTAACATATATAACAAATATATTATAATTTAATTATAATATACCGATGTATCTTTTATTTTTTTATTCCTTTAATATGACAAAGAAATGAAAGTAGCATTTATGCGTACGTACGACCTACCGTTTCCATGAATAGTGAATTTAATTTATTATATACAAATGTTATGGAATATTATAAATAAATATATAATTGATATATATTATATTTAAATCATTAATAATATTCTGGATATAATGTACTTATGACCACATGAATAATTTACATAAAAACAAGTTCATTTTTGACTCAAATACTGAACATCGACAAAACGTCTGATATGAACTCAAATAATTAACTAATTGATATAACATGGTAATAAGTGATATAAAATGAATATTTAAATTTAAAAAGGTTCTAAATAAATTATAAATTAACCTAAGTTTATTATTTAGGAAATTAAAGAACGAACGATATCAGTCAGACTCAAGGTAAGGGACTTCATCTCAATCTCCTTTCATTGAGTCATTTCTTGATAATATACACATTTATTCTTTTATAAGGTGTATATATAGAAAATATGACATTTAATAACCATATTTTATCTATAATAATGTTATTTATTAAATCATGGATATTAATATTTAAATGTTCAAAGTGGTATGAGACACCTTGAACATTTAAAGATTTAATTATCAAATCTTTTTCTTTCTGATATTAAATTACATATTTATTTATATTGGTATAAAGATTAATATATAATTTTTTTATGTCAATATTTAATTTCATTCAAAGTTTTCAAAAGGAATCTTTTTATATGAATCATTTTAATTTCTTTACAAAATGACAAAAGGAATGTTTTTTAACGTATACAGTGACAACGACTTCTCTACCGCCATAACCGTTATTTGATATTTGGCTTCCTCTATAAGACTTAATGTCTTTTAAAATGAAAATAAATACCTTATTCATTTATTTGGGTATCTTGGTATTAAAAATGGGTTCTTAAGTGAAATTTTAATTTTTATACAGAAATGTTTTTCATATAGGATTAGAAGAAGCTTTCAAAAAAGGGGTTTTGTGATGAACGTGTTTTATTCATGAAATGGTACATGAGAATTATATGAAATGGATGAGCCTAATATAGCTTATACGAAGGGTTTATCCCCATTATAGCTCACAAGTGAGCTCGATATAACTTATACGAAGGGTTTAGCCCCATTATATATTACAGGTGAGGCCAACACAACTTATATGAAGGGTTGAGCCCCATTATAACTCACTAGTGAGCCTAATATAGCTTATACCAAGGGTGACCCCATTATAGATCCCCAATTTCGAAGTCAACCATATGGTTATTCCAATTGGAATATGTTTTAAAGGGTTTTATGTATATGATGCTCTAAGTCACCTAACAAAGTTTTAATTTCTTGATATTGGTTTTAGTGTTTTTCATTGAGAAAAAAGTATGAGTGTTATTCATGTGAAAATGTTTTATTTCATCTACTCAAAGAACATCAAATGGGTTATCAGGTTTTAACTAGACTAATAGTATTTTTCTTTATTTTTATGCCCCTTACTGAATTTTTTGTTCTAATCCCAAGTTTTTAAATGTTTTTACAGGATTCAAGGGATAATAGAGTCAAGGATGGAATCAAGGAAAATTTATGATGATTAACATAAAAATAAACCATGTTTATTTTTAAAAGTTTTTATGTTATAGAAGAAATAGATATTGTTGGAAGTGTCCACTTTGTATTTATATTTTTTTGTTATGTAATAGTTATATGTTAATTCTCTAAATCTCTAAACCTAAAAAGATCCTCAATGTGAATTCTTGACTTAACTCAATATTATGTAATATTTAAGGTTGGGGCCTTATAATTGGTATCATAGGAGGGTTTATACAACTTTGATGATTAGGATGTTCTCTTAAGAGTTATGGATATCATCATGGATTTATAATTTTAAGGTTAATCATAAGTTTAATGTATTAGAAACCCATTTTGAGTATTATGTTATGAAATTTCAAGGTAATTAATGGTATTTTTGGAGACATGTATTTTTGAGGTAGTTATGGGTTAGTACTTTTGGGGATGAAAAATGAAAGGTATAGAATAACCTTTGAGGCTAAAACATGTTATAGTTATTTATTATGTTTTTATATCATGTTGGGAGTGTTGTAAGAACTATATAGTTTTAGAAAAAGGAAAACCCATAGGATGGGTGACAACCCGTCACGTCTGGCAGGGCCGTAGGAATAGAACCCACAACTGAAGGGCGACAAGGGCGCATCGCCTACCACTGGCTTACGTGAATTCCCTGCTCAGTATGACTTATTATTTTTAGTTAAATGATTTTATGGATTAAGAATAAGTTGATTTTGGGAACTTTTGTTTTATCAAATGTATATCCTTAGTATAGGAAAATAACTTTGTGATTAAGTGATTAATGTTATTTTGGAAGAGGTTTTCTCTTTTGGGAACACTATATGCCTAAGGAAAATAGAATACTATGAGATTTCATTTGAGGATTAATGGTTAAATTTTATTTTGGAAGAAACTATGTTTTTATTGTGGACATATGATTATTTGGGTTATTTATGGAAATGATTAACCTATCATGGAGAATATATGATTAGGGTAATTAATTTTTGGTATGAGACTTTAAGAATGGTCAATTTTATTTAGAGATACATGTTAAAATTTATCTTTAAAGACCATTTGATCAAATCCTTATGAATTTTGGGTTTCAAACTTAGTTTGGATTATTTTGAAGAATTTTAAGGACATTTTTTTGTTTAATAGTCTATGTAGAACTTGGTTATTACTATTAAATTTTTGATATTTAAATTAGTCCTTCTCCTTATAAAGGATTATTCTTTTTTGGGGGATTATCTGATCTTTTACTAACTATTTTAGTTCTGGGTAACGTTTCAAGACATGATGAATAGATAGTTAATATTTTGTGTATTATGTGATTCTCTTGAAGTTGATTCCAGTGTTTCAGGTGTGACCAAGTCATCTTGAATACTCTTTGTTTGGAGAAAATATGAGTTTGTGGTAGAAATCTATTAAAGGATGAAACTCTACTTGACAAGTAAGTATATTTCCTTATGTTCTTAGTCATGCTCATAAATAAATTCCCCAACTTTATAAAAAGTATCTTAAAACAAAATCTTTATCCATTTACTATTCCTATTGGGAAATAAAAGACTATTTAACCCATCACAAGTTTGTGGTTTTCTGATTGTTAACTTTCTCCTGATCATGTTTTCTATCACTCTCCATTAGAAAAAGATGGTTAGTTTTTCTTCCATATCCATGTTTTCCTACATGGAATCATAATATGTGTTATCTCAGGTGACCTTTTTACTTCTCTTTCATTCTTTTCAAGTGGTAGTTTTATTGTCTATTTTTCCGATGTGGAATTTTCAATGAAGTTACCAACCCAGATTTTAAAATTATGAGGACACAATTTCCAAAAGGGGGAAAGATGTAACATCTCATGTATTTATAGAATAATACATTTTCATATCTACTAATATTTATGAATAAGATATTAATTTTATATTAAAGTGGATGCTTTTTCCGATAGATTACTCAACACACAACAATGGATTTCTTCGATATCTTATGTTGCACACAACATTGAGTTATACCGAAAAATAATACAATAATATTATTATTATTTTAAATGGTAGTTATATCCTAGTCGTTGTATTGGAGAGAATGAATAAAACTAACTAAAATATGATTAAATTTTTTTATTAATTTTTTTTACATTTATCCAATAATTTTTAGAGGATTAAAATGAGAATGAATCTAATTTCAAGCATAAAATATTCTAATATTTTTTAAAAGGTCATTTTACCACCTTTTGATGGCGAAATTTTTTTAAATCTATTTTTTTATCACTTTTATATTTTCTAATTGAAAAAATAAACTTCTTCTATAAAAGAGGGACATAAAAAATTACTTTGGTTTAATTTTGGTATTTTTATGATAAAATTCATTTTCTAATGAATAGTAAAAAATAATGCATTTTAATTCAGAGCTCCCTTTTCATCTAATTTATTTATATAATTAGGTTATATTTTTAATTGGTTTTAAAGTTTAATTGGATTATGTTTTTATAATTTAATCCAATATTGGTCATTGGAAGTAATTTCACATTTAAATTGGACATAAACACATGTCAATATTTTGATAGTATAGTAATAGTACTGTAACAGGCACTGTACTAGTACTGTAGTAGGTACTGTAGTGAGAACTGTGTAGTACTGTAGTAGGTACTATAGTGGGAACTGTAGTAGGTACTGTTTGGAACTGTAGCAGCCGAAAATATGCCCCCGTTTGGGCCTTCGGTTCACCGATTTGGTCCCTGAGTCCTTTAAGGCCTTCGGGCCACCCAGGACTTCGGGTCAGTAAGGCCTTTAGGCCACCTCAAGGCCTTTGGGCCTCCTTAAGTGCATATGAAAACCAGACGACCTATGAAGAACAAGTGCTACAAGGAGGATGAGCAAGGAGATTTAACCACAGTAGAAGCTAAACGGATTGTAAGAATGAGAGGGTATGCCACCTGCCATCAGGATAAGCCTGTTCATGCACAGGAATTATTAGCCGAATATCCATGCGAAGGTGGAGAGCTGATTTCACAATGAAGATGCTGGGGAGGAGTAGTTCTAAGTAGTTAGTCTGGGTTGTATGTAATGTTTGAAGCCTATAGGAAAATAAATTCCTATAAGGCCTACGGGACATGTAATACTTATGCCTATGGGCCTTGTAAGGGTTCCACCTCACCCCTTGAAAGGTGGATTATCAAAAAATCAATACAAAATGAAGGCCTTCGGGCCATTGGATGGATGGTTTTGACAATGAAAATTAATTTTAAATTAATTTCTTCTAATTATGTATTTTGAATTTGGAAAAGTGGATTCCATATTTAGAATCATAAGGTCAAAATTATGTAAATAGGTACCTTTTATTTTTAGACATTATGAATAGTAACTCCAGTAATAATTTTTATTTACCATGGTTAAAGGGTAAATCAGGTAAATAATGATAAAAAATAATATTATAATAATATAAAACCACCCTAACACATGTTCTAATAATATTAGATGAGATATTTCTAACCATTAGAATCCTTGGGTAGAATTTAGGACCCCATAGATCCCCTTGGGTGTGATAATGACCTTTTATAATATTTAATTTAAAGAAAAGGGAAATATAACATAAACATGTATCTCCTAACTAAACCAATTTTAATTTGGTTTTTATAAATGATCTATTAAACTATAAATATTCATTCTAAATATAATAATATTTAAAACATCATGGTTTTTTATTTATATTTTTTATACATTAAATAAATAAATATATTTATGACACAATGACGATGCAATGATTACCTTATTAATGAAATATTCAAATAAATGATATTATAAATATTAAAATAAATTTAATTTGAAAATTTTGATGCCATAAACAATTTTTTTGGATAAAATTGACATGTGAGGGATGAGTTAATACCTTTGGTTTGAAGGAATCAAGTTTTTATATCTTAAAAAAAAATAAGTTTCTAAATAGTGTCAAAATTAACATAAATGAGTTTTTAAAACAAATACTATTTTATTAAATGGTATAATAGTCCTAAAAATTTAATATTCAGAAAATTGAATTATATAATGTTAAAAATGTCATTAATGATCCACTTTTGATTCTCTTTTCATTTTATAGAAACTATAGTAACCATATATTATGAAAATACAAGAAGACATGGTAAGAGTTAATGTTTTTAACTAAGGGTTAAAGCTAAAAGATATGGTTAATTTTGAGACCTAAACTTGTCTAAAACCTACTGGTTGAGAGGATTTAGAACAATACTCATATTATATTTTAAATTTATTACTTTGGAACTATTATAAATTGAAAATAAATTTATAATAAAATAATATTTCAAGACTTTTCTAAAGTGCCCCTCCTCCCTCTTATAAAATCCCACCACCTCTACCCACTTACTCACACCTATTAAGAACCTTTATTAATCCAAATTATTCTCAAATAAGCTCAAAAAATCCCTAAATTCCTCCTATAAGCCTTAACTTGGGTATAACGTAATTCAATAAAGCCTTTTGGCTAAAATCAAAAGGATTTACCCGATTTAGAGGCAATGTCTTCTCTTAAGCTCCTTTCATTTATTTTTCTTATCCAACCCCAAACCTATATTTATTCCATTATTTTATAACAAAAAAGTATCCTAAATATACTAGGATGTTTTTATGATAAGGTTTCAACATAAACTTACACACACCTACATCTAATGGATATATAACTTACTGTTTCTGTGTACAATGAACTACTACCTTACGAAATGAAGATTGTTCAATTTTCTCCTACCACCTCTCATGGTCTCCATTATGATGAAACTTTATTTATATATTATATATATTATATTTATATTTTCTCTATTCTTATGTAATTTTTATTTACAACATACCTTTATGCTTTCCATAGTGTGTAAATACGATAATTTCATTTGAGAAAGTGTGGAATACCGCCCCCTCAAAGTGATATGATGTAACACCCCAACCCTAGTTACCCAGAGTTGATTCATTATTACATAACATTGGCATGATCACAAAAGATCAAGTCTCGAAAGACTGATTAATTTAGTAGCCTTGGAAATACTAGATACATTCATAAGGTTTACATTACATCATAAATGGAAAACTACAACAAATTTTTTTCCATATACAACACTGAGATCCCATAGACTATCCCTGGAGGTCAGTCATAATATACTTCTTCGCATCCTAGGAAAAATAAAACATAGAAAGGGGTGAGCTCAGATGCTCAGTAAGGATAAAAATATAGCGGAAACTTTCATAAATAAGCATAAACATTTAAGGCAATGTATAAAAATAAAACAAAAGCCTTTTAAACTTGAACTTCAACATAATATGGAAAAGATAAAATCAGAATAATTCCATTTACTTACTCACATGGATATTCTACTAGTCAAATAATCACATGTAAAATCAATATCCACTTTCATAATGATGGAATGCATAATGCCATACTTTCATAACCACATAGTTAAGGCCTTGTGCCAAGACTACAAATAAGATTTTGTCAAGGCCTTGTGCCAAGATACTAGTTTGTCTCATGAGACCTACCGATGCATCGAGGAGCTATAGCGGGCTCCAACCATCACTTACTGAGTCCAATGCATTCCTCATATGAAAAGGTTTAAACAAAACATAAACATTCATATTAAAACTATCATATGAAATGTCAATACTTTATCCATAAACCATGAATGGTATAAAAATAACACATCCATAGTCAAACATATCACAAAACCTTCAATACAATATGGAAGTTTTGTATCATAATGAATCAACTTCAAATAAGCTTAAAATCCATCAAAGGATGTTGACATAGATGAAATCAAAACCTTTTTTAGAGAAATATCTCTATCTATTTTGAAATCATTTAAGAGTCACATAATTATAAAGAAAACATTTATTTTGAAAATATTCTTATAATCTTGTAAGGGAAGCTTCAACGATGTTATAATGGCGGAAAATATCCACACTCGCCGTATAAGTTAAAAAAAACATTCTTACCTTAAATTTGTTGAAAAGGTAAAAAAGTACCTTGTTTGGAAAATGACGGAAAGATTCCTTTCAAAAACATATAAGGTCAAATAAGGGTATAAATGAATTTAACCCATTGTCTATTAAATAGTAAAAATGTTTTTAAATACATTTTTAAGAAACATGGATGTGGATGATAAAGAGGTCCCAGTATATAATTACATAAAAACAACCTCGGATAATAAAGAGATTGTGAAATTAACCCTTATATTGTAATTTTACTTGGTCAAGGGTAGGTTAAACTCATTTATAATGGTGAAATAATTGTTATTAAATTATAAAAGAATCATATACATTAATATTATATCATATATGATCTTTTAACATTGCTTTGTTAATAATATCTTAGTATTATCGTTGTTTCAGGTGTTAACGGATTCGTTTTCCTTTATATTTTTTGTTATGTGAGTCATATTTGTTATATATGGGATGCATATTATTCATATCCAGAATGAGATCAAGTATTTAAACATTATTTTTAATCATCTAATGAAAGTTACTCTTGAATGGATATGACGGGTAATGAATCTCATCGCGTTCGTGGAGATGGTAATCCGTACGTACGCACGAGCGACAATATCATTCTTTTGATATTAAAATAATATATAATTGGATGTTATATCATATATAAATAATAATTATCATGTTATATTTATTATTTAAATCAATTAAACATCATTATTATACCCATCCAAATAATAATGTATTGGATAACAATTACACCACGACGTGGAGACGGTAAGCCGTACGTACGCACATATGGTGAAATTTCATTCAAAGGATGGATAGAATAATGAATTTGGTTGTAACATATTTATAATAAAATCATAGTATATATAAGATAATGTAGTTATTATTTTAGAATGGAAACAACAAAGAAAAAGGAAGTGGAAGGAGAAAGGAACTTGAAAGAGGTGATGAGATATTTACCTCTTCTTCAGGTTCTTCCTTTTGATTTGATCAAAAGGGATCCTTAGGTTGACTTTATGACTAAATTAAGGACTCTATGATGAAGGGAGGATAGTTTATAGGGTATTTGGAAGGTTTTTGACGATCCAAATGGCTTTGAAGGTGTTAATTATAGAGAAGGGGGAGTTCCCTTTTATAAGAGGGGTGAGGGGCACCTTAGGAAAAGCTAGAAATATTATTTTATAATAAAATAATTTTTGGTTTCTAATGGATCCAAAGTGGATTATTTAAAGTATAAGGTGGATATGGGTTGAAAACCACTCAACCAATAGGTTTTATACAGGTTTGAGTCACTATATTAACTTTATCTTTTAGATTTAACTCTTAGTTAAATAGTTTGACATTTACCATATCTCTTTGTATTTTTATATTATATGGTTAATAAAATTACTATATACTTCTAATAGAACCCCAAGTGGTTCATTAATGATACATATATCATTATATAAGTACTTTGGCCGAACTTTAGATTTTTAGAAATAGAATATCAATTAATAATATAATATTTGTTTTAAAAACTCTTTTATGTCAATTTTGACACTATTTGATATTTTGTTTTTTATAAATTTATAACAGCATTATTACTTAAAAAAAATTCATATAACCAACCCTAACATGTCATATTAACCTAGAAAATTAGTTTAATTCATAAAAAGTTTCAAATTACATTTATTTGGATATTTATAATATCAATTATTTTAATATTTCATTAATTAGGTAATTACTACATCATCATTGTATCATAAATAAATTAAATTATTTAATGTCTAAAAAATATAAATAAAATAAAATTATGTAGGAAATATTTTTATCTTTATAATTAATATTTATAGTTGAATTTATCTTATGTATAACCCTATATTAAAAATGTTTTAGTTATTAAACTTTGATTTTAACTCTTTTAACTCTTCTTTAAATAAAATAATAATAACTGTCCTAATATAATCCAAGTGGACCAAAGAGGTTCATATTTTATTCCTAAGGTTGTTTTTGGTATAATTATACTTATCCAATAGAATTAGGACATGTTTTAGGGTAATAATAATATCATTTTTACCCTTAATTACCCTATTTACTTTTAACCGTAGTAAATAAAAGTAAAAAGTTACTATTCACCAAAAATTATTTTTATCTTATTGAACCACATTTTATTTAATGATATCAACCGTGTCTCTTGGATTTTTGAAATTACACTCACAGAAGTGGTAAAATTAAGTTTTATGTGAATTTGAAAATTCTCCTAGGAGGTGGGTAAAAGATGGTAAAAAGTTCAATATAATTTTTATATATCTAAAATTATTATAAACTAACTCCAATGAATTACATTGAACTTATATAGGTATTATGTATCTATTTTGACCTAAAATAAATTTAAATAAAATAAATAATTATTTAAATAAAAATTCAGTTTTAAATTATAACTCAGTGTTTTTCACTATTCATCAAAAATTGAAAGTTTTCAGAAAAATACCAAAAATTCACCCTAAGCTAATTTTAATATTCCGAATCCAAAAATGAAGTCCATTTTGAAAGATAAAATTTATAATATTTCAAAAAGTGGGCATTACTATTCATAATGGCTAGTTTGATTGGTTTTGGTGTGTTAGAACTCAAAGTTGCGTACAACAAACGCTATTGTATTATTCAAAGAGAAGCGTACCATGGAAGCTTGGGGTGTTACATTCTCCCCTCCTTCAAATAATTTCATCCTTGAAATTTCTATAATATTACTGCATAAAAATACTTGGGTGGTTCTTCATCATAAGTTCCTCAGGTTCCCACATCGCCTCTTCCATCTTATGGTTTCTCCATAGAACTTTTACCAGACAAGTCATCTGGTTTCTCAGCACTTGTTCTCTTGTATCAAGAACCTTGACAGGATCTTCGCAATAAGGAAGATCAGGTTCCAGTTATAATTCCTCATAGGTGAGTACATGCATTGGTCCAGACATGTATTTTCTCAATAGTGATACATGGAATACATCATGAACTTTGGAGAGACTTGGCGGCATTGCCAAACGGTAAACTACAACCCCAATTTGTTCTAGAATTTCAAAAGGTCCGATGTACCTGGTACTCAATTTAACCCTCTTACCAAAATGTATAACACCCTTCCATGAATATACCTTGAAGAAAACATGATCTCCTACCTGAAATTCCAAATCCTTCCTTTGGTTATCAGCATAGCTCTTCTACCTACTTTAAGCTGCTTTGATGTGGTTTTGGATTACCTTCAACTTTTCTATTATTTCCTCCACAAGTTCTGAGCCTACGAGTTTTTGTTCACTAAAATCATCCCAACAGGTTGGTGTGTGACATCTCTTTCCGCATAACGCTTCATATGGTGCCATCTGAATACTAGAATGAAAGCTATTGTTATAGGAAAATTCTACCAGAGGTAAATATTGATCCCACCAACCTTGAAATTCAAGTGAGAAAGATCTCAACATTTCTTCTAAGGTTTGAATAGTCCGGTCTTATTGTCCAATAGTTTGAGGGTGGTAGGCAGTGCTCAAACGAAGTTCAGTATCCAGGGCTTTCTGAAGACTTTTCTAGAATCTTGATGTAAAATGGGGATCACGATCAGAAGCAATCGATAGTGGTACTTCATGAAGTCTTACAACTTCATTAATATATAATCTTTCTAAACATTCAAGTGGAAAATATTCTCTTATAGAAAGAAAATGTGCTGACTTGGTAAGACGATAAACAATGAACCATATTACATCATTCCTTCTAGGAGTATTTGGTAGTCCCATGACAAAGTCCTTCGTAATATTATCCCATTTCCACTCAGGTATGGGAAGAGGTTACATGACTCCTCCAGGCTGTTTCCTTCCAACTTTCACTTGTTGAAAAACCATACATCTTGACATAAAATCAGCAATCTCCCTCTTCATGTTGTCCCACCAAAAATGTTCCTTCAAATATCTATACATCTTAGTGCTACCAAGGTGTATAGAGAAATTGGAACTATGAGCATCGTCCAACAATTTCCTTTTTAGATCAGGTATATCAGGAAGACAAAGTCTCTTCCCAAATTTCAACATTCCATCTCCAAATACAAAGTCACTCAATCTCTCATCATTCACAACTTTAATATTCTTTTGAAACTCTTCATCACTAGTCTAAGAACTCTTTATCCTTTTGAATAAAGATGGTTTGGCAACCATTTGAAAAAGTATTTATGTTTCACCTTCCATGGTTATTCCCATATCTATATTTACTAGATCCATGTATATAGGATCCTTTTCAACTCTCATCTTGTTCAAAACTCCATGATCCTTTCTAATAAAATCATTTTCCACCTTATTTTCCTTCCCTGGGTGGTAGTGTATAGTGAAATCATAATCCTTGAGTAGTTCAAGCCATCGCCTTTGCCTCATGTTGAGTTCTTTTTGTGAGAAAATATACTTCAAACTCTTGTGATCAGTATAAATCTCACATTTTTCACCATATATATAGTGTCTATATATCTTCAAAGTAAAGATTACAACTTATAACTCAAGATCATGAGTAGAATAGTTTTTCTCATGAATTTTTAGCTGTCATGATGCATAGGCAATAACCCTATCATTCTGCATAAGGACACAACCAAGTCCTTTCTTTGAAGCATCACTATAAATAACAAACCCATCATTCCCTGATGGTAGATTCAATATAGAAGCATTGAATAATATTCTCTTCAGTTCTTCAAAACATTCTTCACACTCTTTTGTCCAAACAAATTTAACCCCTTTTAGTGTGAGCTTTGTTAATGGGTTAGCCAACCGGGAAAAATTATGGACAAAACATCAATAATAACCCGCTAAACCAATAAAAATGCATACCTCAGTTAAACTCATCGGTGCAGGACATTATTGGATTGCCTTGGTTTTTGAAGGATAAATGGAGATTCTATCCTTAGAGACAATATGGCCAAGAAAATAAATCTTTTGAATCCAGAATTCACACTTACTAAAATTCCCATATAATTCATGTCTTCTTAGAGTCTTCAGGATAATGTGCAAGTTATTTTCATGATCTTCATATCTTTTGAAGTATACTAAGATATCATCAATAAATACCAGTACAAAGTCATCAAGATATTCCTTGAAAACTCTATTCATTAGATCCATGAAGACAGAGGGTGCATTAGTCAATCCAAAAGGTATTACTGTAAACTCGTAATGCCTGTACCTGGTTCGAAATGCTATTTTCGGAATATCTTCCTTCTTCACACACAATTGATGATATCCAGATCGTAGATCAATCTTTGAAAAGTATTGAGCTCCATGATGTTGGTCAAATAAATCATCAATGCGAGGTAGGGGATACTTGTTCTTTATTGTTATAGCATTGATCTCCCTGTAGTAAATGCACAACCTCATAGATCTATATTTCTTCTTAAAAAAAGGATAGGGGATCCCCATGGAGAAATAATAGGGTGAATAAATCCCTTATTACTCAATTCCTCTAGTTGTTTATTTAGTTCCACTAATTCCACAGTGGCTATTCTATAAGGGGTATTTGATATGAGCCTTGATCCAAGAATTAAATCAATGGAAAACTCAATTTCTCATTCTAGAGGATGTCATGGTAAATCTTCTAGAAACACATTAACACATTCTTTCACAATAGGTACATCCTCTATTTGAACATTATTTTCCTCACCCACAGTTATTTCATTCTCTTACTCCCCAATAATTGAATTTAGTTGAGAAATGGGGGTGTATCTAGATAAAAATTAGGTGGTGATGATTCTTCTCTAAATATAAGGTGTTCTTTATCATTGTCATAAAAAATAGTAACCTCATTATTCTTACAATAAATTTTTATATCATGGTCGAAAAGCCAATCCATACCAAGGATTATATCAAATTACATCATGGGTATGATGATGAGATCAACAGATAAAGAACATTTATATGCCCTAATGGGGACTAATTCACAAAACTTTGTTGTGATGATAATTCCCTTAGGAGTTTTGACTGACAACTACCTTATTAAATAAAATTATAAATATTTAATTTTCTTAGAAAACTAGGAATATATGAAACAATGCGATGATTCAGAATCAAATAAAGCATTTTCTAAACTTGAGGAAACCATTAAATTACCTGCCACCATGTATTTCAGAGCTTCAAACTTAGAAGTAGTGATAGCATAATATTGGACTTTATCCCTTGGCCTTTTATGAGGTAAGTTCCCTTGATGCTTAGTACATTCATTTACATAATGCACCCTTTCTCTATAATTGTAGCATTCAACATCGACAACCTCTTTCTTCCCCTTGCAATCACGAGCTTGGTGGCCTTTTTCACCACACTTGTAACAGACTCCCATTCCCTTCAGGAAAGTACCATGGTGTTTCTTCCCACATTTACTGTAGGATGGATATTCAACTTTTCCCTTCTTCCCCTTAATTCCATTTCTAGAGTGTTCAACAGATATCTTCTTCTCTTGATTTTCTTTAAAGTTGTAAGACTTAGAGAATTCTTTTTCTGTCTTGATAGCACATGAGACAATATCTTAGTACGATGATAAGAATTGTGAGAATAATGATCGATGGAGAAATGGTTTTAACCCATTAAAGAAATGATAAATCTTACTTCTCAGGTTGCATATATAATCTACAGCATGTCTCGCTAACCTTGTAAATTTAGCTTCATACTTTGCGACATTCTCATACTCATTTCCCCTCAAACTCAAAAATTGTCTTTCCATATCCTCTTGATGGTCACGAGGAAATTATTTTTATAAGAAAATTTCTTTAAACTCCCTCCATTCCATATTTGATACTTCATCTTATTCCTTTGTGTTTTGAATCAATGAACACCATTGATTTGCATCTCCAGTGAGGTGGTAAACTGCCATGACAACTTTTTCCCTTTCACTACACCCCAAGGCATGAAATATTTTCTCTAAGGAATTTATCCATTGTTAAACTACTAATGGATTTGTACCCCCATTTAATTTTGGTGGTTGTTTCCTCATGAAGCGATCTAACATTGATCCTCCACTCTGTGGATTAGGGTGCTCCATACAGGTAAGGTTATTATTCATAACCAGAGTAAGTTGTCCCAGTATGGTGATTAGCTGATCAGCACCAGTTGCATCACCAACTCCACTATAATTATCTAGAGTAGGAGGGAAATCCCTATATGGAGTACATGCATTGATACAGTTTCCATTCCTTCCACTAGGCGCCATTTCTAAACAATGGCATAAACTAGAGTAGTTTATGAATCGAAATATATAATTCCAAACTTGTAAAACACTTAACATAAATTGAACAGTTTATGGATATAATCCATAATAATAAAAATGTTTTCTTTGAGGAAGTATATACTCATAAACCCTTCATAATGGTTTGTAAAGAAAATTAGAATTATCCTAAGCATATCCCCCGGGAGTGTTGTAACCAAGAGTGCAGCAAGGCCCATTGTTGTGCACCAGTTCCCGTTCGAGTCTAGCTCAAAGCGGTGTTTTTGAGTTTTACCCCTAGGTACATCTGTGATAGAGCCACCTATACCTGCTCGTATACAGACAGGGATGTATTTCTTGGAAAACTCACAAAATCTCTACAATACCAAAATTCTAGGAACTTATTCTATACTAATCCTCAATGTCTCTCTTAGGGATATGTGCTCTAATCAGAGTTGATCTAAATCTAGTTTCCAAGGTTTGTACTAAACTTACTCTGATACCAACTGTAACTCCCCGACCCCAGTTACCTAGAGTCGGTGAATTATTACATAACATTGGCATGATCACAAAAGATCAAGTCTCAAAAGGCCGATTAGTTTAGTAGCCTTGGAAATACTAGATACATTCATAAGGTTTGCATTACATCATAAATGGAAAACTACAACAACATTGTTTCCATAGACAACACTGAGATCCCATAGACTATCCCTACAGGTCATTCATAATATATGTCTTTACATCCTGGAAAAAATAAAACATAGAAATGGGTGAGCTCAGATGCTCAGTAAGGATAATAATATAGCGAAAACTTTCATAAATAAGCATAAACATTTAAGGCAATGTATAAAACTAAAACAAAAGCCTTTTAAACTTGAACTTCAGCATAATATGGAAAAGATAAAATCAAAATAATTCCATTTACTTACTCACATGGATATTCTACTAGTCGAATAATCACATACAATATCAATAGCCACTTTCATAATGATGGAGTTCATAATGCCAGACTTTCATAACCACATAGTCAAGGCCTTGTTCCAAGACTACAAATAAGATTTTTTCATGGCCTTGTGCCAAGACACTATTTTTTCTCATGAGACCTACTGATGCATCAAGGAGCTATAGCAGGCTCCACCCGTCACTTACTAAGTCCAATGCATTCCTCATATGAAAAGATTTAAACATAACATAAACATTCATATTAAAACTAGCATAGGAAATGTCAATACTTTATCCATAAACCATGAATGGTATAAAAATAACACATCTATAGTCAAACATATCACAAAACATTCAATACAACATGGAAGTTTTGTATCATAATGAATCAACTTCAAATAAGCTTAAAATCTATCAAAAGATGTTGACATAGATGAAATCAAAACCCTTTTTAGAGAAATATCTCTTTCTATTTTGAAATCATTTAAGAGTCACATAATTATAAATAAAACATTTATTTTGAAAATAGTATTATAAGCTTGTATGGGAAGTTTTGATGATGTTATAATGGCTGTCACGACCCGACCCTACCCGGGCTTGAGCCGCAACTACCCCAAGCCCGGCTCCATAGGCCAGGGGCTGGCGACAAGCGCCGAAGGCTAAAAAACTCGGGGAGGCCTTTACCCGAGTACCTGTACACACACAGGTAGCCCACTCAATGCAGAAGTGCAGAGTAAAAAAAAAGTAAAGTACCAATTTCTATAAATAAACCACAAAGTGCATCGACCTATAAATAGTACAAAGTAAAAGTTTACGGTAATCTACAAAGAAAAGGGGAAAAACACATGCCCAACCAGAAAAGTGCCACAACCCATCAATAGGTAAAAAAAAGTAAAAAAGATAGGAGAGCCCCACACCTGGAACCTGACTACGACCACCATACGCGGTCCAAGATCCCAAACTCCTAAGCTTTACTGAAGTCATGACCAACCTTTCCTTCGTCTGCAAGGGCACACCAAGTGCGGGCAAAGCCCAAGCAGGGGTGAGTATAAAAATACTCAGTAGGATTCCCTAAGGATCGAGGGAGAAACAAAGGAGGTACTGAAGAGGTGAGCAGTAGATCGAATAGGGAAAAGTAAAGGAGTACAACCGAGAGTGCAGTAAAAAGTACAACTCAACCCAACAAGAGGAAAGAAGTAGACTCATCCAAACACAAGGATCTAGAAGTGGTGAGAAGATAAACTTATCGTCGAGTCTTCCCTACATATAGTAGGAGAGTAGACTCATCCAACCATGAGAATCTAGACACAGAAAGCACGTGTCATACCCCACGCGTCTTCGCCTCTCCTGGAAGGAGAGTAACCAAAACCCAAGAAGTGGGTACTGGAACAAGGTATACATATATATATGCTCTGTCAAGAAACCCGAACAAGATCATAAGGGTATCTCCGTTCCGTAGATCAGCCCAAGAAAGTGAGTAGCCAAAAATCCCATAAGTAAACACCATTGATGCCCAGTATCCGTACATCTACCTCGAAATGCAAGTCAAGGGGATCAAATCACCGCACCTTGACACTATCTGCTTTGGGCGGCACTAACTCACCCGCATGGTTTTAGGTCACGTCACAAGGACACGTCTCGGTGGGGAAATCGCCCCTCGTACTTGAGAGTTCTGGGGGAAGCGTCAAGCCACACCTCATCACTGTCACATAGTAGAAAGGACTTCTCAAAGTCGACGGGTTCCCACTGCCCAGCCCCGTGAAAGGGTAATCCGCTGGAGGGAGACCCAAAACCACTTTGGCCATCCCTATTGGATGGTACCCCACTGGCCATCCTTTCTGGATGGTACACCACTGGCCATCTCTACTGGATGGTACACCACTAGCCATCCCTACTGGATGGTACACCACAGGTAACCGGAACACGTAGTGAAAGATCGTGGAAGGAAGATATGATCTCGATACACAGCTAGGGAGTCTGCGCCCAGGGCTCATTGGGGACTCCATACCCTACTAGAAACAACCTCCTGGGTAGAGGATCAGGGACCGCGTAATTTTTTGGTCACCCCTATACCCAAATAACTCTAATAGGGAACACGAAGGGACGTGAGGATCTCCCCAGGCCTCTCGGGGTGATACATGCTCCAATCCGCTGAGTCTACTGTCGAAGAGGATCGAGACAACTCACTCCAGAAAGTGGGAGCACACCCACACTATATGAACGCACATAGCCATAAATGATTCCACAGTTTGGTTAAAGGGACATAACACTAAAAACCCCCTCAGTTGATAGAATAGGATAACCAAAACAACTCTGCCAGTCAAACCATCGAGAATAGAACCAGGGGACCCACTCAACCCTGCTGGTCGAAACCATCGAGAAGAGGAGGACCCTCTATGTCGTGAGAGGTCAAAGGTACGTAAATAAGTACACAACGCACATAGGGGCCCCACACGACGTGTGTCCCCAGCTCATCTCCAAACCAAGCACAAACATTCTCAGGTACAAACTACAACATGTACCTCTAAGAATTCCCGTATACTCCCAGAGCATGCCACATTGCTAGCCCAAGGCTATCGTGCACACGACACCCAACATTAACACGAAGGGCGAAAACGTAATTTCGCCAACCTGCTTCCTCCATGGCCCTAGCACAACCAACCAAATCTCTTTAGACATCAACTTCACTCACACGAGAGTGAACACGATCTCATGCCAAAGGTTCGCTTCCGAACACAGTAAGAAGAAACGCTACCAGAGCACCTTTCATATTTCCACATTTAATGAGATCTCTAAAGAGACTCCACACATCCAAATGGATCGCACCGTTTCAATCCTCGCAAAAAAACATGCGAGATAGACTACTTACTCACCTAAAATGGACATTCGACGGAAAATTCGTCTAACACCTCTTTATGCCTGAACAGCGTCCTATGGTCCCGAGCCCCAGCCCCGAAAATAGACAAGAGCATTGTACCGTTATGATCCCCTTAGGAAAACACGTCAAATTGACTGCTCACTTGAGTACAACGGATATCCAGGGAAAAAGATGCATTTATCCATACCACACACAAGCAGTGCTTCATGGGACCCACATCCCAATCCCGAAGCACAACGAACAGATTGCATCGTTGCGATCCTCTCAAAAAAGTACACAAGATTGACTAATCACTTGTCCAGAACGGACGCCCGATGAAGAAGTTGGAATTCACCGTCTACGCCCAAAACAGCCCTCATGGGGCCCACACCTTATCTCCAACCCGAATGCTTTGGAAAGAATCTCAAAAAGTCCGCATGAGGACTGGGAACACACTTCCACTGACGACGCATCAATCGGACATCCCAAACAGGAGTTAGGTTCGATGCAACAATTAAATAAGTAATTAATTAATTAATTAATTACTCACATTTAGCGTCTTGTGCCACCGAGCAACGAAACCAACCCGCAAAAATTCCGAACCAACTTGGAAGGACCGTCTCAGCTCCGGGGCCACCGCGCCTCTGACGGAACGTCAAACGGACGTCCAGCTCGTGAGCCACGTCCGCCACAACTTTAATAATAATTTAATATTATTAAATTAAAGCTACTCGGGTCACCTGTCTTCGGGTGCAGAACCCAAAAACCCGGAAACATGCTTCAAAAATTCCTTCTTGTCGACACAGACCTACAACCGCAGACGACACATCAAACATACACACTGTTTAGGAGTTTTGGCCCCTTGAATGCAAGGGGCCCAATCAGGCCGGTCCACCCTGGCCGGCCCAGTCCGGACCACCAGCCCGCGACCCAGCCTCGGGTCCAGTCCGGTTCTCCACGACCCACTGGCCGCAGCCCACCCAGCAGCCCCAGACCTGAGCAGGTCTGGTTTTCTCAAAACAGACCGGCCATTCGGCCGGTCTTCATCTCCCAACAGGACCCGTAGCATGCGAGTCTTTGTCTCCCAACAGATCGGCCATTTGGCCGGTCTTTGTTGACGCGCCCGCAGGACCCGTACAGAGTGGGTCCTGGCCTCCCCCGCATGCCCGAGGCCAAGCCTCGGGCTCCCTTCGACCGCGATGGCCGGCAGATGCCGCCTCTTCCTACTTCCGACCGCCCTCACCGAGCGCCTGCTGCGCCTCTGCGCTCGCCCGACCGCTTGACCCCTGCCGCCTCCGCCCTGAAGACCCCGCTCGCCCAGCCGACGCCCTCCCTACAGCCGCCTGCTCCGCTCGACCGCGAGCCCCGAATGCCTCCGCTGAAGACTGGCCGCTCCTCCGCCGCCGACTTGGACAGCCACCGGTACCTCAGACCACCGCCACTACCTCGGAAGGCCGGATCCTCATCAGAAAACACCCATCACACCCCAAAACTTCACCGGACGATTGCGATCGCCTTGGGACTCAGATTTCAATTCCGAAAAGTGTGTCGGATAGCTCAGAAAAAGTAATACGCATTTATGGGCTTATTTCAATGATCAAATTGCAATTCGACACATAATTAAACTCTAAAGAGGGGGGTTCATAAATTAAAAATCAAAACAAAAACTCCTACCTGCAAGGGCGTAGCCCGGAGCTTCGCCGCACGTGCCGCTACCGTGCCCGCCACTCGATGCCACCTTGATCAGAGGAGGGAGGGGGAGGAGGATTGGTGAGGGCTCTCCTTGGTTGAGGCTTTCCTCCAGGAGATGAAAAATGGAGAAAGGGTGGGGGTGATTGTGCTTAAATAAAGAATTAAATAACTTTTAATTAATCCTTTAATCAACCACATAAAGACCCACGTCTGAAACTCCCGACAGGGTCAAGGTTAAGCCTCCCTTAGGGTAAACACCACCTCCTGAGCACAACATAGGTCTCAAAATTTTAATCAGAGACTTTTTTCGAAAGTTATAAAACTTAACGTCCAAGGCCGCTAAATTACGAAAACGCCCCTGGTGGCATTTTTCACAGAAGAGCCGCACTCGCGAAAGTTACACCCCTCCTAGGGTAAAATGCATGCTTTGGAATCAACGGTTCCCTCAGTTTCCCCATACGAGCTACCATTTAAGAGATACTTGTGTTTAACCATTAAACAAATAAATTAATTATTTTAATTATCCGTTTAACGTTCTGATAGCGAGTGAGGGGTCCAAACACCCCGAGCCGACATGTTTTATGTCATTCCTAGGGTAAAAACCCCATTTTGGACCCATCCATACTCTCATATTTAGGATCCAAATTACCTCTTAGGAGTTATCCCATTTATTTGGCGTTCCCAGTGTGAACACACAAAAAATTTAATTCTGGCCACACTGGGGCTCAGAATCGCATGCCGTATGAAGGCGCTGCTCTGGAATAACATCAAGAACATTCCAAAGTATTTTATAGCAAAAACCAGGTTCTTACATCATTACCTCCTTCAATATTTTCGTCCTTGAAAAGAAAAACTAGGGAACAACTTAGGGTACTAAGCCCACACCTGGCTCTCCCGTACCCAGAAGAACTCTTGCACAGTCCTGCGCCACCGCACACAGACCAAAGGATTTGATCTGTTCACGCGAGGTCTTCCCTTGCCGTTGACGTGCATAGGAGCATGCACAATTCTTCTCGGGTGAGTCACGTGGGAGACGCTATGCACCCAATCTAGCCTTTGGGGTTAGGGCAAGGTAGTAGAGAACCTCGCCATCCCTTCGTACGGTATCAAATGGCCCGAAGGCTCTCAAGGGTAGCTCACCTCCCCAACTAAACCCCTACATCGCACGCCGTGACTGGAATCACCGTTTGGACCTGGGGAAAAGGCCGGTGATTCCCTCCTTCAGAATATCCATATGGTGAAACACCCAAGGATATCTGGTCATGTATGATTTCACAATCGATGTCTCGCAACCAAGACTCTCTTACATGCTCAGAGAGCGAAGGATTCGACACCATAGAATAAAGAAAATGTTCCATATCTTCTACTCTACTGACACAGGGTTACACCGACGCCCTGCGTCACCCTGGTAACACCACAAGCAAGGAGCAGGGAGAAAAGAATTTCACACATAGAGTCTAAAAATTATACTGCAAAAAGTAGAAGAGATATGGAGCATACCTCTTATCACCTCATTCTCTACATGATCGTAGACATCCAAAGATCACGACTGTCCCTGGTCCCAACTGTCAGCTCCCGGATCCTGATGTGGACCGCCTGATGGTGATGGGAAGACCTCGTAAGGTCATCCTCCACTTCTAGATCCTCCCACTCCTCTGTAAGAACCACCTATTTGGGCGCTACTCAGATCACGGTGCTGCCTCTTCCACGGTGGTGCACCTGCTGCCTGCCCGATATTCTCAGCGTGCCTGGTTGGGCAGTCTCGCGCCAGGTGACCTTGCTCATCACAAGCATAACACTGACTCTCTCCGAGATGCACTGGTGCCCTCCGGCACCACTGTGGTGTACGACCACGCCCCTGAGTCCGGTTATTGGAAAGCCAGCTGCGTCGAGGTTCTGTCTGCCGACGCCCGTTAGCTGCGGCAGACATCTCAGATCTGTCGAGCCTGCTGCCACCACCAACTGTAGAACACGACAGGAAGCACTATGTCACTAGCTCCTGCTCTAGCACCCCATCATATGTTTAAATGCACAAGGGTACTATGACATCAAAAATCTCTCTGCGGAGACCCTGGTTTAACTTCCACACTCGAAAGTTTCCGTCGTGGACCAAGTTTGGGTAAAAACGTGCACGGTCTGTGAAACCAGTCACATACTCAGCCACCGTTATCCCTCCCTGATGAAACTGCAGAAGCACCTGGATACGAACAGAGCATAAGGAGGGGTAAAACTCCTCACAGAATAGAAGCTGAAATTCTCCCCACGAAAGCGAAGAATCATCAAGAAACTGAGTCACCAGACTCCACCAACGCCCAACTGCTCCATGGAAAAGGCTGGCGGCCAAAGCCACCAGAAGATCTGCCGGCGTCTGCACAAGCCTGAAGAGGTGAACCACTATCTTGAGCCCAAACCTCTTCTGCATGAGGGTCTGGCTCACCCCTGAACCTCAACGGTCTCTGTCTCTGGAACTCACAGAGTGTGCTCAACCTGCGCTCAAGCTCAGTCTGCTCTGCTGAAGTTGTATACTTCTCAACAGGTGGGGGTGCTGATACCAGCCCACCTGGAGAAAGGGACTCGCATGATGGGTCCGGGAATGAGGCCTCATAGCTCACAGGGTCATCATCACGAACCAAAGCTAGTATCCTGGCTGGATGTCTTCGCGGAGACATCCTGAATGTTATCAAGGAGTGCCGTGGTCAGATGAGCATATATGTATATAACAATAACAACAATGGAGAGATGAATCAAGAAGGACAGTCAAAGACTCAATCCTATGTGATGTGCAAACCAATTTTCCCTGTAACGGGTGTCTCAACATGCCGAGTTGACAAGAGGGTTATTAGGGTCCTGGTGAATGGATACATCGGCCGCTACACCATCACTGGACTCCCTGGCCTAAGAGCCACTCTCGAGACACGTTGACACCGTTGCCCTAAATCCCAACCAATTAATTTTTAGGGACGTCCAAACAACATCCCAAGAAATGAACCACCTATGATATCACTTTTTCATGACCCGACCCTACCTGGGCTCGAGCTGCAACTACCCCTAAGACCGCCTCTATAGGCCAGGGGCTGGCGATAAGCGCCGAATGCTAAACAAATCGGGGAGGCCTTTGCCTGAGTACCTGTACACACACATGTAGCCCACTCAATGCAGAAGTGCATAGTAAAAAGAAAATTAAAGTACCAACTGCTATAAATAAACCACAAAGTGCCTCGACCTCTAAACAGTACAAAGTAAAAGCTGAAGGTAAACTGCAATGAAAAGGGGCAAAACACATGCCCAACCAGAAAAGCGCCACAACTCGGCAACAGGTAAACAAAAGTAAAACAGCTGGGAGAGTCCCACACCTGGAACCCAACTACGACCACCACACGCGGTCCAAGTTCCCGAACTCCTAAGCTCCACTACCTTTCCATCATCTGCAAGGGCACACCAAGTGCAGGAAAAGCCCAAATAGGGGTGAGTATAAAAATACTCAGTAGGATGCCCCGAAGGCTCGAGGGAGCAACAAAGGAGGCACTGAAGAGGTGAGCAGTAGATCGAATAGGGAAAAGTAAAGGAGTAAAACTGAGAGTGCAGTAAAGAGTAAAACTCAACCCAACAAGAGGAAGGAAGTAGATTCGTCCAAACACAAGGAGCTAGAAGCGGTGAGAAGATAAACTTCTCGTCGAGTCTTCGCTACATATAGCAGGAGAGTAGAATCGTCCAACCAAGAGAAGCTAGACACGGAAAGCACGTGGCATACCCCGCGCGTCTTCGCCTCTCCTGGAAGGAGAGTAACTAAAACCCAAGAAGTGGGTAATGGAACAATGTATACATATATATATGCTCTGTCAAGAAACCCAAAAAAAATCGTAAGTGGATCTCCGTCTCGTAGCTCAGCACAAGAAAGTGAGTAGCCAACAGTCCCAGAAGTAAACACCATCGATACCCAATATCCGTACGTCTTCCCCGAACTGTAAGTCAAGGGGCTCAAATCACCGCACCTTGACACTATCCTCTTTGGGCGGCACTGACTCGCCCGCACAGTTTTAGGTCGCGTCACAAGGATGCGTCTTAGTGGGGAAATCACCCCTCATACTTGAGAGTTCATGGGGAAGCATCCATCCACACATCATCACTATCACACAGTCGATAGGTCTTCTCAAAGTCGACGGGTTCCCACTACCCAGCCCCGTGAAAGGGTAATCTGTGGGAGGGAGACCCAGAACCACTTGGGCCATCCCTGCTGGATGGTACCCCACTGGCCATCCCTGCTGGATGGTACACCACTGGACATCCCTACTAGATGGTACACCACTGGCCATCTCTGCTAGATGGTACACCACTGGTAACCGGAACACATAGAGAAATATCGTGGAAGGAAGATATGATCTCGATACACAGCTAGGGAGTCTGCGCCAAGGGCTCACTGGGGGCTCCGTACCCTATTGGAAACAACCTCCTGGGTAGAGGATCGGGGCCTGTGTAATGTGTTGGTCACCCCTATACTGAAAGAACTCTACCAGGGAACACGAAGGGACGTGAGGATCCCCCCCCGGGCCTCTCGGGGTGATACATGCTCCAATCCGCTGAGTCTACTGTCGAAGCGGACCGATACAACTCACTCCAAAAAGTGGGAGCACACCCACACTGTACGAACTCACGTAGCCGTAAACAATTTCATAGTTCGATGAAAGGGGTGAAAACACTAAAAACCCCTTCAGCTGATAGAATAGGGGAACCAAAACAACTATGCCAGTCAAACCATCGAGAACAGAACCAGGGGACCCACTCAACCCTACTGGTCAAAACCATCAAGAATAGGAGGACCCTCTATGTCGTGAGAGGTCAAAAATACGTAAATAAGTACACGACGCACATAGGGGTCCCACACGACGTGTGTCCCTATATCATCTCCAAACCAAGAATAAATGTTCTCAGGTACAAACTACAACATGTACTTCCAATAATTCCCGTATACTCCCAGATCATGCCACATTACCAGCCCAAGGCTATCGTGCACATGACACCCAACGTCAATGCGAAGGGAGAAAACGTAATTTTTCCAAACTGCTTCCTCCACATCCCTAGCACGTCCAACCAAATATCTTTAGACATCAACTTCACTCACACAAGAGTGAACACGATCTCACGCCAAGGGTTCGCTTCTGAACACAGCAAGAAGAACCGCCACCAGAGCACCTTTCATATTTCCACATTTAATGAGATCTCGAAAGAGACTCTGCACATCCAAACAGATCGTACCGTTGTAATCCTCGCAAAAAAACACGCGAGATAGACTAATTACTCACCTCAAATGGACATCTGATGGAAAATTCATACAACACCGCTTTACACCTGAACGATGTCCCGTGGTCCTGAGCCTTGGCCCCAAAAATATTCGGGCACATCGCGCCGTTGCGATCCCCTTGGGAAAACACGTCAAATTGAATACTCACTTGATTGCAACGAATATCCAGGGAAAAAGATGCATTTCTCCGTACCGCACTAGAGTGGTGCTTTGTGGGACCTTCATCCCAGTCCCGAATCACAACGAACAGATCACATCATTGCGATCCTCCCGAAAAAGTACACAATATTGACTAATCACTTGTCCAGAACGGACGCCCAATGAAGAAGTTTAAATTCACCGTCTACGCCCAAAAAAACCCTCGTAGGGCCCACACCTTATCTCCAACCTGAATTCTTTGGAAAGCATCTCAAAAAGTCCGCACGAGGACTGGGAACACACTGCCATTGATGGCGCATCAATCGGACATCCCAAGCTAGAGTTAGGTTCGATGCAACAATTAAATAAATAAATAAATAAATAAATAATTACTCCCATTTAGCGTCTTGTACCACCGAGCAATGAAACCAACCCGCAAAGGTTCCGAACCAACTTGGAAGGATTGTCTCAGCTTCGGGGCCACCATGCCTCTTACGGCACGTCAAACAGACGTCCGACTCACGAGCCACGTCCACCAAAACTTTAATAATAATTTAATATTATTAAATTAAAGCTCCTTGGGTCACCCGTCTTCGGGAATAGAACGCCCAAACCCCAAAACACCCTTCAAAAAGTCCGTCTTGTTGACACGGACCTGCAGCTGCAGACGACGCGTCAAAGAGACACGCCGTTTAGGAGTTTCGGCCCCTTGAATGCAAGGGGCCCAACCGGGCCGGTCCACCCTGGCCAACCTAGTCCGGACCACTGGCCCGTGGCCCAGCAGCGGGTCCAATCCAGTTCACTGCGACCCACTGGCCGCGGCCGACCCAGTAGCACCGGACCCGAGCGGGTCCGGTTTTCTCCAAACAGACCAGCCATTCAGCCGGTCTTCATCTCCCAACAGGACCCGCAACACGCGGGTCCTTGTCTCCCAATATACCAGCCATTTGGTCGGTCTTCGTTGACGCACCCGTAGGACCCGCGCAGCACGGGTCCTGGCTTCCCCTGCACACCCGAGGCCAAGCCTTAGGCTCCCTTCGACCGCGACGGCTGACAGACGCCGCCTCACCCTGCTGCTGACCGCCCTCGCCGAGCGCCTGCTACACCTCTGCGCTTTCCCGACTACCTGACCCCGGCCACCTCTGCCCTGAGGACCCCGCTCGCCCGACCGAAGCCCTCCCTGCAGCCACCTGCTTCGCTCTACCGTGAGCCCCGGACGCCTCCACTGAAGACCGGCCGCACTGCCGCCGCCGACTCAGACCGCCACCGGTACCTCGGACCACCGCCGCTACCTCGGAAGGCCTGATCCTCGCCGGAAAACACCCATCACACCCCAAAACATCGCCGGACGATTGCGATCGCCTTGGGAATCAAGATTTCAATTATGAAAATTGCGTCGGATAGCTCAGAAAAAGTACTATGAATTTATGGTATTCATTCGATGATCAAACAACAATTCAATGCATAGTTAAACTCGGAAGAGGGGGGGTTCATAAATTAAAACGCAAAACGAAAACTCCTACCTGCAGGGGCGTATCCCGAAGCTTCGCCGCATGTGCCGCTACCGCGCTCGCCGCTCGATGCCACCTTTATCAGAGGAGGGAGGTGGAGGAGGATTGGCGAGGGCTCTCCTTGGTTGAGCCTTTCCGCCAGGAGATGAAAAATGGAGAAAGGGTGGGGGTGATTGTGCTTAAATAAATAATTAAATAACTTTTAATTAATCCTTTAATCAACCACATAAAGACCCACGTCCGAAACTCCCGATGGGGTCAAGGTTAAGCATCCTTTAGGGTAAACACCACCTCCTAATCACAACAGCGGTCTCAAAATTTTAATCTGATACTTCTTTCTAAAGTTATAAAACTTAACGTCTGAGGCTGTTAAATTTCGAAAACGCCCCTGGTGGCATTTTTCACAGAAGGGCCGCACCCGTGAAAGTTACACCCCTCCTAGGGCAAACGACATGCTCCATACTCAACGGTTCCCTCGGTTTCCCCATAAGAGCTACCGTTTAAGAGATACTTGTGTTTAACCATTAAACTAATAAATTAATTATTTTAATTATCCGTTTAACATTACGATAACGATCGAGGGATCCAAACGCCCCACACCGACATGTTTTATGTCATTCCTAGGGTAAAAACCCCATTTCAGACCTATCCATACTCTCATATTTAGGATCCGAATTACTATTTAGGAGTTATCCCATTTATTTGGCATTCCTAGTGTGAACACACTGAAAATTTAATTCCGGCCACACTGTGGCTCGGAATCGCACGCCGTCTGAAGGCACTGCTCTAGAATAACATCAAAAATTTCCAAAGTCTTTTATAGCAAAAGCAGGGTTCTTAAAATGGTGTAAAATAGCTATAGTCTCCGTATAAGTTAAAAAAACATTCTTACCTTAAATTTGTCAAAAGGGTCAAAAAGTACATTGTTTGGAAAACGACGGAAAGATTTCTTTCAAAAAAATATAAGGTCAAATAAGGGTATAAATTAATTTAACCCATTGTCTATTAAATAGTAATTTTTTTGAAATACATTTTTAAGAAACATGGATGTGGATGATAAATAGGTCCCAGTAGATACTTACGTAAAAACAACCTCGGATAATAAAGAGATTGTGAAATTAACCCTTACCTTGTACTTTTCCTTGGTTAAGAGTAGGTTAACCTCCTTTATAATGGTTAAATAATTGTTATTAAATTATACAAGAATAATATACATTAATATGATATCATATATGATATTTTAACATTTCTTTGTTAATAATATCTTAGTATTATCGTTGTTTCGGGTGTTAACAGATTCGTTTTCCTTTATATTCTTTGTTATGTGAGTCATATTTGTTATGGATGTGATGTATCTTATTAATATCTAGAATTATATCAAGTCTTTAAACATTATTTTTAATCATCTAATGAAATTTAGTCGTGAATGGATATGACAGGAAATGAATCTCATCGCATTGGTGGAGACGGTAATCCGTACATACACACGAGCGACAATATCATTCTTTTGATATTAAAATAATATATAATTATATGATATATCATATATACAGAATCATTATAATATTATATTTATTATTTATATCAATTACACATCATTATTATACCCATCCAAATAATAATGTATTGAATAACAATTACACCACGACGTGGAGACGGTAAGCCGTACGTACGCACGTATGGTGACATGTCATTCAAATGATGGATAGAATAATGAATTTGGTTGTAACATATTTATAATAAAATTACATTATATATAAGATACTGTAGTTATTATTTTATAATTGAAACAACAAAGAAAAAGGAAGTGGAAGAAGAAAGGAACTTGAAAGAGGTGATGAGATATTTACCTCTTCTTCGGGTTCTTATTTTTGATTTGATAAAAAGGGCTCCTTAGGTTGGTTTTATGACTAAAATAAGGCCTCTAAGATGAAGGGAGAATAGTTTATAGGGTATTTGGGTAGGTTTTGGCGGAGCCAAATGGCTTTGAAGGTGATAATTAGAGAGAAGGGGGAGTGACCTTTTATAAGAGGGATGAGGGGAACCTTAGGAAAAGTTAGAAATATTATTTTGTAATAAAATTATTTTCGGTTTACAATGGCTCCAAAGTGGATTATTTAAATTATAATATGGGTTTGAGTAAAAAAACACTCAATAAATAGGTTTTAGACAGGTTTGAGTCACTATATTAACCTTATTTTTTAGATTTAACTCTAAGTTAAATAGTTTGACATTTACCATGTCTCTTTGTATTTTTATATTATATGGTTAATAAACTTTCTATATACTTCTGAGAGAACCCCAAGTGGTTAATTAATGATAAAAATATCATTATATAATTCCTTTGGCTAAACCTTAGATTTTAAGAAATAATATCAATTAATAATATAATATTTTTTTAAAAAACTATTTTATGTCAATTTTGACACTATTTGGTATTTTGTTTTTTCTAAATTCATAACAGAATTATTACTTAGAAAAAAATTCATATAACCAACCCTAAAATTTCATATTAACCTATAAAATTATTTTAATTCACAAAAAGTCTCAAATTATATTTATTTTGATATTTATAATATCAATTATTTTAATATTTCACTAATTAGGTAATTACTGCATTATCATTGTATCATAAATAAATTAAATTATTTAATGTCTAAAAAATATAAATAAAATACCATTATGTATTAAATATTTTTATCTTTCTAATTAATATTTATAGTTGAATTTATCTTATGTATAACCCTATATTAAAAATGTTTTAGTTATTAAACTTTGATTTTAACTCTTTTAACTCTTCTTTAAATAAAATAATAATAAGTGTCCTAATCTAATCCAAGTGGATGAAAGATGTTCTTATTTTATTCCTAATGTTGTTTTTGGTCGAATTATACTTATCAAATATAATTAGGACATGTGTTAGGGTAATAATAATATCATTTTACCCTTAATTACCCTATTTACATTTAACTGTGGTAAATAAAAGTAAAAAGTTACTATTAATCAAAAATTATTTTTATCTTATTAAACCAAATTTTACTTACTAATATCAACCGTGTCTCTCAGATTTTTTAAATTCCACTCACATAAGCAGTAAAATTAAGTTTTATGTGAATTTGAAAATTCTCATAGGAGGTGGGTAAAAGACGGTAAAAAGTTCAATAAAATTTTTATATATCTAAAATTATTATAAACTGACTCCAATGAATTACATTGAACTTATATAGGTATTATGTATCTATTTTGACCTAAAATAAATTTAAATAAAATAAATAATTATTTAAATAAAAATTTGGTTTTAAACTATAACTCAGTGTTTTTCACCATTCATCAAAAATTGAAAGTTTTCAGAAAAATATCAAAAATTCACTCTAAGCTAATTTTGTTATTCTGAATCCAAAAATGAAGTCCATGTTGAAAGATAAAATTTATAATATTTCAAAAAGTGGGTATTACTATTCATAACGGCTAGTTTGATTGGTTTTGGTGTGTTAGAACTCAAAGTTGCGTACAACACACACTATTGTATTATTCAAAGAGAAGCGTACCGTAGAAGCTTGGGGTGTTACATATGACTCATTCATTCCATAAATAGAATTTATAAAGAATGAAATTAATGAAATTATGTAACATATATAAAATATATATTATACTTTAATTATAATATACCTATGTATCTTTTATTTTTTATTCCTTTAATAAGATAAAGAAATGAAAGTATCGTTTATGCGTACGTACAGTCTACTGTCTCCATGAATGATTCATTTCATTTATTATCTTAAAATATTATGAAATATTATAAATAAATATATAATGGATATATATGATATTTAAATCATGAATAATACTTTTTAGATAATGAACTTATGACCACATGAATAGTTTTCATCAAAACAAGTTCATTTTTGACTCAAATACAGAACATTGACAAAACGTCTGATATGAACTCAAATAATTAACTAATAAATATAAGATGATAATAAGTGATAGAAAATGAATAATAAACTTTAGAAAGGTTCTAAAACAATTAGAAATTAACCTAAGTTTATTATTTAAGAAATTAAAGAACGAACAAGACAAGTTGGACTCAAGGTAAGGGACTTCGTCTCAATCTCCTTTCATTGAGGCATTTCTTGATAATATGAACCTTTATTATTTTATAAGGTGTATATAAAACCACTATGAGATTTAATAACCATATTTTATCTATACTAATCTTATTTATTAAATCACAGAGATTAATATTTAAATGTTCAAAGTGGTATGGGATGCATTGAACATTTAATGATTTAATTATTAAATCTTTTTCTCCCTAATATTAAATTACATATTTATTTATATTGGTATAAAAAGGAATGTAAATGAAAATTTATGTCAATATTGAATTTAATTTAAAGTTTTCAAAATTAATCTTTTTATACAAAGCGTTTTACTTTCTTTAAAAAATGAAAAAAAGAAACGTTTTTTAACGTATACGACGACAACAACTTCTCTGCTGCCGTAATCGTTATTTGATATTTGGTTTCCTCTATAAGCCTTAATGTCTTTTAAAATGAAAATAAATCCATTATTCCTTTATTTGGGTATCTTGGTATTGAAAATGGATTCTTAAATGAAATTGGTATTTTTATACAGAAATGTTTTTCATATGGGATTAGAAGAAGCTTTCAAAAAAGGGGTTTTGTGATGAATGCGTTTTATTAATGATATGGTACTTGAGAATTATATAAAACGGGTGAGCCCGATATATCTTATATGAAGGTTTGATCCCCATTATAGCTCATAGGTGAGCCCGATATAGATTATATGAAGGTTTGAGACCCATTATAGCTCATGGGTGAGCCCGACACAACTTATACGAAGGGTTGAGCCCCATTATAGCTCACAAGTGAGCCTGATATAGATTATACGAAGGGTGATCCCCATCATAGATCTCCAATTTGTAAGTAAACCATATGTTTATTAAAATTTTAATATGTTTGGAAGTTTTTTATTTATATGATGCTCTAAGTCACCTAAAGGAGTTTTAATTGCTTGCTATTGGTTTTAGTGTTTTTCTTTGAGCAAAAAGTATGAGCATTATTCATGTGAATTTTTTTTGTTTCATCCACTAAAAGAACATTGAATGGGTTATCTAGTTTTAACTAGACTAATGGGTTTTATTTATTTTTTATGTCCATTACTGAGCTTTTTGTGCTCATCCCAAGTTTTTAAACGTTTTCAGAGGATTCAAGGAAGAATAGAGTCAAGGATCGAGTCAAGGAAAAGTTACGACGATTAAACATGAAAAAAACATGTTTATTTTTAAAAGTTTTTATGTTATGGAAGAAACAGATATTGTTGGAAGTGTCCACTTTGTATTTTTAAGTTTTTTATGTAATAGTTATGGCCTAATTCTCTAATGATCTAAACCTGAAAAGATCCTCAATGTTAATTTTTTACTTAACTCAAGATTATGTAACGTTTAAGGCTTGAGCCTTATAAACCCCACACCAAATATGCAATATTATGGGGCACCTCAACCACTGAGGAACACCCCAAATAATTTACTTATAACTATATTTAATAAATAATATATATATATATATAAACATCTATTCAAACTTTGATGATGATTTGTTACTATTACACGTGAAAAACTATAACTAAAACCTTGATCGATATAAATAACATAACTGTTGAAGTACATTGATGGTGATATTATCACTAAATAAAATTTAATAAAAATTTATATATTTTTACACCACATCATCAAATGTTTCACATATTTCAATTACTTATGAATAAATAACTATGACTTGATTTTGATACTTTTTATAGGAATTAGTTTATCATTATTTGATAAACAAACCAAATCATAGTGGTGAACTCATGGAGTCTCTATTGTCACATATTTCATCAACCTTAAATCACCTTTAAAACAATGATGTCTCTTGTCAAATGCCTCTTGTCGAACACCTCTTGTTGAATTCCTTTTTATTACAAAGTTACTCACATGAAAGTGAGGGGGTCTATAGGTTTGAATTACACAACATTTTTTAGATGGACATGCAGGTCCTTCCATAAATAGAGTGGGATGACTCAAAGGTCATCAATAATGAAAATAAAATGTAATTATTACAAATTATATAACCACACACACAAAAAGGTATGCAATTTCAATTATGCATTTGTCAATCATCTAAAGAGCAGTCATCACACAATACTCTTAACATGTTTTTTGGTATAATTATTAACTTCTACATATCATATAACATTACCTATAACTAGATCTAATATATAATAAATATCTACACCTACTTTCCAAAATTTCAACTTTTTAATGTGTATATGTATATATATATATATTTAGGTAGATTCACTTTATTTACCTACATGTATCAAATATTATAATTTTTTAACTTTAGATATAACATAAAATAATATATACATATACACATGTTTAAATAATATAACATAAATATATACAAATCTAAATATATTCAACTTTATTTACTAATATTTTAAAATATAATTACATATACTTTTATAAACTATAGATTCTAAATATAAGTATTATTAATTTATACATCAATAATGAAAATATTGTTAATAATAAATTTTATTAAATTTAATTAATAAAATTAATATAATTTACACTTACATAATAACCATTAAAATACTGCAAACTTATGTTATTTTCCATTTCATAAAATTGCATATGTATATATAATTTTTTTATGCAGATAATTTCCAAAATTTAAGTAATCATATTTTATACTTTATTACTTAGAATAATAATTATTTATACTTAATATAATTTAAATTTATTATTTAAAATTATCATTTATAGAAAATAAAATTAATATAATTTACACTTACATAATAACCATTAAAATGTTGTAAACTTATGTTATTTTCAATTTTATAAAATTATATATATATATATATATAATTTTTTTATCATACATATACTTTCCAAAATTTAAGTAATTATATTTTATACTTTATTAATTAGAGTAATAATTATTTATACTTAATATAATTTAAAATTATTATTTATGGTAAATTTTTTTATACCATTAACAAAAATGATATTATATATATATTTAAATAAATTTAAATATGATACTTATTTTAACTACTATAATTTTAATAATATATTTTTATAAAATATTTATCCAATTTCCTATGTGTATAGAATATTATTATTTAAATTTATGTTACTTTAAATATAATATATAATATATATATATAAATCTATTTAAATTTAATTACTCACCATTTAAATTAAAAATACATACATTTTTTAAATCAATAATATTTCCCTAAATATAAATTATATTTTATACATAACATTTTAATTATATAAACACCATATTTAAACTTCTTAAATAATTTAATTTAAATTAAATCATACAAAAAAATAACTCAATCAAAAATTAAATCATAAAATTCAATTTAAATTAAATCATATAAAAAATAATAACTCATTCAGAAATTAAATCACACAAAAGACAATAATTTATACATTAATACAATCATACATCCATACATATTAAATAAATAAATCATAAAAACAAAATAAATAAAAACAATTATACAATTATAATTTTAAATAGAAAATTTACCTTCTTAAAAGCCAGAAAAATATGTTGATAAATATTTCTATCATGGTTTCACAGTAAAATATAGAGGAGAAGAATGAAAAATATAGGGGGGAGGCACTATTTTTTATAGATTTGGGCGGCTAGAAGGCGTGAACTCCGTTCACGCATCCTTTGAAAAAATTTCAAAGGAAGCATGAATGAGGTTCATGGATCCTACGCCACATCAAAGAAGAGTGAATACAATTCATGCTTCTTTGGTAGCAGAGGAAGAAGTGTGAACCCCATTCACACTTCTCCGAACCCATTTTTTCAAATAGTTGAAACCCCATCCCGTTTTTAAAAAAAATAAAATTTAAAAATCCATTATAAAAAAACTCTTTTTTTGGATGTTCATTTCATAACAAATATTGGTTTTAGTGTTTGGATAGTGGGAAGGAAAAGAAATTTCAATCAAGAATTAATTTTTATACTTTTATCAATGATTTAAAAAAAACTCTGACAAAGATGTTTATTTTAACAGTGATTTCTTAAAAACCATGGATTAAACTCCCCCCTTTGTGAGTGTGTTAAAAAGTGACGATAAAATCATCCCTTAATTGGTTCTTTTAAGAAAATATAATAAAAGGATGATTATTTTACTCATTTTTGTAGTGGTGATTGTTTAAATTTTAATTTCTAGTAATGTTTTTTCTTCTAAACTCACCAAACAAGAAATAATTATTTTATCTTATTTGAAAAATCTAATTGTCACAACACATGATTAAATTTAGAATCATTGGTCATTTTTTTGTTATTTTTGAACCCAATATCATTGTGTGTGGTTATGTGTATGTGTTTTCATGTCCCAATCCATTAGTAAATTAATTCCTCAAGTTCGCCTTAATTAGGTCTAGGGTTAACAACAAATGCTGAAGTATCCAATCATGAAATGAGTGGCATTACCTATTAATATATATCATGTTTCCTATTAACATTCATCATCATCCACCATAATATAAATGTTAAAAATTCATTTTCAAATTAAAATGTAGTTTTGATTTTTGTCATGAAAAAGTGGTTTCTTTTATTATTATTATGCAATATATTTTTTTATATAGGATGTTATGTTTGGGCCTTATATTTAGCTAGGATCCTATGTGATATTTCTATGTTGGATCTGTTTATTTTGGATTTCAATTTCTCGGTCGTGGTTCACCTATATTGGTTGGTCCGCCACTTGTGGCCTGATCCTGATACTGCTTCACGTTTTTTTTTCTAATCATCAACTACTCCTAATCAAGAAGATATGCATTGAGTCATTTTATTTTTATTCTCCCTCACATATCATAGTAAATATATCATGTTTTAAAACCTATCTTATGCCTCCACACATCCATGGATTCTCTAGATTTGTTACGCCCCCTCCTGCTTCACAATTCTTCTAATCGCCATTCAAAGAACATGCATCCCTCCACATCTATCATGCCCAACTCACCTACTCCACTTTTATTGTTTCATCACTTAATTTTCTTACATGGTGGTCATCATTTTTCCAAGTTGAATGAGTCTTCATATCTTTCATTCTATAGAGAAGTGAGGTTTGAGATAGAGGATCCTCTTTTGATTTTTTCCTCTACATCCCCTATTTTGGTGTTTTACACTTGGTGGAGATCTCACATCCTGTGAGTTCGGTTCGACTGTAACTCCTCCAAGAATCCAGACCCAACATCACTGACGAAATCCTCTGATGATCATTTTATTGTTTTATTATTACAAGATTGGGACTATAATAAACTTGAGTTTTCTTTCTTCTATTTCAATGTTGTACTATATTCCCTTTATTTTTCCATTTTGATTGGGGTTGGGGATGCATGAGTCCATATGAGATGCTCGTGCATGTTGTATCCCCAGATTGATTTCGTCTCAAGTCCTCAAGATGCAAGGATTTGATCATTAGATAGCTTCTGTGTTCCTCATGCGTTTTCTCTCTGTTTCACCTTCTCAGTTGTATACTTTTTTCTTCTTTTGTTTTGCATAATAATAAATTTGGTGGTGGTGTTCTTTTTGTGCCCATAGGATCAATGAGATCCGAAGCATGGACATCCCTTATGTTATTTACTTTCAGAATTTTATTTTTTTGTATGACTATTTCTATCATATTGGTTATATTTCTTGTTTACTTCTGTGTCTCAAATCATTTTTTAACATTTATAGATGAACAAAACATTTTTTGGTCATCTGAATAAAAAAATTAGTTTTTATACTTTTAAAATAACTCAAAGATCTTCTGTTTGTGTTCATATTAATGAGTTTAATAAATCAATTCTTGATTTATCTCATATAGATGTTGAATTTAAGAAGATTAGGCTTTAATTCTTCTAACCTACCTTAATGATTCTTTTAATTCATTAAAAGATTCTATGATGTATGGTAGGTACTCAATCACTTTAGAAGAGGTTAAGTCCATAATGTTATCTCATGATCTTAAAACATATGGTTTGAAGGATGAACATAGTGGAGTGGATTTTGAACCTCAATTGATGCATGTTAGGGGTCAAATGAAAAATAAAAATAAAGATTAGAAATATAAGAAACGATTTAAGAAATTTTGATGTTTTGAGTGTGGTAAGACTGATCATATTAAAAGATACAGTCTTGACTTAAAATCTAAGGACAGTATGAATCAGTCTAATATGGCATGCCCTAGGTTTTCCACTATGTATGCTCTTTAGTTTCATTTAAGAACCATTTTAGTTATAATTAGATATAGATTCTAGGTAGCCTCTCTTATACAATTCAAGGACTGACCCTATTTGAGTTTGTAGGGGAACCTGATTGAAAGAGAAGGTGTGTTAAGGATTGTCTAATCTATTCAGGCTTATGTAGAGATCCTTCTCTTATCAGTTTCCTATTTTATGGTTGTTGTGTTTTTCTACTGATTTTACTATTTCATTTATTGAGTCTTGTTGATTTCTTGTGTTCACTGCTTTTCACCCCCAAGGAAGGTTTTGGGTTTGTAGGTTCTTGGTTGTTGATTTACATCTCACTAATTTTTTTGGAACTCATGAAACTTGGGTAAGATTTATGTTGATGCATTTTCTTAGTTAGTTTAATTTTTGAGCATGTTTAACTAGCACGGTAGTAGTCCACTATAAAAAATAGAAAATTAGTGGTTGTTATTTAGAGGGGGTTATGCAAAACCCCCTCTAAATTTTTTTCTTTATAAATTAGAGGTGGTTGTGCACAACCCCTTCCAATCATTGAATTTATAGGGGGGGGGGGGTTTGAACACCATATAAAATTTTATCATTATTTTTTTAATATTCAGGTGGATTTTAGAGGTGGTTATGCCAAAACCGTCGCTAATTTAATAATTAGCGGTGCTATATATTCAGTTGGATTTTAAAGGAACTATATATATTATGGATTTTTTAAATAAAATAGAGGGGGTTCAAAAGCCCCTCTTATCTCTAAAATGATAGTGGTTTATAACTGTTGCTAATCATTGAGATTAGAGGCGGTTCCCAACTCCTTGATTTTTTTTAATTTTTTAAGAATAAATCCAATATATTTTAGCAGTGGTTTTCCCAAAACCACATCTAATTTATATGAGATTTATTTTTTAAAAAAAATAGAGGGGGTTTTAACCCCCTATAATGTAAATCTCTTGTATAAATGTATTTAAAATCCATTTTTTAAATTTTTCTTCAATTTTTTAACCCCATGTATTTTTTTATTTTTCTTAAAAAAATAAAATTTCATAATATATGTGTGTGTGTGCGTGCGTGCGTGTGTATATATATATATATATTACACAAACACATTATATAAATGTATTTAAATACATTCTAAACATATATATATAAAGGCATTATATAAATACTTTAAATAAATACTTATATATATAAACAAAAATGTATACATATATAAAAATTGGCATACATAATATAAATGTAATTATAAATATATGTGTAAATATATTTATTCAAATATATAAAATTATATGTGGTTTTATAATTGAATACATTTATATTATACATATATTATATTAAATACATTTTTATTATATATTTATCTATAAATACATTTATATTATATTATATGTATACAAATATATATAATATAGACAAAATTAAATATAAATATAAATAAATAAATAAATATATATAATATAATTACATTATAAATATTTTATTTTATATAAATATATACATATTATATAATTATATTATATATTTTAATATACCATATTAATTATAAATTAATATAGTAAATATATAATATATTATTTAATTTTATTATATTTATATTTCTAATTATATGAATGTATTTAATTTTATGTTTATGTATATATTTGTATACATGATATAACATAAATTTATATAATTACATATATAAATATATAATATAAATGTATTTAATATAATACATGTTTGATATAAATCATAAAATAAATTTATAGTATTTATAAAATCAACATATAATTTTTTTTCATTTAAAATACAGGTGTAATAACAACAATAATAATAATTAATAATATAAAATTATATAAAAATAATCACAGAAAAATAATTATATAAAAATATATTATAATTATATTATATCTATAAATATTATATAAATAAATATACCACAAAAATATAAATGTATTTATTAATATATTTATAAATATATATTTATATATGTAAATATAATTATTTATATATATTATATAAATAAAAATGTATATAATATATAAATATGTATTTATGTATATAAATAATTTATATGAATATATTTATAAATATATAAACATATGTTTATATACATAACATAAATAGAAATACAAATATATGTAAAAATTATACTTACTCAAATGTATGAAAATATACATATAAATATATAGTTTATATACATTTTTATATAGATTATATATTTAAATGTATTTAAATATATTATATGAATAATATTTATTAGAATGAAGTATCAAATATATATAAATAGATTCAAGTGTATATATATAATAGAAATTAAATCGGTATAGTGGTAGCATGGCGGGGAGCATGGTCGCTGGTGGTCTCGCTGAACAGGGGTTTAAAACCCTCCTGAAGCGATTTTTATACATGGGGGGAAAGGGGGGTTGGGTGCCCTACATGAAGGTAAGGTAGAATGGGCCTTATGACCTGATGTGGGAAAGTGAGGTGGCCTATAGTCTGGTGGTTCACACGCGGGGGATGTAGCATAGGCCCTGGGCCTGGGGAATAGGAGGATGAAAAACAGAGGGGGCTGGGTGAGGGGGAACTAGAGGTGAGGTAGGGGGTGCGTAGGGGAAAGGAAGGGGGAAATGGAGGCAAGGGCGTGCGTAGGAGGGGGAACTAGAGGGCCCTACCATGTATTTTGAAAAAAAAGGACCAAATTTAAGGGTGGTTCAAACCACCCCTAAAATGTTGAGTAATTAGGGGCGGTTGAAAAAAACCCTCTAAATTTGTGCTTTAAAATTAATTAGGGGTGGTTTCAACCACCCCTAAATTGAAAAAATAATTATAAGTGGTTTAAACCCCTTCTAAAATAAAAGGTTATGGTAAATTTAAGCCAAAATTAAGGGTTTTAAACTGTCTCTAAATTAACCACCGCTAATTCTCACTTAAATGTACCAACGATTCATAAAAACCACCCTAATAATATAGGGTGGCCTCTTTAGTAGAGGTTCATCATAACTATTTCTAAATCATTTAGAGGGGGTTATAACCCACTCTAATTGCAAAAATCCCCCTCTAACGACATCCTTTTTTTGTAGTGGCTGATGGGTGGTATGGGTAGAATGTGTGCCACTATGGAACGTGCTAGGTGTTATTCATGCTGGGTGAATATCTTTTTAGACTTAAGTTTTATATTTAATAAATCTACCTGAACTACTGGTAGGTTGGATATTGCAAGAACACCATCTGTTGTTGTGTTTCATTTTCTTTGAAAATGTGGAGATATGCTGAAATTCATTTTCAAATTAAAATGTTGTTTTGATTTTTACCATGAAGAAATGTTTCCTTTATTATTATTATGAAATAACTTTTTTTGTGGGCTATTATGATTGGGTCTTTTAGTTCACTGGTATCCTGTGTGCTGTTTCTATGTGGGATCTGTTTATTTGGGCCTTCTCTTGTTGGGCCGTGGTGCGACTGTGTTGGATGGACTGCTACTTGTGGCCCGATCCTGCTGTTACTTCAATTTTTCTTCTAGTTGTCAATTACACTTGATTGTATAGATATGCGTTGGGGTGTTTTGTGTTTCTTCACCCTAGCATATCATGGTTGATTTGTGCCTCATTCTACCTAACCTATCTACTGCCTCTACACATCCATTTGCATTTGGGATTTATTATGCCACCTCTAGCTTCGTGATTCTTCTGTTCGACATCCACTAAACACGTGTCCCTCCTCACCTGCCACACCTGACTTACCTTCTCCACTTTTATTGCTATGTGATTTAATTTTCTTAAGTGATGGTATTCATTTTTCTAAGGTGAGTGGGTATTAATCTCTTACATTCTATAGATAATTGAGGTTCAAGAGAGAGGATCCTTTGATGATTTCACCTCCCCAACCCCCTATTCTAGCATTCTACCCCTGCTGGAGAGCTCGCATCATATAAGCTCTATTTGATAGAAAATACACCAATACTATAGCCTTAGTGGAACTGACAACACCCTCCAATATGCATCTTCTCAAGTTATTGGTGTAGGCTCAGGACTATACTCTTCCTGAGTTTTCTTTCTATTGTTTTGGTGCTACATTGAATTTCCTTTCTTTTTTCCCTTTTAGTAAGTGTTGAGATTTTACGATTCCTTACAATATGATCATGTATATTGTATCCTCAGTTTGATTTAATTTCAAGTTCTGGAGCTACATGGACTTGATCTCTAGATAGATTTTGTGGCCTGCTTGCATTTTATCTCTGTTTCATCTTCTGTATTGTATGATTGTTTTTTTCATAATAAAAAATATTATAGTGGTGTTCTTTGAATGCACATAGGATCAATGAGATATGAAGAATGTAAATCCCTCATGTTATTTAATTTCCACATTTTATTTTGTTGTATGTTCATTTCTATCAGATTTCTTCTGTTTCTTGTTTACTTATACTTCTCAAATTGTTTTTTTTTCTCAACCTCTCTTTCTGATTATACATTGGTAATGGTCTTTGAAATTCGGTTCGACCCCTCTAACCACTATAATAAATGAATAAAAATCAACATAATGATTCAATAAATAACCATCAGTAATGAAACATAAACCATAAATATTTATGTCAAACATCTCTATAATATAATATAAAGTGACATAATCAAATAAAACTCCACATATACATAATGCATCTCAAACAGATTTAATGAAAAATAAATTTAAATATGTATGAAACCAATGTGGATTCCCTAATGAAGACTCCCACCCATTAGTTTCTATATCTCCATATCTACCATCAATATTTGAGAACATCTTCAAACTAAAACTAATGACCTGCATGAACACAAGAGTAGGAATACACAAGTGCACACACATGGGTGGGTAATAATACTCAGTATAGTTATCCTAGGTAGTGAGCCAACTCCCTAAATCACCAGTGTATACATATATCATTAATATATAGAAATTAGTAAAAACCAAACACCTCAAACACATATCATCAACTTTCCAACTATAACTTCACTAGTTCAGTATCCCGATCTCATCATAAACACATTAATATTTATAATTCATTTCATATCAAGGCTACCCATATCTCTCCACATTCAGGCTCACTAAATAATAATGAATTTATATAAATATATAACTCATGCTTCATAATATCACAACAATATTACCTCCTAAGAACTATATATTTATAGAGAACACCAAGAACCTAGGCCCTTAGTCCATTCCTCAATTCAACCTTCATATACATGGATAGGGTTAAGGGTCATAACTCTCAATCCATATAAAGATACATCACAACATCACTAAAGGAATTTGGGCACAACAGAAGGGTTTGGTACTAATATTTCAAAAAAAAAATCATATTTGTTTCATAATATAAGATATAACATACCAATGCTCATATTCCTCAATAGATCATGTATGATATATTTAAACATAAATAAATTAAATGAAACAGTAAAGTATGGTACCACGATGATATGACATGATCCTGATGTAATTTGGTCATCATAGCTCAAATAATCAAATTCAGATTCCCTTTAGATCACCCCAAATATATACTGAATCTTTTGTTCCATAATTATTCAATTATCATGTGCTACCATGAAAGATTTAAGGGCTTTACAATACTCTTATGACCACCCAAAGAACATGGAATCAATATAAGAAGGTGGAATTGATCCAATCTAGTTATTATCTTTTGTTTTTCTTCTATAAATATCAAGATAAGACATTTGATAGCTAAAATTCATGCACATGATATTTTTTACTATTCATGGGTATAAAATGAGGCTTTATACTTAGATTAAAATTTCTTTTTATTTCACTTAGTCCTTAAAGAAAGTCAACCTTTAAAACTGAATTGTTATGTAATGAACAACTTAGTTAACATGCTATAAGTTTCATAATGATTTCATCACTCATTTATGAAACTATCACATGTATCTTGATGAAATATGAACCATTAAATTATATTTTTTCTCATAAATAGGTTTAATGAATCAAGAATAAATAATATTCATTCAAAAAACTAATTTTATCATATTAACTTATTTATACTTAAAATAATTTGTGAATAACATGATAAATAAATTCAATTATAATTATTATAAACATGAAAAATATGTAATTTAATCTACTTATTTATTTAATTATGATTGTTCACACTTAGACATCCACTAAACCATGATCATGGGGCCCACTTGATATTAAAATCTAATTCATCTAAATTGGTGGAACTTATAGACACACTATGTGTGTGACCCTATAGCCCCTCACCTCAATGTAATCCAGACATACTTATAGACCAAGAGCAATATTTATTAATACACCATGACCCCTAAAGAGATACAAATAAGTCATAGTTATGAAAACATCCCACAAATTCTTATTGTGTAATGTAATCTCTTTGTCTTATGATATATCATAAAGTGGGATGCATACTTTAGGCCTCATCCATCACATGAAAGTCCATTGAATTACATCATATAGTAAAAGAGTACATGAAATAAATAGAATAATGTTTAGGAATAAAAAACTTATAAATAATTATCATAATTTCTCCATGAATCTTATCTTATAAGATTTTACCATATAGAACAAAGGATTATAAGGGAATGTCAATAGATTCTCCAGTAAATGAATTGATAAGGATGTCTAGGTGAATTAATTTTAATCATTTAAGGAATAATAAGGGATTAACAATGTTAAAATAAGTAATCTTATCAAACGAATACTATAGATTTGTAGTTATCTGGTACTTACAAATATTATGATGATCAATGTGTTTAGATAATAAAATACATGTATTTTAAATAGTAGGAGATCAAATGAATTATGGATAAATCACCTATAAAAATTAGGAGTATTTAATCCCATATATTTGATACACATTAGTGATATAAAATTTTCTTAAGGAGAAACCACTAAATCGATATGCATTGATAGAAAAGGTGAATTTATGCCAAAATCAAGTTTAATCCACTTGAGAACCAATAGAGGCTCCACCAGATATATTTCTATTTTATTTTCTTAGAAAGGTTCTCCATATTAGAAATAATGTATCCATAATATCAAATATAAATGATACAAATAGGAATTTTTTATCATGAGACAATATATAATTTCACGCCTCTTAAGAGAATTTTAGCATTTCAACATCTTATGAATGAAGTATAATGTGAGTGAAATGGTGTCACACATGAATAGGATATCACAAGGGTATTACTTATAATTATATAAAAATAATATCAGAATAAGTACTTAAAAATTAAAAAGGATACTACAATGGAAATATAAATAGGAATTAGAAAGAGATAGAAAAAGGACCCCTAACTTGCTTAAGCCTCTTAGCTTATATTTTTCCATTAGATCCAACTAAACTCATCCATATTGATGAGAGATATATAGGATGGATGCATTGGGTGGGAAATGAATATAGAACTTGAATTTAGTGTGAGGAGAAATTAAAATAGGGGTGGTTATTTATAGGTCTAGTAAGTGGAATTAGATGGAATAAATTATTGAACATTTTAATTTTTTTACATTATCTTAAGTGCTTTACCACTCTCTATAGTTCCCTATTACCTCCATTAATGACCCACTATAATAGTTAATGCAAAAATTATCCAAATATAACTACCTTGGATGAGTTTTTTTCTTTATTACATATATATGATGTCATATTTATCGCATTTCACCACATTTCATCATTTTTTACCGTATTTTACTATTTTTACCAAAAATTAACAAGCTTCACCTATTCAATAATTTTAAAATAATGATTTTAAATATGAAATATATTTTATAAAAATAATCATCTAATTATGTGAATTTTAAATTTTAGATAAATATAATTCATTTAATTAAAATTTGGTATCAGAGTAAACACCATTTAACTACCAAAAGAATTTACACATTAATATTACTTCCCTAAGATACCCTAGATCCATACACACATATCTGGTGCTAAAAAAATATTCATTAAAAACTAGATTTGATATTAATTATAGAGACCCAAATTTAACCATACATAATTAAATTATCAATAACCACCATTGAGTAACTTATATACCCAAGACCTTATAGGTTTAAAGTTTTATAGAATTAAGAAAATCCATTTATATAAAAACACCCATGTATTTCCATGAAAATGGTCATTTTTTAAACTATAACAATAATTTATTATTTTACAAAAGTATTCAATATCTCCTATAAAATTGTCCGCAAATGATACCCTTATAGACATATTTTACATATTATCATTCTTTATAACCTAAGGAAATGGAAACTTAAGAAGAGCGAACTCAAACACTCAGTAAGGGTAAATATAGGCCTTATCAATCGAGAATCATAATTGAGCTTAATATGAGAATGTGGGTATGAGAACATAATTAGAGTGGAATGACATAATATGGTAGATTAATACCAAATAATACATGAATCATAAATCATAAAATCATTGAATAAAGTTTAAGGTGTAAACATGAGTCATATGATAATAATATTAATCCATTATAATATAATATAGACATTAGAAAGTGGAATTAATATAAACATAAAAATCATATATCAAGGCTCCACACCAAGAAATTCATCACGTAGTAGGATTTGGATAATGATAATCCCATATTTTTCTAACACTATAAGATTTTATATTATATTTCTCTTTAATATATTTTATTTCTTTGATAGATTTTGTTACACGCAACACCGAGTTTAAATAAAATGTGATATTCTATTAAAATATTATTTAATAGTTATCGCCTAGACTTTGGGTTGACAGATATGAATATGAATAAATAAATTATGAAAATGTATGGTTTAAAAATTTATAATATATATTAATTGGTTATTAATTAATTGTAAATGAAAATAAAAAAATTAATTGAAAATAAAGGAGATATTTTTCCAAAAAATTGTTTTTATGTGTGAAATGTATTTTTATCTCAATAAATTAAATTAATAACTATTTTTGAGTGATTTTAATGAAATTAATATATTATATATTTAATATTTTTTTTAACATTCATCCAATATTTTTACTATGCATGATATAACAATAAAACTATTTTTATACTTTAAAAACTATATTTGTCTAAAAGCGGTTTTCATGGCGTTGTACGCACTTATTTTAAAATTAAATTTCTGATAGTTATAGATGTTAAATTTTATTAAATAGATTCCATATTTAGAACCAAGAGGTCCAAATTTGGTAAATAGTACTCTTTTATTTTTAGGCATTATAAATAATAAATGTGGTAAAATGTATCACCTCAGTAAAAGGTAAATCAAATTAATCTTGTCTAAAACTAATTGATAATTCCATAATTTGTAATCTTAAATATTAATGGATGAATTTAATTCTACCATTATCAACTTTTTATTGAAATTTAATTGTTTAAGGGATACTTGTACCTGAAAATGACCAATATAAAATTAAAACAAAAAAAGTTACAAAATGCCATTCTCTTAGTTTTAAATATCTATTATGTGTTCATATAAGGAAAAAATTAATTTATGAATGAATATAAATATATATTTTTATTAATTAAATTATTTTCATGATGATTTTTTTTATTTTTTAGGTATTATATAATTATCTTAAATGCTTACACAATGCCGACACAATATTTATTCAATTAATAGAAAAATAAAATAAATGATTTTAAAAATATTAAAAGTGATATAATTTGAGTGATTTATAGTGTTATATGTTTTTATATATTAATAAGACATATTGGTGTTGTGTTAAATGATTATATTCTAATTTAAACTTTTTATTTATGTTTTTATGTCAAATTAAATGAATAGTGTCAAAATTGATATTAATGATATTTTATCAAAATAATATTTTATTAAATTATTTAAAAATCATAAAAATATTGAAATAGGACAAGGTGGATAATATATGGTTTAAATTTTTACCCATTTCCCATTTATGATTCAATATTTACATTATATGTAAAATTATAACCCTTTAAGAGTGAATAAGTCATTACTATGATTAAAGTTAAAATGAGTTAACTATGGGATTAAACTAAAAGATAAGGTTTAAAAAACCACTAAAACCTATAAAAATTAAATTTATTTATGGTATTACAACATCATAAATCCAAAATTAGAATATCTAGCAATTTTGAATCATTTTACTTGAGCATTACTTTATTATATTTTATTCTTTTAAGAAGTTTCAAGTTCTTCCACCCTCACTTATAACAGGACACCCCTCCTTTATTATCTTTACACCAAATTGAGCCTTATATATTGTTTTTTTCCATATTAATCTTATAAAAATCCTTATACAAGTTATATAGGTTCTGGTTATTCCAAAATACCAACTCTACGTCCCTTAAGAAGTGATGTAAAATAAGTCTACCGAAGAAGAGGTAATCATCTTTATCGAGTCTTTCAAGTTTATTTCTTATTATAATTACTCTTAATGTGTTTAAAAAAACCTAAAATAAAAAATCTAATATCATAAATATTATTATATGTTGTTATTATTATGGTATAACCATTTTTAATCTCTTTTCCATCCTATGAAAAGTGAAAACATCGCTCATGCGTATGCACGGCTTACTGTCTTCACATAGAAATGTATATAATTTTTCATCACCATTTCACTTGGATGGTTATAAATATGGAACTAATGTTTCTATATTATATTTATTACATAATTATTATTTCTTAATTATAATATCATATTTATTTCTGACCATCCAATCTATTGGAAAATGATAATGTCGCTCGTGTGTACTTGTGTACTACCACCTCCACAAAGTGATGTTATAAGTTTTTCATTAATATTTTATATAGATAATAATAAGGACATATTTAATGAATATATATGATTTATATGTTATAATAATGATTTTTTAAAGGTGAATTATTATTTTCCATCCATCAAAAAGTGAAAACAACATTCTTACATACGTACGACCTACAATCTACATGAACAATGCAATTCATTTTTCTATCTATAATTTTTATGGATAAATACAAATAAATATATAATGAATATATATTATATTTATATAATTATTAATTTTTTTATATGATGTAACCTTGATCAAAGTACAAATACTGAAATTACCAAGCCAAAACGTAAATGAAAAACGAAGCAGTTATTACCTGAAACAATGATTTTAACAAATAATTTTTAATAAATGGATGATAAAATATTATAAGTAAGTCATATATGGTATGATATATATATTATAATGATTATTTAATAGATTTATAATAAATCTATATTTATTAAATAGGAGGTTTGGACACATATGAAGGAAGTTGAATATGAGGTAAGAGTTTATTTCATAATCTCATCATTATTCGAGATTATTTATGTTTAAGTCTCTCTTGTGGAAATTGTTTGTTATTTATATCTTAAACCTAAAATATTTTCTTCTTATCTGGTTATTCATGAAAATTTCAAGTAATAGTACCATTTTCATCTCTTTGTAACTTAAAATTATTGATAATTTTTTAATAAAGACTGACTTCATTTCTCTCTTTGGTCAAAAATCCATTTTCTTATATGTTCATGTTTTCTAAAAATGTTTTCAAAAATGTTTTTAATATTATACAATGATTTATCAAATAAAATTTTAACTATGTTTTACTTTTTAAAAAATGGTTTAAAATGAATATTATTTTCATTTTATGAACATGATACCTTTTAACCTTTTTACAAAAGTGTGAAAGGAATATTTCGTTAATTTATATGACATGAAAAAAATTTACTACCATCATGACCACTAAAATCTTTGAAGTTTAATTTAAAATAATAAAACTTTATTTTCAAATAATTTGTTTTTTTTAATATTTGGAAAACATTTTAGATTTCAAAGTAAAAAGGTTATTTTCCTCAAGAAAATTTCCAGTGATATTTTTAAAGTATTTTCATCTATATCAACATAATTTGTTGAATATTATACTGAAGATATACTCTAATGATACCATCCACCTTATCCCTCTGGATGGTTTATGATTAGTTTGACTAGAGATGTACTATTTTGATACCATTCACTATATTACTTTGGATGGTTTATGATTATGTTTGTTAATTGGGGAAAGTATCAAAATTTTATATCCTAATTATTTAATACAATTTTTTACATTGATTATGTTTCATCCCTTTCATATGAGGAATTCATTATAATTTTTAAGTTATGGGTGGATCCTAAAATTACATAGCCCCTCGATGTATTGGTAGGTCTCATGAGACAAACTAGACTGAGTTTTGGCTGAGACCTTACCCATTTATATAAGATGTCTTAGCATGAGGCCTTGAAGGTATGTTTAAGATGTCTTGGCATAAGGAATTGATGTTAACTTTCATATTTATTACATTATTCATTCTATCATTATAAAACCCGTTATTAATGTTTATGTGATTATTTGAATAGTTTTTATATCTATAGATATTTTTTCAGTTCATGTGATTATTTATATAGAATTATTTAATTATCATTTATTCTTTCCATATTATTCAGACCTTATTTATCTTCCAATGTATTCATTCCCTTATTAAGCATATGATATTATCCCTTTCTTAGGTTTCATTTCTACAAGATTCTAGTAAATGTTTTATGACTGATATATAGGGATATGATATAGGGAATAATAGCGCTCTTAAAGAAATTAATATATTTTATTTTATGTTTTCAAATGTAATGTGAAATTCAAGTATGTATATAATTATTCAAGAAAAATGAACTATCCAGTCCATTTGGATGAGATTTTTTATATTTAGTACCAATATAATAAAGTAACCACCGTCTCTAGGCTACTAGGTTCAAGGTCTTTATGGTTGGTATCAGAGAATGTTTCATAGAAATCTTGGTAACTAGATGAAAAAACTAAACCCTATGAAGAACCTTGAGAATATTTATATAGAAACCAAGATTATAATTTTGAGATTAGTTATACAAAAAATTTCAATTTTATGTTAAGTGTTTTACTAGTTTTAAAATTATACATTATGATTCATAATTTTATAATCTAATATAGGGTATTAAAATATTTATATATGATGCATAGTGTAAGGAATGAAAACCATATCAATTAATGTAATCCATGTAGGTATTTCCCTCCTAGGATATATAATGAAACTATATTTAGAGATAAAAATAGAGATAAACAAATTATAAAAATATTGGGGAAGCTGACCCAGGTTATGAGTAATAACCTTTCCCGTATGGAGAAACCTACTGATCCACAAAGTGATGTAACAATTTTAGACCACTTTATTCATCAATAAACTCCATTATTAAATAGGACTATAAATAATTTTCCAGATAAAAAATGGATAAGTTTCTTAGAGAAGATATTTCTCATGTTGGGAAGTAATTAAATGGATAAGGTTGTCATGGTAGTTTATCATCTCTCAAGGGATGCATATCAATAGTGGTCATTGATTCAAAACACTAGGGTTGAGGAAGAAATATCAAGCATATATTAGAAATATTTTAAGGAACTTTTCTTAGAAAAATATTTTCCTTATGAACAAAAAGTGGATATGGAAAGACAATTCTCAAGTCCAAGACAAAAAGAGAGGAAAATGTTTCTAAGTATGAATCTAACTTTATATGGTCATCAAGGCACACTGTAGAATATGTAATAATACAAACATCAATATTGAATATTTATTTGATGGTATCAATCCAATCCTTATAAGGGAACCAATATCCCAAACCTTCTCATCATACGAGGACATAATATCATGTGCTATTAAGATAAAGAAATAATTTTACATGTATTATAGATTTAAAGGAAAGCATGATAAGAAAAGAATGATAGAGAAAAAAATGGATAAGGGTAAGAAGAGAAAGAATAATTTTTCAGCATGTGATACTTGAGGAAAGAAACAACTTGGCACATGTTTAAAAGGAAAAGGAGTTTGATTTAAGTGTGGGGAAAAAGGACACCATGGTCATGAATGAAAAGGTAAAGAAGAATCCATCAAAGTAAATTACTTTAAATGTAAGGAGATGGGTTAATATTCTAAAAAACTCCCCAAATGTCAAGGTAACTTACCACAAAAGAATCCAAAGGGATAATTTTAATATTATGAAATTACTACAACTGATGTATAAGTTACTAGAAATGTGGTGAAAAGGTATACTTATCATCCACTCCAGAATTGAAAATATTTTATTTGATTTTGTTTCTAACCACTATTTTATATCTGAAGAATTTTCTAAGGGTATCACATCACCACAATAATGATTAGATATTGAGTTGTATATGAAAAATATTAATGGTATGGTGTTCACTTCTCAAGTGTATAACTCATCTTAGATAGAATTTTGTGGGAATATGCTTCCTGAAAGTATTTTTATTCTTCATTTGGTCAAATTTTATGTTATATTAGTCATAAATTGGATTTATCTACATAAATTCCACATCAATTTTCAGGAAAGGGAAGTCATGTTTGATATTTAAGACCAAACTATGACCATTTATCAGTGTGATGGTAAATATAAACTTACAATGGAAATAAAACCAATTATATGGGTCATGATTTCTTTTTAATGTGGGTTTTTATCTTAGGTGTTTGGGAAAAAACTCAATATCTATGCTATTACTATTATGAGGGAGTTTATAAATGTCTTTCTAGATGATTTTCCTAGTCTTCCACGAAATCATGAAGTTGAGTTTTCAATATAACTCATATATGGTTCCATAACTATTTCAAATTCTCTATATAGAATTTCCCTGATTGAGTTGCAAGAATTTAAGAAGAAAATATAGGATAATCTTAGAAAGATATTAATTCATCTAGGTGTGTCACCTTGGGGTGAATCTATTATTTTTTAAAGAAGAAATATGGATCGATGCATCTCTGAATTGATTATTGAGAACATAACAAGATCACTATCAAGAACAATTATCCTTTACCCCGTATTGATGACTTGATTGATCAATTTCATAGAGATAAATAATTTTAAAATATTGAACATCATTCTGGATATTATTAATTGAGGTTCAGAAAGGAAGATATACCCAATACAACATTCTGTACAAGGTATGGACACTATGAATTTATTGTGATGCCATTTGGTCTTACCAATTACTTAGCTATCTTTATGGATTTAATGAATAAATTATTTAGATATTACCTAAATCACTTTTTTAGTCTTTATAGATGATATTATTATATATTATAAGGTTAAGGAAGAGAATGAAGATCAATTGTGGACTGTACTGAAGACCCTAAGGAAGGAAAAGATGTATGAAAAATTTTCTAAGTGAGAATTTTAGCTATAAAAAAATTTATTTTTGGGTCACATAATCTCAAGAAAAGGTATATCTATGGACCTATAAAAAAATAAGTTATTGAATATTATCCCAAACCAACCATGGTGACTAAGATCTATAGTTTTCTTGATTTGGCTGGTTATTATCGACACTTTGTGAATAATTTATCATGGATGTCAAACCAAATAATCAAGTTAACTTGTAAGGGATCCATATTCCTTTGGATGAATGAATATGAGAACAATTTCAAGGAACTAAAGAGAAGGTTAGTCAATGCACCTGTGCTTAAACCACCCTATAGTAGAGAAGAGTTTGTAATATATAGTGATATATCAAAGAAGGGTTTGGGATGCATCCTCATGCAGAATGACATGGTGAAAGATTATGCCTCACTATAATTGAAGGTCTATGAGAAAAATTACCCAATTCATGATTTAGAGTTTTCTAAAGTAATTTTTGCATTAAATATATGGATACATTATCTTTAAATATAAAGGTGTGAAATATATACTGATCATAAAATTTTAAAGAATATTTTCACATAGAAAGAGTTGAATATGTGCTAGAGAAGATGGTTAGAGCTAATTAAAGATTATGACAGATCAATATATTACCACCATAGGAAGGTGAACATGGTGGAAAATGCTTTGATTCAAAAGGATCATACTGATTATCTATTAAAAGGATCACAAAAGATCCAATATTTATGGATTTTCAAAGGATGAATATGGAAATATTATAGGAAGGGGAGAAATATTATCTTTCTAAAATGAGTGTTCAACCATCTATCCATGTGATAATTAAAGAGGAACAAAAGGAAGATGTTGAGCTGTAGAAGAAGGTGATAAATGTTCTTTAATTTAACCTTGATTGTGATGGAATGATAAGGTTATGGAACTATGTATGTGTCCCATTAATCTAGATTTAAAGAATGATATATTGGATTAATATCATAGTTCTTCATTATCTATTCATATAATAAGTATGAATATTTATAGAGATTTGAAAGAGTATTTATGTTGGGACAATATAAAGAGAGATACTGAATAATATGTTTCTCAGTTCTTGGTTTTTCAACAAGTTAAGGTTGAGAGATGGAAATTTTAGGGAATGTTATAACCATTACCCATACTAGAGTGGAAATGGGAAAACATCACTATTGATTTCATCATCAGACTCCCTAAAATATCTAAAGGGTACAATACTATATGGGTTATAGTCAATCAATTTACAAAGTCAATACACTTTATTATTATCAAAGAAGACTTCTCACTTGATAATATTTATATAATTTATATAAAGTAAGTGTTAAGGATGCATAGAATACCACATTGTATTGCATATGATCAGGATCTCAGGTTTACCTTGAAGTTTTAGAAAAGTATTCAGTGATCTTTGGATACATAGTTGAGTTTTAGCACCACTTATCATCCTCAGATATATGGTTATTCTAAGAGTACCATTATATCTATAGAAGACATGTTTTAGAGCTTTGTCCATGGATTTAAAAGGTGGTTGGGATCAATACATTCCTTTGGTGAAATTTTCTAACAACAATAACTTTCACTCAAGTATTCAGATGGCTACCTATGAAGCCCTATATAGAAAAAGTGCAAAAATATAATGTGATGGAATGAATTTGGATAAAGAAAGCTATTAGTACTTTCCCTAGATAAGGAAATGAAAAAGAAGTATATATACACTTTATAACACATAAGAGTAGCTTAGAGTTGACAAGAATGTTATGTTTACAATCACAAAAAATATCTAGAGTTTGAAGTTGGTGAAAAGATATTCCTATGAATATCTCCCTGGAAGAGTGTGATGAGATTTGGAATGAAGGGAAAGCTAATCCCAAATTATATAAAACCTTTCAAAGATTATTCATCATATCAGGATGGTAGCTTATCACTTGGAACTTACACCAAACCTCTCCTAAGGCCATAATGTGTTCCATGTATCTCTTATGAGAAAGTAAATAACCGATCCTTCATATATACTAAACTTAAAGGCCATAACATTGGAGAAATATCTTTTTTATAGGAAAAAATAAGTTGATATATTGTATCATAGGGAGAAAGTGTTATGAAACAAAACCACTCACCTGGTTAATATTTTCTAGAAAAACCATAAATTTTAGGAAGCTATGTGGGAATGTGAGGATTTAATGAGATAGAGATACACTCATTTTTTTTGTATCAGTGTAAAATATTTTTTAGGTTGAAATTCATTTTAAGTGGGTTATAATGTAAAACACCAATATTTTATATTATATTTCTCTTTAATAAATTTTATTTCTTCGATTGCTTACATTACATGCAACACTGAGTTTAAATAAACCATGATCTTCTGTTAAAATATTATTTAATAGTTATCTCTTAGATATTTGGTTGGCAGGTATGAATAAGACTGAATAAATTATAAAAATTTATAGTTTATACATGTATAATATAAATTCATTGGTTATCAATTAATTATAAATGATAATAAAAAATGAATTGAAAATAAAGGTGATGTTTTTATGAAAAACTGTTTTTATGCGTACAATATATTTTTATTTTCATAAATTAAATTAATCACTATTAGTGAATTATTTTAATAAAATTTATATATTATATATTCAATAATTTTTTTTAAAACTCATCCAATATTTTTACTATGCATCGTATAAGAATAAATCCATTTTTATGCTTAAAAATTTTATTTTTCTAAAAGCTATTTTTATTATGTTTTTCAAAATTAATTTTAAAATTATTTTATGCCACTTATAGAGATTTAATTTGATAAAAATAGATTCCATATTTTGAATCATGAGGTCCAAAATTAGTTAATATTTCAATTTTATTTTTAGGCATTATAAATAGTAACCATGGTAAAATTTATCACCTCGATAAAAGGTAAATTGGGTTAATCTAGGTTAAAACTAAATGATAAGGCCATAATTTTTATATTAATTTTTAATAGATGAATTAAATTATACCCTAATCACTCTAGTATTGAAATTGAACTGTTTAAGGGAAACTTGTCCATGAAAATGACCAATATGATATTTAAATCAAAGAAAGTTACAAAATGTCACTCTCTTAGCTTTAAATATCTCTTATGAGTTTATATAGAAAAAAACTCAAGTTATGAACAAATATAAATGTATATTTTTAGATTAATAAAATTATTTTCATTATGAAAATTTATTTTTAATTTTTAGGTATTATATAATTACCTTAAATGCTTACATAATGTTGATACAATATTTATTCAATTAATGGAAAAAATAAATAAATGATTTAAAAAATATTGAAAGTGATATAATTTGAGTAATTTATAGTACTAATTTTTTATATATATTAATATTTTATATTAGTGTTGTTTTAAATGATTTTACTTTAATTTAAACTTTGATTTTATGTCTTTTAAGTCAAATTAAACGAATAGTCTCAAAATTGAAATTAATGATATTTTATCAAAATAATAATTTATTAAATTATTTTAAAATAATAAAAATCTTGAAATAGAAAAATATGGATAAAATATGGTCTAAAATTTCATCAATTTTCCATTTATGATTAATTAGTTACCTTATACATAAAATTATATCCCATTAAGAGTGAAAAAGTCATCACTGTAGTTAAAGTTAAAATGGGTTAACTATAGGGTTAAACTAAAAGATAAGATTTAAAACACCAATTAAAAAATTTAAAATTATATTTTTTGACGGGATTAAAAACTCATCCTATACAAAATTTAAATATATATCCATTTGTAAGCATTTTTATTGATAATTAATTTGTTATATTTTATTCTTCTAAGAAATTCCAAGTGTGTCCACTCCCCCACTTATAAAAGGAACCCATCCTTTCTCATCTTTAAAAAACATTGAGCGTTTTATATCAAAAAAACCTACCCATTAATTTTATAAAAATACTTATAAAAGTTTTATATGTTATTTTCATTCCAAAATACTAACTATATTCCCTTTAAGAAGATATCTAAAGGAAGTCTATAGAAGAAGAGGTAATCATCTTTATCAAGTATTTCAAGTTTATTTCTTATTATAATTCCTCTTAATGTGTTTTAAACATAATAAAATAATAAATAAAATATAATAAATATTATGAGATGTTATGATGGTTACGTTATAACCATTTCCATCTATTTTCCATCCTATGAAAAGCAAAAATATTGCTCATGCATACATACAACTTACTGTCTCCATATAGCGGTGTAATTTGTTTTTCATCATCATTTAAATTGTATGGATATAAATATGGAATTGATGTTTATATATTATATTTTTATATAATTATTATTATGAAATTATAATATCATATCTACCTTCTTACCTTCCAATCTGTTGGAAAACAATAACATCACTCATACGTACGTGTGGACCACCACCTCTATGAAGCGATGTGATCTGTTTTTCATTTATGTTTTATATGTATTGTAATAAAGATATATTAAATGAATATATATGATATATATTATAATAATTATTCTAAAAAGGTGAATTATAATTTTTATTTCTTTAGTTCCATCCATCGATAAGTGAAAATCACGGTCATGTGTATGTACGACCTACTATCTCCATGAACATCGTGACTCATTTTTTTATCTCTACATTTTATAGATTACTATAAATATATATATAATGAATATATTTGATATTTATATCATTATTAACTTTTTTTATATTATGTAACCCTGATAAAATTACAAATATTGAAACCACCGAACCAAAACATACATTAAAAACAAACCAGTTATTACCCAAAATAGTGATTTTAACAAAGAATTGTTATTAAAAGGGTGATACAAGATTATAAGTAAGTCATATATGGTATGATATATATAATTATTATTCTATAATATATTTATAATAAATATATATTTATTATACAGTATTTTTGGACACATATGAAGGAAGTTGAACCTGTGGTAAGAGTTTATTTCACTATGTCATCATTATTAGACATTATTTATGTCTAAGTATCCCTTGGGAGAATTGTTTTTTATTTATATATTAAACCTAATATATTTTATTATAATACATTTATTGATTTTTTTAAATTAATAGTACAATTTATTTCTCTTTTATAATTAAAATTTTTGGGAAAATGTTTTTAATAAAAACCAACCTTATTTCTCTCTTTGGTTAAAAATCCTTTTTCCTCCATATCCATTGTTTTATAAAAATGTTTTCAATTTTTTTTTCAAAAATGTTTTTAATATTATCATATTATTTATAAAATAATTTTTTAACCATGTATGAATTAAAAAATGGTTTAAAATGAATCTTTTTTCATTTTCCAAATGAGTTACTTTTTGCCCTTTTTATGAAAGTGTAAAAGGAATGTTTTTTGACTTATAAGTAATGAATATACTTTTAACCCATCATTAAAACTAAATGATTTGAAGGTTAATTTAAAATTTTACAAGTTTCTTTTTAAATATTTTTTTCCTTAATATTTGGGAAATATTTCATATTTCAAATTAAAAAGGGTATTTTCAACAATAAATTTTCTTGTGATATTTTTAAAATGTTTTCATCTATGTAAAATTACTTTATTAAATATTATATAGATAATATACTCTAATGATACTATAAAACTTATCTATATGGATGGTATATGATCAGTTTAACCAGGGATGTACTATTTTGATACAATTTTCCATATTAATCTGGATGGTTTATGATTATGTTTTTTGATTGGGGAAAGTATTAAAGTTTTTTATACTAGTTTTTCAATAAAAATGTTTAAATTTATTTTGTTTTACCCCTTTAATATGAAGAGTTAATTTAACTTGTTGAGTTATGAGTGGGGTCTATAATTACATAGTCCCTCAATGCATCGATAGGTCTCATGAGACAATCTAGATTGATTTTTGGATGAGGCCATAACCATTTATATATGATTTCTTGACATGAGGTCTTGAAAACATGTTTAATATGTCTTGGAATTAGGCCTTTATAATAAGTTTTATATGTTCTAAATTATGCATTCCATAATTATGAAATCATTCCTTGATTTCCATGTGATTATTTGAATAATTTTTATATCCATGGATAATTTTTTAGCTTATGTGATTATTTATATGGAATTATTTTATTATCATTTATTATTTACATATTATTCATGCCTTATTTAACTTACACTATATGTATTACCTTATTGAGCATCTAATATCACCCATTTCTTATGTTTCTTTTTCTTATGATGCTAGGAAATGTTTTATGATTAATATGTAGGTATATGCTAAAGGGAATAATGGTATTTTAAAAGAAAATAATATGTTTTATTTTATGTTTTCAATTATAATAAAAAATTTAAGTATGTATCTAGTTCTAAAAGACTACTAAATTATCCCATCCATTGGGTTTCAATTACTTTTATTTGATACTAAAGTAATAAAGTAACAACTGACTCTGGGATACTAGGGTCAAGGTTGTTATAGTTGGTATCATATAAAGTTTAGTATAAACTATGAGAAATAGATTAGGGAACTCAAACCTATAACGAACCTTGATAATATTCCCAAATAAACCAAGTTTATGATTTTGATATTAGTTATATATAAATTTTCCATTTTTGTTAAGTGTTTCAATAGTTTTGAAATTATAAATTATGATTCATAATGTTATAATCTAATCTAGTGTATTATATTGTTTAGAAATGGTGAATAATAGAGGTAAATTAAAACTATATCAATACATGTAATCTATATAGGGATTTACCTTTTGGGAAAGATAATGATGCTGGAGCTGGAGTTGAAAAAATTATAACTATATTGGAGAATCTAACTCAGGTTATGATAAATAAAATTTCCCATATAGAGTATCCTATTTATCCACAATGTGATGTAACAATGTTAAAATACTCCATGTTTCAACAACCTCCATAATTCAATGGGACTAAAAATACTTTTGTAGTCGAATAATGGATAAGTTCTTTAGAGAATACATTTCTGACATTATTAAGTAATGAAAGGGAGAAGGTTGTCATAGTATTTATCATATATTAGGGGATGCATATCAATTATGATCATTGATTCAAAACACTAAGGACAAGGAGGAAATATAGATCATGGAATGGAAAAATTTTAAGTAACTTTTATTAGAAAAATATTTTCCTTGCGAACAAGAAGCAGATATGGGAAGACAATTTTTGAGTTTGAGACAAAAGGAATAGAATTTTTTTTCTAAGTATGAAGCTAACTTTACAATGTTAGTAAGGTATACTATAGACTATATACGTAATCTAAAGAGAAAAATTGATCATTTCATTGATGAGATTAAGCCAATACTTTGAAGGGCACTAGTCTTCCAAACATTCTCATCATATAAGGATATAGTATCACGTGATATCAAGATAGAGATATAATTTTAAAAGTATTATAGATTAAAATGAAAGAATGAAAAGAAGATTAAAATAGATAAAATCTAGATAAGGGGAAGAATTAAAAGAATAATTTTCCAACATGTGATACTTTTGGAAAGAAACACCTTGGTACATGCTTAAAAGGAAAACGAGTCTCCTTCAAGTGTGGAGAAAAAGGCTGTCATGCTAATGAATTCAAAAGAAAAGGAGAATATATCAAAGTGAAGTTATTTAACTATAAATATATAGGGAGATATTCAAACCAATTCCCCAAATGTCAAGGGAACTTACCAAAAAATAATACAAAGGGAAAATACAAGCTTATGAAATTACTATAACTGATGTAGAAGTTCCTAGTGACATGGTGAAAGGTACACTAATAATCCAATCTAGAATTCCAAATATTTTATTTGATTTTAGTTCTACCCACTCTTTTATATTTGAACAATTTTATAAGGGTATCACATCAACACCTCAATTATTAGATATTGAGTTGGTTGTGAAAACTCTTAATGGTACGATGGCCATTTCTCAATTGTACAACTGCTTTTCAATAGACGTTTATGCTAATGTGCTTCCTCAAAATATTATTATTATCACTTTGGTTGAATTTGATGTTATCTTATGAATTTATTTCCTTTACCTATATAAATCCCACATCAATTATTGAGAAAGGGTAGTCATGTTTGATATTCTGAACCAACCTATGATGATATGTCGGCGTGACGGTAAATATGAAATTCTGATGGAAATCACATACATTATATGGGTCATGATTCCTTTTAAAAGTTGGTGTTTATCTTATATGGTTGGAAAAAAATTAATATCAATGATATGTATATTTTTAGGGAGTTTGTTGATGTCTTTTTGGAAGAGTTTCCTGGCTTTACACTGAATCATGAAGTCGAGTTTTCAATATAAATGATACCTAGTGTTACACTTATTTGAAATAATCCATATATAATGTCCCCAATTGAGTTGAAATAATTGAAGAAGAAACTCTAGGAGAATATTTACAAGAGACCCATTCATCCAAGTGCATCACCTTAGGGTGAACCTATTATTTTTGTTAAGAATAAATATGGATCAATGCATCTTTGTATTGATTATTTATATCTTAACAAGATCAATATCAATAAAAATATCATCTACCCCTTATTGATGACTTGTTTGATCAATTAAATAGATATAGATGCTTTCCCAAGATTTAACTTCATTCTGGATATCAACAATTGAGGGTCAAGAAGGAGGATATACCCAATACAACATTCCGTACAAAGTATGGATACTATGAATTTATAGCGATGCCGTTTGGTCTTACCAATTACACCACTATCTTCATGGATAGATTATTTATAGATTACCTTGATCAATTTGTGGTTTTATTTTTAATGATATTATTATAAATTTCAAGGTTAAGAAAGATCATAAATATCACTTGAGGATTGTACTTAAGACCCTAAGGAAGGAAAATATGTACGAAAAAATTTCCAAGTGTGAATTTTGGCTATATATTTTTTTATTTTTGGGTTACATAATCTCAAGAAAGGGTATATATGTGGATCCATAAAAAATAGAAGTTATTGAACATTATCCAAGACCAACCACAATGACAAAGATTTAAAGTTTTCTTAGTTTATCTAGTTATTATCGACACTTTATGAAGAATTTATTATGATTGTACAACCTAGTCACCATGTTAACTTTGAAGGGATACCTGTTTTTTTAGATAGATTAATGTGAGGAAAATTTCAATGAAATTAAGATAAGGTTAGTCAACACACCTATGATTACACTACCCTATAGCAGAGAAGGGTTTTTAATATATAGTGATGGATTAGAAAGGGTTTGGGATGCGTTCTCATGCAGAATGATATAATCATATCTTATGAATCATGCCAACTAAACGTCCATGAGAAAAATTACCCAACTCATTATTTGGAGTTAGTTGTGGTAATTTTTACATAAAGATATAGAGACATTATCTTTATATAGAAAGGTGTGACTTATATACTAATCATAAAATTTTAAATTTTATTTTCACATAGAAAGAGTTAAATATGTGATAGAGAGGATGGTTAGAGATGATTAAAGATTATGACTCCTCAATACATTACCAAACTAGGAAGGAAAAAAGGTGGTGGATGCTCTAAGTCGAAAGGATCATGCTAGATTATCTATGATGAGGATAAAAAAAGATCCAATATTTATGGATTTTCAAAGGATGGATCTAGAAATCTTGAAGGAAGGGGATAAATATTATCTTTCTCAAATAAATGTTCAATGATTTATCCATGTGAGAATTAAAGAGGCATATAAATAAGATATAGAGATGTTGAAGAAGGTGAGATTTTTTTTTTAAAATTTAACCTTGATTGTGATGGAATGAAAAGGTTTAAGAACCATGTATCTTCCCCATATGTACCTGATTTAAATAAGGAGGTATTGGATGATGATCATAGTTTTTTATTCTCTATTCATCATGAAAGTATGAATATTTTTAGATATTTTAACAAGTATTTCTGGTATGATAACATGAATAGAGATATTATAGAATATGTTTCTTGGTGCTTGGTATGTAAACAAGTTAAGGTTAAGAGAAAAAAATATAATGGAATGTTACAACCATTACCCATACCATAATGGAAATGAGAAAAAAATATCATATATTTCATCATCATACTCCCCAAAACATCTAAAGAGAATAATTATATATGGGTTTTATTCAATCACTTTACAAAGTCAACACACTTTATTTCCATTAGATAAGATTTATAAATTTATCAGCTCACTAAAATTTATATAAAGAAAGTGGTAAGGTTTCATGGAGTACCAAATTCTATTGTATCTAATTGGGATTCAAGGTTTACTGATGAAGCATTGTTGTGCGTGCTCTCAAAAATATTTATAACTAAGTGCAGAACAGTGGCTGACCTAGGTCGATCTCTTGGGGAGCTTTTACGGTCAATCACTCACTAATTCTAATTAACTATATATATATATATGAAATAAAATGACCAGAAATTTAGAATTTATAAATGATAATTAAATACTAAAATTAAATATGTAGATGCAATGCAAACATAATGAATGAAAACAGAATGATGTTAGATAGAAAGGAGATCCTCATAGGAGATTATCTAGAGTGAACCTTCATCGTCTATTTTTTAGTTTCAATTTTACTTAATGAAAATTATCCATCATATGAATGAAAATATCCTTTTTCATATGGTTGTGAACAAATATTACACTCAAATATTGCCGATAGACCGCACATCGACCTCCTTGATCGAGGGAGAACGTAACAGAAGTGAAAGTTAAGTCTCGGGTGGAAAGTGGAGACACAAAGGTGCCTTTCCCACTAAGACCCACTTAGCCTAACTATAAGTAAATAATAAAAACTATTAATTAATGTTTTATTACTTGGTTTCACCACTTAATAGATCCCCTGTGAACTTCCTTGGGTTAGTTACTCATGATCATGAGAGTAAGAGATCACAATGAAGATGAAAACAGGGGAAGAAAACAAAAGAGAGAAAGAAAAATGGGAGAAAGGAGAACACTTGAATTAAAATATGAAATGAAATTATAGAATGAAAATAAAATAAAATACAATACTAAAATACACATAATGGACAAAAAATTCTACCCCTAAGTTTCCAACCCTTTGGAATGAATATGAAGTACATTTTTATAGGCAAAGAGAGTGAAAATTTAGCTCTAAAAATCTTCTCTAAAAGTTTCCACATGGTAGGACTCATAAATGATCTAATTTGGGAATTTGTTCTTATTTAAAGTTGTTTATTTATTTCTTCTATGTATGATAACTAAATTTCAGATTTATTGGCTTCACAATGAATGAGTTATGGCTGATTCACTCAGAATATTTAATTCTACCAGACAGATTATTCGTATTCCAATGCGTCGAGTTCCAATGCATTGATAAACTTGAAAATGAAAGAATAATGTGAGACCATATTAATTAAAGTTATTAATACAGATTTATTCTTGATCTATGTAAAATATCATCTCATTTATTTCTTCTATTTATGAGATATGGTCCCAATAATAAAATTCTCCAGTTTTGCGCACAGTTTTCAAGGCCTAACTTGTAAGCTGGATTTTAGCTTCCAAATGGTGGATTGAGCTTTGGGTATAGAAGGAGAAAATGAATCCCATAAAACATAGGAACTTATAAAATAATAATTTTTCAATTAGGATCAGTTTATAAAATGTTATGGCCTAAACATTTAAAATAGTTAAATTCCAAAATAAGCCATTTTAGCAATTAAGCTCAAAATGATTCAAAAACAATAAAATGTGACAATTGACCTTAAAATAACACATTGGTGGGAATAAAAAATTTAAAATTCAGAATAAAATAATTTAAAATATTTTCTCTATTAATTCCCCCACACTTAAACATTGCACTCCTAGGAAATCATCTTATACCAAAGTCAAAACAAACTTTTGAAATCATAAATGAAAACAAAACTTAATTATAATATTAAGGAAAATATCATGCCTCATAAATGGATAAAAATTTCATAAATACTCAAAATTATATGAATCCATTAAATATCATGTTAATCCTCACATTCATGTCATACCTACCTCCCCAGAATAATATTTCTCTCTTCCCTCAAGGATATTTAATGTGGAGTTTTTCTAATTCTCAAGAACACGTGTGATCTCCATAGGCTTGATATACTCATAATATATCCACTTAACAAAGTAAAAAATGTGTCAATCATGAGTTATTTCTAATGGGTTGTTCTTAGGCTGAGGTTTGGTAGGTTTTAAATGTAAAAACATCTGAGGCAGAATGAGTAGGGTTAAGCTCTAAAGTGAAGTAAATACATGAAAATAGTTTTTTATCAAGAATGGTGTGCTCCTCAATCATCTAAAAAATGAATCACAAAAAAAAACCTATTAATTTGGGAATTTCACACTTGTAATTTCAACATCAATAATTTTCTTCACTCTTTTCCCCAATTTTAGCATTGTTTTAGGTTGAATTCATATATGGATTTCTCTTCAGAATCATGTTTTGGAGGAAAAGATAGGCACATTTTGATCTTAAAAAAGTGTTGAACACCCAAACCATATGTGGAATGATATTTTAGGACACCCATACATATTTCCATCATTACATTTATTCTACCCAATCTACAATAAATATAGAAACACTTTAAATTCAGCTCAAATAGATTCTTAAGGAAAGAAAAACACAACCCATATTCTCCCTCCCTCACACTTGAGTTGAACAATAATCATGAATTTAACTTCTAGAAAAGGTTAGAAAGGGATAAATGGATTATAATGTGGCTGAATAATAAGGTATTTCATGGCTATTATGGGATTAAATAAGTTCATATGTAAAGGTAGTTCAAAATAAGAGTTCAATGCAAAAGGGCTTTCAAAGTGATGCCTCAATCATACTTGACACATTCCATGAACTCTAACAGCTTTTAAAAAGAGAAAAATAGAAATTTATGGTTTAAAAAACATGTATCAAGACTATCAAGAAAAAAATAAATGTAATAATATTTCAAATAGGTTTAGAAACCTCTCGGGTTGGGAAAGATTTTCAATTTGGACAACACTAGTGCACATGAGTTTCACAATCAGTCAAACTTCATTAAATGAAAAGACCAGAAATCAAGAAACAAAATACATTCAGCAATAATTTAAATCCTCAAATACTAAAATCAAGCAATTTTCCAAAAACACCAAGATGGTTTGAATTTTCCAAAGTATTCAATTCATCTCAAGAATCATAAAAACACAAAAAAAATGAAAAAGGGAAAACATGATTTTTTTTAAAAAAACATGAAAAATAAAATGAAATCACCCAAAAAATTCCTAAAAACAGGTTAAAACCCACCCCCCATACTTATTCCATTTACTACCATCTTTTTAGCTCAAATCAGTTCAATAAATTTTCATATAGAATTTATATTGGGTAGCAAACAAAATAAAGAAAAGGAAAGACACAACCAGATTTATTTTTCGGTGGCGGCCTTGAGTTAAGCTCATAGATACTACCAATTTAAAAACATAAGAAACAAATGACAAGAAATAAGAAAAATAAATAAAAATAAAGAGAAAATGGATATAAAAGGGATAATTCTTGGTTTGACCCCCAAGAAGATGTTAGGTTTTTACTGCTCCTAGTCAGGCAGTTGCAGCAGATTATCCCCAATCAGAAGGTGGATGTGGTTTCTTTGAGATAAACCACCACATGTAACTTTTCCCAATGTCCATGAGTAAAAACTGATATTGGAGAACCCCAAATAAGATAATAAAGTTACCAACTCATAAAAAATAATACAGAGAGAATTTAAGTTCAAGAGTGGGAGGGAATAAAAGATAGGGGTGCTCCCTGTGAACTCCTATGGTGTCCTACTCCAAATGGTATAAAAGTTGCTATAGAGGAGGCATCCACACCACATGATTAACTAGATATTATTATTTTATCACCACCACTTGTGTGATATATTATTTAATATCCAATGTATTATCCATTTTTTATGTATCAAAAATTTCAGGAAAGGGAAAGTTAGAAAACAATTCAGCTTGAAAAGGATTAAAACATGATAAATCAATAAATAAATCTTCCCTTTCAAGTATGTAATCTAAGAAATTGATCTATTTATGTAGTACCATTGGAAACTACATCTCATCAGGTGAATTTTATTTATCACATTCAAAAGCAATAGATAGGTCAAAAGGTGTTGATTTTTCAATATCAATGATGGGAAGATCAAATTTCAGGTTATCTTCAACAAAGTTATTATGGGATTCTTCCAAAAATTGTTGATCTCCCATAAGTGAATCAGCTGGAATGTGTACTTTAGGGACCTCATCAATCAATGGTTGAGTACGCTATGATATTATTAACTCATTTAGAATCTCCTTCACACCCTCATCAAGTTATTTAACATAAAAAATGATTGGTGAAATCTCTTCCACCACTCGTTCAGGCTCAGGTTCCGGCTTAGGTTGCTGCACCAGTGAACAAATATATTCTTCAACCCTTTTAGATTTTCCCTTTAGTTTTTTATCTCTTATTTAAGTTATTGAATTTGGGATTCATGATAATTTTAAACCTCTTCAATCACCTGTGATTGGTTGGTCCATGCATAATAATTTGAATTGAAATTCATCATGAACAAATATATATTTTTTAGTTTTTAAAATTTATGATTTTTTTATGTTTTTTTAAATGAAATGAAGAAAAATAATTTAAAAAATATGAATAGAAATAATGAGTGAAGAACACTTGTCTCCCTGGAAATGGTGTAAATTTGATGAAGCATTTTCATGTGCACTCTAAAAAATATTTATAACTAAATGCAACACAATAGCTGACCTAGGTCGATCTATTGAGGAGATTTTGCAGTCAATCACTCACTAATTATAATTCAACATATATATATATATATATATATGAAATAAAATGACCAAAAATTTAGATTTTATAAATGATAATGAAATACTAAAATTAAATATATAGATGCAATGCAAACACAATGAATGAAAACAGAATGATGTTAGACAGAAAGGAGATCCTCCCAGGAGATTATCCAGAGTGAACCTTCATCATCTTTTTTTAGTTTCAAATTTACTTAATGAAAATAATCCATAGTATGCATGAACATACCCTTATTTCTATGGTTTTGAACATACTATACACTCAATGATCACCGGGAGACCGCACATCTACCTCCTCGATTGAGGGAGAATGTAACAGAAGTGAAAGTTAAGCCTTGGGTGGAAAGTGGAGACACAAAGGTGCCTTTCCCAATAAGATCCCCCATATCCTAACTCTAAGTAAATAAGAAATATTTTTAATGAATTTTTAATGAATTGGGTTCACCACTGAATAGATCCCCTGGTAACTTCCTTGGGTTAGTTACTCATGATAATGAGTATAAGAGATCATAGTGAAGATGAAAATGGGAGAAGAAAACAAAATAGAGAAAGAAAAATGAGAGAAAGGTGAACACTTGAATTAAAATATGAAATGAAATTACAGAATGAAAATAAAATAAAATAAAATTCTAAACTACATATAATGTGTAACAAAGACTACCCCTAAGTTTCCAACCCTTTAGAATGTAGATGAAGTACAATTTTATAGGCAAAGAGAGTGAAAATTTGGCTCTAAAAATATTCTCCTAAAGTTTCTGAATGTTAAGCCTAATAAATGATCTAATTTTTGAATTTTTTCTTCTTGAAAGTTGTTTATTTATTTCTACTATGTCGTATCATAAAATTTCAGATTTATTGGTTTCGTAATGAATGAGTTATGTCATATTTACTAAGAATATTTAATTATACCAAACACACTATTTGTATTCCAATGCGTCGAGTTCCAACATATTAATAACCTTGAAAATGAAAGAATAATTCATACTCATCTAAATTAAAGTTATTACTACATATGTTTTATTTATCCATGTAAAATATCATCCCATTTTGTTCTTCCATTTATGAGATATTGGTCCAAAAATAAAATTCTCTAGTTCTGTGCACAGTTTTTGAGGCCTGACTTGTGAGCTTAATTTTAGCTTCCAAATGATGGATTGAGCTTTGGGTCCAGAAATATAAAATGAATAATCTCAAACATAGGAATTATAACGACCCATACTTTACATACATTGTTAATACTTCAAAATTTAAGCACACTTATTACAACATATGACAAAACCACAAAGGACCGTATAGGTATAGTGTCTTTAGAAACTGGGAAACATAAACAACTGGTTCATAAATCTTCTACAGTGTCTCCAATTTATTTCATCATATCTAGGGTCCCTTTTAGCATATTCTACTTAATATCCATCTTCCTGACCCAGGGAGAAGAAAACATAAAAGGGTGAGCTCAAATGCTCAGCAAGGGAAAATAAAGGAAATAAAAATCATATCATATCTTTTTGAAAATCATAACCTGCAAAGAGATCATAATATCTTAACATGGAACAAATCATAGAAGTGAAAATGAGATCCCCATAATCATAACATGAAACTTTAAACTTTGTGGCATGCACACATAATCATGGAAAATCATTTCTTGTTAGTCATGACTCATTGCCAAGACTATCTTAGTGGATAAAGTCCCTTTCTGAACTGAGTCACCCTCGTTCCAGTCCTGTTTCACTGAACTGGTATAACCTACCATTCCAGCCATGTCTATCTCATGAGATATAAAATCTTTACCCAATGCATTGGATGGAGATATAGGTCCCACCCATCTTATAATGAATCCTTTCTTATGTGTGCCATATAATCATAAATCATAAATCATAGCGTAACCCATGTAATAAAAATGGGATTCTTAAACAACATGACATCATAAAACAATTCATATAAGATAAAGGAATTCATAAAAATATTTCCATCACAACATAATCAAATCCATTTAATAATAGGGATAAAAACAAAACCCTTTTATTATCTTATATGGAAAATAATTTTGATAAAATACTTGAACTCCATTCTTCAGGAAAATATCCTTTCTACTTCAAAAACACTTTTCCTTTCTTAACATGTCATACAATTTTAAACTAAAAGAAGTTGATTAAAAATAAACTTGAATAATTGTAAAGGAAGCTTCTTGGAAATAATGTTTTAAGAATCCATTCATGCCATATAAGTTAAAAAAAACATTCTTCGTACTTTTGTCGGAAAAGTCAAAAAGTACCTCGTACAAAAAAATGACAAAAGATTCCTTTCATATTCTTTACTAAAAACTAACCGAAGGGTAAAATTGGATTTAAACTATTGTAAGTGGATGGAAACAATATTACATATTGAGGGAACATGGATGTGTATGATAAAATACACCCCAATAAATACTTATGAATAAACAATCTCGGATGAAAATGAGATTGTGATATTTCCCTTACCTTAGGTCCGATTTGATTTGTACGTGTCCGAAGCTTCTGTATAATGGTTTAAATAATGTTATTGACTTATTCCAGAATCATAAATATTGATATGATATCATATATGGTCATATTCTTAGCTTCTTGTTAGTAATATTTCATTGTTACTTGTTACTCGAGTCTTTATTGCCTTTTGTTCTTATGCGTGTTTTGCCGAATAAATTCTTATTCTTCTTTTAAGGTTATAGATACCTTATATCCAGAATGTTATTAGTGTATAATATATCATATTTATTCATTCAATTAATTTATATAATTACTATGTAATGATGATCATGTAGAACGAGTCGCATCACATCGTTGAGACGGTATTCCGTACGTATGTACGAGTGATGATATCGTTCCTATGATCGTGGAATTGCATTGGAGTATATATATATTATTTCAGTATCAATATTACTTTATAATAATCATAAATAGTTACTCATTACACCATTATACCCATCCTTGTAAGGTGGTGGTGGAAAATAGATTACACCATGGCGTGGAGACGGTATTCCGTACGTACGCACGCGCGGTGATTTCATTTTTCCGTAGGATGGATAGAAGGTAAATTAGGGTTGTTTCATATTTATAATAACATATCAGTATGTAAGTAATACTGATGTTATTACTTTATCATGAAAAAACTAAAGAAGAAGAAGTTTAAGAAGAAAGAAATTGAAAAGATCGGTAATGGATATTACCTCTTCTTTGGAACGCCTCTTTGAATCCTCCACTTAGGGAACTAAGATTGGTCTTTGAAGAATACCAGGACCTCTAGGATTATTCTAGGGAAGTGGAGAGGAGAAAATGGCAGGGGTTGGCCGATCTTGAGTGCTCAAATTGGTGTGAGGAGGAGGGGGAGGAGGTGCCCTTTTATAAGGGAGGAGAGGGGCACCTTAGGAATATCTCAAAATATTATTTTATATTAAAGTAAAAATCGGTTTATAATGGTTCCAAAGGGTCTTATTTCGAAGATAAAGTAGGGATGGGTCGAAATCCTATCAACCAATAGGATTTAGACAAGTTTAGGGTATTATTTTAACCTTATCAATTAGATTTAACTCTAAGTTAAATAATTTAACTTTTACCATGTCTTTTTGTTTTCTTTCACTATATGGTTAATACACTTACTATAACATGCCAAACGAACCCCAAATTGTTTATTATTAATATATATATATCCTTATCTAAGTCATTTGGCCGAACCTTAGATTTTTAGGAATAAAATAACAATTAATAATATAATATTTTATTTAAAAACTATTTTGTGTCAATTTTGACACTATTTGATATATGATTTTTGTGAAAGTCATAACAGAATTATATGTTCGAACCAAGTTGATTAAATCAACAATAATATATCATAGTAACCTAGAAAATTAGTTTAATTCATAAAAAGTCTCAAATTACATTTATTTTGGTGTTTATAACATCAATTATGTCAATATTTCTTAAATAAGATAATTACTGCATCATCGTTGTGTCATAATTAAATTAAATTATTTAATGTCTAAAAATTATAAATAAAATTAAATTATGTAGGAAATATTTTTTACCTTTCTAATGAATATTTATTGTCGAATTTATCTTATGTATAACCCCATATTAAAAATGATTTACTTATTAAACTTTGATTTTAACTATTTTAACCCTTCTTTAAATAAATTAATAATAAATGTCCTAATCTAACTCAAGTGGGCCTAAATGGTCATATTTTATTCATAAGGTTGTTTTTGGTCGAATTACACTTATCCAATAGAATTAGGACATGTTTTAGGGTAATAGTAATATCATATTTACCCTTAGTTACCCTATTTACTATTAACCGCAGAAAAAAAAAGTAAAAAGTTACTATTCACCAAAAAATTATTTTTATCTCATTGAACCAGATTTTACTTACTGATATCAACCGTTTCTGTCAGATTTTTGAAATTCCATTCACAGAAGCGGTAAAATTAAGTTTTATGCAAAATTCAGTTTTTAACCTACCACTTAGTGGTTTCACTATTCATCAAAAATTGAAAGTTTTCAGAAAAATACCAAAATTTCACCCTAGGCTAATTTCGGTATTCCGAATCCAAAAATGAAGTCCATTTTGAAAAATAAAATTTATAAAATTTCAAAAAGTGGTTATTACTATTCATAACGACTAGTTTTAATAATATTTTAATAGCATATCATTGTTTAGTGAAACTCGGTATTGCGTACGACGCAAGCTATCGAGGAAGGTCGCGATTGCATGTAAAGTAAGCCAAGAAAGTGTGTAGTGAAAGATTCATTTGAACAAAATATTACTCATAAAAATCTCGGGTGTTACATTCTACCCCCCTTAAAAATAATTTCGCCCTCGAAATTCATCACTTTGTAACAAACAGATGAGGATACTTCTCCCTCATCATATCCTCAAGCTCCCATGTAGCTTCTTCTAATTGGTGGTTCCTCCATAAAACTTTCACCAATCGAGTGGTCTTGTTTTGTAGGACTTTTTCGCTACGATCCAGAATCTCTATCGGTTGTTCTTCATAAGAAAGATCTTGCTCCAGCGGTACAACTTCTGAGCTGAGTACATGTGAAGGATCAGGTATGTACTTTCTCAGGAGAGATACATGGAACACATCGTGAACTTGAGAGAGATTCGGTGGAAGCGCCAATCGGTAAGCTACCTTTCCAACACGATCCAGTATTTTGAAAGGACCGATATATCTAGGGCTCAACTTCCCCTTCTTTCCAAATCTCATAACCCTCTTCCAGGGAGATATTCGTAAGAACACTTTATCACCCACTTCAAACTCTAGGTCTTTTCTTCGGTTGTCGGCATAACTTTTCTGTCGACTCTGAGCTGATCTTATGTGTTGTTGAATAGATCTGACCTTTTCTGCCATTTCATCAACGAGATCAGGTCCTAATAGCTTTCTTTCCCCAACTTCATCCCAGCAAGTTGGAGTCCTACATTTCTTTCCATAGAGAGCTTCATAAGGAGCCATCTGAATACTGGAGTGAAAGCTATTATTATAAGAAAATTCCACCAAAGGTAGGTGTTGATCCCAACCTCCTTTGAAATCCATAGAGCAAGCTCTCAACATATCTTCTAGGGTTTGAATTGTTCTCTCAGACTGACCGTCTGTCTGGGGATGATAAGCAGTGCTGAAACTCAACTCTGTATCCAAAGTATGATGAAGACTTTGCTAGAACTTCGAGGTAAATCTCGGATCCCGATCAGATATAATAGAAAGTGGTACTCCATGCAATCTTACCACTTCCTTTACATATATCCTGGAAAGCTGATCTAGAGAGAAATCCTCTCTAATAGCAATGAAGTGTGCAGACTTTGTAAGACGATCAACTATGACCCAAATAGCATTATTGCCTTTGGATGTTTTAGGAAGTCCTATGACAAAGTACATAGTGATGTTTTACCATTTACATTTGGGTATGGGTAATGGTTGTAACATCCCCTTAGACTTCTGTCTCTCAGCTTTAACTTGTTGACAAACCAAGCATCGAGAGACATATTCAGCAACATCTCTTTTCATGCCATCCCACCGGAAGTACTCTTTCAGGTCCCTATACATCTTCATGCTTCCAGGATGAATAGAGAATGATGAACTATGAGCCTCATCCAACAACTCCTTCTTTAATTCGGGGATGGGAGGAACACATACCCGATTCCTGAACTTTATTATCCCATCACAATCAAGGTTAAATTCAGGAACATTTCTCACCTTCTTTTGTAACTCGACATCTTCTTTCTGTGCCTCTTTAATCTTCACATGTATAGATGATTGAACATTCATTTGAGAAAGATAAGATTTTTCCTCTTCCATTATAATTCCAAGATCCATCCTTTGTAAATCAATAAATATTGGATCTTTTGTGATCCTCATCATGGATAAACTAGCATGATCTTGTCGACTTAATGCATCTGCCACCTTGTTTGCTTTCCCAGGGTGGTAATGGATTGAGAAGTCGTAATCCTTAATCAGCTCCAACCATCTTCTTTGACGCATATTCAACTCCTTTTGTGTGAAAATATACTTTAAACTTTTATGATCAGTATAAATATCACACCTTTCACCATAAAGGTAATGCCTCCAAATCTTTAATGCAAAGATTACCGCAGCCAACTCCAAATCATGTGTTGGGTAATTTTGCTCATGGATTTTCAACTGTCGTGAGGAATAATCTATCACCATATCATTTTTCATAAGAACACACCCCAATCCCTTCTTGGATGAATCACTGTAGATCACAAACCTTTCTCCACTACAAGGCAGTGTGAGCACAGGTGCACTGGATAACATTCTTTTCAACTCCTTGAAATTCTCTTCACATTCCTCTGTCCAAACAAACTTAACTCCTTTCTGAGTCAACTTGGTCAGTGGATTAGATAATCGTGAAAAATCTTTTACAAAACGTCGATAATATCCAGCCAAACCAAGAAAACTTCGGATCTCAGTTACTGTTGTTGGTCTTGACCATCTTTCGATAACCTCTGTTTTTGCTGGATCCACATATATCCCCTCTTTTGAGATTATGTGTCCCAAAAATGAAACTTTTTGAAGCCAAAATTCACACTTGGTAAATTTGGCATAAAGCTTCTCCTTTCTCAGGGTCTTTAATATAATTATCAAGTGATCTTCATGCTCTTCCTTGCTCTTTGAATAGACAAGAATATCGTCTATAAATACTACCACAAATTGATCAAGATAGTCTCTAAAGACTCTATTCATTAGATCCATGAAGATAGTAGGGGCATTAGTAAGACCAAATGGCATCACTATAAATTCATAGTGTCCATACCTTGTACGGAAAGCCGTATTTGGTATATCCTCCCTTTTGACCCTTAATTGATGATACCCTGAATGAAGATCAATCTTGGAAAAGTATTGAGCTCCACGTAGTTGGTCAAATAAGTCATCAATGCGTGGGAGAGGATATTTGTTCTTGATAGTGATCTTGTTAAGTTCTCGATAATCAATGCAGAGTCTCATTGATCCATCTTTCTTCTTAACAAATAGAACAGGTGCTCCCCAAGGTGACGCACTAGGGCATATGAATCCCTTATCAAGATTCTTTTGGAGTTGCTTCTTCAATTCCTGCAACTCAATTGGGGCCATTCTATAAGGTGTCTTTGAAATAGGCAAAGCACCCGGTACGAGTTCTATTGAAAACTCAACTTCACGATTTGGTGGAAGACCCGGTAATTCCTCCGGAAAGACATCATCAAACTCCCGTACGATGGGAATATTCTTAATCGTAAGTTTCTCACCAACCATTTGAGATAAATAACCTTCATTTAGTGGAATCAAGACCCATAAGATGGAAGGAATTTCCGCTGGAAGGTTATATTCATCCTTGCATCGATAGATGATTGTAGATTGATCTGGAATATGAAATGTGACTTCCCTTATTTGGCAATTGATATGAGCTCCATGTAGAGAAAACCAATCCATGCCAAGAATCACATCAAATTCCACTAAAGGAAGGATCACAAGATTTGCAGGAAGCACTTTCCCACAAACTTTGATCGGAGAAGAATTATAAACTTTTGATGCGACTGTTGTGCCATTAGGTGTTGTCACAGCTAACTCAACATCTAATTGTTGAGGTAATACGGTGATACCCTTAGAAAATTTTTCAGAAATAAAAGAGTGGGTGGATCCAGAATCAAATAAAACATTTTCTACTTTAGAGTGGATGGTAAGTGTACCTTTCACCACTTCGTTATAGTAATCCACATCACTGATAGAAATTGTATGTGACTTTCCTTTGTCTTTAGCCTTAAGATTTTGTTGACGTCGACCATCATCATCAACCCTTGGATTTGGGCATTGATTGGCATAATGCCCCATCTCCTTGCACTTGAAACATTGAAGTGTAGTAGGTTCATTCTGTGTATCCCTTCCTTTGTTTGCATCATTAGACATCTTCTTCCCATTATCGCGGCATTCAAATGACCGATGACCTTCCTTTCCACATTTGAAACATTTACTTGTCCCTTTAAGACAACTCCCTCCATGTTTCTTTCCACACTTTGAGCATAAGGGAAAGCTCATCTTCTTTTCCGTGTTCTCTTTAGATTTTCCTTTGAATTCCATCTTCCTCTTCTTATCAAACCCATGTGACTGATGGGTTACTCCAATCTCCATCTCTACTTTGAGAGCACATCGAATGATTTCATCATAGCTATTGACGTCCCTTATGGCTAACTCCCTTCGAAGACTTGGTTTTAAGACACTAAAGAATCGATTGATCTTACTCTCAGGTTGGATAATAATACCAGAAGCGTACCTTGCAAGTCTTGTAAAATTTGCTTCATAGGTACCAACAGATTCATCATCCCTTTGCTTCAGTTCAAGAAACTCTTTCTCCATCTTTGTTCGGAGAATACGAGGGAAGTACTTATTAAAAAATAAGTTCTTGAACTCGTCCCATTCCATAGACTCAATTTCATCCCTTTGCCTCGTATTCTTAATAAGATTCCACCATTGATCAGCATCTCCTTCCAAACGATACAATGCTAGGATGACTTTATCATGTTCAGAACATTGAAGAACTGAAAATATCTTTTCAGTAGTACTAATCCATTGTTCAGCAACTAATGGATCAGTAGACCCACTGAAAGAAGGTGGACGCTGCCTCATGAAGGATTAAACAGAATGTTGCTCCTTCCTTTGCTCGTTTGGAAGTCTTGCATGATTCATAGCTTGAGAAAGTTATGTGAGCATGGCTACAAGATTTTGCATTCCAGCTCCCATATCGTTTGGTTTCTCAGGGGGGAAATCATTGCATTGCCCATCGCATTCCGCATTAACACGGTTCCTTCGGGTTCCAGCCATTGACTAAAACCAAGAAGAATAGTGTGAGCAACACTAATTATAATAGGAAAAACACATAATCAAGGATAAAATTTCACACTTAAGGTCTTATCCTAGGGTATTCATGGCCATTTCTAAAACACTAAGATTGTGTTCTATGCTTATACTTATCCTTAGGGTTCTTACTAAGGCTTTCACATCCTAGTTTCCAAAGGTTGACTATACCTTTCCTCTGATACCAACTATAACGACCCATACTTTACATACATTGTTAATACTTCAAAATTGAAGCACACTTATTACAACATATGAAAAAACCACAAAGGACCATATAGGTATAGTGTCTTTAGAAACTGGGAAACATAAACAACTGGTTCATAAATCTTCTACAATGTCTCCCATTTATTTCATCATATCTAGGGTCCCTTTTAGCATATTCTACTTAATATCCATCTTCCTGACCTGGGGAAAAGAAAACATAAAAGGGTGAGCTCAAATTCTCAGCAAGGGCAAATAAAGGAAATAAAAATCATATCATATCTTTTTGAAAATCATAACCTGCAAAGAGATCATAATATCTTAACATGGAACAAATCATAGAAGTGAAAATGAGATCCCCATAATCATAACATGAAACTTTAAACTTTGTGGCATGCACACATAATCATGGAAAATCATTTCTTGTTAGTCATGACTCATTGCCAAGACTATATTAGTGGACAAAGTCCCTTTCTAAACCGAGTCACCCTCGTTCCAGTCCTGTTTCACTGAACCGGTATAACCTACCGTTCCGGCCATGTCTATCTCATGAGATATAAAATCTTTACCCAATGCATTGGAGGGAGATATAGGTCCCACCCATCTTATAATGAATCCTTTCTTATGTGTTCCACATAATCATAAATCACAAATCATAGCGTAACCCATGTAATAAAAATGGGATTCTTAAACAACATGACATCATAAAACAATTCATATAAGACAAAGGAATTCATAAAAATATTTCCATCACAACTTAATCAAATCCATGTAATAATAAGGATAAAAACAGAACCCTTTTATTATCTTATATGGAAAATAATTTTGATAAAATACTTGAACTCCATTCTTGAGGAAAATATCCTTTCTACTTCAAAAACACTTTCCCTTTTCTTAACATGTCATACAATTTTAAACTAAAAGAAGTTGATTAAAAATAAACTTGAATACTTGTAAAGGAAGATTCTTGGAAATAATGTTTTAAGAATCCATTCATGCCATATAAGTTAAAAAAAACATTCTTCGTACTTTTGTCGGAAAAGTCAAAAAGTACCTCGTACGAAAAAACGACAAAAGATTCCTTTCATATTATTTACTAAAAACTCACCGAAGGGTAAAATTGGATTTAAACTATTGTACGTGGATGGAAAAAATATTACATATTTAGGGAACATGTATGTGGATGATAAAATACACCCCAATAAATACTTACGAATAAACAATCTCGGATGAAAATGAGATTGTGATATTTCCCTGACCTTAGGTCCGATTTGCTTTGTACGTGTCCGAAGCTTCTGTATAATGGTTTAAATAATGTTATTGACTTATTCCAGAATCATACATATTGATATGATATCATATATGGTCATATTCTTAGCTTCTTGTTAGTAATATTTCATTGTTACTTGTTACTCGGGTCTTTATTGCCTTTTGTTCTTATGCGTGTTTTGCTGAATAAATTCTTATTCTTATTTTAAGGTTATAGATACCTTATATACAGAATGGTATTAGTGTAAAATATATCATATTTATTCATTCAATTCATTTATATAATTACTATGTAATGATGATCATGTAGAACGAGTCGCATCACATCGTGGAGACGGTATTCCGTACGTACGCACGAGTGATGATATCGTTCCTATGATCGTGGAATTGTATTGGAGTATATATATATTATTTCAGTATCAATATTACTTTATAATAATCATAAATAGTTACTCATTACACCATTATACCCATCCTTGTAAGTTGGTGGTGGAAAATAGATTACACCACGACGTGGAGACGATATTCCGTACGTACGCACGCGCGGTGATTTCATTTTTCCGTAGGATGGATAGAAGGTGAATTCGGGTTGTTTCATATTTATAATAACATATCAGTATGTAATTAATACTTATGTTATTACTTTATCATGAAACAACTAAATAAGAAGAAGTTGAAGAAGAAAGAAATTGAAAAGATAGTAATGGATATTACCTCTTCTTTGGAACGCCTCTTTGAATCCTCCACTTAGGGATCTAAGATTGGTCTTTGAAGAAGACCAGTACCTCTAGGATTATTCTAGGGAAGTGGAGAGGAGAAAATGGCAGGGGTTGGCCGAGCTTTATTGCTCAAATTGGTGTGAGGAGGAGGGGGAGGAGGTGCCCTTTTATAAGGGAGGAGAGGGGCACCTTAGGAATATCTCAAAATATTATTTTATATTAAAGTCAAAATCGGTTTATAATGGTTCAAAAGGGTCTTATTTAGAAGCTAAAGTGGGTATAGGTCTAAATCCTATCAACCAATAGGATTTAGACAAGTTTAGGGTATTATTTTAACCTTATCAATTAGATTTAACTCTAAGTTAAATAATTTAACTTTTACCATGTCTTTTTGTTTTCTTTCACTATATGGTTAATACACCTACTATAACATGCCAAACGAACCCCAAATTGTTTATTATTAATATATATATATCCTTATCTAAGTCATTTGGCCGAACCTTAGATTTTTAGGAATAAAATAACAATTAATAATATAATATTTGATTTAAAAACTATTTTGTGTCAATTTTGACACTATTTGATATATGATTTTTGTGAAAGTCATAACAGAATTATATGTTCGAACCAAGTTGATTAAATCAACACTAATATATCATAGTAACCTAGAAAATTAGTGTAATTCATAAAAAGTCTCAAATTACATTTATTTTGGTGTTTATAACATCAATTATGTCAATATTTCATAAATAAGATAATTACTGCATCATCATTGTGTCATAATTAAATTAAATTATTTAATGTCTAAAAATTATAAATAAAATACCATTATGTAGGAAATATTTTTAGCTTTCTAATGAATATTTATTGTCGAATTTATCTTATTTATAACCCCATATTAAAAATGATTTACTTATTAAACTTTGATTTTAACTATTTTAACCCTTCTTTAAATAAATTAATAATAAATGTCCTAATCTAACTCAAGTGGGCCTAAATGGTCATATTTTATTCATAAGGTTGTTTTTGGTCGAATTAAACTTATACAATAGAATTAGGACACGTTTTAGGGTAATAGTAATATCATATTTACCCTTAGTTACCCTATTTACTATTAACCGCGGTAAAAAAAAGTAAAAAGTTACTATTCACCAAAAAATTATTTTTATCTCATTGAACCAAATTTTACTTACTGATATCAACCGTGTCTGTCGGATTTTCGAAATTCCATTCACAGAAGCGGTAAAATTAAGTTTTATGCAAAATTCAGTTTTTAACCTACCACTTAGTGGTTTCACTATTCATCAAAAATTGAAAGTTTTCAGAAAAATACCAAAATTTCACCCTAGGCTAATTTCGGTATTCCGAATCCAAAAATGAAGTCCATTTTGAAAAATAAAATTTATAAAATTTCAAAAAGTGGTTATTACTATTCATAACGGCTAGTTTTAATAATATTTTAATAGCATATCGTTGTTTAGTGAAACTCGGTATTGCGTACGACGCAAGCTATCGAGGAAGGTCGCGATTGCGTGTAAAGTAATCCAAGCAAGTGTGTAGTGAAAGATTCCTTTGAACAAAATATTACTCATAAAAATCTCCGGTGTTACAGGAATCTATAAAATATAAATTTTGAAATTTAAATCAGTGTATAAAATTTTATGACCTAAACATTTTAAACAGTTAAATTCCAAAATAATCCATTTTAGCAATTAAGCTCAAAATAATTCAAAAACTATAAAATGTGACAATTTCACTTAAAATAACACATTTGTGGTATTAAAAACATTGAAATTAAGAATAAAATAATTTAAATTATTTCATATATCAATTCCACCAAACTTAAACATTGCACTCCTGGGAAATCATCTTATACCAAGGTCAAAACAAACTTTTCAAAGCATAAATGACAACACAACTCAATTATCATATTAAGGAAAATATAATGCCTCATACATGGATTAAAATTTCATAACTCCAAAAAAATCACATGAATCCATTAAATATCATGTTAATCCTCACATGAATGTCGTACCTACCTCCTCAGAATAATATTTCTTTCTTCACTCAAGGATATTTAATGTGGAGTTTTTCTCATTCTCAAGAACACATGTGATCTCCATAGGCTTGATATCCTCATAATATCTATACTACACAGAGTAAAAAATGTGTCAATCATGAGGTCTTTTTCATGGGTTTTTTCTGAAGGTGAGGGTTTATAGGTTTTAAATGTAAAACCATCTAAGGCAGAATGAGGAGGGTTAAGCTCTAAAGTAAAGTAAATACATGAAAACAATTTTTTCTCAAGAATGGTGTGCTCCTCAATCATCTAAAAAACGAATCACCACAAAAAAACTCTTAATTTAGAAATTTCACACTTTGAATTTCTCCATGAATTATTTTCTTCACTCTTTAACCCAATTTTAGCATTGTTTCAGCTTGAATTCAAATCTAGATTTCTCTTCAGAATTCTGTTTTGGAGGAAAAGAGAGGTATCTTTTGATCTTAAAAAAGTTGTGAACACCCGAACCATATGTATAATGATATTTTTGGCCACCCATCTATCTTTCCATCATGAAATTTCTTCCACACAAGCATAAATAGATATTGAAACACTTTCAATTCATCTCAAAGAGAATTTTCAGGAAAGAAAAACACAACCCATCTTCTCCCTCCCTCACACTTGAGTTTAATAATAATCATGAATTTAACTTCTAGAGACGGTTGTAAAGGGATAAATTTATTGTAATGTGGCATCCTAAAAATTTATTTCATAGCTAATATGGTCTTAAATAAGGTCATATGTAAAGGTAGTCCAAAATAATATTTCAATGCAAAAGGGATTTCAAAGTGATGCCTCAATCATACTCGACATATTCCATGAACTCTAACAACTTTGAAAAAGAAAAAAACAAAAAGTTATGGATCACACAACATGTCTCAAGACTCGGAAGAAAAATAGAAATTTAAGAATATATCAAACACATTTAGAAACCTCTAGGGTTGGGAAAGATTTTCAATTTGGATAGCACTAGTGCACATGAGTTTCATAATCAGCCAAAATTCATCAAATGGAAAGTTCAGAAATCAAGGAAAAAATACATTTAGAAATCATTTAAATCCTAAAATACTCAAATAAAGAAATGTTTCACAAACACCAAGATGGTTTGAATTTGACGAAGTATTTAATTCAGATTAATAATCATAAAACACAAAAAAAGGGAAAACATGAAAAATTTCAAAAAAAAAACATGAAAAATAAAATGAAAGCACACACAAAATTTCTAAAAAATGGTTGAAATAACTCCCCCACACCTATTACATTTACTATAATATTTTTAGATCAAATAAGTTCAAGAAATTTTCACACAAAATTTATATTGGGTAGCAAACAAAATAAAGAAAAAGATAGAAACAACCAGATTTATTTTTTAGTGGCAACCTTGAGTTAAGATCTTAGATGATACCACTTTAAAACTATAAGAAATAAATGAAAAGACATAAGAAAAATAAATAAAAATAAATAGAAAAGGTATAGAAAAGAGATAATTCTTTGTTTTAACCCCAAGCAGATGCTAAGTTTTTACTGCCCCTAGTCAGGAAGTTGCAACATATTATCCCCAATCAGAAGGTGAATGTGGTTTCTTTGAGATAAACCACAACATGTAACTTTTCCCAATATCCATGAGTAAAAACTAATATTGGAGAACCCAAAAGAAGATAAGAAATTTACCAACCCCCAAGAAATAATACATAGAGAATTTAAGTTCAGGAGTGGGAGGGAATAAAAGATAAGGGTGCTCTGAGTGAACTTATATGGCATCCTACTCTAAATGGTATGAAAGTTTTTATAGAGGAGGAAGTCACACCACATGATTCACTAGTTCTTCTTATTCGATCACCACCACTTGTGTGATATATTATTTAATATCCAATGTCTTATTCATTTGTGTTATATCAGAAATTTCACGAAATGGAAATTCAAAAAACAATTCATCTTGAATAAGATTAAAACATGATGAATCAATAAAGAAATATTGCCTTTTAAGTATGTCATCTAGGAAATTGATCTCTTTAGGTAGGACCATTGGAAACTCCATATCATTAGGTGCATTTTATTAATCACTTTACAAAGCAATAGATAGGTCAAAATGTGTTTATTTTTCAATATCAATTATGGGAAGATCAACTTTCAGGTTATCTTCAACAAAGTTATTCTAGGATTCTTCCAAAAATTATTAATCTCCCATAAGTGAATTAGATGACATGTGTACTTCAGGGACCTCCTCAAGAAATGGTTGAGTACGAGATGATATTATTAACTCCTTTAAAATATTCTTCTCACCCTCCTTATGTTCTTTAATATAAAAAATGATTGGTGAAATATCTTCCACCACTCGTTCAGGTTCTGGTTCTGGCTCAGGTTGCTGCACCAGTGAATGAATATATTCTTCAACCCTTTCATATTTACCTTTAATTTTTTTATTTCTTCCTTAAGTTATTGAATTTGGGATTAATGATAATTTTTAACCTCTTCATGCACCTGTGATTGGTCAGTCCATGCATAATAATTTGAAATGAAATTCATCATGAACAAAGATATTTTTTTTAGTTTTTGAAATTTATGATTTTTTGTGTTTTTTAAATAAAATGAAGAAAAATAATTTAAAAAATGTGAATAGAAATAATGAGTTAAGTCCATTTTTCTCCCCATAAATGGTGCCAATTTTATGAAGAGTTTTCATGCGTGCTCTCAAAAATATTTATAACTAAGTGCAGCACAGTGGTTGACCTAGGTCGATCTCTTGAGGATATTTTGTGGTCAATCACTCACTAATTCTAATTTAATATATATATATATATATATGAAATTAAATTACTAGAAATTTATATTTTATAAATGATAATGAAATACTAAAATTAAATATGTAGATGCAATGCAAACACAATGAATGCAGGAAAAATGATGTTAGACAGAAAGGATATCCTCCCAGGAGATTATCCAAAGTGAACCTTCATCGTCTTTTTTTAGTTTCAAATTTACTTACTGAACATGATACATTGTATGAATGAACATACCCTTATTCCTATCTTTTTTAACATAAGTTACACTCAATGATTGCCGAGATACCGCACATCCACCTCCTCGATCGAGGGAGAATGTGACAGAAGTGAAAGTTAAGCCTTAGGTGGAAAGTGGAGACACAAAGGCACATTTACCACTAATATACAACTTATCCTAACTATAATTAAATAAGAAAAAATATTAATGAATGTGAAATGAACTGGGTTTACCACTGAATAGATCCTCCATGAACTTCCTTGGGTTAGTTACTCATGATCATGAGTATAAGAGATCATAATGAAGATGAAAACGGGGGACGAAAACAAAATAGAGAAAGAAAAATGAGAGAAAGGAGAACAATTGAATTAAAATATTAAATGAAATTATAGAATGAAAAGAAAATAACATACAATACTAAACTATAGATAATATCCAACAAAGGCTACCCCTAAGTTTCCAACCCTTTGGAATGAAGATGAAGTACATTTTTATAGGTAAAGAGAGTGAAAAATTGGCTCTAAAAACATTCTCCGAACATTTACACATGGTAGGCCTAATAAATGAATGAATTTGGGAATTTGTTCTTATTTAAAGTTTTTATGTATTTCTCCCCTATCGGCTCATGAAATTTCATATTTATTGGCTTCGTAATGAATGATTTATGGCCGATTAACTCAAAATATTTAATTATGTCGGATAGACTATTCATATTCCAATGTGTCGAGTTCCAATGCATTAATGACATTGAAAATGAAAGAATCATGCATGAAAATATTAATGAAAGTTATTTCTCAGTATGTTTTATTTCGCAATGTAAAATATCATCTCATTTTGTTCTTCCATTTATGAGATATGGGCCCAAAAATAAAATTCTCCAGTTCTGTGCATAGTTTTCCAAGCCTGACTTGTGAGCTGGATTTTAGCTTCCAAATGATGGATTGAGATTTGGGTCCAGAAGGATAAAATGAATCCCATCAAATAGAGAAACCTATAAAAGAAGAATTTATCAATTTGGATCAATGTATAAAATGTTATGGCCTAAAAATTTAAAATAATTAAATTAAAAAATAATCCATTTTAACAATTAAGTTAAAAATTATTCAAAAACTATAAAATGTGAAAATTTCCCTTAAAATAACACATTTGTGCAATTAAAAACATTTAAATTCAGAATAAAATAATTGAAAATATTTTCTATATCACTTACCTTGAACTTTTTACAAATTATTCCACAAGATCTATATACAAAGTTTTTTTATTAATGATTATCATCCTTATATAAAAGTTTAGTATAAGAGGACCATTTAAACACTAGAAGATATGTTGAGAGATTCCTATATGTATTTAAAATGTTTTTGGGATTAACACAATTTTTTTTAATTTTTATACAGTAATATCTTTCACTCATGTACTTAGATGGATCCTTATAAAGCCTTATATGGAAAAAAATGTAGAACTATAATGTGCAAGAATAAAGTTGGAGAAAGAAAACTATTGGGATCTGACCTATATGAGGAAATATAAAATATGGCTATAAATATTTAGTGTCACATAAGAGTATCTTAGAGTCGATAAAAAAAAATTCTAACAATCATCAGAAATATATAGAGTTTGAAATTGGTGAAAAGGTATTCCTATGAATACCTACCTGGAAGAGGGTAATGAGATTTGAAATAAAGGGAAAACTAATCAGTAGGTATATTAGATCATTCAAATATTTTTTATTGTATCAGGATACTATCTTATTTCCTGAAACTCCCACTAAACCTCCCCCAAGTCCATGATGTGTTCCATGTGTCTCTTTTGAGAAAGTACATACTTGATTTTTCACATGTACTGAACACAGAGGCCATACCACTAGAGAAAGATCTTTATTATGAGGAACAAATGATATAAATTTTGTATCATAGAAAGAAAGTATTATTAAATAATACCACTCATTTAGTCAAAGTTTTATGGAGAAACCATAAATTTGTGGAAGCTACATGAGAACCTGAGGATGTAATGAGATAAAGATATCCTCATTTGTTTGTATCAAAGTAAAATATTTTTTTGGGTGAAATTCATTTTAATGGGGGTAGAATGGAACACATTGATATTTTATATTTTTACCCTATTTAATAAAATTTATTTCTTTGATATATTTCGTTACACGCAACACCGAGTTTAAAAAAACCACGATTTTCTATTAAAATATTTTTGAATAGTTATCACACAGCCATTGGGTTGGAAGGTATGAATAGAGATAACTAAATTATAAAAATTTATGGTTTACACATGTATAAGATAAATTCATTTGTTATCAATTAATTATAAATGAAAATAAAAAAATGAATTGAAAATAATGGAGATGTTTTTTTTTAAAATTCATTTTTATGCACACAACATGTTTTTATCTTAATAAATTAAATTAATAACTATTGGTGAATGATTTTAATAAAATTTATACATTATACATTCAATAAAATGTTTTAAAATTCATCCAATTTTTTATTATGCATGGGATAATAATAAATCAATTTTTATGCTTAAAAAAACGTATTTTTTCTTAAAACAGGTTTTGTCATATTTTGCACACTTATTTTAAAAATTAATTAATTAATCATATAGAGACTGAATTTTATAAAATGGATTCAATATTTAGAATTAGGAGGTACAAATTTGATGATTAGGTCCCTTTTATTTTTAGGTATTATGAATAATAACCACGATAAAATTTATCACCTTGATAAAAGGTAAATCAAGTTAATCTAGGTCAAAAATAAATGATAAGGACATATTTTTTTATATTAATTATTAATGGATGAGGAAAATTACACCCTTATAAAATTAGGCTTGAAATTGAATTGTTTAAGGGACACTGTTTTATTAAAATGACCAATATAATATTTAAATCAAAGAAAGTTTCAAAATTACACTCTCTTAGTTATATACCTTATGTGTTCATATAGAGAAAAAATCAAGTTATGAATGAATATTAATTTATATTTGAAGATTAATGAAATTAATTTCATGATTTTTTTAATTTTTAGGTATTATATAATTACCTTAAATTCTTACACAATGGTGACATAATATTTATTCAATTAATGTAAAAATAAAATAAATGTTTTTAAAAATATTAAAAGTGATATAATTCGAGTGATTTATAGAATTCAAAATTTTTTATAGATTAATATGAAATATTATTGTTTTTTAAAGTATTAAATTCTAATTTAAACTTTTTCTTTATGTCTTTTAAGTAAAATTAAATGAATAGTGTCAAAATTTACATTAATGATATTTTATCAAAATAATATTTTATCAAAATAATATTTTATTAAATTATTTAAAAATCATAAAAAAACTTAAATAGCACAATATTGATAAGATATAGTCCCAATTTCATCCCTTGTAAATTAATTATTCAATATTTATCTTATATGTAAAATTATAATCCTTTAAGAGTGAAAAATTCATTATTGTTGCTAAATTTAAAATGAGTTAACTATGGGGCTAAACCAAAAGATAAGGTTTAAAACACCACTTAAACCGGTAAAAATTCTATTGGTTGATGGTATTAAATTATATTTATATCCCAAATTATAATCTATATTCATTTTGAAGCAATTTTCTTGATAATGACTGTTATATTTTATTCTTTTAATAAATTCCAACTGTCTCCTCTCTCCCACTTATAAAAGGACACCCCTCCTTTCTCATATTTACACAACATTGAGCCTTATATATCAAAAAAAATCCAACAATTACTATTATAAACATAATTATACAAGTTATATAGGTTATTTTCATTCAAAAATACCATCTATAAGTCCCCTAAGAAAATATGTAAAGGAAGTCTATTGAAGAAGAGGTAATCGTCTTTATCGAGTCATTCAAGTTTATTTATTATTATACTTCTTATTAATGCATTGTACCCATAATAAAATAATAAATCCATTATCACTAATATTATTATATGTTATTATTATTATGGTTCAACAATTTTATATCTCTTTTCCATCCTCTAAAAAGCAAAAACATCGCTTGTGCGTACGTACAACTTACTATCTTCACATAGCGAGGTAATTATTTTTTCATCACCATTCACTTAGATGGTTATAAATATGGAACTAATTTTTATATATGATATTTTTGAGATATTAATTCTTATATAATTATAATTTCATATATACCTTCTTAACTTTAAATCTATTGGAAAACAATAACATCACTCAATCATAAATGTGGATTACCACCTCCACGATGCGATGTGATCCATTTTTCATTTCAATTTTTTATGGATAATAATAAGGATAAATTTAATGAATATATATGAATTATATTTTATAATAATTATTTTATAAAGGTTAATTATTATTTAATTTTATTTTATTCCATCCATCGATAAGTAAAAACAACGTTTATGCGTATGTACAACCTACCGTCTCCATGAACAGTGAAACTCATTTTTATATCTCTACAATTTATGGGTTACTATAATATATATATAATGAATATATATGATATTTATATCATTATTAATTTTTTTGAGATTATTTTATGTTGATGAAATTATAAATACTAAAATATCAAATCAAAACATACATGAAAAATGAAACAGTTATTACCCGAAACAATGATTTTAGCAAAGAATTGTTATTAAAGGTGTGATAAAAGATTGCAAGTAAGTCATATATGGTGTGATGTATATATATTATTATGATTATTTGATATACGTACAATAAATATATAATTATTATATATGATTTTTGGACACATATGAAGGAATCCGAACCTGAGGTAAGGGTTTATTTCATAATGTCATCATTATTAGAGATTGTTTATGTTTAAGTCTCCCTTGGGGGAATTTTTTATTATTTCTATATTAAACCCAATATATTTTTATCCACTTTTTATTCATTAAATTTTCAAGTAATTGTAAAATTTACCGCTCTTTGTTCCTTAAAATGATTGATAAAATGCTTTTAATAGAAACCAACTTCATTTATCTCTTCGATCAAAAATACTTTTTCTTACATGAATATGTTTCTAAAAATGTTTTTACATTTTTTTAATATTATAAAATGATTTATCAAATATTTTTTTAACCATTTTTTAATTTTTAAAAAATGGTTTAAAATAAATCTTCTTGTGATATTACAAAATAGGTTCTTTTTGACCTTTTTATAAAATTGTGAAAGTAATTTTTATTTAACTTATAAAACATGGACAGAATTTTGTGCCATCATGATCACTCAATTATTTTAAAATTACTTTAAAATTTTAAAATATTCTTTCCAAGGAAAATTTTTTCCTTACTTTTTTGAAAATATTTTATATTTTAAAGTAAAAATGCTATTTTCCTCAATAAAATTTCCATTGATATTTTAAAACTATTTTCATCTATGTTGACATCCTTTGTTGAATACTATGCTAAGGATATACTCTAATTATAATATAAACCTTATATATATGGTGGTTTATGATCATTTTGACTGGGTTTTTACTATATTTATACCATTTTCCATATTACTCTAGATAGTGTATGATTATGTTTGTTGACTAGGGAAAGTATTAACATTTTGTATACTAGTTTTTCAATACAAATATTTATGTTGATAATATTTCACCCCTTTTATATGAGGAATGTATTAGAATTATTAAGTGATGAGTGGGGATCGAAATTACGTAGTCCCTCAATGCATCGGTAGGTCTCATGAGACAAAATATATTAGGTTTTTACCAAGTCCTTACCCATTTAAATATGATGTATTGGAACAAGGCTATAAAAGTATGTTTCGTATGTATTGGAACAAGGCCTAGATGATAAATTTTAGATATAAAAAATTATAAATTCAATCATTATGAAATCATTTATTGATTTCCATGTGATAATTTTAATTCTTTTTATATCTATGGATAATTTTTTATCTTGTTTGATTATTTATATTCCATTATTTGATTATAATTTATTCTTTACATACCATTCACACTTTATTTAGCTTCCAATTTATGCATTACCTTACTTTTTATATGAGATTACCCCTTTCGTATGTTTCTTTTCCCCATGGTTTTAGGAAATATTATATGATTTATATATAGGTATATTTTAAAGGGAATTATGGTGCTCTCAAAGAAAATAATATGTCATATTTTATGTTTTAAAAGGTGATATGAAATTAAAGTATGTATCTAGTTCTCTAGGGCTGCTGAACTATCCAGTCCATTGGGATGTGATTGCATTTATTTAGTAAAAATGTAATAAATTAACCACTTTCTATGGGCTAATAGGTTTAGGGTATTTATAGTTGATATCAGGGAACTCTTAGTAGAAACGTGGGGAACAAGTTTAGGAAACTCAACTTGATGTTGAAACTTGAGAATATTATATAAGAAACCAATCTTATGACTTTGAGATTAGTTATACATAAAATTTTAATTTATGTTAAGTATTTTACTAGTTTTGAAATTATACATTATGATTCATAATGTTATAATATAATCTAGTGTATTCCACTATTTAGAAATGGTGTATAGGGTAAGGAATGGAAACCTTATCAATTCATGTAATCCATGTAGGGATTTACCTCCTGTACAAGATAATGAAGTTGGAGCTAGAGATGTAGTTGGATTTGAACAAATTATAACTATATTGGGATAACTGACCCAGGTTATGAGAAATAAAATTTACTTTATAGATTTTCCTTATGATCCACAATGCAATGTAAAAATTTTAGACCACTTAATGCACCAAAAACCTCCATCATTCAACGAGACTAAAAATACTTTTGTAGCTGAAAAATGGATAAGTTCTTTAGAGAATATATTTCTCACATTGGGGAATAATGAAAGGGACAAGGTTTTCATGAAATTTTATCACCCCTTAGAATATACAGATCAATGGTGTCCATTGATTCAAAAAACTAAGGATGAGGAGAAAATATCAAGCATGTAATGGAAAATTTTTAAGGAACTTTTATTATAAAAATATTTTCCTTATGAATAATGACTAGATATAGAAATACAATTCTTGATTTTGAGATAAAAGGAAGAGGAAAATGTTGATAAGTATGAAGATAAATTTACAAGGTTATCAAGGCACACTACATACTATATATGTAATACAAAGAGAGTGATTTATTGTTTCATTGATGAGATTAAACCAATACTTTTAAGGGAACTTGTTTCCCAAAAATTCTCATCATATTAGGATATAATATCATGTGATATCTGGATAGAGAAATAATTTTTCAAGTCGTATGGATTTAAAGTGAAACATGATAAGAATATAAATATAGAGAAAAAAATCGATAATGGGAATAAGAGAACAAATAATTTTCCAATATGCGATAATTGTGGAAAGAAACACCTTAGAACATTCTTAAAAGGAAAATGAGTTTGCTTCAAGTGTGAAAAAATACACTATGCTCATTAATTCAAAGGTAAAGGAGAAGACCTAAAATTATAGTGATTTAAATATAAAGATATGTGTCACTATTCCAACCAATACCCCAAATGTCAAGGTAACTTACTATAAAATAATCAAAAGAGAGAAGGTCCGACTTATGCAATTACTACAGCTGACATGGAAGTTCCTAGCGATGTGGTGAAAAGTACACTTATCATCCATTCCAGAATTATAAATATTGTATTTTATTATATTTCTTCCCACTCTTTTTATATATGAATAATTTTATTAGGGTATCACATCACCTACTCAATTATTAGATATTGAGTTGGATATGAAAATTATTAATGGTACGATGGTCACTTCTCAAGTGTAAAACTCCTCTCCAATAGAAGTTTGTGAGAATATGCTTCCTAAAAATACTATTATTATCCCTTTTGTCAAATTTGATGTTATATTAGGCATGGATTTCCCTTCTCTACATAAATCCAACATTATTTATTGAGAATGTATAGTCACATTTTATATTCTGAACCAACCTATGATCATATATTGGTGTGATGGTAAATATGAACTTTTAATGGAAATCACATCCATTATATGGGTCTTGATTCCCTTTCAAAGTGGGTTTTTATCTTATATGGTTGGGGAAAAACTCAATATCAATTATATGCCTATTTTGAGAGAGGTTTTTGGTGTCTTTATTATAGAGTTGTCTAGTCTTCCACCGAATCATGAAGTTAAGTTTTCAATAGAAATCACACCTAGTTATATACCTATTTCAAATAATCCATATAGAATAGCCTCGATTGAGTTGAAAAAATTAAAGAAGAAACTCTAGGAAAATCTTGAAAAGGGATTAATTTGGGAAAGTTTATCTCCTTGGGGTGCACCTATTATTTTTTAGGAAGAAAGATGGATTGATATGTCTCTATATTTATTATCAAAAACTTAACAAGATCACTATTAAGAACAAGTGCCCTTTTCCTCATATTGATGGATTGTTTGATTAATTGTGTGGAGCTAAATACTTTTCAAAGATTGACCTTTATTCTATATATCATCAATTTAGTTCCAAGAAGGAGGATATACCCAAGAAAAAATTTTGTACAAGGTATGGATACAATGAATTTATAGTGATGCCATTTGGTCTTACCAATTCCCCTTCTATCATCATGGATTTAATGAATAGAGTCTTTAGAGATTATCTTGATATGTTTTTGGTAGTATATAGAGATGATATTATTATATATTCGAAGGTATATTAAGAGCATGAAGATTACTTGAGGATTGTACTGAAGACCACAAGGAAGGAAAATTTTTATGAAAAATTTTCTAAGTGTGATTTTTGGCTACAAAAATTTCATTTTTAGGTCACATAATCTCAAGAGAGGGTATATCTATAGATCCATCAAAGAAAAAAGTTATTCAAAATTGACCAAACCCAACCATTTTGATTGAGATATATAGTTTTCATAGTTTGGATGGTCATTATCAGTGATTTTTGAAGATTTTATCACGGCTTTACAAACCACTAACCATGTTAACTCAGAAGGGATCAATGTTACTTTGGATAGATGAATTTGAGGAAAATTTAAAGGAATTGAAGAGAAGGTTAGTCAGTGTACCTATTATTACAATACACTATAATAGAGAAGGGTTTGAAATATATAGTGATGCATAAAATAAGGGATTAGAATGCATCCTCATGTAGAAATGATATGAAGATAGCTTATGCCTCATGCTAACTAAAGTTCCATGAGAAAAATTACCCAACTCATGATTTGGAGTTAGCTAAAGTAATTTTTGAATTAATGATATGGATGAATTATCTTTATAGAGAAATGTGTGATGTATATTCTAATAATAAAAGTTTAAATTATATTTTTACATAGAAATATTTGAATATTCAATAAATAATATGGTTGTAACTGATTAAATATTATGTTTACTCAATACATTTCCACCCTAGGAAGGTGAACAAGGTGACAGACACTCTGATTCAAAAGAATCATACTAGATTATCTATGATGAGGATCACAAGAGATCTAATATTTATGGATTTTCAAAGTATGGATTTGGAAATCTTGAAGTAATGGGAGTAATCTTATCTTTCTCAGATTAGTTTTCAACTATATATCCATGTGAGAATTAAATAAATACAAAATAAATGACACTTCGGTGGTGGTGAGATGGTGAAGGTGAGGGGTAAAAAAATGCTATTATTTTGGAGGTTCAAGGTTAAGATCCTAGGGTCCACTTTTTGGATGAGCCTCTCCCTTAGGATCCATCAGTCTTTCCAAGTTTCTTGGTCTCGATTGGGTGAAAAAAATGAGTCTCATCCCACTTTACTGATAGATTGATTTGACGAACCATCACCAATCGGGACGTTACCCTCTAAGATGCTCTATCATATCAACTATAAATGGATCCTTCCCTAAACGGGACTCTACCTATAGGAAGTGACCTCTTTGTGGGGGAGGAGGGTTTCCATGTGTGGAGAGTTCGAAAAGGCCACCCATAGGAATTCTCTTTTTAAGAAGAAAGAATAAAGAAAGCACAGAAGGAAGTTGTAGAGCTATAGAAGAAGGTGAGAAATGTTCCTGAATCAAGACTTGATTTTTAAAGAATGATAAGGTTCAGAAACTCTTTATGTGTCTCGTGTGTACCATATTTGAAGAAGGAGATATTGGATGGATCACATAGTTCTCCATTCTCTATTCATCCTGGAACTATGATGATGCATAGATATTTGAAAGAGTATTTCTGGTAAAAAAATATAAAGATAGATTTTTTATAATATGATAATTGAGGCTTGGTATTTCAACAATTTAAGAATAAGATATAGAAATAAAAGGTAATGTTATAATCATTACCCATACCAGAATGGAAATGGGAAAACATCACCATGGATTTTGTTATTGGACTCCCTAAAACATCTAAAGGGAATAATGCTATATGGGTTGTATTCGATATCTTTATGAAGTCATCATACTTTATTAACATAATATAATACTTATCACTTGATAAATTTTCTATAATTTATATAAAGAAAGTGGTAAGGTTACATGGAGTACCACATTCTATTGTATCTGATCTAGATCCAAGGTTTAACCCAAAGTTCTGGAAAATCTTTCAGCAATATCTGGATATAGAGTTGAGTTTTAGAATTTCTTATCATCCTTAAAAAGATGGTTAGTCTGAGAGGACCATTCAAACTCTAGAATACATGTTGAGATATTTCTATATGGATTTTAAAGGTGGTTGGGATCAACACCTTCCTTGAGTGGAATTTTCTTACAATAATAATTTTTACTCAAGTATTCATATGGCTCCTTATGAATCCCCATTTAAAAAAAGTATAAAACTCAAATTTTATTAAATGAATTTAGAGAAATGAATATATTGGTAAATTACCTATATGATGAAATTATAGAGAATTCTAGATCCATTTAGCAACACATAAGAGTATCTCAAAGTTAACAAAACATTTCTGCTGACAATCATCAGAAAGATATAGTGTTTAAATTTGGTGAAATGTTTTTCCTATGAATATTACCCTGGAAGAGGGAAATGAGAGTTGGAATGAAGTTCAATATAATTCATAGGTATATCATTCCATTCAAATATTCTTGATCTTATCGTGATGGTAGCTCATCATCTGAAAATTTTACTAAACCCATCCTAAGTCCATGATGTGTTCTATGTATCTCTTCTGAGAAAGTACATACCTGGTCCTTTACATGTACTGAACTTAGAGTCCATACCACTAGAGAAATTTATTTCTTATGAGGAATAATTAGTGGAGATTTTATATCATGTGGATAAATTCATATGAAACAAGACCACTCACATGGTCAATTTTTTCTGAAAAAACCATAAATCTGAGGAAGTTACATGGGAACCTAAAGTTGCAATGAGTTAGAGATATACTCATTTTTTTGTATCAGAGTAATGAAATTTTTAGGGATAAATTAATTTTAATACAGTTATAATGAAACATCCTGATATTTTATATTATATTTCTCTTTAATAAATTTTATTTCCTCGGTAACTTTCATTACACACAACACATAGTTTAAACGAACCGTGATATTCTATTAAAATATTATTTATTAGTTATCGCCTAGGCATTAGGTTGGCGGGTATGAATAAGACTAAATAAATTATGAAAATTTATGGTTTACATATGTATAATTTAAATTCATTAGTTATCAATTAATTATAAATGAAAATTAAAAAAATAAATTGAAAATGAAGGAGATATTTTTTAAAAAAAACTGTTTTTATGTGCGTAATGTGTTTTTATCTTAATAAATTAAACCAATCACATTTTTTTAATGATTTTAATGAAATTTATATATTATATATAAAATAAAATGTTTTAAAATTCATCTAATATTTCTTTATGAATGAGATAAGAATAAATCTATTTTTATGCTTACAAAAATGTTTTTTTAAAAGTAGTTTTCATTGTGTTTTGCGCACTAATTTTAAAAATTAATTTATTCCTTTTATAGGGATTTAATTTAATAAAATTTATTACATATTTAGAATCATGAGTCCCAAATTTGGAAAATATTTCCCTTTTATTTTTTGGAATTATGAATAGAAAATGTGGTAAAATTTATCACCTTGGTAAAAGGAAAATCAGGTTGATCTAGGTTAAAAATAAATGACAAGAACATAATTTTCTTATATTAATTCTTAATGTATAAATTAAATTTGACTCTTATAATATTAGTCTTGAAATTAAATTGTTCAAGGGAAACATTTCCATGAAAATGACCAATATAATATTTAAATTAGAGAAAGTTATAAAATGTCACTCCCTTAGTTTTAAATATCTCTTATGTTTTCATAGAGGGAAAAAATAAAGTTATGAATGAATATAAATTTATATTTTTATCTTAATGAAATTATTTTTAGGAGGGAAATTTATTTTTAATTTTTAGGTATTATATAATTACCTCAAATTCTTACACAACGTCAACACAATATTTATTTAATTAATGGTAAAATAAAATAAATGTTTTTAAAAATATTAAAACTGATAAAATTTGAGTGATTTATAGTGTTAAAAGTTTTTATAGATGAATATAAAATATTAGTGTTGTTTTATAGGATTATATTTAAATTAAAACTTTTTATTTATTTCTTTTAATTCAAATTAATTAAATAGTTTCAAAATTGATATTAATGATATTTTATCAAAATAATATTTTATTAAATTATTAAAAAATAATAAAAATCATGGAAGAGGAAAATTTGGATAATATATGGTCTAAATTTTCATCCATTTTCCATTTATTAGTAAATATTTACTTTATATGTAAAATTATAACCCTTTAATAGTGAACAAGTTATTACTGTGGTTAAAGTTAAAATGGGTTAACTATGGGGTTACACCAAAATATAAGGTTTAAAACACCACTTAAACTAGTAAAAATTCTATTTGTTGATGTTATTATAACCTAATACTATCCAAAATTATAATAACTATCAATTTGAATCATTTTTCTTGATAATGACTTTGTTATATTTTATTATTTTAAGAAATTCCAAGTGTGTCCTCTCCCACAGTTATAAAAGGACACCCTTCCTTTTTCATATTTACACAGCATTGTGCATTATGTTGTAAAAAATACCTAAAAATTACTATTATAAACATACTTATATAAATTATATAGGTTCTAGTAATTCCAAAAGACCAACTCTAAGTCCATTAAGGAGATAGATAAAGGAAGTCTATCGAAGAATAGGTAACTGTATTTATCGACTCTTTCCAGTTTATTTCTAATTCTAATTACTCTTAATGTGTTGTACCCATCCTAAAATAATAAATCCAGTATCATAAATATGATGATATGTTATTATGATTATATTAAAACCATTTTCCATCTATTTTTCATCCTATTAAAAGCGATAACATTACTCGTGCGTACGTATAACTTACCGTCTCCACATAGCGGTGTAATTCATTTTTTTCACCCTTTTACTTGGATGGTTATAAATATGGAACTGATGTTTATATATGATATTTTTGAGATAAATATTATTCTGGAATTATAATATCATATCTACCCAATTACCTTCCAATCTGTTGGAAAACGATAACGTTGCTCGTGCATATAGGTGGACTACCACCTCCATGAAGCGATGCGATCTATTTTTCATTTATGTTTTATATAGATGGTAATAAGGATATATTTAATTAATATATATGACTAATATGTTATAATAATTATTCTAAAAATTTTAATTATTATTTACCTTTATTTTATTCTATCCATCGATAAGTGAAAACAACGTTCATGCGTACATACGACTTACCATTTCCATGAACAATGTAATTAATTTTTCTATCTTTACCTTTCATGGATTAATATAAATACATATATAATGAATATATATGATATTTATATCATTATTAAAAAAAAATTATATTACTTAATATTTATCAATGTACAAAAACTGAAACTATCGAACCAAAACATACATGAAAAACATAGTAGTTATTACCCGCAATAATGATTTTTAACAAAGAATTTTTTTTAAACAGGTGATAAAATATTATAAGTAAGTACTAAATTGTATTATATATATGATTATGATTTTTTAATATATTTATAATAAATATATATTTATTATACAGTAGTTTTGGGCACATATGAAAACATTCGAACCTGATGTAAGGTTTTATTTCACAATCTCATTATTATTATAGAATGTTTATGTTTAAGTATCCCTTGTGGGATTTTTTTCTATTTCTATCTTAAACCATATATATTTTATTATGTTATATTTATTCATAAATTTTTTGAGTAATATTACTATTTTACTCTCATTGGTACTTAAAATGATTGATATTTTTTTTAAAGAAAACCCGACTTTGTTTCTCTCTTCAGTTAAAAATCCTTTTTCTTCCATGTCTATGTTGTTTAAAAATGTTTTAATTTTTTTTACTATTATCAAATTATTTATCAAATAAATTTTTAACCATGTTTTATTCTTTAAAAATGGTTTAAAAGTAATCTTCTTGTCTTTTTCCAAAGAAGGTACTTTTTCACCCTTTTAAAAAGTGTGAAATGAATGTTTTTTTACTTATACAACACACATAAAATTTCATACCATCATAACCAATAAATTATTTAAATATTACTTTATAATTTTATAAGGTTATTTTCAAATAATTTTTTCCCCTTAATATTTGGTAAATATTCTAGTTTTCAAAGTAAAAGGGTATTTTCCTCAAGAAATTTTCTAGTGATCATTTTAAAGTATCTTAATATATGTCAATATAATTTGTTGAATATTATGCTAAGGATATACTCTAATGATACCATCCACCTTATCTCTCTGGATTTTTTATGATTAGTTTTACTGGGGATGTACTATTTTTATACCATTCTCCATATTACTTTGGATAGTTTATGATTATTTTTGTTAATTGGGGAAAGTATTAACATTTTGTACGATAGTTTTTTAATAAAAATATTTATGTTAATTATGTTTTACCCCATTCATATGAGGAATGTATTGAACTTATTAAGTGATGGTTGGGAACCATAATTACATATTCCCTTAATGAATTGATAGGTCTCATGAGACAAACTAGATTGGATTTTGGCCGAGGCCTTACCCATTTATATATGATGTATTGGCATGAGACCTTGACTCTATGTTTAATATGTTTTAGAACGAGGTCTCAAAGGTAAGTTTAAAATGTCCAAAATTATGAATTCGATCATTAAGAAATCAATTATTGATTTCCATGTGATTATCTTAGTAGTTTTTATATTCATGGATATGTTTTTAGCTCATGTGATTATTTATATGGAATTATTTGATTATCATTTATTCTTTCCATGTTATTCATGACTTATTTAGCTTCTACTATATTCATTACCTTAATTAGAATTTTATCTCACCCCTTTATTATGTTTATTTTCCCGAGGATTATATGAAATATTTTTTGATTGATATGTAGGGATATACTAAAGCGAATAATGGTGTTTTCAAAGAAAATAATATGTTTTATTTTATGTTTTAAAATATAATGTGAAATTAAAGTATGTGTCTATTTATCTAAGACTACTAAACCATTAGGTCCATTAGGATGTGATTGATTGTATTTAGTACCTTTTTAATAAAGTGACCACTAGTTCTAGGATACAAGGTTCAGGGTATTTACAATTTTTATACATTTTTTCTTGAGTTTCATTAATTTTAAACCCACCATTTTGAGAAGATCTTATGTTAATTTCATGTTTAGTAGTTTTAGGGATAATATAGATTTTAATTATTAAATGAATTAAAACTTGAATTTTAGTGTCTTTATTCACTTTATAATTTATTATGGAATCTATATATTGATTCTATAATTACATTATTAATAGGATTTTAAATCCAATCTACATTGTTCTTTTTCAATTTTGGGATAACTAGGTAAATAATACACCCATTTTATATTTCCATGAGCATATGGATTCGGGACTTTTACATATTTAGAAGCATACCACCACACATACCTTATCCATACAAGTATTTAACCGATCATGGCATAAAATATAATGTGCATCATAATTGACTGTGAGGAAGACAAGAAACCATGTGATGACCGACCATAAGAATAGATCTAACTGACCATAAATTTATTGGATGAATATTTACTAGAAATACTATAGTCATGGATTGTAACGCCCAAACCCTATTTACCTAGAGTTAGTGCATTATTACATAACATTGGCATGATCACAAAAGATCAAGTCTCGAAAGACCGATTAGTTTAGCAGCCTTGGAAATACTAGATACATTCATAAGTTTCACATTACATTATAAAATGAAAAACTAAAACAACATAGTCTCCATAGGCCACACTCATATCCTTTTTACTATCCCTGTAGTCTAGTCATAATATATTTATTCGCATCCTGGAAAAAATAAAACATAGAAAGGGGTGAGCTTAGATGCTCAGTAAGGATAACAATATAGCTGAAAATTTCATAAATAAGCATAAAAATTTAAGGCAATGTAAGACTAAAACAAAATCCTTTTAAACATGAACTTCATTATAATATGGAAAATATAAAATCAAATAATTCCATTTACTTATTCACATGGATATTTTACTAGTCGAATAATCACATGTAATATCAATAGCGACTTTCATAATGATGGAATGCATAATGCCAGACTTCATAACCAAATAGTCAAGGCATTGTGCCAAGACTACAAATAAGATTTTTTCAATGCCTTTTTCCAATACACTATTTTGTTTCATGAGACCTATTTATGCATTGAGGATCTATATCGGGCTCCACCCGTCACTTACTAAGTCCAATGCATTCCTCATATGAAAAGGTTTAAATATAACATAAACATTCGTATTAAAACTAGCATATGAAATGTCAATAATTTATCCATAAACCATGAATGGTATAAAAATAACACATCTATAGTCAAAAATATCACAAAAACTTCAATATAATATGGAATATTTGTATCATAATAAATCAACTTCAAATAAGATTTCAATCCATCAAAGAATGTTGACATAGAAGAAATCAAAACTTTTTTAGAGAAATACCTATTTATATTTTGAAATCATTTAAAAGTAATATAATTATAAAATAAAACATTTATTTTGAAAATATTCTTATAATATTGTAAGGGAAGCTTCAACGACTTTATAATGGTAGAAAATAGCTGCACCTTCCGTATAAGTTAAAAAAAAATTCTTACCTTAATTTTATCAAAAAGGTCATAAGGTCCCTTGTTTGGAAAATGACAGAAATATTTCTTTCAAACCATTTATAAAATTAAAACAAGGGTATAAATTACTTTAAACCATAGTCTATTAAATATTAAAAATGTTTTGGAATACATTTTTAAGAAACATGGATGTGGATGATAAAGAGGTCCCAGTAGATACTAATGTAAAAACAACCTTGGATAATAAAGGGATTGTGAAATTAACCCTTACCTTGTACTTTTCCTTGGTCGAGGGTAGATTAACCTCATGTATAATGGTGAAATAATTGTTATTAAATTATAAAATAACCATTTAAATTAATATGATATCATATATGATCTTCTAATACTGCTTTATTAATGATATTTTAGTAGTATCATCGTTTTGGGTGTTAACTGATTCGTTTTCCTTTATAAGATTGGTTACATAAGCCATGTTTTTTATATATAGAATGTGTTTGATTCATATAAAGAATAATATTATGTTCATAAACATTATTTTTAATCATAAAATGAAAATTATTCTTGAATGATTACGATGGTAAATGAATCTCATCGCGTTCGTGGAGACGGTAATCCGTACATACGCACAAGCGACAATATCATTCTTTTGATATTAAAATAGTATATAATTGGATGGTATATCATATATAAAGAATAATTATCATATTATATTTATTATTTACATCATTTATACTCATTATTATACCCATCCAAATGATGAAGTGTATGAATAGAAAACTACACGACGACGTGGAGACGGTAATCCATACGTACACATGTATGGAGAATTTGTCATTTATAGGATGGATAGAATAATGAATATGGTTATAGAATTTTTATAATAACATCACAGTATATATAATATACTGGAGTTATTATTTTATAATGGAAACAACAAAGAAAGAGGAAGTGGAAGCAGAAAAGAACTTGAAAGAGGTGATGAAATATTTACCTCTTCTTCGGGTTCTTCCTTTTGATTTGATCAAAATGGATCCTTAGGTTGGATTTATGATAAATGTAATACCTCTAGGTTGAAGTGATTGAAGTTGAGATGATATTTGGGAATGTTTTGGCCGAGTTAAAAGGCTTTGAAGGTGTGAAATTAAGAGAAGGGGAATTTTCCTTTTATAAGAGAGGTGAGGGTCACTTTAGGAAAAGCTTGAAATATTATTTTATAATAAAATAAATTTTGGTTTATAATGGATCAAAAATAATTTATTTAGAGTATATGGTTGGTATGGGTCTAAAAAAACTCAACCAATAGGTTTTAGATAGGTTTGGGTCACTATATTAACCTTATCTTTTAGATTTAACTCTTAGTTAAATAGTTTGACATTTACCATGTCTTTTTGTATTTTTATATTATATGGTTAATAAACTTACTATAAACTTTTAAGAGAACCCCAAGCGGTTCATTAATAAAACACGTATAATTATATAAGTCTTTTGGAAGAACCTTATATTTTTAGAAATATTATATCAATTAACAATATAATATTTGTTTTTAAAACTCTTTTATGTCAATTTTGACACTATTTGGTATTTGTTTTTTGTTAGTCATAAAAACATGATTACTTAGAACAAAATTCATTTAATCAACCCTAAAATGTCATATTAACCTATATCATTCGTTTATGGAATAAAAACTTTCAAATTATATTTATTTTAATATTTATAATATTATTTATTTGATTGTTTCATTAATAAGGAAAATACTACATCATTATTGTGTCATATATAAATATATTTATTTTATGTCTAAAAATTATAAATAAAATATCCTCATGTAGGAAATATTTTTATATTTATAATGACTATTTATAGTTGAATAGATCAATTATATAACCTCATATAAAAATTGTTTTACTAAAAGATATTTTCTTTTGTTATTTTTGTCTTTACTTTAGATTATTTAATATAAAATGTCATTATCACTCCCAAGTGGCTCCATGGGGTCCCAAAATATACTAAAGGATGCCCATGGTCGTACATGTATCATCCAATAGGGTTAGGACACTTGTTAGGGTAATTTAATTTTATTATAATATTATTGTTTAACCTTATTTACTGGATTTACCCCTTTAACCACGATAAATAAAATATTTACTAAAGTAAATATTCATAATGTCTAAAAATAAAAGTTAAATATTTACACAATTTGGACCTCCTGATTCCAAATATGGAATCCATTTTTCAAAATTCAAAACACATAAGTGGCATAAATTAATTTAAAATTAATTCCTGTTGTCAAAACAAAAAGCGCGTTTTTATGAAATAATAACTATCAAAATATTGACACTTGTTTATGTCCAGTTTAATCGTGAGATTACATCCAATAACCTAAATTATATTAAATTATTAAAATATAATATAATGATACTTAAAAACCATTCAAATATATAATTTAACACTATAAATTATTTCGATTAAAAAAGTTGTTTTTAATTAAAATTTAGTATTTTTCACTATTCATCAAAAATTGAAAGTTTTGAGAAAAATACCAAAAATTCACCCTAAGATAATTTAGATATTCAGAATCCAAAAATGAAGTCCATTTTGAAAGATAAAATTTATAAAATTTCATAAAGTGGGTATTACTATTCATAACGGTTAGTTTGATTGGTCGCAGTGTGTTTGAAACTCGAAGTTTCGTACAATGCAAGCTATTACATTATTCAAAGGGAAACGTACCATGGAAGCTTGAGGTGTTACATTCTTCCCTCTTTAAAATAATTTCTTCCTCAAAATTTCTATAATAATACCTCACAAAAAGATTCGGGTGGTTCTTCATCATAAGTTCCTCTGGTCCCATGTTGCCTCTTCCATCTTATGGTTTCTCCATAAAACTTTTACTAGATGAGTTGTCCAGTTTCTCAGCACTTGTTATCTTGTATCAAGAATTTTGACAGGCTCTTCACAATAAGACCGATCAGGTTCTAGTTCAATTTCCTCATAGGTGACTACATGTGTTGGGTGAGGCATGTATTTTCTCAATAGTGATACGTGGATCACATTATGAACTTTGGAGAGACTTGGAGGCATTGCCAAATGATAAGCTACAACTCCAATTCATTCTAGAATTTTGAAAGGTTCGATGTACCTGGGACTCAATTTACCCTTGTTACCGAAATTTATAACACCCTTCCATGGATATACCTTCAAAAAACATGGTCTCCTACTAGAAATTCCAAATCCTTCTTTCAGTTATTGGCATATCTCTTTTGCCTACTTTGGGCTTCTTTAATGTGGGTTTGGATAAACTTCACCTTTTAAATTGTTTCCTCAATAAGTTATGGGCCTACGAGTTTTCTTTCACCAAAATCATCCCAACAAGTTGGTGTGTGACATCTCTTTTCATATAACACTTCATATGGTTCCATCTGAGTACTTTAATAGAATCTATTGTTATAGGAAAATTCTACCAGAGGTAAATATTGATCCCACATACCTTGAAAGTCAAGTGATCAAGATCTCAACATGTCTTATAAGGTTTGAATAGTCCATTTTGATTGTCCATCAGTTTGAGGGTGGTAGGTAGTGCTCAAATGAAGTTCAGTATCCAGGGCTTTCTAAAGACTTTTCCATAATCTTGATGTAAAATGGGGATCACGATCATAAAAAATCGATATGGGTACTCCATGAAGTCTTACAACTTCATTAATATATAGTCTTTCTAGACGTTTAAGTGGTAAATATTATCTTATAGAAAGAAAATGTGTTGACTTGGTAAGATGATAAAAAATGATCCATATTGCATCATTCCTTTTAGGAGTTTTTGGTAGCCCCATGACAAAGTCCATCATAATATTATCCCATTTCTACTCAGGTATGGGAAGAGGTTGCATGACTCCTACAGGATGTTGCCTTCCAACTTTCACTTGTTGACAAACCATATATCTTGACACAAAATCAGCAGTCTCCCTCTTCATGTTTTCCCACAAAAAATGTTCCTTTAAATCTCTATACATCTTAGTGCTACCAGGGTGTATAGAGAAATTGGAGCTATGAGAATCATCCAATAATTCCCTTTTTAGATCTGGTATATCAGGAACACAAAGTCTCTTCCCAAATTTCAAAATTCCATCTTCATATACAAAGTCACTCAATATCCCATCATTCACAACTTTAATCTTCTTTTGAAACTCCTCATCATCATCCTGAGAACATTTTATCATTTCTAGTAAAGATGGGTTGGAAACCATTTGAAAAAGTATTGATGTTTCACCTTCCATGATTATTCCCATATCCATTTTCAGTAGATCCATGAAAATAATATCCCTTTCAACTCTCTTCTTTTTCAAAACTCCATGATCCTTCCTCCTCAAAGCATCTGCAACCTTATTTTCCTTCCTCGGGTGGTAGTGTATTGTGAAATCATAATCCTTGAGTAGTTCAAGCCATCACCTTTTCCTCATGTTGAGTTTATTTTGTGAGAAAATATACTTCAAACTCTTGTGATCAGTAAAAATCTCACATTTTTTACCATAGAGACAATGTCTCCATATTTTTAGAGAAAAGATTACAGTTTCTAACTCAAGATCGTGAGTAGGATAGTTTTTATCATGAATTTTTAGCTGTCGTGATGCATAGGCAATAACTCTATCATTCTGTATAAGGACACAACCAAGTCCTTTCTTTGAAGCATCACTATAAATAACAAACCCATCATTCCCTGATGGTAGAGTCAAGATAGAAGCATTGACTAATCTTATCTCCAATTCTTCAAAACATTCTTCACACTCTTTTGTCTAAACAAATTTAACCCCTTTACGTGTGAGCTTGGTTATTAATGTGTTAGCCAATTAAGAAAAATTCTGGAAAAAACGCCGATAATAACCTGCTAAAACAATAAAACTGCATACCTCAGTTATACTCATCAGTTCTGGCCATTCTTGGATTTCCTTGGTCTTTGAAGGATTAACAGATATTCCATCCTTAGAGACAATATGGACAAGAAAATAAATCTCCTGAAGCCATAATTCACACTTTCTAAACTTCCCATATAATTCATTTCTTCTGAGGGTTTTCAGAATGGTGGACAAGTGATTTTCATGATCTTCATAGATTTTGGAGTATACCAGGATATCATGAATAAATACCACTACAAAGTCATCAAGATATTACTTGAAAGCTATGTTCATTAGATCTATGAAAACAGAGGGTGCATTAGTTATCCCAAAAGGCATTACTGTAAACTCGTAATTCCTGTCCCTAGTTTGAAATGCTGTTTTCAGAATTTCTTCCTTCTTCACACACAACTGATGATATCCAGATCGAAGGTCAATCTTTGAAAAATATTGAGCTCTATGAAGTTTATCGAATAAATCATCAATACGAGGTAGGGGATACTTGTTCTTTATTGTTATAGCATTTATCTCCCTGTAGTCAATGCACAACCTCATAGACCCGTCTTTCTTCTTAACAAAAAGGACAGGGGATCCCCATGGAGAAACACTAGGGAGAATAAATCCTTTATTACTCAATTACTCTAGTTGTTTCTTTAGTTCCACTAATTCCACAATGGCCATTCTATAAGGGGTCTTCGATATGGGCCTTGAACCAGGAATTAAATAAATGGAAAACTCAATTTCTTGTTCTGGAGGATTTCCAGGTAAATCCTCTAGAAACACATCAAAATATTCTTGTATAATTGGTACGTCCTCTATTAGAACATTATTTTCCTGTTCCATAATTATTTCATTCTCATCCTCCCTAATAATTGAATTTAGTAGAGCTACTGGGGGTGGATCTAGATAAGAATCATGCAGTGACATTTATGATCTAAAGATAAGGTACTCCTTATCATCATAAAAAATTGTAACCTCCTTCTTTTACAATAAATTTTCAAATCATGTTTTGAAATCCAATCCATACTGAGGATTATATCAAATTCAATCATGGGTATGATGATAATATAAGAAGATAAAGAACATTTATATGCCCTAATGAGAACTGATTCAAAAAACTTTGTTACGATGATACTTCCTTTAAGTGTTTTGACTGACAACTCCCTTGTTAAGTCAAATTGAAAATATCTAATTTTCTTAGAAAACTGGGAAGATATGAAACAATGCAATGATCCAGAATCAAATAAAGAATTTTCTAAACTTGAGGAAACCATTAAATTACCTGTCACCACGTCCTTCGTAGATTCAAACTCAGCAGTAGTGATCGCATAAGCTTGTACCTGCTCCCTTGGAATTTTTTGAGATAAGTTCCCTTGTCACTTAGGACATTCATTTTTATAATGCCCTTTTTCTATACAATTGTAGCATTCAACATTGGAAACCTCTTTCTTCCCCTTACAATCACAAGCTTGGTGGCGTTTTTTACCACACTTGTAACATACTCCCATTCCCTTCAGGAAAGTACTAGGGTGTTTCTTCCCACATTTACTGCAGGATGGATATTCAACTTTTCCCTTATTCCCCTTATCTCCATTTCCATAGTGTTCAACAGATATCTTATTCTCCTGCTTTTCTTTAAAGTCATAAGACTTAGAGAATTATTTTTCTATCTTGATAGAACATGAGACAATATCTTCATATGATGAGAAGGATTGTGAGACTAATGCTCGACAAGGAAATGGTTTTAACCCATTAAAGAATTGATCAATCTTACTCCTTGGGTTATGTATATAATCTGCTGAATTCCTTGCTAACCTTGTAAAGTTAGCCTCATATTTTGCGACATTATCATCCTCTTTTTTCCTCAGACTTAGAAATTGTCTTTACATATCCGCTCGATGGTCACAAGGAAAGTATTTTTCTAAGAAAATATATTTAAACTCCATCCATTACATATTTGATACTTCATTATCTTTCTTTGTGTTTTGAATCAATGACCACCATCGACCTGCATCTCCTGTGAGGCGATAAACTACCATGACAACTTTTTACTTTTCGCTACTCCCCAAAGCATGAAATATTTTCTCTAAAAAATTTATCCGTTACTCAGCTACTAATGGATTTGTACTCCTATGAAATGTTAGTGGTTGTTGCCTCATAAAACGGTCTAATATTGATCCTCCGTGTTGTGGATCAGGGTGCTCCATATGGGTTAGATTATTATTCATAACCTGAGTGAGTTGTCCCAGTATAGTGATAAGCTGATCAACACCAGTTTCTTCACCAGCTTCACTATAATTATTATGAGTAGGAGGGAAATCCCTACATTGATTATGTGCGTTGATACGATTTCCATTCCTTCCACTAGGCGCCATTTCTAAACAATGGCATATACTAGATTAGTTTATGAATCAAAATACATAATTACAAACTTGTAAAACACTTAACATAAATTGAACTATTTATGGATATAATCCATAATCATAAAAAAAATTTCTTTGAGGAAGTATATACTCATAAACCCTTCATAATGGTTTGTAAATAAAATTATAATTATCATAATTATATCCCCCGGCAGTGTCATAACCAAGACTACAGCAAGACCCGTTGTCGTGCACCAGTTCCCGTTCGAGTCTAGCAAAAAGTGGGGTTTTCGGGTTTTACCCCTAGGTACATCTGTTCCAGAGCTGCCTCTACCTGCTCATATCCAGACAGGGATGTATATTTTGGAAAACTCACAAAATCTCTACAGTACCAAAATTCTAGGAAATTATTCTATACTAATCCTTAAAGTCTATCTTAGGGTAATGTTCTCTAATCAGAGTTTTTCTAAATATAGCTTCCAAGGTATGTACAAAACTTCCTTTGATACCAACTATAATTCCTTGACCCTAGTTAGCCAGAGTTAGTGCATTATTACATAACATTATCATGATCATAAAAGATCAAGTCTCGAAAGACCGATTATTTTAGTAGCCTTGGAAATACTAGATACATTCATAAGTTTTACATTACATTATAAAATGAAAAACTAAAACAACATAGTATCCATAGGCCACACTCATATCCCTTATAATATCCCTGCAAGTCAGTCATAATATACTTATTTGCATCCTAGAAAAAATAAAACATAGAAAGGTGTGAGCTCAAATGATCAGTAAAGATAAAAATATAGCAGAAACTTTAATAAATAAGCATAAACATTTAAGGCAATGTAAGACTAAAACAAAATTCTTTTAAACTTTAACTTCATTATAATATGGAAAAGATAAAATCATATAATTCCATTTACTTATTCACATGGATATTCTACTAGTCGAATAATCACAAGCAATATCAATAGCCACTTTCATAATGATGGAATGCATAATGCCAGACTTCATAACCACATAGTCAAGGCCTTGTGCCAAGACTACAAATAAGATTTTGTCAAGGCCTTGTTCCAAGACACTAGTTTGTCTCCTGAGACCTATTGATGCATCGAGGAGATATAGCAGGCTCCACCCATTACTTACAAAGTCCAATGCATTTCTCACATGAAAAGGTTTAAACATAACATAAACATTCATATTAAAACTAGCATATAAAATGTCAATACTTTATCCATAAACCATGAATGGTATAAAAATAACACATCCATAGTCAAACATATAACAAAAAATTTAATACAATATGGAATATTTGTATCATAATAAATCAACTTCAAATAATCTTACAATCTATCCAAGGATGTCAACATAGATGAAATCAAATTTTTTTTAGAGAAATATATCTTTCTATTTTGAAATAATTTAAAAGTAATATAATTATAAAAGAAAAAATTTATTTTTAAAATATTCTTATAATCTTTCAAGGTAAGTTTCAATGATGTTATAATGGCGGAAAATTTCCGCACCCGCTGTATAAGTTAAAAAAACATTCTTACCTTAATTTTGTCGAAAAGGTCATAAGGTACCTTGTTTGGAAAATGACAGAAAGATTCCTTTAAAACCATTTATAAAAGTCAAACAAGGGTATAAATTACTTTAACCCATTATCTAATAAATAGTAAATTTTTTTTTGGAATACATTTTTAAGAAACATGGATGTGGATGATAAATAGGTCCCAGTAGATACTTACGTAAAAACAACCTCGGATAATAAAGAGATTGTGAAATTAACCCTTACCTTGTACTTTTACTTGGTCAAGGGTAGGTTAACCTCTTGTATAATGGTTAAATAATTGTTATTAAATTATAAAATAACCATATACAATAATATTATATCATATATGATCTTCTAATATTGCTTTGTTAATGATATTTTAGTAGTATCATCGTTTCGGGTGTTAACTGATTTGTTTTCCTTTATATGCTTGGTTACGTAAGCCATGTTTGTTATGGATAGGATGTGTTTGAATCATATAAATAATGATATTATATTCATAAACATTATTTTTAATCATAAAATGAAAATTATTCTTGAATGATTATGATGGGGAATGAATCTCATTGCGTTCGTGGAGACAGTAATCCGTACGTACGCACTAATGACAATATCATTCTTTTGATATTAAAATAGTATATAATTGGATGGTATATCATATATAAAGAATAATTATCATGTTATATTTATTATTTACATCATTTATACTCATTATTATACCCATCCAAATGATGAAGTGTTTGAATAACAAACTACACCACAACGTGGAGACGGTAATCCGTACGTACACACATATGATGACTTTGTCATTTATAGGGTGGATAGAATAATGAATATGGTTGTACCATTTTTATAATAAAATTACAGTATATATAAGATACTGGAGTTATTATTTTATAATGGAAACAAAAAATAAATAGGAAGTGGAAGGAGAAAAGAATTTGAAAGAGGTGATGAAATATTTACCTCTTCTTGGGGTTCTTCCTTTTGATTTGATCAAAATGGCTTCCTATGTTGGCTTTATGATCAAATTAAGGCCTCTAGATTAAAGTGAGTAAAGTTGGGAGGATATTTGGGTAGGTTTTGGCCGATCCAAAAGGCTTTGTAGGTGTGAAATTAATATAAGGTGAAGTGTCCTTTTATAAGAGAGGTGAGGGTCACTTTAGAAAAAACTTGAAATATTATTTTATAATAAAATAATTTTCAGTTTATAATGGCTAAAAAATGATTTATTTATAGTATAAGGTGGTTATGGGTCTAAAAACACTCAGCCAATAGGTTTTAGATGGGTTTGGGTCACTATATTAACCTTATCTTTTAGATTTAACTCTTAGTTAAATAGTTTGACATTTAACATGTCTTTTTGTATTTTTATATTATATGGTTAATAAACTTAATATAAACTTCCAATAGAACCCCAAGTGGTTCATTAATAATAAACCTATCATTATATAAGTCTTATGTATAAATCTTATATTTTTAAAAAATTTATATCAATTAATAATATAATATTTGTTTTTAAAACTCTTTTATGTCAATTTTGACAGTATTTGGTATTTTGTTTTTGTTAAAGTCATAACAACATGATTGCTTTGAAAAAAATTCATTTAATCAACCATAAAATGTCATATTCACCTATATAATCCGTGTATATCATCAAAACATCCAAATTATATTTATTTTAATATTTATAATATTATTTATTTGATTGTTTCATTAATAAGGAAAATACTGTATCATTATTGTGTCATATATAAATATATTTATTTTATGTCTAAAAATTATAAATAAAATATCCTGATTTAGGAAATCTTTTTAGATTTATAATGAATATTTATATTCTAATAGATCAATTATATAATCTCATATAAAAATTGTTTTACTAAAAGATATTTTCTTTTGTTATTTTTGTCTTTACTTTAGATTTTTTAATATAAAATGTCATTATCACTTACAAGTGGCTCCATGGGGTCCCAAAATCAAACCAAGGATACCCATGTTAGGAAATTTATCAACCAATGGGGTTAGGAAACGTTTTAGAGTAATTTAATATTATTATAATATTATTTTTTAACCTTATTTACTGGATTTACCCCTTTAACCACGGTAAATAAAATATTTACTGAAGTAAATATTCATAATGTATAAAAATAAAAGTTACTTATTTATACAATTTGGATCTCCTTATTCCAAATATGTAATAGATATTTACAAATACAATACACATAAGTGGCAGAAATTAATTTAAAATTAATTTCTGTTGTCAAAACAAAAAGCGTATTTTATGAAATAATAACTATCAAAAGATTGACACTTGTTTATATTCAGTTTAATCGTGAGATTACATCCAATGACCTAAATTATATTAAATGATAAAAATATAATCTAATGATACTTAAAAACCATTCAAATGTATAATTTAACACAATAAATTTTTTCAATTAAAAAAGTTGTTTTTAATTAAAATTTAGTATTTTTCACTATTCATAAAAAATTGAAAGTTTTTAGAAAAATAACAAAAATTCACCCTAAGCTAATTTTGATATTCTGAATCCAAAAATGAAGTCCATTTTGAAAGATAAAATTTATAAAATTTTAAAAAGTGGGTATTACTATTCATAATGACTAGTTTGATTGGTTGCGGTGTGTTAGAATCTCGAAGTTGCGTACAATGCAAGATATTGCATTATTCAAATAGAAACGTACCGTGGATTCTTGGGGTGTTACATATATTGAATAAAAGTTAAACCTTATGGTTTATCTATTGATTTTAACCTCATAGTTGATCTATTGAGTTTAAATTCATGGTCAATCCATTTAGTTGAACCTCATAGTCATTCCATTAAGTTGAACTTTAGAGTTGATCCAAGACTTTGAAAAAATTAGTTTATGGAAGGTTAGTATAAGGATTCAATGGACTCATTAACACTTCAATCCAAGGACTTAAGTTCCATGCGAACATACATAGGATCAATAAGAGGTTGTCACATTGATCGAAACATGTAAATTTTTTGATCAACACAAAATAAGTAAGACAATGTATTTTGCGGAATATCAAATCATGATAGAGATTTAAAGATAAGAAATAAGAAAGATAAGTATTTTTAAATAAATAAGACCAAGAAGGATTTAATGGTTGAAAGATAAGGAGGTCATGACTCTATACTAGAAAGAAAATATTGTAAGAAAATTATTTTTCCTCAGATTGGCTCATATGAGACTGCTGGATATTTTGGTGCTGTAATTTTCATTTTCTATTTTATTGAACTTTTGTTTTAGGATGCCATTTTATTCATTTTTAACTTCTTACAACCATCACACAGAGGGTTAAAATTATGAGTGTTTAGGGAAGGATAGGTTAAAAAAATTTATAATACTTGAGTATGTATGATTCACAGAATAAAAGTTTTTTTATCTTATATTAATCTAGTTTTAGTATTCCAATGGTATTTTTTATTATCAAGTATTCTTGTATTTTGAATTTGGATTAGGTTTATTCATTATTTATTTGATCGATGATCTTTATCTCCCACCATCTAGTTTTAGTCCTTATGTGATGAAACATCCTAGATTTGAGTGATTAAGTTCATAATGATTTTCAACATGTGTAGAAGTAATAGTGGTAAATCTTAGTTGTTTAGGAATAACAAGACCCAATTGAAAATTTCCTAAGTCAATAAGGAGGGTAAACTATAACACTTAAACACATAGTAAGGAGGGATGTCCAATCTAAGATTTTAGTTAGGATTATTCTTTCCATCACCATTTAGGAAAGGGAGAGAGAGTAAGTGATCAAGGAAGGGAAGGTTAAAATCATTTGTAATGCTTGATTCTATGTGCTTCATGGAATAGAATCTTTTCTCCCTTATGTTAATATGGTTTAAGTATTTAAATAGTAGTTTTTATTATCAATTATGATTGTATTTGATTTTGGATTATGTTTATTGATTATTACTTTGGTCAATGATCTTTATCTTCCTCAACTTAATTCTTGTAATTAAATAATGGAACATGCTAGAGTTCAGTGGTAAATTATCCAAAGATTGTGATCATGTGTGGAAGTGGTAGTGGTAAATCTTGTCTATTTATAAATAACAAGACCTAAGTGGTAATTTCCTAAGTCAACAAGGATAATCCATTGGAACACTTGTATACATAGTAAGGAGATTAGACCAAGATTATATTTAAGTTAGGATTATCCTCACCATCATTATTAAGTCAAGGGAGAGGGAGGAAGTGATCATGGATTCTATCTCTTACTAGTTAGTAGAAGAAGAGTGGGTAAACTTTGCAATAAGGATAATATTACAATAGGTAAAGACAACTTTGACCTGATCACTATTTCATAATTAATTATTTTAAAATCACTTTTTGATTAATTTATTAAGTTTTAGAAACAAAACCATTTAAAAAACAAACATCTTTTATCATACCAACATGTGATAATAGATTTTAGATCACTCATCTCTAGATACAACCTAGGGTTACCACTATTTTTATATGAAACCAATGAAATAATTGAATTTATACCACATAACGATATGTAACATAAATGACATATTTTAAAGTTAAATTTCATTTAATTTCCATTCATGATTTGTTTTAGGGGTTTACCAAGCTTTTATGGAGGAATGGGTGAGTTTTCATGAATTGGGCCAAACCGTGAGCCCAATTCCAGATTTAAAAATAAATTTTTATTCCTTTATAACTCCTTCATTTTTCAACATTTTTCATCCATTCCAATTCCAACTTGTCATCCCCTGACCTATGAACACCAAAAAATTAATTTGGACCATTTAGAAATATATAATCACAGTGTATTTTAGTTTTTATTTAAGGGATTGGGCCTTCCTGAAATCCCATTTCCTGCATTAAAAATAATTTTTACTTATTTAATAACTCATTCTATTTTTAATGTTGTTCGGTGATTCCAACTCCCACCCGAGCCCACTTACTTAAGGCACGCCCCCATTCTCTCCTCCCCCAATTTGGATCTCAATAGAATCGAAAAAGGGGGTGAAACTTCTCTGAATTTCACAAATCACCCAGATTTGAAGGGGTAAATTGATCCTTTCATAACTACTTATATTTTATTCCTTTAACCCCATTCCAGTTCCTACATGATCTCCTTATCTTTTTTCAAAACTAAATTAAATTTTTAGCTGTTTTAAAATTCAGATTATAGTGGATTTGGGGTCGTTTTCTTCAAGATTGTTTTAGGTAAGTGTTTTTGTCTTCAATTCCTTCCTTCTCCTTAGGGTTTCCTCCCTATTTCATAAATTTATTGAGTGTCCAGAAGATAGGGTTCATAACTAGGGTTTGATTTTGGGTATTTTTGGTGAAATCTTATGGTTTAGGGTTCATTTTCACTTCTTTGTGGTGTGGCGGAGGTGCGGTTGAGGTTTCACACCAAGATTCAATGGTTTTGACTCAAAAGGTAGGTGGTTCCATGTGTAAACAATTATTGATGAGTTATATTGATATATTTACTCATTTTTCATATTCCTCATATGTTGGGTGTGGTTCGAAAACTGTTTTTGATTTATTTGGTTAAGTGTTAAATTTTATAGTTGCTTTTTAACTTGAAATTGGGTGTTTTCATGTGTAACTCATGGGGTATTATTTGGGTGTATTTTATAACTTATGGAATTGGTTTACTAAATCTTTTTTGGCCTGAAAATTTTGTTTTGGTAATATATTAGTGTCATGCGGTCCTAAAAATGGTTTTTGAATAGCTTTGATGTGTAAAACATTGTCATACTTTTTGAGAGCGTTTTATGAAAATGTGTGTTTTCATTTGTATCTTTTGTGGTATTATTTAAGGTCATTTTATAACACTTTAATGTGGTTTTATAAATTTATATAGGGATTAAAATTCTGTTTTGGATAGGAATTGGTATGGTTTTGGTCTTAAATGGGGGTTTTGATATGGTTTTTGTGTGCAAGACATAGTTACACCCCTTGAGTTTGTTTTATGAAAATCGTGAATGTTTTGTTTGGTTAAACAAAGTGGGTAAAAGGGTGTATATGTACTGTTTGGGGGGGGGGGGGGTGGTTTCACCTAATATGGGGTTTTTAAAGGTAAGGTATTTATTTAAGATGTCAAATATTTTTTTAGAATGTTTTATAAAGTGCTGAAATGTTTTAGAAAATGGAAAGAGAGCTGCAAAACATGGTTGTGGGATGTTTTGTGTGAGTGTGTTGTGAAAAATGAATTTTGTTGATGAAAGAGGTATTATATGATATTTGAGTGGGATTTTATGTGAGTTATAATGTCTTGTAATGGTTTATAAATTTTTTTTAAAGGATTTCTGGAAGTGTTAAAAAAATGTGAAAAGTGTTGTGGGCTATTTTGGTGTGAGTCGGATTTCAAAATCAATTTGAATGAAAAGTGGACTTTTGTGACTTTTGTGGTATACATGTGGGGTGTTTGGTGAATTTGTGATATGGAAATGATATTTTCATGTGAAAAGTGTATTTCTTGACTTGTTGAACTTGTTTGAGCACAAAGGGAAAACCCGGGTATCTAGGTGGGTGGACGTGTACTAGTATGCTAGTGAATCCATGGGGTTTGGCCTCAGTTTCACATAGAAATATTGAAGCCAAAAACTATAACTAAACTATGATGATGATTATTGGGGACCCCTAGGTTATGGGTATGTTCCCTACTAGTGGATCATGCATGAGAATGGATATTTGTGATGGTTATTCTGACCGAGATATGAGGTACTAGGGACCCACAATGAGCTAGTGCCTAGGGGTTATTTCCTATTGCTTGTGTTCATTAGTTACTTTGTGCTTACTGTTGGAATATGGTATTATTGGATGGAAAATTCAGTAGCATTGACATTATTTTTAAAATTGTTTATTCTTAATGATATCCCACTTGAAAACTATTTTAATTTTTAAGTTGCATATTTTAGAAATTGTAACTAGCATTTCCTATTTATGAAAACTTGCAAGATTTTTGTCTTTAAATTTTTATCACATAGAATCTCTTAGTGGTGGTATCCTACTTGGAATTGGTTCACACCATACTTATACCCTTGGGTGTAAGTATACTTTGTTATTTTTTTTGTCGCAGGTTGGGTACAATTTTTTTAGTTCCAGTGGTTCAGGTTTCTAGCAAGTCCTTGGTGGTGAAGTCTTGTGGAGATGGCTTGAGGGAGGTGACCCTTGACATGAGGGTTCTTGGGATGTTTCCTTTTCATTTTTTAGATTTTATATAGTCTTTTTGGGTTGTTTTAAAATATGTAATTCAGTTCTGATTTTTTTTCAAAGATTGTTTGGTTTGAAAAATCCAGATTCGTTTTATTGGATTATTTTGTTGTTTTAAGTTTATAAACTCAGGTGAATCATTCACAATTCTTATTTTATGATACCTGGGAACTTGTACCAGCTCGTGAGGATTGGGAACTCCCTTTGGGCCTTATCACGGGCTGGGTTTGGTGCCAGTTTCAGTGGAGACCAGATTCAGTTCGTGATAAAATGGTATCAGAGGAGGTTCTCTCTCTTTGGGTCATATAATTTGGGGAGCAGTCGGGATAGTCTGGAGTTAGGATTGTCAGGACATGGAATTTTGGTTATAATTAGTGTGGCTGATCACCACACCTCATGATGAGATTCAAGTCACAAGGGAAGTCGAGACTTTTCTGAGTCCTTTGGTTTTATTGGTTTGATGATGATTAGTGGAAATGAAAAGAGAGCTGGGTTAATGGTCTCAGTGAGCTCGCAGGGTCTGGAAAGCCATGTGGAGCCATGGATATTTCCCAAGAACACTCTCTCTTATGGTTAAGTGATTAGAATATGACCGCCAACCATATGTCCAAGTCACCCACTGAAACTAGTTTCCTCTCGCATTGTCTTGTGTTATTTAGTTTTAAAATCTTGGAACTTTGGTTTTAAAGTGACCTAGTTTTAAGAAGAATAAAGTTTTTTGTGAAATTATTATCTAATAAAGTGTTAATGGTTAGATTTTTGAAAATAGAGAACTAAATTTTCATAATTATATTGGAATGGAAAATGGTGTGTTTGCACCTCTTTTGAAAGCATGAACTATGTCAAGGTTGGTTTTGAAAAAGTGTTTCCAATAGTGTTTTCTAAACTATTTAAAGGTGTTTCAATGGGATGAGATGTTTTTAAATTGATGTGAATAACTTGAAAGTGAGTTTTCATTGGAATGATTGTGACTTTTTGAAAAGTTTTTTTATGCGGTAATTTGGTTTTGATTTCGTGGTTAGCGGTCTTGAGAAAAAGGAAGTATTGGTTGTTTGTTTTGGTTTTGAAAAGTGGAATGAGTTTTTGTATTAACCTTTGTTATTTTCATGAGAAACCCCATGAATGGGGTTATATGGGATGATGGATGGTTAATGTAATTATTGGATGAGTTTCGGTATGAAAATGAGGAGGGTTCCCGGTGTGGAATAAAAACATGCATGTGTGTGACCCATGGGGTACCATTGGTGGATACGCTAACCGCCGAACCATTTGTTTTTAAAAAGATGATTTTAAAGAAAAAACATGATGTCTTGATGACTATTTTGGGATGGTGTTTATTTTGTGTTTTAGAAAATGCTGATGTTGTGGGATGTTTTGAGTCCAAGAACCCCTCCTGTTTGAACTGTGTTTTGGGATTGTGTTTGGTCGGTAAGCTATGTTGAAGGGCCGGTTAGTGGTATCTTATGAGAAATGTTTTGGGATGCCTTTACAATGGTTCCATTAATGTGTTTGGATCTGGTTTGTGGTGTTTATTGACCAATGGACCATCTTGGTAAGGGTTAGTTCACGATTAAAGTGCAACCCGGATTGTTTCACCATTGGAAAATCCTCAAGTTGATCAATATAAAGAATATTTTTTTCGAGCTCTATAGATTAAGTCTAAACCATTGCCTTTCTTGGTTTTTCTAATCCTCTTATAGCAGAAGAGTGCACGCGGAAGGTTGAAAGGGGCCTTAGTTTCTTAAACTACTTGATTCGTAAAAGGTGGAAGTGTTCTGGGGTTGTTAGCATGGATGAGTATCTGGATGGTGTCTAAGAGGTCCTCTCGGTCCTTCATAGTCTCTTAGAAGAAGGAGTTCACGTTAAACTACCGGTGTGGGAAATCTGGTCATGAGAGGATATTGTGGCCACTTTCTATAATTTTGTGTTTTTTTGGGATGTTGTATAAGGTCCCTCTCCATGCATTGTTTATATCAGTCGCAATGGTCATGTTTGGTGACACCTTGCAATGTCATGTGCTCGATTGACCGTAAAGGTGAAAGTTGTGCAATCCTCTAAGAGTCTCTATTATGTTAGGAGAATGTCTCCCTTGTAAAAACATCAAAATATTCCATTTTAGAGGAAGGTTATTATAGGTGTTATTTACTTCTATTGTTTCTAAACCTAAGAAACAAGGTGTGATGTGTGTGCATCTTCTAAGCCCTTGTTTCATTGAAATATCGGGTTAGGGTAAAGTGAGTTTTGAATGTGTTATTTCTTGGAAATATTATCAGGGATTATGGTGTAGTTTTTGGTGGCACTGAAAAAATTATTATCGTTTTGGGGGTTTCCAAAGCCTAACTGTGAGGCCAAAGATGCTTCAATCATTTGAGCTCCATCCATAGGTCTCAGAGAGAAGCTGGCTCATAGTCAGGGGAAATCCCAGTGTCATTTAAACCCTTGTACAAAGGCCTATCATCAGTATGAAATCTAGGAAGTGTTTAAACCTTTGGGGTCATCATCTTTTTTCCATTGTTCCCATTTGGTGGAAATAGGTCGAGTGCCTTGTACCCATGTCATCACCTAATTTCATTCCCTCCCCCTTTGGTTTCCATTGAGTCTTTGGAGAATGGTTGGAAATTTGGATAGGAAGGCCAAACACATGGTTTGTGCACAATTAGTAGTTACCACATGCTAGGAATCCATGTAGAAAGAATGATCTGCACAGTTAGTGCACGATTTCCCAAACCGTGCGGACTAACCCTGTGCCCTTCCCAAATCTTTAAATTTTTTTGGGTCTTTCTATGTCGGCCCATGCTGGTCGGTTAAGATGTTTGGTTATTTTGGCGGGGACACCCACTACGATTCTAATTTACATTACTTTATAAACTTTGAATGTAATTTTACCCTTTTTACTAGGGATTCCATTCAGGCCTCCCCTGTTAGTGTCCTGATTCTGTCTCAGAAAAATATAGGTTGTCTCTTTTGGCGGGGAGCCTATTTGTGCCCCCCCGTACCAATAACACAGATTTATCCATGGTCTTGACTTGGCGATAGGTAGTCTCATTCAGAACTATCTAGCTACCAACATCTTCCTTAAGTAAATTTTGGGATTGGATAGCACCCAATGGTTTAGTTAAAGTAAGGTAAGTGTAACCTTGTTCGAATTTGTTGTTCGTTTGGGTGAATTGCTTGAGTCTTGTTCAGATAGTGTTTGAGGAGTAATATTTTGGGATATACTATGAATGTGATTAATCATTTTAGTAAAGTGGTGTAAGTTTTGGTTGTGAGATTAATCCTTCCTTAATTGATCATTGGAGGTGTTTTGGCCTTTGGGGGTGAAACCTAGCGAGGGAGTACCTCTTGGTTTCTCAGTAGGGTTTGGTTGTTGTTTTGGCCTTGCTATGGATTTCTGGGGATGGAAAGTTTTATTGGTGGAGATAATAATCACATAAATGACATATTTTAAAGGTAAATTTCATTTAATTTCCATTCATGCTTTATTTTGGGGGTTTCCCAAGCTTTTATGGAGGAATGGGCGAGTTTTCATGAATTGGGCCAAACCATGATCCCAATTCCAGATTTAAAATTAAATTTTGATTCCTTTATAACTCCTTCATTTTTCAACATTTTTCATCCATTCAAATTCCAACTTGTCATACCCTGACCTATGAACACCAAAAAAGTAATTTGGACCATTTATAATTCTATAATCATAGTGGGTTTTAGTTTTTATTTAAGGGATTGGGCCAGACTGAAAGCCCATTTCCTGTATTAAAAATAATTTTTACTTCTTTAATAACTCATTCTATTTTTAATGTTTTTCGGTGATTCAAACTCCCACCAGAGCCCACTTACCTAAGGCGTTCCCCCATTCTCTCCTCCACCAATTTGGATCTCAATAGAATCACGAAAGTGGAGAAACTTCTCTGTATTTTAAAAATTATCCAGATTTGAAGAGGTAAATTGATCCTTTCATAACTTCTATTTTTACTCTTTTCTCCCCATTATAGTTCCTTCATGATCTAATTATCTTTTTTCAAAACTCCATTAAATTCTTAGCTGTTTAAAAATTCAGATTCTGGTGGATTTTGTGTCATTTTCTTCAAGATTGTTTTGGGTAAGTGTTTATGTCTTCAATTCCTTCCAACTCCTTAGGGTCTCCTCCATCCTTCATAAATTTATTGAGTGTCCAGAAGATAGGGTTCATAACTAGGGTCTTTTTTTTGGTATTTTTGGTGAAATATTATGGTTTAGGGTTTGTTTTCACTTTCTTGTGGTGCGGCGGAGGTGCGGTTGAGGTTTCACACCAAGATTCAATGGTTTTGACTCAAAAGGTAGGTGGTTCCATGTGTAAACAATTATTGATGAGTTAGATTGATATATTTACTCATTTTTCATATTCCTCATATGTTGGGTGTGGTTTGAAAACTTTTTATTATTTATTTGGTTAAGTTTTAAATTTTATTGTTTCCTTTTAACTTGAAATTGGGTGTTTTCATGTGTAACTCATAGGGTATTATTTGGGTGTATTTTATAACTTTTGGAATTGGTTTAATAAATATTTTTTGGCCTTAAAATTATGGTTTGGTAATTTATTAGTGTCATGTGGTCCTAAAAATGTTTTTTAATAGGTTTGATGTGTAAAACATTGTCATACTTCTTGAGAGCATTTTATGAAAATGTGTGTTTTCATTTGTATCTTTTGTGGTATTATTCAAAGTAATTTTATAAAAATTTAATGTGGTTTTATAAATGTATCTAGGGATGAAAATTCTTCTTTGGATAGGAATTGGTATGGTTTTGGTCTTAAATGGGGGTTTTGAAATGGGTTTTGTGTGAAAGACATAGTTACACCCCTTGAGTTTGTTTTATGAAAATTGTGAGTGTTTTGTTTGGTTAAACAAAGTGGGTAAAATGGTGTATATGTACTATTTGGGGGGTGTGTTCAACTAATATGGGTTTTTGAAAGGTAATCTGGTTATTTAAGATGTCAAATAATTTTTTTATAATGTTTTATAAAGTGCTAAAATGTTTTAGAAAATGGAAAGAGAGCTGCAAAACATGGTTTTGGGCTGTTTTGTGTGAGTGTGTTGTGAAAAATGAATTTTGTTGATGAAAGAGGTATTATATGATATTTTATTGGGCTGTTATGTGAGTGAGAATGTCTTGGAATGGTTTATAATTTTTTTAAAGGATTTGTGGAAGTGTTAAAGAAATGTGAAAAGTGTTGTGGGCTATTTTGGTGTGAGTCAGATTTCAAAATCAATTCGAATGAAAAGTGTACTTTTGTGACTTTTGTGGTATACATGTGGGATGTTTGGTGAATTTGTGATATGGAAATGATATTTTCATGTGAAAAGTGTATTTATTGACTTGTTGAACTTGTTCGAGCACAAAGGTAAAACCTGGGTATCTAGGTGGGTGGACGTGTACTAGTATGCTAGTGAATCTGTGGGGTTTGGCCTCAGTTTCACATAACAAGATAGACGCTAACAACTCTAACTAAATTATGATGATGATGATTGGGGAACAATAGGTTATGGGTATGTTCCCTACTAGTGGCTCATGCATGAGAATAGATATTTGTGATGGTTATTCTCACCGAGATACGAGGTACTAGGGACCCACAACGAGCTAGTGCCTAGGGGTTATTTCCTATGCTCATTAGTTACTTTGTGCTTACAGTTGGAATATGGTATGGTTGGATGGAAAATTCAGTAGTGTTGACATTATTTTTAAAAGTGTTGATTCTTAATGATATCCCACTTGAAAACTATTTTAGTTTTTAAGTTGCATCTTTTAGAAATTGTAACTAGCATTTCCTGTTTATGAAAACTTGCAAGATTTTCTTATTTGAATGTTTATCACATGGAATATATTAGTGGTGGTATCCTAATGGGAATTGGTTCGCACCATAATTACACCCTTGTGTGTAATTAGACTTGGTTATTTTTGTTATTGCTGGTTGGGTACAATTTTTTTAGTTTGAGTGGTTCGGGTTTCTAGCAGGTCCTTGGTGGTGAAGTCTTGTGGAGATGGCTTAAGGGCGGTGCCCCTTACCATGAGGGTTCTTGGGAAGTTTCCTTTTGGTTTTGTACCTTTGTTATAGTCTTTTTGGGTTGTTTTAAAATGTCACGACCCGGCCTCAGGGCCCGTGCTGTGACTACCCCAAGCCCGCCTTCGATAGGCCAGGGGCTGGTGACTAGCACCAAAGGCGTAATCCCTATAAAAAGGGAAGACATTACCTTTTAACCTGTATCACGCACACAACCAGAATAAAAGCAGCAGAGTACGCATCTGGAAGTAAACACTAATTAAAACTTTACACAAAATAAAGTGCTGAAAGGAAAGGGCCAGAAATACAAGCCCAACAGTAAAGTACAAACAACTGAAAAGCTAGTACAACAACAGAAAGGTAAACAACAACTATTGAGTCACCCTCTGGGAATCCCACCTGAAGGGTGGGTACATATGGCCTCCTTAGCACCCTAGGTTCATCCGTACGCTTCGTGTACGTCTCTCCAAGTGGTCCACCATCGGGTACCGTCCAGCTCTACAAGTCTCTATCTCGATCAGTGCTACCCGTCATCTGCAACCAACACAATGAAGTGCGGGCATAGCCCGTGAAGGGGTGAGTATAACGATACTCAGTAGGGACCTCGAGACCCCCGAAGGTCTCCCAGAATCCATGAAGGATATACCACATAAGAAAGGTAAAATTAAGAAGTATCAACAAAACCTACTTAGGTATATGTCCATACATATACCTCAGTTATCAATCACGGTTCAACTCCAACTCTCGAGCCCAAGAACAACCCAGTCCACACAGGAAGTAAGTCAATTACCTTGAAGTTAGATGATTGAAATTCAAGACTCTGCTCACACAGGTATACATCTTTCGTAGAGCGATAGAGATGATCAGATGTAGTCACTGATTCATCTAAGCTATCAGACCCACACAGGATACAGGACCAGCTAAGCTGTCGGACCCACACAGGATACAGGACCAGCTACTCTATCAGACCCACAAAGGACACAGGAACAGAAGTCAGAACCGTCAAACCCATAGAGGATTCCAGTACAGAAGTCATCACTATCGAACCCACAGAGGATTCCGGTACAAAAGTCATCACTGTCGAACCCACGGAGGATTCCGGTACAGAAGTATTCATTGTCGAACCCACGGAGGATTCTGGTACAGAAGTCATTGCAGCCAGCTCTAGGGTTCCCAAACACAGCATGCTCGATTCCTCTCCTCGAGTCAAGTGTTAATACATCAACTATCACGAAGTCCTAAGTTGATGTATCCCATAGTTCCGTCTTATCATAAGGAACCCAACTCGACAGACCGTGCATCAATTGGACGCCCGGTCTAAGAGTTATTAACATTTCCATTCCAGGGGCCCGGTTGGATTTACGCTCATTCCAAACCCTTCCATTTTCCAAAGTTGTCCAAAGCTCACTTAGAGTATCGTAAAATTACCGCCTTGTTGCGGGGGTCCCAGTGCCACAGACGACATGTCGATCGGATGCGTGGTCTAAGAGATATTCGTGTTTAAGCGAAGATGGATCCGGCCCGTCAAGCCCAGTGGGCTGGCGGGTCGACCCGACCTGGTTCAGTGGGTCCGACTCGGTTGGGGGTCGGCCTAGCCTGGTGGAGCGCGAGCCACCTGCGGACCTGTCCTGTTAAGTCCGACCCGATTTAAGGGTCGGCCCGGCCCGGTGGGGCGCGGCCCACCCGCGGACCCGGCCCGCGCTGCGGGCCAGTTCGGTTCACTCGGCGGCACCAAGATGCACCGCCCCTCCTCTTTCCGGCCAGCCGTAGCCAGTCGGTTCTATCCGGTGCGAGCGGCCCACATAGTGGGCCGCGATTATCCCCACGCGGCGCTAAGCGGTGCTGCGGTCTTCCAGCCCAGCCGGTTGGTTCGCCCAGCAGAGCGGCCCACACAACGGGCCGCGGTCTTTTCCACCATGCGGTGCCTGCGGGTGCCGCGGACCTCCAGCCCGACCGGCAGTAGCCGGACGGTTCTTCTCTGGCCGAGCGGCCCGCGGTTGCGGGCCGTGGTCCTTCTACGTGTGGCGCCTTTGGGCGCTGCGGTCTTCCATCGGGCCTCCCGGTCGGTCGGCCGGTCGTCCCGTTTCCCGCCTCCACGACGGACGGTTTAGCCGGTCGCCTCCGTACCTCCATCGCGGCGCGACGGTGCCGCAGACCTGCTACTCTCCACGTGGCGCAACGACGCCGTGCCACCTCCGCCTCCGACGTCAAACAACATAAACCAATGGAGGGACGTCGGGCTATGTTTGTTCCTCCCGCGACCTCCGCATTATATGATAACAAATGGCCACCGTTGAACAAAGTATGCGTCGAAGAGCGTGGAAATTATTTAAAGTAATCAAATCCCCCTACCTCGATTCAAGAACGTTGTCGAAGTCGCAGAAGATGGTGTCGCGGAAGACGGAAATCATTCCTTCAACGTCGGAGGGAGAGTCGTTGTCGTTGACAACGTTCTTCACGGGCGGAGTCTTCCCTTGCTTGCCCCGATTGCAAAGAAATAAGTTGCGTTGTCATTCTTCGGCGGAAAAAGGCGTCTTTTGTCAAGAGGGTATTATTCCTCCAAGAGTTCTCCTCCTCTCCTTAATTCTCTCAACCAAGTTTATGCCAACCAAATTAAAAGAATAAAATCTCTTCTTTTAATGTTGGAAAAATAAATTCAAAAGGATTCAAATAGATTAATTAAGTGTGGCATTAATTAATCTTAGGTGTTGACACTTTAATGAGAGAAGATGAAAGGTTTAAAAATTTAAATGAAGGGAGGTGGAAAGTTTCAACATTAAATTGAGAGAGTAGTGGCTTTAATAAATTAAAGGGGAGTTGAGGGGTTTGGTGTTTGTGTAGGCTCCACCACACATTATCCTCATATGGAAGGTTATGTGGGGGGGTGGGCGCCACCTCCAACTTCCCTTTGGAGAAAAAAAACACCACATAAAATAAAATTATGTCACACATAATTTTATTTAATTTTTTTAAAAAAATCTCAATAATTAACTTCCACTCCTGATAAAATGCAACTACAGTAAAGATATACTTAAGAGAATATCGGCATTGCGAGTTCATCAGTGTCCTCAGATTTCAATTTCGAGCACCGGTTCAAAAGATAGAAAAATCCGCACATATGTTTACTGAACGTATCCGAACAAAACTTCAGAAATTGATTCTGGGCACACCGGGCATCAGAATCAAGCGCCGTCAGAAACTGCGAACTCGTAAAATTCCCATGTATTTAAGAGAAAAAATTTCATGGAATTTCTGGGTCTTTACATTCTCCCCACTTCAGGGATTTACATTCCCATAAGCTACAACACACACTAGGGGAACAAATGGGGGTACTGAACACGCATCTGAGCCTCCCCCTCCCATGTGATCTTCTGAAGGTTCTCGTGCTACCAGAGAATGCGCACCAGAGGAATCGACCATCCACATAGGAACCACTCCTGTCGATCCTCAATCTCTACAGGAACCTTCGTGAATGTCGCCTCATCCTCGATGTCCATCTCCCCATGGTCAGTAATGTGAGATGGGTCATGCACGTATCTCCTTAGCTGAGATACGTGGAAGACGTCGTGCACTCGGTGCAACTGAGGTGGAAGAGCCAAGCGATAAGCCACCTTTCCTACCCTGATGAGGACCTAGAATGGTCCAATGAATCGAGGAGATAACTTGCCATCTCGTTCAAATCTCCACAGGCCTTGTCGTGGTGAGACCCATAGGAAAATGTGGTCGCCATCCTCGAACTCCAATGGTATCCGTCTCCTATCAGCATAGGACTTCTGCCTGCTCTGTGCAGTCTTCATCCGCTCCTAGATGATCTACACCTTCTCCATCGTAGCCTGAACCATCTATGGTCCTACAAGTGCTGACTCCCCTGGGTCAGTCCAGCACAAAGGCGATCTGCAAGGTTGGCCATATAGTGCCTCGTAAGGTTCCATCCCGATGGTGGAGTGGTAGCTATTGTTATACACAAACTCAACCAAGGGTAAGTGATCCTCCCAGCTGCGACCAAAGTCAAGGACACATGCACGAAGCATATCTTCAAGAGTCTGAATGGTCCTCTCAGTCTAACCATTCGTCTAAGGATGGAAGGCGATGATCAAGCGAATCTGCGTCTCGAAAGCCTCCTGCAACCCCTTCCATAGCCGAGAAGTGAAACGAGCATCCCGATCGGAGACGATTGTCGATGGTACACCATGAATCCGCACAATCTTATGTACGTAGAGAAGTCCCAAGATCTCTACTGAGGCCTGTTCTTTGATCAGTAGAAAGTGGGCCGACGTGGTGAGTCGATCGACAATCACCCAGATAGAGTCATGTCCTCTGGATGTACATGGAATTCCCATCATGAAATCCATGGATATCCCGTCCCACTTCCACTCTGGAACCTCTAAGGGCTAAACCAAGCCTGCTGGAACCTGGTGCTCTGCCTTCACTTGCTGAAAAGTGAGGCATCGCGAGACAAACTCTACTACTGCCTTCTTCATACCCAGCCACCAGTGTTGTCGTCTGAGGTCCTGATACATCTTCACCACTCCTGGATGTACCTCTAGAGGGGAAGTGTGGAACTCCCTCATCACCTCCTCTTGTAGTGCAATTGGTACCATGGTACGTCCTCTTAAGAGAATGAAGTGCTCCTCACGTTCAGAAAATTCATCAGGCGCCTGCCCTGAGGATATTTGAGCACGTCGCATCTCACAGTAAATGTCCCCACGCTGTTCCTATCTGACTCACTATAGAAGTGGAGGAGTGACTATGACAGAATGTAGAAAGGTAGCTCCATCTCTATCCACAAAGGATATCTTCAACGCGACCAGCTGCTCTGTCACCTCTCCTAGTAGCTAAATGCCTGACCTCCTGCTGAGAGCATCTGCTACAACATCCCCCTTCCTAGGAGTATAAAATATCTCAACGTGATAGTCCTAGAGGAACTCGAGCCATTGTCGCTGTCTCAGGTTTAGGTCCTTCTGTGAGAAGATGTACCTGAGACTCTGGTGGTCAGAGTAGACTGTAAAACGCTCTCCCATCAAATAGTGTCGCCACATCTTCAAGGTGAAGACCACTACTGCTAACTCCAGGTCATGGGTAGCGTAGTTCTACTCATACTGTCTCAACTGCTGTGAAACATAAGCGATCACTGCTCGCTCCTACATCAGGACACACCTGAGTCTAGTCCCTGATGCATCACAGTAAACTACGTACCCTACTTCCTCCTTGTCACGACCCGCCCTCGGGGCCCATGCCGTGACTACCCCAAGCCCGCCTTCCATAGGCCAGGGGCTGGCGACTAGCACCAAGGCGTAAATCCCAACAAAAAGGGAAGGCATTGCCTTTGAAAAGTAAACAAGCACCACAAAGTAAGCAAGCGGAAAAGTAAACACTAAGTAAAAACTGTACAAGCTGTGCTGAAGGTAAAAGGGGCCGGAAATACAAGCCCAACTGTAAAGTACAACTAAAAGGAAAAACAGCAACTGAATGGAAAAACTGCAGCGTCGAGCCGTCCTCTGGAAGTCCCACCTGAAGGGTGGGTACAGATAGCCTCCACTGCTCCTCGGGTCCACCTAACCGCTCCGAGTACGTCCCGCCCAGTGGTCCACCTCCAGGTACTGTACTGCTCCGCACGCCTCCTCCACGATCAGTGCTGTCCGTCGTCTACAACCAACACCATGAAGTGCGGGCATAGCCCGTGCATGGGTGAGTATAAGCTACTCAGTAGGGACCCCGAGACCCCCGAAGGTCTCCCGAAATCCACAAAGGATAAAACACGAAGAAGAGATACAATCACGAAGTAACATCTGACACGGCTTAGGTATATGCCCATACATATACCTAAGTCATCAATTCCCCGATCGGCTCCAACGTCCGAGCCCTAGCACAACCCAGTCCACACAGGAAAGCAAAACGCATACCCACGCAGGATAGAACAACACAATCCACAAAGGAGAGTAAACAGTAAATCCACACAGGATAGCTCAACACAATCCACAAAGGAGAGAAACACAAGATTCAGCTCACACAGGTATACTTCTTCGGATGACGATAAAGATGATCACTGAACCATCTAAATCGTCGGACCCACGAAGGATCGATAGGTACTAACCTCGCAGTGACCCACACAGGATCGGACCCACACAGGATCGGGCCCACACAGGATCGGGCCCACGTAGGACCTGTAGGCGCTGGCTCACACAGAACCGCTGAGCGCTGACCCATGCAGGATCGGACCCACACAGGATCGGGCCCACATAGGACCGGGCCCACGTAGGACCTGTAGCACTGATCCACGTAGGATCGCTGAGTGCAGTAGTCGTCGCAGTCCGCTGAGGATCTCTGCACAGTCGTCGCCGCAGTCCACTGAGGATCTCTGGACGGTCGTCGTCGGAGTCCACGGAGGATCTCTGCACAGTCGTCGCCGCAGTCCACTGAGGATCTCTGCACGGTCGTCGCTGTCGAAGTAGCAGTCGCAGCCAGCACTAGGGTTCCCGCACACAGCAAGCTCGTTCGGGAGGGTCCGCTCCACGAACCGAGAGGCTGATACATCAACTGTCACGAAGTCCGAAGTTGATGTATCCAAAAGTTCCGTATCGTCAACAGGAACTCAACGTCGCAGACGGCGCGTCAATCGGACGCCCGGTCTGAGAGTTATTGGCATTTTCGTCCCAGGGGCCCGGTTGGTTTTTAAGGCAAAACCAACTCGACCGCACTCCACCTGCGTCCAAACCTCGGGCGGAGTATGCCAAAAGATCCGTCTCACTTAGAGGAATTCAACAAAGCTGACGGCACGTCAATCGGACGTCCGTAGCTCAAGATATGAGCGTTTCCGCTCCGAGGGCCCGGTTGGTCTCGTGTACGAACCAACCCGGCCGAACTCAAAGTATTCCGAAACCTTGAGTGCGATATACCGAAACGACCGTCTCGATCCAAGGATCGCGTTGCCGCTGACGGTGAGTCGTTTGGATCCCCTTAGCTCAAGTTATGGGCGTTTGAACGAAAAACGTCCGAAGAAGGGGGGTACGGGCCCGGGCCGACCCGGCCCGACCCCCCCTGGGTCGGCCCGAACCGGGTCGACCCGACCCGGGTCCGACCGGCCTGGCTCGGCTCGGCCGAGCGGCCGAGCACCGCGGGCGCTGACCCGCGGCCTGAGAAAGTCGCGGCCCGCGTGCGCCGCGCTGGCGAACCGCGGACGCGGCTGAGCCGCGTCCCGCCTGGATGAACCGGACCCGCGCGGCCGCGGGTCCGTTGGCCGCCGCCGCCGCGCCGGTGACCCGCGCCGCCGGCAGCTTCCGCGGGCCGCCGACGTTGCTCCGGTGGCCCGTTTTCCTTCCCGTCTGCGCCGTTGCTCCTCCCGGGATCCGTTCTTTACTGCGGGATCGTCAAACAACTGCTGCGGCATGTTCCGTCGTCGTCCGTCAAATCCGCACAAAACGAAGAACGGCGGAGAGTCGTCGGGCCGTGTTCGTTTGGACCGCACCCTCCGCGTTAGATATAAACAACCGGGAGAAATTTAATAGAATGTTCAACACATGAACCAACAATTTTAAATAAATAAAATTGTTTCTTTGATTCCGGTTCTTAAATTTTTAAAGAATGCTCACGGGAATAACAAAGAGGGGTATTCCAAAATTATAAAATCCCTACCTCATCGATCGTCGCGCGCGGTCGTTCTTCGCGGAAAGGATCGTCGCGGAAGAGAGGGATCGTCGCGTCGTCGCGGGGAGGCGTCGCGTCGTCGCGGAATCCGGCGTTGAGTCGGCGAGCTCAATGAACCAAGAACAACAGATTTAAATTATTAATATTTAAATCTGTGTTTCATTAAAAACCAAAAGAAAAGAACTTTTTAGAGGAAATCCGAAATCACTCACCTCAAACGGTCGGTGATCGGAGATCGGAGCGTGGAAGAACGTCACAGACGGAAGCGTCGTCGATTTCCGGGTTTGGCGTTCTTCGCGTTCTTCGTGTTCTTCGTGTTCTTCGTGAGGGAGAAGAAGAACAAGAATCCTCTCAAACCTTCTCCAAAGATTTGGGTTGGTCTTATTTTATTAATATGCCAACACACGAAACAGGTTAAGAAACGATTGAAATAATTCGTTGAATTAATTCAACGAAAGAAACAGGCCATTTAATTCACGAAAGAAACAGCCCATTTAATTTACGAAATAAACCGCCCAATTAAATGGTCTGTTAAGAATTTAGAAAACGCGTCAGTTGACTTTCATTAAGACGGGTTTTCACGGGTGCGTTTCTTAGCGGAAAGAAACGGCGGGGTTCATGCGGGCCCCACCTCACAAATATCCTACCAATGGGGTAGGATATTTCTGGATAGCATCCTATCCAGTTCAACTCAGTTCAAGCCGCCTTTAAGTGGCTTCAAGTGGCTTCCAAGTGTCTTAAGTGAAATAAAATAAAGTTGTCGCAAAATTATTTTATTTCTTAACTTTAAGCCCGAAAATTAAAAACCACACCCGAGAAAACGCAACTCCGGAAGAGGCGTTTCTAAGAGAATACCGGCGCTGCGATTTCATCGGTGCCCTCAGAATTTGATTCCGGGCACCGGTTCAAAAGTTAGAAAAACCCGCTCGTCCGTTCACTGAACGTACCCGAGCCAAACTTCGGAAAATGATTCCGGGCACACCGGGCCTCGGAATCAGGTGCCGTCAGAAACTGCGCTCTTGTAAAATTCCAAAGAAAATTAAGAAAAAAAATTTCCTTGAAATTTACGGGTCTTTATATTACTCCCACCTCAGGACTTTACGTCCCCGTAAAGATACATCAAAAACTAGGGAAACAAATGTGGGTACTGAGCACGCATCTGAGCCTCCCGCTCCCAAGTGCTCTCCTGGAGGTTCTTGTGCTGCCATCTGATGCGCACAAGAGGAATCGATCACCCACGTAGGACCCGCTCCTGTCGATCCTCTATCTCCACTGGGACCTCCGTAAAAGTCGCTCCATCATCCACGTCTAGCTCCCCATAGTCAATGATGTGTGTCGGGTCGTGCACGTATCTCCTCAGCTGGGATACGTGGAAGACGTCGTGCACCCGGTGCAACTGAGGTGGCAGAGCCAGGCGATAAGCCACCTCGCCAATCCTGCTGAGGACCTGGAAAGGCCCGATGAAGCGTGGAGACAACTTGCCGCCTCGGCCAAATCTCCGCAAACCACGTCGAGGTGAGACACGCAAGAAGACGTGGTCGCCATCCCCGAACTCTAGTGGCCTCCGCCTCCTGTCAGCATATGACTTCTGCCGGCTCTGTGCCGTCCTCATCCGCTCCTAGATGACCTGGACCTTCTCTGTCGTGGCCCGGACCATCTCTGGCCCCACAAGTGCTGACTCTCCAGGGTCTGTCCAGCACAAAGGAGATCTGCAAGGCCTGCCGTACAATGCCTCGTAGGGTGCCATCCTGATGGTGGAGTGGTAGCTGTTGTTGTACACGAACTCCACCAAGGGAAGGTGGTCCTCCCAGCTGCGACCAAAGTCGAGGACACATGCACGGAGCATGTCCTCGAGAGTCTGAATGGTCCTCTCCGTCTGACCATCCGTCTGAGGGTGAAAGGAGGTGCTCAGACGTAGTCGCGTCCCGAACGCCTCCTGCAACCCCTTCCAAAGCCAGGAAGTAAAACGAGCATCCCGATCAGAGACGATAGTCGATGGCACACCGTGAAGTCATACAATCTCCTGAATGTAGAGACGCCCCAAGCTCTCCACTGAGCCCTGCTCTCGGATGGGCAAGAAGTGTGCCGACTTGGTGAGTCGGTCAATAATCACCCAAATGGAATCGTGACCTCTGGAAGTGCGTGGAAGTCCAGTCACGAAGTCCATAGATATCCCATCCCACTTCCACTCCGGGACCTCCAAGGGCTGTACCAAACCTGCTGGTACCTGATGCTCTGCCTTCACCTGCTGGCAGGTGAGGCACCGTGAAACGAACTCTGCCACAGCCTTCTTCATGCCCGGCCACCAGTGCTGTCGTCTGAGATCCTGGTACATCTTCGCCACTCCAGGATGTACCTCCAAAGGAGAAGTGTGAAACTCTCTCAGCACCTCCTCTCGTAAAGCGACTGGTACCAAGGTACGTCCTCTGAAAAGGACATCGTGCTCTACTCCAAGGGAGAAACCATCAGTTGCCTGTCCCGAGGATATCTGTGCACGCCGTGTCTCACAGTCAACGTCCCCATGCTGTGCCTCTCTGACCCGCTGAAGAAGTGGAGGAGAGACTGTGAGAGACTGAAGGAAGGCTGCTCCGTCTCTATCCACAAAGGATATCTGCAAAGAGGCTAGCTGCTCTGTCGCCTCCTCAAGTAGCTGGATGCCCGTCCTCCTGCTGAGGGCATCATCCACCACGTTCCCCTTCCCAGGAGTATAGACTATCTCAAAGTCATAGTCCTGGAGGAACTCGAGCCATCGCCGCTGTCTCAGGTTCAGGTCCTTCTGAGAGAAGATGTACCTGAGACTCTGGTGGTCAGAAAAGACTGTAAAGCGCTCGCCCATCAGATAGTGTCGCCATGTCTTCAGGGAAAAGACCACTGCTGCCAACTCCAAGTCATGGGTAGCGTATTTATGCTCATGAGGCCTCAACTGACGTGATCCGTAGGCAATCACGGACCGCTCCTGCATTAGGACACACCCGAGTCCGGTCCCTGATGCATCGCAGTAGACTACGTAACCAACTCCCTCCTCAGGAAACCTCAAGATAGGTGCGCTGGTCAACCTCTGCCTCAGCTCCTGGAAGCTCTGATGACATCTTTCTGACCACACGAAGGGTTTCCCCTTCTTCGTCAACGCTGAGAGTGGGGCCGCAACTCTGGAGAAGTCCGGCACAAATCTCCGATAGTATCCGGCTAGGCCCAAGAAACTCCGCACCTCTGTCACGCTCTTGGGTGGCTCCCAAGCTAGCACTGCCTCGATCTTCGCGGCATCCACTGCAACTCCCGCCTCAGAAATGACGTGCCCCAAGAAGTGGACCTCACGTAACCATAACTGACACTTCGAGAGATTTCCATAAAGCTGGTGCTCTCGGAGTGTGTCTAGTACAACACGCAGGTGGTAGGCGTGCTCCTCCTCCATCGTCGAGTACACCAAAATGTCGTCGATGAAGACCATGACAAATCGATCGAGGTATGGCTGGAAGATCCTGTTCATGAGGCTCATGAACACTGCTGGAGAGTTGGTCATGCCGAAAGGCATAACCAAGAACTCGTAGTGGCCATACCGACACTTGAAGGCCGTCTTCTGCACATCCTCGTCTCGAACTCTAAGCTGATGATAGCCTGACCTGAGGTCTATCTTCGAGAACCACCATGCTCCCTTGAGCTGGTCGAAGAGGTCATCAATCCTGGGTAGCGGATACTTGTTCCTCACTGTCACCTGATTCAGGCGACGATAATCGACACACAGTCGCAAGCTCCCGTCCGCCTTCTTGGCGAACAAAATCGGGGAAGCCCAGGGCGAAACACTGGGTCGGATGAACCCCTTGCCCTGCAAGTCCTCCAACTGTACCCGAAGATCTCGAAGCTCAGCGGGGGCCATCCGATATGATGGGGTGGATATCGGGGCTGTCCCGGGGTACAGGTCAATATAAAAGTCTACCTCTCTGCGAGGAGGTAGTCCTGGAACGTCGTCGGGAAAGACGTCCGCGTACTGATCCACCACTACAGGAAAACTGGGACTCCGCACGTCAACTGCTCCCAGGATGAGGCTAGCCAACTGATGAGTGATGGGCTGACCTCTCCTCTATGTGAGTCCATCCTGTGCTGCTAAGGCTCCCTTCTCGCCGGTGAAGGTGAACCTGCTCCCGTCGGTGCGCACACATCGCACCTTGCGCCTAATGCAGTCAATCTGAGCATGGACCGTAGATAACCAATCCATGCCCAAGATGACATCGTAAGGCCTCGACGCTGCTACAAGAAGATCCCAGCCGAAGCTCTCGCCTCCTAGAGTAAGCTCACACTTCCGGCACCAGTGCGTAATCGTCGAGTCTGCTCCCGTAGGAGTCTCTAGCCATAAGGATCGAGCCAATGGCTCTGTCGGAATCTCCGAGCTCCGAACAAGGGAAGTGGATATGAAAGAGTGACTCGCTCCTGTGTCTATCAGAACTTCAGCAAGGGTGGAATAGACACAGATCGTACCTCGAATCATCTCTGGCGCACCGTGGTCGTAGGCCTCCGCTGCCTGGAGCTGAGCCTGTCTTTGCCCGCCAGCTCCCTGTGGTCGGGGCGGGCCTCCTGGTGGTGGTGGTGGCAGAGCCTCAAAGCGTCGCCCACCACCTGCTGCTCGGCCAGCTCCTCTGCCTCGTCCGCCTCCTCCCTGAGGACCGCCACGGTCGACCCTCTACCTCTGCCTAGGTGGTCCCTCCACCGTCTGATGACCCTCGGTACGACGGGTCGGGCAGTCACGAGCCATGTGGCCCCGCCCGCCGCACTCATAGCACTGCCTGCCTCTCGAAAGACTGGCTCCGGGCTGGGTGCTCTGCACTGCTGAGCCAGTGTCCTGAGGTCGCCTTCCGGAAGGTCTGGTCCGCCTGGAACCCTGAGTCATCCGCCGGCTACCAGCTGCCGAAGACTCCGCTATCTGCCGCCCTGTGGTAGGTCTCGCTGTGGACTCAGCCAGGAAGCTCTCGATCAGGAGGGCTCGCTCCAGTACTCCTGCCTGGGTCGGGATGCTGAGGGAGATCAGCGATGCCCTGATATCATGTCTCAAACCCTGCTCGAAGGTCCGGGCCCGGAAGAAGGGGTCTCGTACCATGTCTGTCGAGTAGCGAGATAGGTCGGTGAACCTCGCCGCGTACTGAGCGACCGTCAAGCTGCCCTGCCGCATCTGAAGAAGCTCCTGGATGCACACCGCACGGAGGGTGGCCGGGACGAACTCTGAGCGGAAGAGGCTCTCGAAGTCCGTCCAGATGAGGGTGGCCTCATCGTGTACCTGGAGCATCAGGCTCCACCAGCGTCCGGCTGCTGCGTGCAGTAGGCTCGCCGCGAGGATCACCATGAGGTCTGCTGGTGTCTTCACTAGCCTGAAAACTCGGACGACCGCCTCCAGCCAGTCCTCGGCTGCCTGGGGGTCCGACTCCCCACGGAACCTGGGTGGTCGCTGGCGCTGGAACTCGTGCAGAGCTCCGAGGCGTCGTGCGTCGTCAGCTGCCAGTACTGGAAGCATCGGGGGCTCGGTGGGTAAAGGTACCGCCGGTGCCTCTGCTGTCAACATGCCCTGTACCGAGGCCTCGTCGCTCGGCGGGCTGTCGTCGCGCCCTACTCTAGGAACCCTAGCTGGCTGCTGTCGTCGTGCCATCCTGAAAAGGAAACAAGTATGCCACGGTCAGAACAGTATACCTGGTGAGATGACACAAGTAATCACAAAGAAAACTTGAAACACACATGCAATCAATGTTTTCGTGCATTAAGTCGGGAATCAGAAGTCAGGGTCCTGGTGTATGGATACGTCGGCCGCCGCACCAACACTGGACTCCCTAGACTGATAACCACACTCAATACGCTAAACACTATTGCTTCACATAGAAGAAAGATCAGAGTCTGTGGTAGAACCGACCACCTTTGATACCAATTAGTCACGGCACGGGCCCCAAGGGCGGGTCGTGACAAATAAAAAAATTTCCTTGAAATTTACGGGTCTTTATATTACTCCCACCTCAGGACTTTACATCCCCATAAAGATACATCAAAAACTAGGGAAACAAATGTGGGTACTGAGCACGTATCTGAGCCTCCCGCTCCCAAGTGCTCTCCTGGAGGTTCTTGTGCTGCCATCTGATGCGCACAAGAGGAATCGATCGCCCACGTAGGACCCGCTCCTGTCGATTCTCTATCTCCACTGGGACCTCCGTAAAAGTCGCTCCATCATCCACGTCTAGCTCCCCATAGTCAATGATGTGTGTCGGGTCGTGCACGTATCTCCTCAGCTGGGATACGTAGAAGACGTCGTGCACCCGGTGCAACTGAGGTGGCAGAGCCAGGCGATAAGCCACCTCGCCAATCCTTCTGAGGACCTGGAAAGGCCCGATGAAGCGTGGAGACAACTTTCCACCTCGGCCAAATCTCCGCAAACCACGTTGAGGTGAGACACGCAAGAAGACGTGGTCTCCATCCCCGAACTCTAGTGGCCTCCGCCTCCTGTCAGCATATGACTTCTGCCGGCTCTGTGCGGTCCTCATCCGCTCCTGGATGACCTGGACCTTCTCTGTCGTGGCCCGGACCATCTCTGGTCCCACAAGTGCTGACTCTCCAGGGTCTGTCCAGCACAGAGGAGATCTGCAAGGCCTTCCGTAGAATGCCTCGTAGGGTGCCATCCCGATGGTGGAGTGGTAGCTTTTGTTGTACACGAACTCCACCAAGGGTAGGTGGTCCTCCCAGCTGCGACCAAAGTCGAGGACACATGCATGGAGCATGTCCTCGAGAGTCTGAATGGTCCTCTCCGTCTGACCATCCGTCTGAGGGTGAAAGGCGGTGCTCAGACGTAGTCGCGTCCCGAACGCCTCCTGCAACCCCTTCCAAAGACGGGAAGTAAAACGAGCGTCCCGATCGGAGACGATAGTCGATGGCACACCGTGAAGTCATACAATCTCCTGAACGTAGAGACGCCCCAAGCTCTCCACTGAGACCTACTCTCGGATGGGCAAGAAGTGTGCCGACTTGGTGAGTCGGTCAACAATCACCCAAATGGAATCGTGACCTCTGGAAGTGTGTGGAAGTCCAGTCACGAAGTCCATAGATATCCCGTCCCACTTCCACTCCAGGACCTCCAAGGGCTGTACCAAACCTGCTGGTACCTAATGCTCTGCCTTCACCTGCTGGCAGGTGAGGCACCATGAAACGAACTCTGCCACAACCTTCTTCATGCCCGGCCACCAGTGCTGTCGTCTGAGATCCTGGTACATCTTCGCCACTCCAGGATGTACCGCTAAAGGAGAAGTGTGAAACTCTCTCAGCACCTCCTCTCGTAAAGCGACTGGTACCAAGGTACGTCCTCTGAAAAGGACATCGTGCTCTACTCCAAGGGAGAAACCATCAGGTGCCTGTACCGAGGATATCTGTGCACGCCGTGTCTCACAGTCAACGTCCCCATGTTGTGCCTCTCTGACCCGCTGAAGAAGTGGAGGAGAGACTGTGAGAGACTGAAGGAAGGCTGCTCCGTCTCTATCCACGAAGGATATCTGCAAAGCGGCTAGCTGCTCTGTCGCCTCCTCAAGTAGCTGGATGCATGTCCTCCTGCTGAGGGCATCAGCCACCACGTTCCCCTTCCCAGGAGTATAGACTATCTCAAAGTCATAGTCCTGGAGGAACTCGAGCCATCGCCGCTGTCTCAGGTTCAGGTCCTTCTGAGAGAAGATTTACCTGAGACTCTGGTGGTCAGAAAAGACTGTGAAGCGCTCGCCCATCAGATAGTGTCGCCATGTCTTCAGGGCAAAGACCACTGCTTCCAACTCCAAGTCATGGGTAGCGTAGTTTTGCTCATAAGGCCTCAACTGACGTGATCCGTAGGCAATCACGGCCCGCTCCTGCTTCAGGACACACCCGAGTCCGGTCCCTGATGCATCGCAGTAGACTACGTAACCAACTCCCTCCTCAGGCAACCTCAAGATAGGTGCGCTGGTCAACCTCTACCTCAGCTCCTGGAAGCTCTGCTGACATCTGTCTAACCACACGAAGGGTTTCCCCTTCTTCGTCAACGCTGAGAGTGGGGCCGCAACTCTGGAGAAGTCCGGCACAAATCTCCGATAGTATCCGGCTAGGCCCAAGAAACTCCGCACCTCTGTCACGCTCTTGGGTGGTTCCCAAGCTAGCACTGCCTCGATCTTCGCGGGATCCACTGCAACTCCCGCCTCAGAAATGACGTGCCCCAATAAGTGGACCCCACGTAACCAGAACTGACACTTCGAGAGCTTTCCATAAAGCTGGTGCTCTCGGAGTGTGTCTAGTACAACACGTAGGTGGTAGGCGTGCTCCTTCTCCGTCGTCGAGTACACCAAAATGTCGTCAATGAAGACCACGACAAATCGATCGAGGTATGGCTGGAAGATCCTGTTCATGAGGCTCATGAACACTGCTGGAGCGTTGGTCACGCCGAAAGGCATAACCAAGAACTCGTAGTGGCCATACCGACACCTGAAGGCCGTCTTCTGCACATCCTCGTCTCGAACTCTAAGCTGATGATAGCCTGACCTGAGGTCTATCTTCGAGAACCACCGTGCTCCCTTGAGCTGGTCGAAGAGGTCATCAATCCTGGGTAGCGGATACTTGTTCCTCACTGTCACCTGATTCAGGCGATGATAATCGACACACAGTCGCAAGCTCCCGTCCGCCTTCTTGGCGAACAAAATCGGGGAAGCCCAGGGCGAAACACTGGGTCGGATGAACCCCTTTCCCTGCAAGTCCTCCAACTGTACCCGCAGCTCTCGAAGCTCAGCGGGGGACATCCGATATGCTGGGGTGGATATCGGGGATGTCCCAGGGTACAGGTCAATATAAAAGTCTACCTCTCTGCGAGGAGGTAGTCCTGGAACGTCGTCGGGAAAGACGTCCGCGTACTGATCCACCACTACAGGAAAACTGGGACTCCGCACGTCAACTGCTCCCAGGATGAGGCTAGCCAACTGATGAGTGATGGGCTGACCTCTCCTCTGTGTGAGTCCATCCTGTGCTGCTAAGGCTCCCTTCTCGCCGGTGAAGGTGAACCTGCTCCCGTCGGTGCGCACACATCGCACCTTGCGCCTAATGCAGTCAATCTGAGCATGGACCGTAGATAACCAATCCATGCCCAAGATGACGTCGTAAGGCCTCGACGTTGCTACAAGAAGATCCCAGCCGAAGCTCTCGCCTCCTAGAGTAAGCTCACACTGCCGGCACCAGTGCTTAATCGTCGAGTCTGGTCCCGTAGGAGTCTCTAGCCGTAAGGATCGAGCCAACGGCTCTGTCGGAATCTCCGAGCTCCGAACAAGGGCAGTGGCTATGAAAGAGTGACTCGCTTCTGTGTCTATCAGAACTGCAGTAAGGGTGGAATAGACACAGATCGTACCTCGAATCATCTCTGGCGCACCGTGGTCGTAGGCCTCCGCTGCCTGGAGCTGAGCCTGTCTCTGCCCGCCAGCTCCCTGTGGTCGGGGCGGGCCTCCTGGTGGTGGTGGTGGCAGAGCCTCAAAGCGTTGACCACCACCTGCTGCTCGGCTAGCTCCTCTGCCTCGTCCGCCTCCTCCCTGCGGACCGCCACGGTCGACCCTCGGCCTCTGCCTGGGTGGTCCCTCCACCGTCTGCTGACCCTCGGTACGACGGGTCGGGCAGTCACGAGCCATGTGGCCCTGCCCGCTGCACTCGTAACACTGCCTGCCTCTCGGAAGACTGGCTCCGGGCTGGGTTCCCTGCACTGCTGAGCTAGTGTCCTGAGGTCGCCTACCGGAAGGTCTGGTCCGCCTGGAACCCTGAGTCATCCGCCGGCTACCAGCTGCCGAAGACTCCGCTATCTGCCGCCCTGTGGTAGGTCTCGCTGTGGACTCAGCCAGGAAGCTCTCGATCAGGAGGGCTCGCTCCAGTACTCTTGCCTGGGTCGGGATGCTGAGGGAGATCAGTGATGCCCTGATATCGTGTCTCAAACCCTGCTCAAAGGTCCGGGCCCGGAAGAAGGGGTCTCGTACCATGTCTGTCGAGTAGCGAGATAGGTCGGTGAACCTCGCCGCGTACTGAGCGACCGTCAAGCTGCCCTGCCGCAGCTGAAGAAGCTCCTGGATGCGCACCGCACAGAGGGTGGCCAGGACGAACTCTGAGCGGAAGAGGATCTCGAAGTCCGTCCAGATGAGGGTGGCCTCATCGTGTACCTGGAGCATCAGGCTCCACCAGCGTCCGGCTGCTGCGTGCAGTAGGCTCGCCGTGAGGATCACCATGAGGTCTGCTGGTGTCTTCACTAGCCTGAAAACTTGGACGACCGCCTCCAGCCAGTCCTCGGCAGCCTGGGGGCCCGACTCCCCACGGAACCTGGGTGGTCGCTGGCGCTGGAACTCGTGCAGAGCTCCGAGGCGTCGTGCGTCGTCAGCTGCTAGTACTGGAAGCATCGGGGGCTCGGCGGGTAAAGGTACCGCCGGTGCCTCTACTGTCAACAGGCCCTGTACCGAGGCCTCATCGCTCGGCGGGCTGTCGTCGCGCCCTACTCTAGGAACCCTAGCTGGCTGCTGTCGTCGTGCCATCCTGAAAAGGAAACAAGTATGCCACGGTCAGAACAGTATACCTGGTGAGCTGACACAAGTAATCACAAAGAAAACTTGAAACACACATGCAATCAATGTTTTCGTGCATTAAGTCGGGAATCAGAAGTCAGGGTCCTGGTGTATGGATACGTCGGCTGCCGCACCAACACTGGACTCCCTGGACTGATAACCACACTCAATACGCTAAACACTATTGCTTCACATAGAAGAAAGATCAGAGTCTGCGGTAGAACCAACCTCCCTCTGATACCAATTAGTCACGGCACGGGCCCCGAGGGCGGGTCGTGACACTCCTCCGGTAGCCTCAAGATGGGTGCATTGGTCAACCTCTACCTCAGCTCCTGAAATCTATGCTGGAATCTATCTGACCACACGAAGGGTTGCCCCTTCTTCGTCAATGCTGAAAGGGGTGCTGTAACTCTGGAGAAGTCTATCACAAATCTCCGATAGTACCCATCCAGTCACATAAAACTTTGAACCTCTGTCACACTCCTTGGTGGCTCCCGAGAAAGTAATGGCTCGATCTTCACTGGATCCACTGCAACTCCAGCCTCCAAGATGACGTGTCCCAAGAAGTGAACCTCTCAAATCCAAAACTAACACTTTGAGAGCTTACTATAAAGCTAGTGCTCTCAGAGTGTATCCAGTACTGCCCGAAAATGGTAGGCATGCTCCTCATCAATAGTCGAGTAAATCAGTATGTCATTGATGAAGACTATGACAAAACGATCGAGGTAAGGCTGGAATATCCTGTTCATGAGACTCATGAACACTGCTGGTGTGTTGGTTATACCGAAAGGCATAACCAAGAACTCGTAGTGGCCATACCGACACCTGAAGGGCGTCTTCTGCACATACTCATCTCGAACTCTGAGCTGGTGATAGCCTGACTTGAGGTCTATCTTTGAGAACCATCGTGATCCCTTGGGCTGATCAAAGTGGTTGTCAATCCTCAGAAGTGGGTACTTGTTATTCACGGTCAGCTAATTCAGGCAATGATAGTCGACACACAGTCGCAAGCTCCCATCCAACTTTTTGGCAAACAAAATCGGTGATGCCCAGGGTGAAACACTGGGTCGGATAAATCCATTCCCTTGCAAGTCCTCCAGCTGTACCCGCAGCTCACGAAGCTTGGCGGGATCCATCTGATATACTGGAGTAGATATCAGTGCTGTCCCAGGGTAAAAGTCAATATAGAAGTCTAACTCTCTATGAGGAGGTAGTCCTGGAACGCCATTAGGAAAAACATCCGTGTACTGATCCACCAAAATAGGAAAACTCGGTCTCCACACATCAACCGCTCTGAGGATGAGACTAGCCAACTGATGTGTGATCGGATGCCCCCTCCTCTAAGTAAGTCCATCCTATGCTGGAAAGGCTCCCTTCTTGCCGGTAAAGGTGAAAATAGTCCCATCCGTGTGGATACATTGCACTTTGTGCCTAATAAAGTCAATCTGAGCATGAACTATGGATAACCAGTCCATACCCAAGATGATGTCGTAAGGCCTTGACGCCGCTACAAGAAGATCCCAACCGAATCTCTCACCTCATAGAGTAAGCTCACACTGCCGGCACTAGTGCATAATCTTAGACTCTGCTTCCGTATGAGTCTCTAGTCATAATAATCGAGCCAATGACTCTGTCAAAATCTCTAATCTCTGAATGAGGGAAGTGGAAATTAAAGAATGGCGCTCACCTGTGTCTATAAGTACTATAGCAAGGGTGGAGTAGACATAGATAGTACCTCGAATCATCTCAAGTGCACCGTGGTCTTGGGCCTCGACTTCCTGGATCTGATCCCGCTTCTTTCTACCAGCTCCCTGTGGTCGGGGTGGTCCTCCTGGTGGTGCTGGTGGTAGAGCCTCAAAACGTCATCCACCACCCACTGCTCAGCCGGATCCTCTGCCACGTCTACCTGCTCCCTACGGACCACCATGGTCGAACCTCTACCTCTGCCTGGGAGGTCCCTCTACTGTCTGCTACTCATATGCATGGTAGGTCGGGCAGTCTTGAGCCATGTGGCCCTGCCCGCCGCATGCATAGCACTGACTGATCCTCATATAGCTGGCTATGTCTCGTGTTCCCCACACAACCGAACCCGTATCCTGGGGTCGCCCACCTGATAGCCTGGTCTACTTGGACCTCTATGTCATCTGTCTACTGCCAGATATAGAAGACTCCACTACGTGTCACCCTGTGGGGAGTCTCTCCACTGGTGACTGATCAGCAAGAAAACTCTACACTAGAAGGTCTTGCTCTAGCACCCCCGGCTATGTCAGAATGATGAGGGGAATCGTCGAAGCTCTGATCTCATGCCTGAGTCCCTGCTCAAAGGTCCGGGCCCTGAAGAATGGGTCTCGTACCATATCCGTGGAGTATCATGAGAGGTCAGTGAACCTCATTGAGTACTGAGCTAATGTCATGTTTCCCTGCTACAGATGAAGTAACTCTTGAATCCGCACCGCACGAAGGGTGGATGGAACAAACTCTGAGCGAAAGAGACTCTCAAAGTCTATCCAGAGTAATGATGCCTCGTTAGCACCTGGAGCATCAGGCTCCACCATCTTCCTGCTGCTACATGTAGGAGACTCGCGTCAAGGATCACCATGAGGTTGGATGGTGTCCCTACCAATCTGAAAACTCTCACGATAGCCTCCAGACAATCCTAAGATGCCTGTGAACCCATATCTCCCCGAAACCTGGCCGACCTCTAGTGTTGGAACTCGTGCAATGCACTCAAATGATGTGCACTCTCTGCTACTAGAGATGGTGGTATCGGTGGCCCATAGGGTAGTGGTACCGCTGGTACCTCTGCTATGATGGGGCCCTGAACTGATGCCTCGTTGCTCGGTGGGCTACCATCTCGTACGAATCTTGGAACCCTAGATGGATGCCTTTGTGGGGCCATCCTGAAAAGAAACAGGTGTGCCATGATTAAAACAGTATACCTGGTGAGATGACACAAAGTAATCACAAGGAAATATTTTCAAAGGAAACACACATGTAATCAGTGTTTTTGTGCACTGGGTCGGAGATCAGAAGTCAGAGTCCTAGTGTATGGATACATCGGCCGCTGAACCAACACCGGTTTCCCTAAACTGATAGCCACACCCAAAACACTTAACACTATTGATATTAAAAGAATTAGAGTCCAAGTTCTATGGTAGAACCGACTCCTCTGACACCAATTTGTTACAACCCGTCCTCGGGGCCCATGCCGTGACTACCCCAAGCCCACCTTCCATAGGCCAGGGGCTGGAGACTAGCACCAAAGGCGTAATCCCTATAAAAAGGGAAGACATTGCCTTTTAAAATGTATCACGCACACAACTAGAACACAAGCAGCAGAGTACACATATGGAAGTAAAAACTAAGTAAAACTGTATACAAAAGAAAGTGTTGAAAGAGATGGGCTGGAAATACAAGCCCAACAGTAAAGTACAAACAACTGAAAAGCTAGTACAACTACAGAAAGGTAAAAAACAACTACTGAGTCACCCTATGGGAATCCCACCAGAAGGGCGGGTACAGATGGGCTCCTCAGCACCCCAGGTCCGTCCGTCCGCTCCGTGTATGTCTCGCCAAGTGGTCCACCACTGGGTACTGTCCATCTCTACAAGTCTCTATCTCGATCAGTGCTTCCCGTCGGGTGCAACCAACATAATGAAGTGTGGGCATAACCTATGCAGGGGTGAGTATAACGATACTCAGTAGGGACCCCGAGACCCTTGAAGGTCTCCCAGAATCCACGAAGGATATATCATAGAAGAAATGTACAATCACGAAGTATCAACCAACCCTACTTAGGTATATGCCCATACATATACCTAAGTTATCAATCACGGTTCAGCTCCAACACTCGAGCCCAAGAATAACCCAGTCCACACAGGAAGTAAGTCAATTACCTCGAAGTTAGATGATTGAAATCCAAGACTCTGCTCAAACATGTATACATCTTTCATAGAGTGATAGAGATGATCAGATGTAGTCACTGATTCATATAAGGTGTCAGACCCACACAGGATACATGACCAACTACTCTGTCGGACCCACACAGGATACAGGAACAGAAGTCAAAACTTTCAAAACCATAGAGGATTTTGGTACAGAAGTCATCACTGTCGAATCCATGGAGGATTCCGGTAGAGAATTCATCACTATTGAACCCACAGAGGATTTCGGTACAGAAGTCATCACTGTCGAACCCATGGAGGATTCCGGTACAGAAGTCGTCGCAGACAACTCTAGGGTTCCCGCACACAGCACGCTCGATTCCGAGAGGGTCCGCTCCTCGAGTCAAGTGTCGATACATCAACTATCACGAAGTCCTGAGTTGATGTATCACATATTTGTTTCTCATCATAAGGAACCCAACACGACAGACGACGCATCAATCAGACGCCCGGTTTGAGAGTTATTAACATTTCCATTCTAGGGGCCCGGTTGGATTAACACTCATTCCAAACCCATCTATTTTCCAAAGTTGTCCAAAACTCACTTAGAGTATTGCAAAAGTACCACTTCATCTCAAGGGTCCCAGTTCCGTAGACGGAACGTCGATCAGACGCGCGGTCTAAGAGATATTCACGTTTAAGCGAAGACGGGTCTGGCCCGACCCGGTTCGGCAGGTCCGACCCAGTTGGGGGTCGGCCCGGCCCGGTGGAGTGCGGCCCACCCGCGGACTCAGCCTGGCGGGTCCGACCCAGTTGGGGGGTCGGCCCGGCCCGGTGGGGTGCGACCCACCCACGGACCCAGCCCACGCTGTGGGCCGGTTCGGTTTGCCTGACGGCGCCACCCCTCCTCTGTTCGACCGGCTGTAGCCGGTCAGTTCTATCTAGTACGAGTGGCCCACATAGAGGGCTGTGATTCTCCCCATGCGGCGCTATGGTCTTCCAGCCCGGCCGACAGGCGGCCGACCGGTTCGCCCAGCAGAGCGGCCCGCAAAGCGGGCCACGGTCTTCTCTGCCGCGCGGCGCCTGCGGGTGCCGCGGACCACCAGCTCGGTCGGCAGTAGCCGACCTATTCTTCTCCGGCCGAGCGACCCACGGTCCTTCTCCACGCGTCGCCTTCAGGCGCCACGATCTTCCAGTGGGCCGCCCGGTCGGCCGACCAGTCATCCTGCTGCCCGGCTGCACGGTGGCCGGTTTGGCTGGTCACCTTTGCACCTCCATTGCGGCACGAAGACGCTACGGACCTGCTACTCTCCACGTGGCGCGACGCTGCCACACCACCTCTGTCTCCGACGTCAAACAACATAAACCAATGGAGGGACGTCAGGCTGTGTTTTTTCAGCCCGCGCCCTTTGCGTTATTTGATAAAAAATGGCCACTGTCGAACAAATTATGCATCGAAGAGCATGGAAATAATTTAAAGTAATAAAATCCCCCTACCTCGATTCAATAACATTGTTGAAGTCATGGAAGATGGTGTCGTGGAATACGGATGTCGTTCCGTCAATGTCAGAGGGAGAGTCGTTGTCGTTGGCGATGTTCTTCGTGGGAGGCGTCTTCCCTTGCTTGCCCCGATTAGAAAGAAAGAAGTCACGTCGTCGTTCTTCGGTAGAAAAAGGTGTCCTTTGTCGAGAGGGTATTATTCCTCCAAGAGTTCTCCTCCTCTCCTTAATTCTCCCAACCAAGTTTATGCCAACCAAATTAAAAGAATGTAATCTCTTCTTTTAATGTTGGAAAAATAAATTCAAAAGGATTCAAATAGATTAATTAAGCATGGCATTAATTAATCTTAGGTGTTGGCACTTTAATGAGAGAAGATGGAAGGTTTAAAAATTTAAATGAAGGGAGGTGGAGAGTTTCAACATTAAATTGAGAGAGTTGTGTCTTTAATAAATTCAAGGGGAGTTGAGGGGTTTGGTGTTCGTGTGGGACCCACCACACATTATCCTCAAATGGGAGGTTATGTGGGGGGGTGGGCCCCACCTCCAACTTCCCTTTAGAGAAAAAAACCACCATATAAAATAAAATTATGTCACACATAATTTTATTTAATTTTTTTAAGAATCCCAATAATTAACTTCCACTCCCAATAAAACGCAACTACGGTAAAGGTCTCCTTAAGCGAATACAGGCACTGTGAGTTCATCAGTGTCCTCAGATTTCAATTCCGAGTACCAATTCAAAAGATAAAAAACCCCGCACGTACGTTTACTGAATGTACCCAAAAAAAACTCCAGAAATTTATTTTGGGCACACCGGGCCTCGGAATCAAGCGATGTCAGAAACTGTAGAATTGGAAAATTCCCATGTTTTTAAGAAAAAATTTTCCACGGAATTTCAGGGTCTTTACATAAAATAAGTAATTCATTTCTTAATTTTTGTTAGAGATTGTTTGGTTTGAAAAATCCAGATTCATTTTATTGGATTCTTTTGTTGTTTTAAGTTTATAAACTCAGGTAAATCATTCCCAATTCTCATTTTATGATACTCGGGCACTTGTGCTAGCCCGTGGAGATCAAGAACGCCCTTCGTGCCTTGTCACGGGCTGGGTTTGGTGCCGGTTTGGCGGCGACCAGATTCGGTTCGTGACACGATAGGTGTTGTCAAAACTTGGAACAATTTTTAGGGAGACAATACCAAATCTAACCCTTAGAATTAAATTACGAGGACTTATAACACAAATATTAACCCACTAAAGCCTGAAATTTAAATAAACTCACTAATCAGACTTAAAATAAATAAATTAACACACTAATTTTGAAGAAAAAACTCTTGAAGTATCAAGCAAAACTCAAAGTGTTCACTCTAATCCTACCATTATGTCTAATAATCCCAACTAAACCCTTAGAGAAATGTGTGCACCTCATTTTTTTAATCATCACAACCAAATTGTTAGGAAAAAATTGAAAAATGATTTTGAATTAAATACTAGGCTAATTCAGTTGCTTCCAAAATTTCATGTATTGGTAGGAGAACACCCAATTATATATATCAATGGGTTTTCCCATGTCTGGTCCACCTTTAAGCTAAGGGTAATAACTAAGGAGGAATTTATGTGGTGGGTGTTCCCCTTATCACTTGAAGAAGAAACCAAAGAGTGGTTTTAAAACTTATTACAAGTATAGATCCAAGAATAGGATGAACTAAACATATGTTTCCTTTAGATATTATTCCCAACCCATAGAAGTAAAAACATTAGAAATGAATTTTATGCCATCAGAAAATATTTAAGAGGAACTCTTTATGAGTTTAGGGAGAGATTCAAAAAGTTATGTTCCATATACCCACATCAAAAAATAGAGGAGCATAAATTCCTTGTTTTCTTTTACCAATATCTATTTTACTATGATATAAAATTTTTATATTCCCCATTAGGAGGATATTTTATAGACAAGTCACTAATATAATCCAAGATTTTGATTAATAATATTGCACAAAACTCACAATAGTTTGGCACAAGAGGTATCAATGAGGCAATAATTTTAGATCCATTAACCTTATTAGAATCTATACTTGAAGTGATAACTAATTTTGTGAGACAAATGTTTCTTAAAAAAATCAGTGAATAACAAGAACCAATAAATTTATTCAATTTATTCTCATCACCTAACCATTTCAATAACCAGTGTGCTACAATGTAGGGAATGAAAAGTTATGCAGTAGTCTTTAATATTAGGAATTTTCATAAAAAAATCATGGATAAAGGATAAATCCCCAATTATAGTATATATTTGGAAATAAAAGTATTAAAAAATGTCACCCTACCAAAATTAGTACCATTCATAGCCCTTGTACCAGGTACAAACCAACAATTCTAGCACCCACCACCTTTCTAGTAGAGGAAAAACAATTCTATAACCAACCATATTAACAATGAAAACCTAATTTATAGAAAAGATACCTTATGAAAAATCCTCCACTATTAAACAACCTCATTTTTAGTAACAACATGGTTCATAGGTGAATGAGTTTGGTAATGAAATCAAAGAGTTAAGAGAAATATTAGAAAACTTGTCTAGGAATTTGAGAAAATTATTGGACAAAAAGATCATAAGACAAAGGAGAATATTGGTATGATAAAAAAATTGGTAAGGATATTCAACTACCAACCACAATAGAACCTAAATCAAACCAACCCAAAAGTTAATAAACCTAATCTAGAAATTATAAGAAGATTTTAAAAAAGTAGACCTAATAAGAAGAAAATAAAGAGGAAGAAGAAAATTATGGACCAAGGAGGAAGGGAAAATAAACACCACTTCAAATATAGAATACAGAGAATAAATACTCACCACTTCCCTCTTTATCAATAATTATTCATTTAAATAAGATTAAAGAAGAGGAACTTCAAAAATAAATTTTGGAACTTTTATAGAAATTAGAGATCAACATACCCATTCTTGAATCCATTAAAAATATTCAAAATTATTATAAGTTCCTCAAGTATATTTACATGAATAAGTGTAGGTTTAAAGGAAATTCAAGGATCAAATTAGGAAGAACTGTTTTCCTTGATCAAACCATAATTACCCACCAAATGTCAAGATATATGGATATTTTCTATTCCCTACACCATTGGATATTTAAATTTATGTAATTATTTATGAGATATAGGTGCTTCTATTAATTTATTAACTAAAATAGTGTTTAATTATTTACATATGAGAGATATGTAGTAAAAAATAGTGGTATTAAATCATAAAAATAGAACCATTGTTTTTGTAATGGGAGTTTTTAAAAATGTGATTTTTGAAGTTCATGGACTAATATTTCCAACTAACATCTATGCGATTAACATGGAGGAGGATAGAGCACCATGAAAATCAAACATCATTTTTTGGATACATTTATTATATAAATCCAAGATAATAATCAATGTGTATAAAGGAACACTCACCATGGAGTTTGGAGACAACATTGTCCACTTTAATATTTTTGACTCCATGAGGCACCCTTTTGATGACTGTTCACTTATTATACTATTCTACCTTGAATATTCTAAAACCTTTGAAGATTTATTCATGTCACATGAATTTTTTTCATTAGGAAAATATTTTTTGATTGAAACTTCCATGGAAGATGAGATTGTCTGTAATTCTTGAAATTATATTTTTAGAATGGAGGAAGAGGTAAATTATGACTTTTCTGATGAATCTAATGGTTTATTTTATAAAGAACAAGTTGATGTGTTTTCTTGTGTGTAAGAAGTTCAGGATTTATAAATGATGATATAAATTTAATTTAATATCTTAAATAATCACCAAATCTGTAATTGAAACCACTTCCTTTTAATTTTAAAATTTTATACCACATGGAAGGATACAAATTACCAATGATAGTTATAATAATATATCTACAACCTAATAATAAAAACTAATTGGACTTATGAGAAATAATTACCAAGAAATATGATGGATATTTGATGATATTATAGGTATAAGCTGATATCTTTTATTGTGTGCAAGAAGTTCAAGATTTATAAATGGGATCTTAAATTTAATTTCATATCTTAAACAACCACAAAATATAGAATTAAAGCCACTTCCTACTAATTTAAAATCTTTATACCTAATGGGAGGAGAAAAATTACTAATGATACTTGCTAATAATATGTATATAACCTAATAATAAACACCGATTGGACTTTTGATAAATAATTCCTAATCAATGGGGTGGATATTAGGTGATATTCTGAGAATAAATCCAAAAATCTATTAGTATAGAATTCTTATTGAAGGAGATTCCAAACCTGTTAGAAATCCCCAAAGGATGATTAATCCCACCTTGATGGAGGTAATGAAAATGAAGATATATAATATCTTATAATTAGGGATAATCTATCCCATTTTAGATTCATAATGGGTCATCCCCATCTATGTAGTTCCAAAGAAAACTGAACGAACCATTTTGAGGAATAAAAATAAGGAATTAATCCCTATGATAGTTTAGAAAACTAGAGATTATGTATAGAATATAGGAAGTTAAATCAGTTAACTATTAAAGATTATTTTTTCCACCACCTTCATTTAAAAAATGTTAGATATATTTGGATGAATAACTCATTATTTATTTTTAGATAGGTTCTCAAGATATTTTCAGTTACTAATTTCTCTAGAGGACCAAGAGAAGACCACTTTTAGATGTCCCTATAGCACCTTTAATTATAGAAAATAAAATTTGGATTGTGTAATGTTCTAGGTAAATTTCAAAGGTGCATAGTAAGTATATTTTTTGATAACATTAAGCATTTCTTTGAGTTATTCATGAACGATTTCATTGTTTTTAGAAAATATTTTGACCATTGTTTGAAAAATTTGGAAAAAGTTTTGAAAAACTACATTGAAAAGAATATTTTTTTTGAATTTTGATAAGTTCCATTTTATGGTAAAGAGTGTAATTTTACTTTGGTATATAATTTCATAAAAAGTTATTGAATTGGATACATAAAAAATTAAAGTGATAAATTCATTGCATTATCCAACTTATATTAAACATGTTAGACCTTTTTTAGGACATGTAGGATTTAACAGGAGGTATACTAAGGATTTTAGTAATATTTATCTCCCTATCTATAGATTAATTTTAAAATACTGTAATTTTTGTTTTAATGATGAGTGTAGGGTAGTCTTTGATGACTTGAAGAGAAGATTGATAACCCCACTAGTGATTCAACCACAAAATTGGGAACAACCATTTGATCTACTTTGTGATGCTTCTAAAAAATAAAAGAAATTTAATTAGTACCTTTTTAGAGAATAAAGGGTAGAAAAAAAGTCATAAACTATTCCTAAATAACCATATATGTTACCCAATTCAAATACAAAACCATAGAAAATTAATTTCGGGAAGTTTTCATTACTTTGTATAGATTCATATTATATTTTCTTGAAGATAATGTTTTTGTTTCTTCTAACCATAAAACCCTTAGATATTTGATGAAGAATACATATGATAAGAAAATTACTATGATATAGATTCTAATACTTATGGAATTTAACTTGTAAATAAAATAAAATAAGGGAGCTGAGAACCACGTGTCTGAGCACTCGAGCAGACTTCCCAATGAAGTTTAAGTAGTGATTCCAGCCCAAGAACTAGTATCTAGTCTCATCCTAGGGGTGAAAATCTACTTGGTTGAAGGTGAAGTGACATAATACACTGATATATTCAACTATTTTGTAATTTATAAATTAATAACCCACTTAAATCCCCACTAAATTCAAAAACTAAAATATGAATCCATATTTTACATTTAAGAAGATCTATTTATTTGGAAAATTTGCAATGATCAAGTAATAAAAAGATTCTTTCCTAAAAGTGAAATTGAATATTTTTTCTTATTTTTTTCACACTATAGATTATGAAGGAAACTTTGGACCTCAATGGAAACTAAGGAAATATTTATAAAATAGAATTTATTATCCCACTTTATTCAAATATGGAGATCAATTTTTCAAAAGATGAAAAAATGTTAGTTTTTTGGAAATATTTTAATGAGACAAGAAATGACCCAAATAACAATTAGTTTTTGTGATATTTTTGAGTTATAGGGAATAGATTTTATGGGGACCTTTTATATGTTATTTTTTAAATTCTTATATCTTTATTTCAGTGGATTATGTTTCAAAATGGGTGGAAGATAAAGCCATAAAAACTGATGATGCTAATGTTGTTTGTGATTTTATCAGAGATAATATATTTTATAGGTTTGGAGTTCCCAAATCCATCATCAAAAATCAAATGACTCATTTTATAAACAAGTTAATAGAGTCATTACTAAGAAAATATGGATATAATCTTGAAACACTAACACCCTATCATCCAAAAACTAGTGGCCAAGCTAAAGTGTCCAGTAGGGAGATTAAGAAAAATTTAGAAAATATAGTAAAACCAAACAAAAAATACTAGATCTAAAGGTTAGAAGACACCTTATGGGATTATAGGATAGAATATAAAAACCCTATAGGAATGATACAATACATGATGATTTATGGTAAAATCTTCTACTTTCTTGTGTAATTGGAACACAAATCATATTGGGATATCAGAGAGATGAATTTGGACCTAGAAATAGCTATAAAAGAGAGAATAATATAGGTTCACGATCTAGAAAAAATTAGGAGAGAGGATTTTAAAAATTATAGAATTTATAAAGAAAGAACAATGGTGGATCAGGATAATATGATCCAACTGAAATACTTCCATCCTTGAGACACAATACAATTATATAACTCAAGAATCAAGATGATACTAGATAAAATTTGTTCTAGATTAGGAGGTCTATTTATGGTCACTCATGTCTATCTGTAACGACCCAAACATTCATTAATGAAAAACCCTCTTGATATAATTAAATGAATCTTTATGTAAAATGTTTATATGAAATATCAAATAATTTGGTTTTATGTTAATAATTGGGACCGTTGCTAATATAGCTATTGAATAGTGATCACATGATTAGTATAAATATAGGGCTTTAACGAATCCAATTTACTTAGACAAAGGAAGCGATAACCTCATCCAGTAGACGTGCCCCATACGAAGCCCATTTGTCAGAACTCGGAAAAGAGGTGGCATCATTGGGCTTCACACTTGACCAAGCCCAAGCTGATCTTCAACAGGTTAAGCTCAAGTGGGACCGCATACGAGAGAAATGGAAGTTGATAAAGATTACCACCTGAGCAATGTTATCCGAGCCACCCTAAGAGTCGGTCACCATCACACACCTTACTCTTCGGTCTTATGAGGGTGTTATAAGGGGTTATGTAACAAGACCTTAGCACTATGGTTATGTACATTATTTTTGTATATAATAATGAATATATTTTCATGTTATTTTTGTTACCTTGTAAATAGTTTTTAAAGCTCAAATAGTGTTTTTAGTTAATATTCAACTAAGAAATCTATTTTAATAAATTAATGGGTTTTTTTTATTAAATAATATTTTAATAAAATATTATTATTATTATTGAATTAATTTTAATTAAATATAAATGATCGTATGAATGCAATTGTAATTTTTATTAAGGTTTGAAAGCCATTTTTGTCAAAACCCATGAATTTTTGATAAATGTCAGTTTCTATTTTAAAAGAGAAAATCAACATATTTAGAAAATTATTTAGATAAAATAAATATTATTTATGGAATCAAGATATTGAAATTATCCAATGGTTAATTTTCATAATTTTCTGAGATAGTCAAATTTTTGGGTAAAAATTAAATACCGTTTAAATGTATAATGTGTTTTATGACATCATAATGACCCAATAGTGATGTAATAAAATACTATAAGAATTATTTTCGGCCAATATATGTTTTACCATTAAAATAATGTGATTTTGGGTTTGTTTGACTTATTTTACAAAGCATCAATGGACCCTTCAAGGCTTATTAAACATCTTGTCTTTTTAAATTTTTTTCCTTGGGAGTGTGACTCACCTCCACATAAGCAACCCAATTATTTTAAGAAGTTAGGACTTTGGAATTGTAAAATATTGTTTTCCACTCCTTTTTGGCAAAAACCATGGGCAAAAACCATGGTCTGGTTTGTGGTTTGAATTAATTTAATGTGAGGTATCCAAACCCTAAATAATAAAGAATTCCTTCACCTTTCCTATATAAAACTACCCAAGATCCCACTTTCCCCTCACTCAAAGCCTTTGAAGTTTGTCCAAAATCTTCCCTACTATCCCTAGAATCCTCCCAAGGTGCCCCAAGCTCCCAATAAGCCTCTCTCAAGCCTTTGGAAGCACACTTCCATGTAAGGGTTTTTTCTTCCTTTCTAATTTTATTCCAATTTTCTTAATGTTGTTATGCCCTTTTAATTTCAATTATAAATGTTGGGGTATGGTTTCCCACCTCACCCATACTTCCCTCTATATGTTTTAATGATGGGAGACCCCTTTCTCTCTCATCAAATTCCTCCCATGTACGCCCGTTACTATGCCGAAATTCCGTGAGAGATTTCTCTATTTTCTTTTACATCCAAGTAATCCTTTTGTATTATGCATAAAAATTACATTACAATTGTAGGGACATGTATCTATATGAACCCATTACTTTCCATTTCATGTACATATGATGAGACACCCCTTTATCTCTCATTAACCTTTTTTATGAATTCTTACGTCACGCCGTTACGCTGACGATAATTGCACCAATTTTCCAAGCCAACGTCATTGTGTAATGAATACCATGCCTATTTCTCTATCAAGGGTATTCAACTTTATACACATTTACTTATTGTTTAAATAGTTTCATTTATGTATTCCACATTCCTTTATCTTGGAATAAATAATTATGTTTTATGAATCCATGTTATATGATCCATGTGGCACACTTATGCATGAAATGAAATGTTTAAGAAGGATGCACCCTTATAGAGCTCCAATGCATTGGGTAAAGTATAGTATCATGATACGTCATGTGAAATGGGTGTTGAATCCTGATAATTTAATTTCAACGAGGTTTTACTCGTTCTTCATGTGCAATGAGGATTTACTCATGCTCCATGTGCAATGACCTTAGCTCATGCTAATTACATGTTAAGTGTTGTTGCCACATTTCCATGTTATGATTATCATGCTTTATCATGACTTTATGTTTATACTTCTATTGTGCTCTATTGATATGCCGATTTTATAACATGTATTGTATTCCTCATGTAATTCCATTATTATTCCCTTACTGGGATTTATAGCACACCCTTTTCTTATGAATGCCCTCAGGTTATCCCATGCAATGCTAAGTACAAGGGAATGCAGTGGCCATGTAAAGGAAGTTTTCAATAAAGATGTTGTATTTCATGTTTCAAGTTTGTTATGTAATATTCCTAAGACCCAAAGACACTATACCTCTTGATCTTACATGTTGTATCAAGTGAAGGTTTTATGTAATAAATCAGGATTAAGTTTTTAATAAAAGAAGGGTTGTCATAGTTGGTATTAGAGGATAGGTTTAGTTATTTTTGGGATTAGGATTAGAAAATCCTAGTAAATCCTTAGAGACAATACTAAGTATAATAAAAATATCCCTAAGTTTTGGTGGGTATTGGGTAAGTGGTTTATCAAGAAAATATATCCCTGTTTGGATACGAGTAGGTAGAGGCAGCTCTGGCACAAATGTATCCTAGGGGTAAAACCCAAAAACACCGCTTTGAGCTAGACTCAAATGGGAAATGGTGCACGACAATGGGCCTTGCTGCACTCTTGGTTACGACACTCCCGGTAGATATGTTTTGGTAAATTCACAAGCTTATTGTGAACCATTATTAAGGGAAAAAAATCCCTAAAAATATATGTTAGAAAGTAGATCATGGATAACATAGACTGAAGCCAGTAGATTTATATGTTAAGGAAATAACCGCCAAACCATTTTTTTACATTTTCTAATACCCAGTTTAAGGGTTTCCAGTACCCCAAACATCCATCCAAACCACACAGTTCAAATAGGCACAACATCCCACTTTCAAATTCAAAAATTCAACAATAAAAAATCGCTGCTTACCACCTCGATCCATGAACCCACGCCGTCGCCTCAAAGCACGGGATCCCCCGAATCCTGCAACACCTTGAACCACGGTCTGCCTCGAACCACTGAGACAACTGGAGAATCTGCAAACCAAACCACCGATGAGCTTAACCGGCGTTCCTCATCACTGTCATTAACTACCATCAATCCGCGTACCTGTCTGCGCCCTTCGTCCTTCATCGCCAGCGAGAACTCCACAAGCGCCGCTGCAATAGATTCAAAGAAATTTCAGATCACAGGCCGAACCAAATCAACCAAAACACACCAGTCCAGCATCAACGAACTCATAAAAACCAAAATCGACTCACAAATTCGAACGCATCAAAGTTCACCATGACACAAGAAGACAAACAGACCCAAAGAACTGAAGATCCAGCTGCCACCAGACAAATCCACCGCATCAGGCACAACGAAACCCCATCGAACTCACCTGAGAGGAGGTATAACCCAAAACCACCTACTCATGAGCTCGACCCTCAAACACGAAGAAAAACACCACAAGACAACAGTGGGCTGCCGAGATCAGAGCCAGGAGCGCTTCGAAGAGTATGCCGTCAGCAAGAACCATTCTTACACCCGCAGATCTGAACCAGCAACCACAGAAGCCCATAGAGAATCTCCACAGCCTGAGAGAAGACCATGAAGTCGTAATATGCCACTATAGTGGAGATCCACCACTAACCCACCAAGCGCGAGAAGGAATCGTCACTCCATCTACAGCGGAGGAGCTGGTAGCAGTGAGAGGAAACCCTAGGTCGAGATCCCTTTACGGGCGCATCTGAATTTTTTCATGTTAAGGAAATAAGAGTTATTTATAAGTCATCAGTTTTGTCCTTGTATTACCTTTTATGTGTTACCTCTAACTTTCCTTTTATTCCAGCCAATGGCCGGTAATAGGAGGAAACGGGCTAACAATCGATGTGAAGATCAACGTGATGATTGTACTAATGAGATTCCCAATCCAATAGGAGCAGGAATCACAAACTTTATCACACTTCTATCTCAGCTAACTCAAGATTTGAATAGAAACATGGGTCAAGAGGAACGTTCAACCCCTCATAAGAAAGAACAAGTCTCTATCAAGATCTTCATGAGACAAGGCCTCCTAATTTTAATGGATAATCTGATCCCTCAATCAATGAACAATGGATTAACTCCATTGAAAAGATATTCTTCATCCTTCAATGTTCTGAAAAAGAGAAGTTTCTCCAGGATACTTATCGTATGGAGGGTGAAGCTAATCAGTGGTGGACGTTGATAAAAAATACGAAGCCTGAGGAGGAGATCGAGGCGTTGAAATGTAAGGATTTCCAGAAGATGTTTTTCGATAAATATTTTCCGCGCACCCTCCAGCTTAATATGGAAAGGGACTTCCTTTCCCTCAAGAAAAAAGACGACGAATCTGTTAGAGCGTACGAGGAAAAATTCACATGGCTTGCATGATACGCTTCTGGATTTGTTGTTACCCCTGAATTCAAGGTTGACTGCTTCTTTAGTGGGCTAAAACCTAGCCTGCAGAAAGCACTAGCAACCTGTAACTTTGACAGCTATGAGGAAATTGTCCGATATTCCCTCAAGGTCGAAATGGAGATCGTAGAATCTCAAGGGTATCATGGGGATAATATGCGTAAGGTGTACTTCAATGCCAATGGTTCGATGGATAAATCCAACGGTGCTAAGAAGATCCAGCACCCCACTTTCCAAAGGTGCGGAAAGAAACACCCCATAAATTGCATAATGGGTACAAGAAAATGCTTTGGTGTGGAAGAGAAGGGAACCTGGCTGTAAACTATCAGCAAGAAAGACCCGCAACTACGAAAGAGGTGAGGAACGCTCTGTTCGAACCTCAACACATGGCTCATTGCTACAACTGCAAAGAACCAGGGTATCTTGCAAATCAGTTCCCTAAGACAAGGGTTTTCGGAGGCAACCAACAACCTCTAAGGCAGCAAGGCCGAGCTTTCTCCATCACTACTGCCGAAGTGAACCCCGAAATTGAAGTGGTGATAGGTACACTAGTTATTCATTCATTAATAGTGAACATACTTTTTTATTATGGTTCTATGCATTCTTATATATCTCAAAAGTTTAGTAGAACAATACCATCACCACTAAAAATCATGGAAGTAAAGATGTCAGTGAGTACGAAAAATGGGGAGATTATTGCATCCCATGAATATAACTCCTCACCTATCATAATCTGTGTATTGAACTTCCTGGAGAACCTCTGCATACTCCCTATGGTGGAATTTGATGCAATTCTTGGCATGGATTGGCTTTCCTTATATAGAGCCAACATAAATTTCCGTGAGAGAGAAATCACTTTCCATGTGGAGAATCGACCCCCGACTCTTTACAAGTGCAAGGAGGTAGATGAATCTTCTTTAGCTCCATCATCTCAAGAGTGGATATTACTACCCTATGAGCACACGTATCTGGATTAGATGATTGAGTCCAAGGAAGAAACCATCCTTGAAGACATGCCTATTGTGAGGGAATTTGCTAAAGTGTTTCCTGAGGAATTTCCTGGTCTTCCTCCTAGAAGAGATGTTGAATTCTCAATTGAACTTATACCATGGTCATTGCCAATATCCAAAACTCCGTATAGAATGGCTGTTGTGGAGCTTGAAGAGTTGAAGAAACAAATACAGGAGAATCTGGATAAAGGGTTTATATGCCCAAGTGCTTCACCATGGGGTGCACCCGTCCTCTTCGTCAAGAAGAAGGATGGGTCAATGCGCCTTTTCATTGATTATCATGAGCTCAAAAAAATCATGATAAATAACAAGTATCCTCTCCCACGAATTGATTACTTGTTTGATCAGATGTGTGGAGCACAATACTTATCCAAGGTGGATTTGCGGTTGGAATATTATCAAATAAGGGTGAAGAAGGAAGATATTCCCAAGAATGCTTTTTGTACAAGATACGGGACCTATGAATTCATAGTAATGCCTTTCGAACTCACTAATGCTCCAGAAATATTCAGGGACTTCATGAATAGAGTCTTTAGAGATTACCTTAACAAATTTGTGGTAGTCTTTATAGATGATATTCTGATATACTCCAAAACCCAAGAGGATCATGAAGAGAATCTGAGAACTGTACTAGAGAGCTTGCAGAAGGAGAATCTCTATGCCAAGTACAACAAGTGTGAGTTCTTATTGAAGGAGGTATCATTCTTGGGTCATATCATCACAAGCAATGAGATATCTGTGGATCCCTCCAAAATAGATGCAATTGGGGGATGGCCGAGGCCAACATCAGTAACAGATATCCATAGTTTCTTGGGGTTAGATTGATATTATCGACGATTTGTGTGAAATTTCTCACGATTTTACAATCCTCTTACTAAGATAACTCGGAAGGGAGTAAGGTTTTCTTGGAGTGATGAATGTGAATAAAGCTTCAAGGAGTTGAAAAGGAGGATTATCACTGCGACCATGCTCAATTTACCCACAAGTGGAGAACTTTTCATGGTATTCAGTGATGCTTCGAAGAAGGGCCTGAGATGCGTGTTGATGCAAAATGAAAAAGTCATTACCTATGATTCAAGTCAATTGAAAGTTCATGAACAGAACTATCCAACACATGACCTTGATTTGGCTGTAGTGATATTCTCTTTGAAAATTTTGCGGCATTATCTCTTTGGGGAGAAGTGTGAAATATATACGGACCAAAAAATCCTCAATTACATATTCACATAGAAAGAGTTGAAGATGCGCCAATGAATATGGTTAGAGTTGATCAAAGACTATGACTGCTCAATCCATTACCACCCTGGGAAAGCGAACAATGTGGTGAATGCTCTAAGTAGAAAGGACCCATCAATTCTATCATTGATGAGAATTGAAAAGGATCCAATATTCTTATATTTGATGAGGATGGACATGGGAATCATAAAGAGGGGAACATAATCAATCCTATCACAAATGATTTCTCAACCGTCACTTTTGGAAAGGTTAAAGGATTCTCAAAAGGATGATGTGGGAATTCAAGAAAAAGTGGAAGCTATCGGAAAAGGGAAATCCTCAGAGTTTAATGTTAATGAAGAAGGAATTGTGATATTTGGGAAAATACTATGTGTTACATCAAGTATGAAGCTGAAGAATGAACTTTTGGATGATCCACATAGTTTAAATTTCTCTATTCACCTAAGAAATACAAATATGTATCGAGATCTCTGAGAGAATTATTGGTGGGATAATATGAAGAAGGAGATTTCTGAATATACATCAAAGTACCTGGTGTGTCAGCAAGTGAAGGTAGATAGGTAGAAGTCTAAGGGGATGATGCAAACATTTCCCGTACCAGAATGGAAATGAGAGAACATCACCATGGACTTTGTCATCGGACTTCCGAAGACATCCAAAGGCAATAATGCAATCTGGGTTGTTGTGGATCATCTTACAAAGTCTGTACACTTCATTTCTATTCGAGAGGATTTCTCATTGGATCAACTGGCATAGATATATATCAAGGAAGTGGTAAGGATGCATGGGGAACCACTATCTATTGTGTTTGATTGAGATCCAAGATTCACCTCTAATTTTTGGAAGAGTCTTCAACATGCTCTGAATACTGAACTGAACTTCAGTACAACCTATCATCCTCAAACTGATGGCCAATCCAAGAAGAATATATAAACACTTGAGGAAATGTTGAGAGCATGCTCAATGGACTTTAAAGGAGGATGGGATCAACATATTCCTCTAGTTGAGTTATCTTATAATAACAGTTTCCACTCGAGCATCCAAATGGAACCATATGAAGCCCTTTATGGGAAAAGGTGTAGAACACCAGTATGTTGGGATGAGGTCGGTGAGCATAAGCTTCTTGGACCAGAAATGGTCGAAGAAATGGGGGAGAAGGTGAAAACCATTTAGCAGCATATCAAGGCAGCCCAAAGTCGACATAAGATTTATGCAGATAACCATTGACGAGACCTTGGGTTTAAAGTTGGAGACATGGTATTTATACACATATCTCCATGGAAGAAGGTCATGAGGTTTGGAAATAAATGAAAGTTAAGTCCAAGGTACATCGGCCCCTTAGAGATTCATGATCATGTTGGGGTTGTGGCCTATTGAATAGCACTTCCACCTACCATGGCCAAAGTACATGATTTTTTTCATGTATCCCTCTTAAAGAAGTACATACCGAACCCGTCACATGTACTCTCTTTAGAGATGGTATAGTTAGAGGATGATCTATCTTATGAGGAGCAACCAATGAAGATATTAGACCATAGAGAAAAAGTTATATGAAATAAGACAATTCCCCTAATCAAGGTGTTGTGGTGAAACCACAAGTTTGAAGAAGCGACATGGGAATAAGAGGAAGTGATGAAGCAGAGTTACCCGCATTTGTTTTAGTGTGGGAAAAGGAAATTTCGAGGGTGAAATTTCTTAAGGGGGGAAGATTGTAACGACCCAAACATTCATTAATGGAAAACCCCCTTGATCTAATTAAATGTATCTTTATATAAAATGTTTATATAAAATGTCAACTTCTTTGGTTTTATGTTAATAATTTTTACTGTTTCTAATATAGTCTTTGAACAGTGATCACATGATTTGTATAAATATAGGGCTTTAACGAATCCAATTTACTCAGACAAAGGAAGTGATGACCTCATCCTGTAGACGTGCCCCATACGAAGCCCATTTGTCAGAACTTGGAAAAGAGGTGACGTCATTGGGCTTCTCTCTTGACCAATCCCAAGCCGAGATTCAACATGTTAAGCTCGAGCGAGACTACCTACAAGAGAAGTGGAAGTTGATAGAGATGACCACCTGGGTAATGTTATCCGAGCCACCCCAAGAGTCAGTCACCATCACACACCTTACTCTTCGGTCTTATGCAGGTGTTATAAGGGGTTATGTAACAATACCTTAGCACTATGGTTATGTATATTATTTTTGTATATAATAATGAATATATTTTCATGTTATTTTTGTTACCTTGTAAATAGTTTTTAAAGCTCAAATAGTGTTTTTAGTTAATATTCAACTAAGAAATCTATTTTGATGAATTAATGGATTTTTGTTTTAAATAATATTTTAATAAAATATTATTATTATTATTAAATTAATTTTTATTAAATATAAATGATCGTATAATTTTATGAATGCAATTGTAATTTTTATTAAGGTTGAAAGCCATTTTTGTCAAAACCCGTGAATTTTTTATAAATGTCAGTTTCTATTTTAAAAGAGAAAATTAACATATTTATAAAATTATTTAGATAAAATAAATATTATTTCTGGAATCAGGATGTTGAAATTATCCAATGGTGAATTTTTCATAATTTTTTTGAGACAGTCAAATTTTTGGGTAAAAATTAAATACCGTTTAAATATATAATGTGTTTTATGACATCATAATGACCCAATAGTGATGTAATAAAATACTATAAGCCTTATGTTAGGACATTATATATTTTACTATTAAAATAATTTGATTTTGGGTTTGTTTGACTTATTTTACAAAGCATTAATGGACCCTTCATGGTTTATTAAACATCTTGTCTTTTTAAATTGTTTTCCTTGGGAGTGTGACTCACCTCCACATAAGAAGCCCAATTATTTTAAGAATTTAGGACTTTTGAATTGTAAAATATTGTTTTCCACTCCCCTTTGAAAAAAACATGGGCAAAACCATGGTCTGGTTTGTGGTTTGAATTAATTTAAAGCGAGGTGTCCCAACCCTAAATAATAAAGAATTCCCTCATATTTCCTATATAAACCCACCCATGATCCCACTTTAACCTCAATTAAATCCTTTTGAGTTCGTTAAAACTCTACCCTAATATCCCTAGAATCCTCCCAAGGCCCCCCAAGCTCCCAAGAAGCCTCTCTCAAGCCTCTCTCAATCCTTTGGAAGCACACTTCCATGTAAGGGTTTTTTCTTCCTTTCTAATTTTTGTCCAATTTTCTTAATGTTGTTATGCCCTTTTAATTTAAATTATAAATGTTGGGGTATGGTTTTGAACCTCCCCCATACTGACCTCTTTATGTTTTAATTATGAGAGACCCCTTTCTCTATCAGCAAATTCCTTTCATGTACACTCGTTACTATGCCAAAATTCAGTGAGGGATTTCTCTCTCTTCTTTTACATCCAAGTAATACTTTTGTATTATGCATAAAAATTACATTAAAATTATTGGGACATGTATATATATAAACCCATTATTGTAAATTTCATGTACATATTATGAGACACCCCTTTCTCTCTCATCAACCTTTTTTATGAATTCTTACGTCACGTCGTTACGCTGTTGAAAATTGCACCGATTTTCCAAGCCAACGTCATTGTGTAGTGAATACCATGTCTATTTCTCTATCAAGGGTATTAAACTTTATGAACATTTACTTATGTTTTAAATATTTTCATGTATGTATTCCACATTCCTTTATCATGGAATAAATGATGATGTTTTATGAATCCATGTTATATGATCCATGTGGCACACTTATGCATGAAATGAAATGTTTAAGAAGGGTGCACCCTTATAGTACTCCAATGCATTGGGTAAAGTATAGTATCATGATACATCATGTGAAATTGGTGTTGAATCATGATAATTCAAGTGAAAGGAGGTTTTAATCGTGCTTCATGTGCAATAAGGATTTACTCATGCTTCATGTGAAATAAGCCTTGGATCATGCTAATTCCATGTTAAGTGTTGTTGCCACGTTTCCATGTTATGATTATCATGATTTATCATGACCTTATGTTTATAATTCTCTTGTGATCTATTGATATGCCGATTGTCTAACATGTATTTTATTCCTCATTTTATTCCATGATTATTCCCTTACCGGGCTTTATAGCTCACCCTTTTCTTATGCATGTCCTCAGGTTATCCCATGCAATGCTAAGTATGAGGGAATGTAGTGGTAATGTAAATGAAGTTTTCAATAAAGATGTTTTATTTCATGTTTCAAGTTGTTATGTAATGTTCCTAAGCCCCAAATACACTAGACCTCTATATCTTCCATCTTGTGTCAAGTGAAGGTTCTATGTAATAAATCAGGTTTAAGTTTGTAATAAAAGAAGGGTTGTCATACTATCCTTTTGAAATTGTTAATATTATAAAAAATGGTAGCATGAAATATTCACTATTAATGGGAACATACTGAATAAATTCAATATAAACTTTCCACAATATCCAGTGGAGGTGATCACACTCCACCAACCTATTTATCACTGAATACAATTAGGTTTTACCTTTCCTTGCTACTTAGATGTTTCTATAGTTCAACTTAAAATCTTGTCACATGTTAAATACATTCTAATTCATTGAGTATACTATATAATTTAAGTGTATGAGAGGTAACCTTATAGACTAGGATCTTTATTTTAGGAATTTTCAATTTTTTCATGTTCCTTTTCAATTTTTTTTGTATTTTTGAAACATTTTTACATGTTTATTTTTATTTTTAGTAAGTTTTTAAAACTATAAAATTAACAGGAATACCCTTAAAAAATTTTAATCTAAGACTGTATTGATAAACTGATTTAACCAATTCACTCACCTTATATTAATGATGAAATAAAATTATTTTCAAATTTTAAGTGAAGGAAATTATTGCAAAGCCGAAAGATTTTTGAATCACATGGAATGAAATAACGACTTTTATATTTATCACTTACAAAATAGGCTTCAAAAATAACTATTTTACATCTTCTTTATAATGAATTTTTTCTTGAGAAAACTAATAAAATCTTTAATAACTAAAAATTTATAAGTAGTCTTGTCAAAACCTTATATAATTCAAGGACCGTGTGCTAAAATGATCAAAACATTATTTTTATTTTAAGACCCCTTTTCAATGAAATATATTTTCAAGACTAACTTGACATTTAATCCTTATATCCCTTAGAATAAATAAATTAGTTTTTTAGGTAGCTACATTATAAGAAAAATATCTAGAAAATGATTCATGATTTAGGTTGAATTCAAGTGTAGGGGAAGGGAGAAAATGAGTGAGAACAATCTGTTGGGAAACATCAATTTGAATTCAAAGATGGAGGTGATTCAACTTTTATATTTATATTTTTCAGAAAAAATAATGTTGGTAAGAGTGAAAAAATTATCATGATTTCATACAAGGCTATCCAAGAAAGTAAACCACTATTTTAAAGTCAAATTACTCATCTTTCTCCCCAAAATCCAAATATGCACTAAATTCCAGATTTAGAGAAGCATGGATATAATTTATTAAAGGAGAGAAATGAGGGAATAAATTGATGATGATTTTTAATTTATAAATAGTATTTAATTAACATTAATATAAGTAAGAGTTTAGAGGCCACTTAGAACTAGAACCTTCTTAAAAGCCTGAATTATATGAATCCCATTTAGGAAAATATGTTTGGAAAGTACTGCTATTTCTTTCTAAAGAGACCGAAAATGTATCATAAGGGTGTAAAATACTTACCAAATAGGGGAAATACATATCTAAAATATTCTAATGAAATTATTAAGTCCTTATCTACCTTCAATATCATAAATTAATTAAAAAATATTTTTTTTAAAACATGGTGAAGGTAATATAGAGATGAATGTTTGCTAATGTTGAATTGATGAAAGGTGTTGGTTATACTTATATAATTCAAATAAAGTAACACGAGTTAGTGAAAGATTAGTATGAGGATGAATTAATTCTTATAATAAAATAAAAACCATACATAGATCTTAAATGTGGATCCAAACCTCTAAAATATACTTTAGAATATTTTCACAATAAGAACCACCGACCTTTAGCCTCAAAACATTCTTGATTAAACCCTAATGACATAAAAAATACTTTACTCATTGGATGGAGATAAATAAATCCATCAAGCATATGGTGAAACATGTATGAATGTGTAATGATAAAAACCTATCTTAAAAATCATACTTAAGTTTTGAGTGAAATATTTTCAAGAAGGTATATATCAGTGTAAATCAGAGGATAGAAGAAGTGATAATTAATTGAATAAACTTAATTAAGAAAATGGAATCAAAATCCTTAAATAATAATGATAATAATATAGAATATAGTGTTGAAAAATAGAATTTACATTGTATCATGTTTTAATTTTATTTTAGTTATCTTTTTAAAATTCATTTTTCTATTTATAGAAATCATCTTACTAAATTGTTCTTGTACTTTAACAAATGTAGAAAATTTTCCTTTCAAGACAACTACCGCCTTCTAAGTTTGTCAATTTATTTCTATTTATAAATCTATACAAACTTTATTATTTGAGAATGAAGATTAACTCCTTGGTCTATTATTTTCCTCCTTTTAATTTTCTCACTCTTTATCAACTTTAGACATGCAATATAAAACCAATTTTGTTCTCCTTTCCCAATCTTCATCATTCTTATACATAAAATAATTATTTATTTCATTACCATTTCTTAAATTCTCATTTTTTTAGTCATTCTATCTCTTTACAATTAGAACATGAATAAAAAAAATTTATATTTCTTTTTCTCTTTAACCGTCCTTTTATTTTAATTTTTCAACTTAACATATTTATCATTAAGTTTTTCAAACTAATTTATAGATTTCAAAGTAACATCATGTAATATTTAATTATCCTTTTTAAATTCATTATAACAAGTGATTTTAGATTCTATTTCTTCATAAGTACTTTAATCTAACTCAAAATTTGTTTTATAATAAGAATTTATAGTAACACAAACAAAATTTAATAATTGTGAAAAAATGATTTAGGTACCTCATTATGTGTATCCATAAAATCAATATTACCTATTTGTGTCTCAATTTTTGATTCCCCACTAATTGAATCCGACTCATAGGTACAACTCGAACCAACATGATAATATTTCTTTATATCCTTATAGTATTACTTTTCCTTACATTCCTTATTTAATTTTGTACAATTTTATTTGATGTTTCTTGTATTACTACATTTATAGAATGTTAATTGTGAAGAATTTTTTGTTTTAATTGAATTAGATTTCCCTTTGAATCCCCTCTTATAATTGTTTAATCTTTCTTCCTTTGAACTTTTTTCCTTATTCAGTAGGTCTTTCAATAATTTATCCATTTGATTCAAATCATTTTCATTTTTACTACTAGAGGATGTTGTACTTTCATTATAAGAGTTATAATAATTATACTTAGAATATTTAAATGACACCCCATTATTTTTGAAAACAAATTCACTATCATTTCTCTTTAACTATGAATTTTATTGAAGAAGATATCCAATAAGTTCATCCATAGTATACTGGGTGAAATCCTTTCTTTATTCGATTAAAACTTTATTTTAGTTTCATTTATTATGAAATTGTCAAAGTATTCTCTTAATAATTACTTCATTATTAAAATTTTCTTAGAGAACAACCATGAAATTCATTATATTAGTAAATTAGTTGTACATCTCAATAATTTTCTCATTATCATACATTATGAATTCCTAAAATTCTACATGATGTATTTCTAATTTGGTTTTCTACAACTTATTAGTTCCATTATGAGTGAATTTTAAATTCATAAAAATTTCATAAGAAATGTTTCATGATGAAATATTACTATACATGTTTCTACTTAATACACAGTAAAGTAAATGCATGATTTTATAATCTAGGACATACTTGGAAGAAATATTTCAAGTTAGTTTATCCAAATATACTTCATGTAATTTATAAGTTTTAATCATGATAATACAATATTCAATTACAATATTCCTAAAAATATACATCCATATGATCCTTCCAATATACATAATCACTCCCATTAAAGTGAGGTAGCCGAAGATAATGTATAAGTTTTGTTTCCTAGCTTTCCATTAAAATTAAAATGATCTTTCCATATACTATTAGGTTTATAATAGTTTTAGAACAATAAAAATAATAAATTAGAACTTAACCAATCTAAAAGAGATAGAGAGTATCAGAATAAATAATATAACATAAACTAACCTTTAAGGAACCTCCTATGATACCAATTTTTGGAAAGAGTTATAAAAGGAAAGATGGACTAGAGGGGGTCAATAGTCCTTTTAAAATTTTAAAATTTATTATTAAATTATCATAGAATTATTTATAAAAAACAAAATAATAGATGAATGTGAGTGATATGTTCAAAAAGATAAGTAGGGGAATAAAAATAAACTACAATAACACCCATTTTTTTATATTAGTTTGGTTCATACTAAACCTAATCTAATCTTCAATACCCTAAACTCAGTGAGAGGACTGGTACTCACTAAAATAAAGAGAGAAGAAGTATTTTATAGGTGCATAATTAACCTAGTCTATTATAGAATATTCTAGAAATTTCTTAAATTTTTTGAGAATATAAATAACCCAGTATATTCTAATGAAAGACCAAACCTTTACTACCTTTTTTAGATAATAGTAAAAAATCGGTCTATTTTAAGGACATACCAAACCTATTAATTCCTTTCAAAAAGGGGAAAACATAACTTAAGTTATCTAAATTTTAATTTAGGTGATCATAACTAAAAAATAATTTTTTAATGGAGGTATAACCATATGTGAACTATGAATTACAAACACTTCCATAAAAAATAAAACTAACTGGACAACTAGAATAAGCCAATGAAGAAGGTTTGTGTGGAGTAGTGATCTTCAACCCTTTATGAATTGATTCAGAATAGGTAAATCTTGAGAAACCAATAATTCCTTAGTAAATTAACATCACTGAATAAATTTTGTTCTCAATGTATTATTTTTCTCTATCCACTGCTTGACTTAGCCTTTATTTATAGATACACCCCTAACAACCACTATTCTTCAACATAAATCCCATGAATCTTCTCTGTGTGGGTGTTTAATAATTCTTCATCATATATTTAAAATCAATGGTTTTAAAATATGAATGGAAACATATTACCATTTCCTGTATTTTGAATATCGTGCTCAATTTCAACATTTAATCCCTGTGAATGTTCTCATAGTTTCGTTGCATTGAGGACCTGTTGTAGTTAGAACATGATAGATTCTGCTACCATCAATCGATATTATTTAAAGGTATTTATATAGATCACATAAGGGTAAAACGAAATTTTCATAGGCTATGTAAGGGTAATATGTACACTACATCAAGGTAGCTCATATTTTATAAATCATGCATAAAGGTAATCCATAAAATATATTTTATACATGTGGTGTAAAGGTAAACTTATGTAAGGGTAAGGAACAACCATGCTTAAAGGTAAACTCTTATTTCCAATGGTTATGTAAGAGTAACTTCTGATTTTGGCTGTTTCATAAAGTTAAATACCTAGTCACGTAAGGGTCATCCCATGTTTTACTTTGTTGTGTGAGTCTAATGTGTACCTCACTTAATGGTACCGACCCACTTAAGGGTATCGACTCACATAAGGGTATTTATGTAAGGGTACCAACTCACATAAGGGTACTTATGAAAGGGTAAAGGTGAATTTCCTTTACCTATGTAAAGGTTATCCAATATTACATAATGGTCATAAGAAAAACATTAAGCTTACATATGGGTAGTATAGAATTCATGTAAATGTAAAGAGGAACTAATAAATTTTATGTAAGGGTGATAATAGGCTTATATAAGGGTACACCCAAAGTTTTGTAAGGGCAGAAACAAATATGTAAGGGTAACATGCAATTAATATATGTTATATAATGGTAAACCAAAAGTTATGTAAGGGTAAAGAGGAATTTATAAGGCTTACATAAAGGTAATGAAAAGTTTATAAAACACACGTAAGGGTAAAACCAATCTTACATAATGTTAAAAAATAACTTATATAAGGGTAATAAAAAAATTAAAATTCATATGTAAGGATAAATAAAATAATTTGAAAATATAATTTTCACAATATTTAAAAAATAATAATTATAAAGAATAATAAGAATAACAAGAGTAAATAATGAACAATTAAAAAATAAATAAATTCAAAAAATTTATTATCCAAAACAATAATCCATGTTTAAAAAAAAATAACACATGTAGCAAGATGTTCACATTTAAATAGAGTGTACATAATATAATACACGTGATAAAAACTTTAAATCAAATGATCATGTAATGAAATAACACCAATGATGTTAAACACAAAAAATAATTTTACAAAACTAAAATTAAAACATGTAATAAAATTAAAATATCCAATTTATAATGAATTTAATAAAGTGATGTATATTAAAATTAGGATTCTTCAACTAAATTTAAACTCTAATTCCCATAATAAAAAAACAATTTCTAATAAAATTTGAATAATAAAATGAGAGGAAGTTTTCAATTTATCAAAACAATAAAACTCAATTTACCAAAAATCTTAGTGTATCAACACTAACCAATCACTTGGTTCTTCTTGATATAATCCTACTATACTTAAGGAATATGTAATGTCTAGATAATACATAGAATAACATAAATGAATGACCCAATCACTAATGCTGTAATGTCCCAAAAATTCCATGTAATTTTTTTGAAAATTTTGTGGGATTATTTCGAGACTAGGCACTCAACTAGCACGTGATTTCAAAACCTGGTGAGCTTAGAATAAATGTTCCAACTTTTTTTAGTTTTTTTAATATAGTTTTCATGCATAGTTTTGAAAAATTCTAAATTGGTGGTTGGATTAAAAATCTGAGGGCACCATTGCGTCAGGAACAACGACTTTACCCAAGGAAGGATTTATCCTCGACCGACATGGTTCGATAGAAAAAGTTAATTTTCAGAAATTTTAAGGAAAAATAAAATAAACTTAAAATGTTTATTTTATTCAAAAAAAATTCTCTGCAAAACAGTGATGAGGCAACTGTTTAATTTCATAAATCAAACAACATAATGATGAAGCAACTTAGCATAATAGAAATGCTGAAATACATTTCATCAATTAATATCCTAACATGGATATGGGATTATTTCTATGATCTAGGAGTTTTTTTTAGAGGATTTAGAGGATTTTAACTGGAGAATGATGAAGGACAATGAAAAATATTTTAACCTTCATCCTCATTCAAAGGATCGCCAACGATATCGGTAGACTGCTGATCAAGGATCGATGAATGATGGCATGTGACTCCATTCTTCATCGATTAATGATTCGATTCTAGGTAAGGATTTTTTTATAAAGTGATTAGTTTTTCTTAGTTATTTCCTTCTAAACAACGAACACAGATCAACTCACTAACAAGTTGATCTATGGGTCGATCATTCTTACAGGTTTGGGAATTATATTGTGGGATCTGATTTGGGGTTTTTTCATGTTTCAATACAATCTATGCTTAGAGATTGATAGTATACCTTTTCCCCCTGATTAAATTTCTAACATGGATGGATCGGGTCCGACATGAACATGAACCAAATCCTTCTTATTGGGTGTTATTTTTGATCTCTCTCTTCCTTCTCACGTTCATTGTCGATGGACCCCAATGGTCACATTAGACTCTTGCCGAGAGGTTCTAAACGTGGTTGAACACCTGGATCGATGATGAGACGGATTAGAGCACATAACAGTGGATACTACGACCCAAGGATCACAATGGAACTTCTGAATCAAAAAACAGACTACCGAAGCAAGTCCGGTGGCCCGCGGAAGAACCCACCAGCGGTTTACCGCAGCGACTAAGGAGGCCTGTGACATCCGCCGTGGGTGTTGAGCTGAGGCCGTCAGAAGGTGGCTGGTGATAGTGTGGGTGGACGTCGCAGCCATACCGCATCACACAACTAGAGGGCCATGGTAAAAATGGACCAAGATGGCATACCTCGTGTTGGAAGACCCCATGATAGTGGACCCCGCAATAACAGAACCCACGACATGGTTTGGAGACGCAACACCTACCACATCTTGGGCGGATCAGAATGACCCGCTCAGGTGGGCCGGGTTGGACAGGTAGGCTGGCCTCGGGCCGGCCCCAACACCTTGGGCTAGGTCGACCCAGTGGGTTGGGTCGTCGGACCTCGGACTGGGTCGGGTCGGGTTAGTCTGATCGGGTCAGACTAGACCCGGACCCCACCGACCCCTTTTCACTAAAGGATCATAACTTCAAAACTATACATCTGATTGATGATCTGTTTGTAGAATTGATATTCCCACAACAAGGTGGTCCTTTTTATATACAATAAGTAGGATTTAGTAGAAGTTGAAATATGAACAATGACTTGAGGAGTAGATCCTCTCGGAATCAAGTGTGCTACGAGCGGGAATCCAGCGGTTGGCTTTGATGAGAAGACTATGATTAGAGGATATAGGTGACCCAATAGGCCTAGGTGATGAGTGGGTCTAGATGATCCAGTGATGAGTGGGTCTAGGTGACCCAATGATGAGCAGGTCTAGGTGACATAGTGACGGGTGGGTCTCAGTGACCTAGTAGACCTAAGTGATGAGTGGGTCTAGGTGACCCAATAGACCTAAGTTACTCATCGGGGATGAGTGCTTCAGAAACTCAAGGTGTACAATGTTAGTAATGATAGTATTTTTTTCCATTCTTTAGATTGTACCTGCGTGAACTGACAACACTTTGTGCATACTTTCCTTTGTGGTATTACCTTTGTGTTTTGGGGTCCTTACTGAGTATTGTGGTATTCACCCCTGTATAGGATATGGCCACATGTATTGTGTCTTGTGTAGATGATAGATGCTTTGATATAGACCTTGGTTATTTCGTGACCAGGAGGTTCTTAGTGAGATTCGAAAGAGGAGGCGTACTTCTACAGATTCTGGCGGTAGTCCCTTAACTTACCCTTCAGGTAGGGTTTACCACAAACAAACTTCAAGATCTTGTAATTGTATTTTTTTGGGCTTGTATTCTAGACTATTTACTTTTAGTTTTGTACTATTAATCTCAGTGTTTGTCTTAGTGGAATGCATGTTTACTTTTCACCATTGTGGGTTGGGGATGTGTGTGTGCGTGCATACATATATTTAGGAAAATTCCTCCCACTATCAGGATAATGCCTTTAGTGCTAGTCGCTATCCCCTAGCCTTTGGGAGGTGGGCTTGGGGTAGTCACAACATGGACCCTGGGGGATGGGTTGTGATAGAGTGGTATTAGAGGAGGCCAGTTCTTCCTTAAGTACTAGGAGTCTATGTTTTGTTTTGGGGCAACAATGTTGAATGTTTCAATTTTTATTTTCAGACTCGGAGAGTCCAGTGTTTGTGTGGTGACTGACATTTCCATACACCAGAACCCTGAATTCTGGTTTTTGACTTGGTACATGAAAAAACTAGTTTCATACATCATATAGAAATTTAGAGTGTTCTCATGTTCTTCTTGAGTCAGATTCAGCTCACCGGATCTAATCTATTGATTGTGGTTCATCTTGATCTATTTCAGGATTCCTCCACGCAGATAGCCAACCAGGATTTCAATGTGTGACTATGAGGATGATACTCCAGTGATGAGGCATCGGTATGAGGACTAGTACTAGAGGTGTCCCCACTAGGTGGTTGACCAGTTTTACCACCACCCATCAATCAGTAGTTTCTACCAGTGTTACTAATAGAGGACGCACACAGACTCAGTGCCTTACACAAGTTATAGAGGTAGAGACCTCCAAGGTTTAGGGGTGAGACTGACCCTTATGTAGCTAAGTATTGGATTGAGGTGGTTATGTGAGTCTTACATCTAGTGAGGATGCCTCTCGACCAGATGGTGATATTAGCCACGAGCCTTCTTCAGGGCTCAGAAGAAAGATGGTGGAGCTTGACGATCCTGATTCATGATGAGGCGACCCTCACATGGATTGATTTTGAGTTTCTCTTCAAGGAGGAATTATTTCCAGAAACTCTATGCTTAGTATACATCCATGAGCTACTGCACCTATAATAGGGTAGCATGACAATAGTGGAGTACTCAGTGAGATTCACCGATCTTTCTCGCTACTCCACAGACATGGTGCAAGAACCATTCTTTAGGGCTTGATCTTTTGAGCAGTGACTACTTTGGGAGATTAGAGTGTCCATTTTATCACTTAGCATCCCTACTCAGGCTAGGGTGATAGAGAGATCTCTACTTGTGGAGTGATTTCTGACAAAGTAGGTGCCAGTAGCAGGAGCTACCAGTAGATACCAGGTGGAAGAGTCTTCAGTAGTGGGTAGCAGGTAGCAGACGTGGGGACCCAAGTGGGTCAAGCCTTTAAAAGGATAACCCTAGGACACAAGGTCAGTAGTATGAGGATCCCAGGTTAGAGGGAGTCATTAGAGGAGCAGGGTGTGCTACGCATGCGGCAGACATGGACACATGGCTCGTGACTGCCCAACTCACTGTACAGACGATCAAAAGATGGTTGAGGGACCACTGAGGCAAAGGCAGAGGATCAAACAGGGTGGTACGTAGGGAGGCATATGTGGTAGGGGAGTAGGAAGAGTGTATGATAGTGGGAGTAGGTTCTAGTTACTACCTCCACCACTCCCAGGTGTTCCACCATGGGCTTTAGGAGTAGGTGGACATGGGCGGGCCCAACTTCAGGCGATGGAGGCCTATGATCCCCATGCTCTAGAGATTATTAGAGTTAGATCTATGTATTATATACCTTATCTAAAGTTATTATAGAAATAGGTTCCAATCACTCTTTTCTTTCCATAGACTTAGAGCTCAGAGATTCTGATAGAGCTGTTGGCTCGATCCTTACGATTAGAGATGCCTACAAGAGGGGATTTTATGATCACACACTGGTGCCGATAGTGTGAGATTACTCATGGAGGTGAGAGAATTAGTTGGGATCTCCTAGTAGTGGTGTAAAGGCATTATGATGTCATCCTAGGTATGGAATGGTTATCTACAGTCCTTGATCATTTTTATTTTTTTAGGTGCAGAGTGCGGTGTGTCCGCAGAGATGGAACTAGGTTTTCCTTTACCAGTGAAAAAGGAATGCTTGCAGCACAAGATAGACTTTCTCAATGGAGGGTGTATCCGATAACCTCAATAGTTGTATAGAATTACCCTCGGTGCTATGGATGAGAGGAGTCCTAAATTTCCTACAATGGTGGATGAGTATGAGGACATATTTCCTGAGGATGTTTCAGGATTACCTACTCGTAGGGAGGTTGAATTTTGAATTGATCTGTACCTTGGGAAGGCACCGATATCCACACTTTTATATCAGATGGCTCATGTGGAGCTTCGTGAGTTGTGGTTATAACTAGAGGACATACAGAGGAAGGTCTTTGTAAGGCCTAATGTTTCACCTCATGTGGCCCTAGTTCTGTTTTCCAAGAAGGCAGACAGGATATTGAGACTATGTGTGAACTATCGACACCTGAATCAGGTTATCGTAAAGAACAAATATACACTATTGAGAATCGATAACCTCTTCGACCAACTGAATAGAGAGAGGTGGTTCTCAAAGATAGACCTCAGGTTTGGATATCATTAGCTTCATTTACAGGACAAGGATATACCAAAAAAACCTTTAGATGTCGGTATAGCCACTATGAGATCTTGGTAATTCCATTTGGCATGACCAATTCCCCATTAGTGTTCATGGGACTCATGAACAAGATCTTCCAGCCTTATCTTTATTAGTTCATTGTGGTCTTTATTGATGACATCCTAGTGTACTCAGCATCTGAGGAAGAGTATGGGATACACCTGAGTAAGGTACCGGATATTCTATGAGAGCACCAAATTTAAGGGAAGCTCTCAAAGTGTCAGTTCTAGATTGGGAGGTCCACTTTATGGGACACATCATTTCAGAGGCTAGAGGTGCAGTGTAATCGGTGAAGATAGAGGCAGTTCTTTCTTAGGAGCCACCTAGGAACAAGAATGAGGTGCATAGTTTCTTGGGTTTGGTTGGGTACTATAGAAGGTTAGTGCTCAACTTTTCCAGGACAACAACACCCTTATCAACTTTGACATAGAAGGGACAACCCTTCAAGTGGATGGAGAAGTTCCAACAGAGTTTCTAGGATTTGAGATAGATATTGATGAGTGCACCCATCTTGATATTTCTAGAGGAGGGAGTGAGGTATGTAGTGTTCTGTGATACATCAGGGACTGGACTAGGTTGTGTCTTGATGCAGGAGAAAGTGTGATTGCCTATGGTTCATGATAGTTGAGGTGAAATGAGTAGAACTAAGTGACCCCCAATCTTGATCTAGTAGTAGTGGTATTCTATTTGAAGATGTGGATACACTACTTGATGGGTGAGCAGTTTACTATCTACTTCGACCACAAAAGTATCATGTATATCTTCTCCCAGAAGGACCCGAACTTGAGGTAGCAGTGGTGGCTAGATTTCCTCCAGGACTATGACTTCAATATTGTCTATACTCTTAGGAAGGGTAATGTGGTGGCAGATGCACTCAGCATGAGAACAATGTTGTAGTTACTGAGTGAGGCATTAGAGAAGTTATCCAATATATAGATATCCTTTGTAGATGGTGATGGAAAAACTTACATTCAATCTATGGTTGTCACTCCCCAACTCTTGCAGCGAGTTAGGGAGGCACAACTTGGGGATGTCAATTGAGAGGATTGAAATGCTCAGTTATCCACAGGGAAATACCCTGATGGATATTCGATAGGTGGGGATCATGTCATACTTTTTAAAGGGTTCTCTATTGTACTAGTGGCGCTGTGAGAGGAGGTTCTGAGGGAGTTCCACACCTCCCCCTTGGCAGTGTATCCAAGAGTGGAAAATATGTATCAGGATCTCCAACATCAGTACTGGTGGCCGGGATGAAGAAGGTAGTGGTGGAGTTCATTTCTTGATGCCTCAATTGTCAGTAAGTGGAGGCAGAGAATCATGTTCCAATAGTCTTGGATCATCCACTCGAGGTACTAGAGTGGAAGAGAGATGGTATATAGATAGACTTTGTGACAGGTTTACCACACCTGTCCAAGGGACACGATACCATCTGGGTGATCGTTGATCGACTCACCAAGTCAGCCCACTTCCTACCCATATGAGATCAGGGTTCCATAGAGGGTTGGGATGCCTCTATGTTTAGGAGATAGTTCTAATTTATAGGGTGACTTCAATGATCGCTTCAGAACATGATGCTCACTTTACATCCCAGCTATATATGTGGATGCAAGAGGCATTTGGGACTCTACTATGTTTGAGCATGGAATTTCATCCCCAGATGGATGGCCAAACGGAGAGGACTATCCAGGTCTTGGAGGACATGCTTTGTGCTTGCATCCTAGACTTTGGTCGCAGTTGGGAGGACCATCATACATTGGTGGAGTTTGTGTAAAATAACATCTACCACTCCACCATTGGTATGACACTATTTGAGGCACTGTATGGGAGACCATGTAGATCACCATTATGCTGGACAGACCCAGGGGAGTCAGCACTCATGGGTCCAAAGTTGGTATGGGCCACCACTGAGATGGTGCAAATAGTTCAGGAGCATATGAGGACTACACAAAGTAGACAAAAATATTATGCTAATATGATATAGAGGCCCTTGGAGTTCGAGGAGGGAGAACATGTGTTCCTTCAGGTCTCACCTTGATGGGGATTTTAGATATTTGGCTAGGGTGTCAAGTTGTCTATGAGATTCATCCTCCCTTTCTAGATTCTGATCAGAGTTGGTGAGGTGGTGTACGACCTAGCTCCTCCCCCACAAATGCACTAGGTTCATGATGTCTTCCATGTGTCATATGGAAGGAGCTACATACCTGATTTATCACACATCTTCAACTGGGGAAAGTATGACATTAACGATGTAACGACGTTTATGAAGTTCTTGGTGGATATTGAGGATCGGTAGGAGCAGGTATTTCATGGGCGGTCGATTCCTCTGGTGCGTGTTTTTTGGTAGCATAAGAATCTCCAAGAGATCACTTGGGAGTGGGAGGCTTAGATTCATTCTCAATATCCCCATTTGTTTGTTTAACCCTTCTTTTGGATTTTGAGGATGTAAATCCCTAAGGTGGGAAGAATGTAATGTCTTGAAAATTCAATGTAATTTTTTTTGAAAATTTTATGGGATTATTTTGAGACTAGGTGCTCAGTCGGAACATGATTCCGAGGCCTGGAGAGTCCAAAATAAATGTTTGAACTTTTTTTAGTTTGTTTAAAATATCACGCATGCGTGGTTTTGACAACTTCTAAATGGGTGCTCGGATTAAAAATATGAGGACACCGTTGTGTTTGGAATGAACACTTTACCTAAGGAATAACCTAATATAGATTGGCATGGGTCGAGGTAAAAAGTTAATTTTCGGGCATTTTAAGGAAAAATAAAATATACTTAAAAGGTTTATTTTATTTGAATTTTTTTTGATACAATGTAGAGATAAGGCAACTATTTCATTTCATAAATGAAACAACATAACGACACGATGAATCAGCATACCAGAAACCTTGAAACACATTTCATCAATTAATAAACTAACATGAATGTGGGATTTTTTCCATGATCTAGAATTTTTTCTTGGAGGCTTTGGAGGATTTACGTCATCAAATGATGAACAATGAGGAACACTATTCTTCCCTTCCTCCTCCTTCAAAAGATCACCAATGATATCAGTGGATCAAAGGATCACCAATGATAAAAACAGACTGTGGATCAAGGATTGACGAACGATGGAGTGCAACTCCATTCTTTATTGACAAACGATCTGATTCTAGGTAAGAGGTTCTTTTCAAAAGCAATTAGTTTCTCCCTGTTCTTCCCTTCTAAATGAAGAATATGGATCACCTCACTAACATGTTGATTCGTAGTTCGATCATTCTTGAGGGTTTGGGAATTATATTGTAGGATCTAATTTGGGGATTTATTCATGTTTCTATGTGATCCATGCTTAGAGATTGATAATATATCTTTTTTTCCTTATTAAATTTCTAACACAGATGGATCGGGGCCAACATAAACAAGTTCTAAATCCATCCACTTGGGTTCTCTTTGTGATCTCTCTCTTCCTCCTCACGTTCTTCACCGACAAACCCCTGTGGTCGTGTCAGAATATTTCCAGGAGGTTCTAAATGTGGTTGAACCCCCATATAGATGGAAATATGGTTTAGAGCACACGACAATGGAGGCATCGACCCAAGGATTGTAGCAAAACTTCTAGATTAGAAAATGAACCACTGGGGCGAGTCCGGTGGCCCACAAAAGAACCCATTGGTGCATGATGATGGTGAAGGAGGGCCACAATATACATTGCGAGTGGTGAACAGAGGACGCCAATAGGAAATGTGGGTGAACATGGTAGTCAGGACATGTCGCATGACTGGAGGGCCGCAATACAACTGGACTACGGTGGCGGACCCCATAATGACCCGCAGGGTGGTTCGAAGACGTGACACATGTCGCGTGTTGGACAGATTAGACTGACCCTCTCTAGTTGGCCAGTTCGACCCCGTAGGTTAGATTTGGCAGGTCAGGTCGGGTTGTGTCAGTTTGACTAGGTCAAACCGGACCCAAACCCAACCGACCCCTTTTCACTAAAAGGCTCATAACTTCCAAACTATACGTCTGATTGAAGATCAGTTGTTGATGTTGGAACATTTACGACGAGGATGTCTATTTTATATACACTAAGTGGGATTTAGTGGTAGTTGAGATACGACCGATGGATTTTGAAGTTGATTCTCCCAGAATCATGCGTGCTACGAGCAGGAATCATGTGGATGATTGTGATAAGAAGATTACGACGAGCTGGTCTAGGTGACCCAATAGGTCTAGGTGAAAAGTGGGTCTAGGTGACCCAGTGACGAGTGTGTCCAGGTGACCCAGTGACTAGTAGGTCTAGGTGACCCAGCGATGAGCAGGTCTAGGTGACCCAGTAGGCCTAAGTGTTGAGCGGGTCTAGGTGACCCAACAGACCTAAGTGAATCATCAAGGATGAGTGATTCAACAATACAAGGTGTACAATGTTACAAATAATAGTCTTGATTTCATTTATTTTGATTATACTTGTGTGAGATGACATTACTTTGTGAATAATTTCCTTTGTGGTATTACCATTGTGTTTTGGGGTCCTTACTAAGTATTGTGTTACTCACCCCTGAACAGGCTTTGTTCACATGTTTCGTGTCTTGTGCAGATGAAAAATGCTTCGATAGAGACCTTGGTGGTTTAGGAACAGGTGGTTCTTAGTGAGATCTGACAGATGAGGTGTACTTCTATGACTTTATGTGGCACCCCCTTCAACTACCCTTTAGGTAGGGTTTACCATAGATGGACTTCAGGATCTTGTACTCATCTTTTTTTGGGATTGTATTCTGGACCATTTACTTTTAATTTTGTATTGTTACTCTCAGTGGTTTTCTTAGTGGCATGCATGTTTAGTTTTCATCCCTATGGGCTAGGGATGTGTGTGTGCGTGTGTACAGGTACTTGGGAAAATGCCTCCCACTTACGGGATAATTCTTTTAGCGCTAGTCACCAACCCCTGGCCTTTGGGAGGCGGGCATGGGGTAGTCACAACACAGGCCCCGGGGGACAGGTTGTGAAAGAAACGTATGGAATTATTTCCATCCTTTATCTATAATCATGTGTATGAGGACACATTTTCTTGGAAATATAAATTTCATGTGACACTGACGACAATCCCCTCTTAGAATGTTCCCTAAAAAATCTCTTCATTATCTTGTTAATATATGTACTTTTACTTAGACCAAATATTCTATTGGATCTATCATGATGAATCTTGGTCCCAAGAATATATGTTGTTTCACCTAATTCCTTCATAGAGAAGCATGCATTTAACTATGATTTAACAGACTATAAGACTTGTATTTTGTTTACAATAAGTTTTATGTAATCGATATAAACTATCATGAAAACAACCACACTCCCACTAAAATACTTATAGACACAAGTCTCATATTCGTTCTTTATAAAACAAAATTATGTTATGGATTCATCAAATTGAAAGTTCCATTTCCTGGATGTTTTCTTTAATCAATATATATATATTTTTAATTTTAATACCTTGTTGGAATCCTTTGTATTTATAAACCATTTAGGTTTTTTTGAAATTTTCCATTAATGAAGGCTATTTTGACATCTATTTTAAAAATATAAAAGTAATGGTAATCTATAATGACAAGTATAATTTTTATGGATTTCATTATAGAAACTAGTGAAAAGGTTTCATTGTAGCCTATTCCTTAACATTGTTTGAAATATTTTTTAACCAACCATGCTATATAAGTATTTAATTGTACATACATGTCTAGTTTCTTCTTGAATACCCATTTACAACCAATAGGATTTTCATTCAATGCTGGATATACCCAAATATAGACTTGGTTTTGGTATATGGAATCCATTTCAGAATTAATAGCTTCTTGCCACTTAGAAACATATGTTCTATGTACTACTTCCTTGTAGGATACAAGATAATTATTATCAACTAATAATGATTTACCATCCTCAATGACTAGAAAACCATATATTTTAGGTTCTCTAACCTCTCTTGTACTACTACATAGTACTTGTGTCTCTAAAACTTATTCTTATATAAGAATTTTTATAAATTTTTACTATTACAACTCTTATGTAAATCGAACTTAAACTTCATCAAATTCTATCTCAATCCCACTATCTCTTTTAAATATGTGACCTCTCTCAGGCAATATAGAATTTCTTCCAAAAATTAAATTTTTTTCTAAGGGGTTATATAGGTAATATCACCTAGTTTCCTTAGGGTATCCTATAATGGTATAATTTGTGCCTTAGGGTGAAAGTTTTTTTCCTTAACAGGCCATAACAAACAATTAATGACCTCACACATGTAAGTATAAAAATAGGGGTTTCTTTCCTCTACAAAATTGATATGGAATACCATCTATCACTTTAGTTGTCACCTGTTTTAATATTTGTGTTGTTGTCTATAACATGCATCACCAAAAGGATAATAGAAGACTCACATGACTCATCATTGATCACTCCACGTCTAACAAGGCGTGTTTCCTACTTTCTCTTATGCCATTCTATTGAGGTGTATAAGGAGGAGTGATTTGGGGTAGAATCCCAAAATTCCTTAAATAATCAATGAATACTTGATTAAGATATTTTCTATGATGGTTTTATCTAAGTTTCATAATCTTCTTACCAATATGATTCTCAACTTCACTCTTGTATTCATTGAATTTATCAAAATAATATTACTTATACCATATTAGGTAGACATATCCATATCTACTAAAATCATAAGTAAAAGTTATGAAGTATGAGTACCCAACCCTTCCTTCAACTAGAAATGATCCGCACACATTAGTATGAACTAATTCAAGAATCTCTTTGGCCCTTTCACCTTTTCCACTAAATAGGGCTTTATTCATCTTTCCTTATAAACATTCATGACATATACTAAGTGGTTTTAGTTTAAATAAATCTAAATATCCATCTTTATGTAACTTTTTCAAACACATTTTGTTTACATGACCAAGTTAGGGATTCCATAATTGGGTTTGGTATGAGTCATGTGAACTAGTTTCATTAGCCGTTTCCATTACTTGGTTTTCATAATCCAACACATAGAGACCATTATTTAAATAAAAATTACCATAAAATATGATTTATTTATAAAAAATAAAAATTTATTCCCAAAATTGAAAATAAACCATTATGTATCAAATATAGATACAAATAAAATGTTTTTGGTGACTGAGGGAACATAATAACAATATTTCAAAACCAAAATTATTCTCATTAGTGACATGAGATGGTAGCCCCTGATAGACATAATAATAAGTATAGCTATATTGGAAACTTGAGGATATAACTAACCCTATAAAATATTCCAAAATATACTTGGTTCCTATATTTAAATACATATGTGAGCACTAAATGTTATATCAAATACTCAATTTTTAGAAATAGTTAAACTTCACTTGATAGAAAATGAACCTAAATTTTCCCCTTTCTTCTTTGTTTAGGTGAAGTTTTTCTACCAGTGGCTCTTCTTTACACATGAAAAATATATAGAATCATTTTTTTCCTTTCCCCATGAAATTTATCTTATTGGAAGGGAGTTGTGAAGAATATTTGTACTTAGAGCTCTTTTCTTGACCTTTATTTTTATTAACTATAAGGAAAAAGGCTTTTCACACTTAATTTTTTTAAACTTAGTGAAGTAAAGTGAGAAGATCTAGGAGTTAATTATCTATGATGTTCATGTTGAAATTAACAAAAAATATAGAGAATATCTAAGGTAGTGATGAAATAATTAGATTAGTGTGTAGTTCATCAGGTATTTTAAACCCTAAAATCTCTAGGCACTCATGTAACCAATGAGTTTGACTATGTGAGGCCTAGATAGAGCACATTCTCTAAGTTTAATCTGAAAGTTTTCCTTGGATATCTCAAACTATTTATGTCTAGATATCTCATGAAATAGACCACAAATATGTTAGAGCATGATTTAAACATCCATGTTTTCATATGACTTCATGAGTTCATTAGGCAAGGATGAAAGAATTAAACACTGAACATTGAATGCATCTCTAAATTTTTTATCATATACAATAAAATAATCATCACTAACTTCCTCTCTAGGAAGATCAATAATTGAGGATTCAAGAACACGATACTTACATTTATATTGAAATACAACCCTTGGGAATCTGAACCATTCATTGAAACTACTACAATTTAGAAGATGGTTTTCCTCAAAATTTGGTCTAAGAGATAATGTGGTTGAAGATATTGTCATTATTATACAATGTTCAAAGATAATATTATTATAACTTCACTTTATTACATTTAATGTGAGATAAAATAATAAATTTAATTTTATTATGTCTCCCACTATTTTATCAAGTCCTAGTATCCCTCAACATTGGACTCTAAATGTATAGTTACTCAGAAATTCTAGTGAAAAGGATCCATATGCCTCTTTTCATAACCTAAGAAATGGATAGGTCAATTGCTCAAAGTATTTAGGTAGGAAAGTATATACCAACTATGGTATTGTAGATCATTGATCCATTGAGTAGACTCCCCAATCAAGAAACCCTTGAATTTCCTCAACACTTGTATCCAAGTTGCATTAAGTCTAATGAGGGATAATTATCTTGATATAAATTGGTTAAGTCAGCCCAAAAATTTTATAATAACTACCTGATAAAAGTAAGTTTCCAAATGAGGGTTGTTCAAACACTTAGTTTTTATTCATTCCCAATTAAATAATAGAAGGCTTGGTTTGAATTACTATTAAGTTGAGGGATTTTATTTATTATGCATATTTTTTGTTTTATCTTTTACATATATTATTAATATAAAGTGGATTTTAATTTAGTGATTAACTATGTTATGATAAAACATTTATACATAGCCCATTTATTTTAATTACATCTTTGTATATTAGTACATTTATTTATATGATCATTTTCTTGCATCCATAAAATAAATCATGCATAATAAATAAATAAATAAATAAATAAATGAAATGATAATGAGATTTATATAATTTATGATTTATTAAGAGGACAATAAATCAACCTATGAACCTAGGGATAAACTCTTTATGATGGTATTGGCATAAGTTTCAATATCCCACCTATCCACCTATATATCTCTCTTGCTAGTTTCATCTTAGTTCTATCTTGAACCACCACTACCTCAGTTGCATCTTTAACCGACTCAATGTTCCTTCAGATACTCATTCTATTAAATATGTTTTATAACTCACACATAGGTGAGGGGAACCAAATGATTGGTCAAGGGGAATTATATAAATCAACCTTGGACACATAGGTCCCACATAATAAAAGTGTGAGGGATGACTCATAGGCCATCATATTTAATTTAATAACAAATAATTGAAAAACTATGTAATAAAATTAAATTAAATCAAAATAACACATACATAGGTATGGAAAAAGATCATGATCATCCATACACATGAAACGATTTCTCATTAAAAAAATAGATAACATTTATTTATATAAATTCTTTAACAAGATAAAACATGCATGAATTAATCAGATTAATTATCTTATTAATCAATCAATTAATTTTATTTTATTTCATCCAATAATACTAAAATTATCATCCAATTTTATTTTAAATATAATAAATAATTTAATTTTATTTAAAACTGAATAAAATAGTACAAAACTTTTTACTTGGAAGAAACTCGGTGTTTACCTATCTGAAATACTCAGTATGGTTTTAATTGTAAAAAATTCACTCATATGACATATTTTGTACGTGGAATGTGTCATTATTTCATGGTGTATATTAAAATTCATTTCCACATGGAACATGTGAAAATTATATAGCATGTATTTTTCAATGTGTTGAGTCTTTAGTTATAATAACCATACATGATTCATAGTTTCAAAAATTAAGTAGAATTTATTAAGCATTTAATATAATATAAAACCTAATGAACAATGTGTATTATCAACTTAATGGCCCATGGAAATCATGTTGATGAGGTTTAATAGAGTAATTAATTAAATTTAATATTTCTATGTAAATAGGTAAAGTGCATTATGTGTGCATGCTAGCCACATGATGTGAACTTCTCTTCACTGGATATCCATAGTACATGCCTAGGGACTTGGGATATACTTATCATAAACATTTAGGATGTACACGATGTGTATAAAGAATACATGATGTGTACTTAAAGTTATACTACTGAAAGTCTTTATGTGTTATATATTAAATATACACAATGTATTAATTACAAGATGTGATTTGACCCCATGTTTTACACCTTGAAAACACATGTACTACATAACATGTAGTCAATATAAATGGAGTTTACTCTATAAAAATTTTATTCCACCATTTATGGTCAATATGGATTTCAATTATTTCATGTGGTGTATACTAATTACATATTGACCCAAAATACACATGGTAATACTTATGCAATGAATAAGGATACACAACACATAACAATGGAGTCCACTCTGTATGGTCTTGTATTATCTAGCTAGAATTATTGGCACCTCTAGATGGGTTCATTAGATGTGATCTTAATTAATTATTAATTAAAATTGGTAATATGAGCAAGAAACAAAGAATATGAATAATATATCTTGATGAAAAATCAATAATGAATTAAAAATTGAAAATAATTTTAAATTTTAAATGCCCAATGATCAAAAAACCGTTAAATACTTATAAATTTAAACATGACCCATTTGATACCAATTTATGATTTTGGGTGTAGCAGAAGCAATTATCAAGGATGATCCCAATGCAAAAAATATCAGATTTTATGGATCATTGGAATATTGTACAAGGTGTGAATTTCATGACCAATGAAATTTTATAAATAATATTTATGATGAAATATGCTGGAACCAAGAGGAGATATTTTCACACTAAATTTATAATTAATTTAAATAGATCAGATGAAATAATACCTCGATCATGGGATCTTTCTTTGACGATGTTGTTATTCATATGAAACCCTTTTTGTGTACTGTCATTGTACTTATAAGATCCAAATTTAGAATCCCTATAGTGTTGATCCACACATGATCTTTTGATCTTTGAACAATGTCAATAGATGATTAGGATCTAGCATGAAAAATTGATCATCTTGCAGTGCTCAAATGGATCATCATGAAAATTATATCAAGCTTGAAGAATCATCATTGTAATGTCATTCTTGAGAGGATAGAGGAGTAAGGATAATCTATAGAACATTCTTCATTCTTAAGAGAGAGATCTAGATTTTATTGTGCACAATGTTTCTCAATTTTGATCAATCTATACACAATAAAAATAATCAAATATTTATAGAGGTTGGTTGGGGGTTAAAATGTTATTAAATTGTTCTATGACCCTTAAATAATATATTAAACCTTATATGACCCCATTTCATGTTATATTATTATTATTATTTTTATATGACGTGCGATAATTGGTATAATTATAAATATTATTTTTACTAGCTTGCTAATTAATATTTATCACCAGGCACAAACTTGGTCTACCCATCCTCCTTCGTATTTACTAAATACCCAAATAAATTTAAAATCTATTTATTCAATAAATAAATAAATAAATATTATACGTCAGTGAAATTTATTGATTACCTTATGAATAAATATTTATTTAATTTATGCGATCATTAATTGTTAAATAAAATTACTACTAGGTATTGAGAATAATATTTATTCAAATAATTAAATTTAAATATAATTTAATTTAGATCAATTGAAACAAAAAATGTGTGACCCTCTTGGCTTATTTTTTATTGGTATCATACAAGATTCCTTAAAGTCTAAGATTACTGTCTAGCAACAGGAAAAGACACTCAAGAGAAAGAAGTTAATGTTGTAACATTGACAACCACACATAACTGATAGCTATGTAATATGATCTCTTTGTCATAATATATCATCAAGAAGGTTCCACACCCATGTCATCAACCTACATGATTGATATGTATTTTTTTTACTATCTAAAATAAACTCATCATTACACCATGGTAATGAAATTTAACATGATATATACATTTCAATCAAAGGGTTGAGATAAAAAATTACATAAATATGGGAGGGACAAATCCTCCCTCAACTTATTCATTAATAACATGTCATTCATGACACACAGACCATACCTTACTTCCCATGAACATATGGTGTCATATTTTTAGTCATTAAATCTATGTTTGTGATTCATTACATGCATTAAAAACAATATTAAAGCCTAATGACCATTACACACTCACAATCAAGAATATCTGATGACACAGAAACATGCATAATTCCTACTATCAGGTATTTTATCATAATCTACCATTTTTGAGATTAGAAAGTGAGAACTTCATGAGATGAAATCTCATCTACTTATGGGTAAACTCACCTAAAATTCAACATACTATATTACTCATCAATGAATGTTATCTAACCGTATAACTAGGTTTAAGAATATCATCATGGAATTTCAAGGTTATCATCATAGTAGGGAACTACCATGCCCCTTTCAATGCAACATATACTCTAATACATTATTAAATTAAATTAATGTAGAATAAGGAACAATATATAATAAGATGTTTAATTAATATTCAATTATTTGAATATACATGTAATCCAAAGTACAGATAGTTGGTCCTAGAACACCAACTCCAACATAGTATAGCTATTAAACCTCAGAGTACCTATCTAACTCTAGATACTAGGATGAAGAACTACCTCAAATAATATATTTTTATAATATTGAATCAAACCCATAAATTTATTTCCAAACTTCTTAAAATTGGATCTCCCATAGTGAATTGATAGAATATCCAGTTGATAGTCCACTCACATGGTAACTAATAAAAACTCCTTCTAAAAATACTCTTTAAACTATGTTCGTGAAACTAATTTCTAATGATGATATCATATATATATAATCTACCACATTAAAGATATTAACCACAATAAGCTCACTATAAAAATAACATGATGTTATATCAGTGTCCAAATCAATCAAAATTATATATCAACCTCTTCCATCAAATACTTAGTCCCTTGATCTGAAATGAATACCTCATACATTAAAAAATTCTACAGCTAAAAACTAATGAATAATGTATCCAAAAAATCATAAACCACAATAATAATAGGCTAAACCCTCTAATAAATTGGACCAGGATATTATATATTCTTATTTGACACACTTTTCTATAGATAACTATATTTCATAACTGGAAAAAACCCTAATCAAACTCAACCCAAGGATATGTATTCTATGAATATGAATTCAAATACCTAGTCACACCTACATCAAATTTTATTCCATAACCACAAATAATCATCTTGACTTATGAAAAATTATATGATGCATGTCTCAAAGATATAAAATTATCTTAAAAAAACATATAATCCCTAAGTAATTATTAGTAGATGATAAAGAACTTTGTGTGGGATCATAAGGGAACTCTATATATATAACATGGTTTTCCTTGTCTACACAACATACCAAGTTAAATAATAATATTTACATAAAAACCAATTCATCCTTACATGTACCAACTCTAAAAAAAATCATAAAACACTTTCCTTGATACCAATCTATCATGACATGAACTTTCTAGCACCCTAATTGGGTAAAAAGTATGAAAACATTTGATTCTGAAATCCTACCTCCAATAGGATGGGGGATGGAATTAGAATAGAAACTATCATATGGTGATGATAAAGTATTATATTTTTTTTCAATCACTATTTCTAGTTTAAGTCAATGATATTTAGAGAAGAGGAAGTTAAAGATGCCTATGAGTGTTCCCATATAAATTTCATTAGATGTATATGCACCAGAAGGTGTAATCATTAGTGAAACAATCAGAAGTAGGAACACTATATATTTAGGTTCTACTATCAGAAGATAAATTTGAAAAATGATAGATAATCTAGCCTAAAAATGGAAATATTGAGCCACTTTTAGTAAAAAGAATCATTTAGAATTAAATGTTGTTGATGGTTAGAGTGAGATTCACTAAATTTATGAAAAGCAGCATATAAAAATTCGATTGGAAGATGAAAGGATAGAGTCACTGGGATTAAGGAGGAAGAGTTCAATTTAAATGATACTAATGATTGGAGATATATCCACTATATTCATTAAAAGCATCATATAGACATCTGATGATTTCTAAACTTTTATTTAAGTTAAAGACAAAGTGTTGAAGGATGATATAACATTGTCAACAATAATTAATCTGAATAAATGTTCAATAGAATATTTTAAAGAACCCATTGAATGGTTAAGACAATGGGTAGAGAGATTGAAGGCCCAAATAAAGATATTGATGATATGATTTAATTATGGATGAAATTATATGATCATAAGATACACATTATACTTGTAATGAGAGACAATTCCAAAGAATATGGCAAAGTCATGAATTGAAATATAGTTCAAAATACATCTATTAAAGTAGAATAACTATAAAATATGATGAGAATAATAAGTTATAAGATCTATAGAATATGTTACTACTATGAGAGTTGAGATTATATAGCTAACATTGAAAGATATGGAAGATGAAAATAAAGGAAGTGCCATTTGTAAAACCACAAAGAGTAAAAGTAATGATAGTCGAGGCACCAGAAGTTCATGAAATCATACTAGATGAAGAATTTGGCTAAAGTAAAAAGTATGAAAAGATTTAATGGATGATCCATGAATTTATAAGTTAAGTTCTGAGTTGAATATAGATTGATCAGTTGCTAAACTGATCCAAGGATGAGTAGATGTCCAAATTTATGGAATCTAAAAGAATTAGAATCAAGAGGTATAAGTTTAACAAGTAATGAGGTGATCAAAAAATGAACTGATCAAAAGATTAGTGGATAATAAATGTATTATTATTGAAAATGAGGAAGTTAGTTGTGCTATTAAATTTGGAAGATTATAATTAAAATTATTCAAAGAGATAGAGATTGTTCAAGTTTAAAAGGTGAGAATATGGGAAGATGAGTCAATCAAAAGATATTACGATTGAAATTTGAGTTAGTCAGAATAAGGAGATAAAAAATAGAGTTCTAATGTAGTGTAGGTTCAATAGATTTAGACCATTGAGATCATATGGAATCATGTAATAGGATGTTTTAAGTACTAAAGGCTATAAGAGATTGAGTTGAGCTGAAGCAATGGCAATACCAGAAGGAGATGATTGAATTTTATAGAAGTTCAATTATCAGAAGATACTGAGTAAAGTCTGTGTAATTAAGAGCACTAAAAGATATCAAGTGACTTCACATAAACATTGAGAAGTCACAAACATTATAATGGTCCTAAATTGGATGTTTAAAGATTAAATATTCATGAAAGTAAGTTTGTGATTTTATTCATATTTTACAGAACAATTGAAAGAAGTGCTCACATTATATTTTTTGGATATTTTAATTGACTTACAAATCTTAGAATATTTTTTAAGGCATTTAAAATTTAATAGTAGATAATTATTAGAGTCTATATATCTCAAAACATCAATATATTTGAGAATGGTTTGGTCTATAATGGAATCTAATCTCATTCAGAGTTTCATGGAAAAAATATATGATAGGGAACCACTACTGAGAAGATAATAAGTATACAGAAGGTTTCTAACCTACATAATTATAAGACCATAAGTATAGAAGTTTTGAGGATACTAGAACTTATATTTTGGAGGAAGTGGAGTGAGTTATTTAGATTTAAAATACCATAAGAAGTAGAGTCAGTAAAACATCAAGATGTAGCCTTCAAAAGTATAGGAAATTGAAGTTTCATAGTAAGTGATATGAAATTAAGTTATAGGAAGTAGGAAAGGGATATGTTTATACTGAGTATAGTATAATTTTACCTGGTAGTTAATGATTAATCCACAAGTAATTTAGAGGAGAACCTTTAAATACTTGTGTTTTTGGTATAAACAACACCACATTCCTACTATAACATCCAAACACGGGATTTTAGGAATGATCCTAAGTTTAGTTTGGATTTCCTAGTTATTTAATTTGATCTCTCATTTTTCTTTTTGTTTTTTGCTTGTGACAACCTATTTTATCCTTTTTAGGGTTGGGGGTTCATCCTTAATTCTAGTTTTAGAGATTGGGGACTGCTTTGGGAGTTTAGTAAGTAAGTGGACAAGGTCCTGTATCCAAAATGGATACAAGAGGTCCACTAGATCATTGGTGAGGGATATCAAGAAACCAATGGAAGACAAGTAATATGGGATTCCTATAGGAATCCCATTTCCTAGTCGATGGAGTAGACCAGTCAGTCGATCGAAAGAAGCTGGTGGCTAGCTGGTGATGTTGTTCCGAGAGAGGAGAGGAAGAGATGTATCGTAATTTTGTTTCATTTAATCTCTATTTTATTTCCAAAAAATTCACCCTCAAACCTAATTTGACCCTTATCATTTTGGAGGTTCTCTAGAGGTGTATTTGTCTCTTCTAAAATTATTTATTCATGGATCAAATACCAGATGTTGTGTTGAATATCTTATGGTAAGTGTAAGCTCTTTTGAACATGAATTCTCCTTTTCTTCATCTCTCTCATTATTTTATAGTGTTGGAAACTCATGTTATTATTGTATCTAGATATTTAATTGATTAATTTTGGTTATAGTATTCTACCTTTATTTTCTTTTCTTTCATCTTCCTCTGATTATGGATACCTTGTTGGCTATTGATGTTACTGTGAATTGAGTTTAGTATTTCTGTAATGATTTTCCTATCAATTGAAACCATTGATAGTTGTCTATTTTAAATTATATTTACAAATTATTTCTAAATAATTATTTGATACCCTTTGATAAATTATTTTTAAATGGCATGGTTTGTGTGTGTGTGATGAAAACTCTTTGACAATGGCTTTGAAAATAAAGTGTTGATTTTCAAAAAATGATATTTATTTGAAATGAATGATTTAAATCATGATCTTGATGATTAATTTTGAGAAGAAAAGGAATGAAATTTTTTATGATTTTAAATGACACAAATTGATTTTAAAAGTATTAGTTTTGATGAAAACCCGTCTAATGATTGGTTTTTGAAATAAAATGACATTTTTTGAAACTTAAACTTGGTTTTATTTTGAAATGATTTATTGAATAATTTGAGATAGATTGAAATTAATGATTTTACCTTGTATATTTAAATACCTTGAATCATATAAGATATTGGTTAGTTAGGATATTATACTCATGCTAGGTAAAACTGATTATCTAGAAATGGATTGATGGTGAAAATGATACTAAACTACTTTGAGGGTAGGGAGTTAATTCATTTGGGTGTTATACTATTCCCCTTAGTATTGATTCTAGGGAAGTATTTTCAAACCAATATTCATATTTTACCAAGATTTTTATAACCTAATAAATCAATCTAACTAATCCAAAAGTCTTATAAGCATGGTGTTATGATTGAAAATTATTATTACATTTCATTGTTTATAAAATGGTTTATTCATGCTTATAAATAATGAAATTCTTATTAATTAATATTTTTGAAAAATATGCCCGTGTTTTTTTATTTTTATGGGAATTAAACTTTTTTAACTATTTACTACTAACTATTGAAATGTTTTGTAAATAATGTTTTGATATGATCTGTGAAAATATTTCCATGTCATGTTTTATTTAAAATTGAGCATATCTAGTTTACTTAATATGGATTGATTATGGAATACTTAGTGAGATCCTACTGGGATTTATTTCTCACACCCTACTTTTACCTTTGTGTGTTTATAGATTTTCTTATTACAGGTCTAGGAAAAGGTAAAACACCACTTGCTGGTAGTGAGACTTATTGTTAGATGAAATTTGGGAGTTGGTGGTGACTGGTGGACCATGTGATCCACTTGTTACATGAAGATATTGTGATGACATAAAAATAATTCTAATGTGATGAATTTGGATGATGTTTCATTTTTGGGAATTTTATTTATCTTATTTTAGTACTTTTCTCTTGAGGAGTGTTTGTCATATTGACTTTTTTGATTATTATCCACTATTTTAACTTATTGATTTACTCTTGTGGAAAAATCATTCACTCTAGTTTTTTTGATTCCCAGGTGCTAGTCACCAGCCCATGGGGATTGGTAATGCCCTTCAGGCCATGTTAGGATTGATTTAGGTACCGTTTAGGTAGGTTATTCAGGTTGGTTCATGAAAAATTGATACCATAGGTAGGTTGAGTCTCTTTATATATTTCAGTATTCCATTTAGGATGTCTTGGTAGATAGTATATATGATTATTGTGACTTAAGGGGTAGGTTACTAGTGATTTCCTAAAAAAACTCATCATAACGAGCCTTAATTTACCTTGGGATGTTGGGAAAAGTGCCTTTGAGGAATTATCTTGATCTAATCCTAGAATTTTCCTTAACTTTAATTTTAGATTTATGTTTACTATTTGAATTATGATTAATAGAGTTGATGATATCACATCTCTTGACTGATTGTTACTTATTATTTTTTGTTGTTCTGTAATACCATGCCCCCAATAATACATTTGAACAGACCTCGAGAGGGAGCTATTAGTGAACTAAAAAAACTGAACCCTCTACTTGAACAAAACTTGATATAGGTTTTCATGTGTGTGGTCCAATATTTGGGCTAAGTGGCCTCACCTATTCCCATTCAAGCTCAAATAGTGGAACATTTAAGAGATGATAGTATTGTTCGTACCCATGATTTTCTTCATTAGAAACCACTATCTTTTTAGGGTAACAAAAATCTTCAAGAGGAAAATAATTTGTTTAAAAATGTTGAGAAAATATTTGATTTTTTGGAGATTCCAAATCCCATGAAGGTTAAATGTGTCTTCTTTAATCTTGAGGGGACTAGTAAGTAGTGGTGGGATGCTATAGTTATGGAGAATAAGAATGAATTATTTGAGTGGAAATAATTTAGGAATAATTTTATGAAGGAGTTCTATCCAAAATCAATGGTATTGGATAAGTTCATGGAGTTTCTTAACCTTTATCAAAGTGATTAAAAAGTGATATAGTATACTAATTTCTTTTTTGAACTTCCTTAGTTATCACATGAGGTAGTTTCAAATGAGAAGTTAAAGACCTATAGTTTTTATATGGTTGTTTGATCAGGCATCTAATCTCAGGTCTTCATGTTGAATATTATTACTTATACTGATGTTTTGGATATGGTGTTAATGGATCAAATCTACTTGGATGGTAATTTAGAGCTGATGGGAGTTCATCCTACTTCTAGTGGTAGCTTGAGTGGTCCCTTTAAAGGGAAGAGGAAGCGAGATGAGTCTTGTAGTGGAAACCATAGTGGTGGATCTCAATAGTATACTTATTCTAATTCATCCACAATGTATGGAAAAGACCCATTGACATGTTTTCAATGTGGGAAGGTTTGGTACACAAAATGTGCTTTCATAGAGGCACCTAATACATGTATCTCCTATGTTTGTTTAGGCCACTTGTAGAGGTTCTACCATGTTATTATCACTTATCATAGTGGTATGGTATCATCAGCACTGAGAGGCTTTGTGGTACATTCAGATTCTTCAATAAAAAAGGGGTTGTAGCCATAAGCATTAGGAATGAATCTCCTTCATACAGTGGATTATTCTCTAGTGGGAAATGATGTTGGTCCTATAATAGTGAGAGGTTCCATCACTATTGCATAATATTTAATGACAACTTTATTTTATACCAGTGCCTCTCATTATTTTATATCTACCTAACTTTCATATTTATTAAATATCACTATAGATCTTATGCCTTATATACTATAAATTTCTACACATATTGGGATGAGGAGAGAACATGGTCTCTGATGCCCCTCTTGTGCTTTATCATTAATGGAAGTTGAGATTGTTTGAGAATATTTAGTTCTTTATATAAATCATATGGATTTAGATCTCATGATATATTTATTGATTTCTAATAAATCCCAGATTGAATATTATCTTCAACGAGTCTCTTTTTCTATGCCTGATGGGGCTTCTCATGTTTTTAAAGGAGAATGGGACCCTAGGTTGATATCAACCTATTCTTCCAAATTTTGGGTAATATGATATCCTTGAGTGCTTTTAAACTAGGTAATGAATAATTAGGCAGAAAATATTCCTTTGGTAGCATATGAATTTATGAATGTCTTTCTATCTCACTTTTCTAGTTTTCTATCAGTGAGAGAGGTGGAGTTCTCTATCAATTTGGTGTTGGGTACTCAGACCATATCCATTCCCTCTTACCATATGGAACTAGCTGAATTTAAATAGTTATAGACTTAGTTATATGAATTGATATCTAAAGGTTTCATCTATCTTAGTGCATCATCTTAGGTATCACCTTTGATTTTTTTCAAGAAAGCTAATAGAACCCATTGATTTTGTATTAACTATCAAAAGATAAATCAGGTCATGATCAAGTAAAAGTATCCATTACCATGTATCAATGATTTGTTCGACTATCTAAAAGGAGATAAGTGTTTCTAAAATACTGATTACCCGTCTATTTATCACCAACTTAGGAACAATATTCTTATATCCCTAAAAACACCTTCAGATTTATATATGACCAGTATGATTACCTTTTTATGCCATTTGGTCTGATCAATGATCTTTTTGTGTTTATAATATTGATGGATATGATTTTTGATCAGTACCTTGATTATTTTATATTGGAATTCATGGATGATATCTTAGTTTACTCTAAAATAAAGGAGGATAATTTTCTTTATATGTGTGAAGTTTTGGAAATCTTGAGGAATCAATGGTTGTATTCCAATCTTTCTAAATAAAAATTTTGGATTCAGGAGGTTAATTTATTGGGAAACAAGGTTTCCAAACATGGTAGTTTAGTTTATTTTAAGAAGTTGAAAGTTATTGTAACATGGGAGGCATCATTAAATGTCTTTGATATTCATAGATTCTTGGGATTGGTATGGTATTACCATTGATTCATGAATAATTTCTCAAATTTGGCTTCTTATTTGACCGCTCTCACTAATAAGGGAGTGAAGTTCACATGGGATATTAAATTTCAAGATTCCTTTGTTGAGTTAAATTTTCATTTTACTTCTACCCTAATGTTGACTTTTTCAAAGGATGTGTAGGACTATGTGGTATTTTGTGATGTATCAGGTTCATGTTTGGGTTTTGATCTTATATATGGTGATCTCGTAGTGGATTATGGTTCTCATCAGCTTTATAATTATTTGAAGAACCATCCCACACATGATATAAAACTCATGTAAATGATGAACACTCTTAAGAGTTGAATACATTTCCTTATCCAGGAAAGTTTTACCATCTACTCCAATAATAAAATCTTGAGTTATATATTCTTGAAAAAAGATCTAAAACTTCATAAGATGGGATGGGTGGAGTACCTACAATATTTTTAATTTTTCATTTCTTTCTACCCTAGTAATGGAAAGTTCATTATTGATACTCTAAGAAGGAAAATTTTATCCTAGGCCATGAAATAATCTTTAAAGGAGAGGAATATGATGGATCTCTTTTTTCTTATAAATTTAAGAGTCTAAGAGGATGAGACCAAGGTTGTTTTGGTGAGTGTTTAGTTTAAATACTCTCTTCCTAGGATTATTTTCTAGGAGAAACATCTTGATGATGAGTTCTAAGGAATTAGGGATTATTTATATGGTCAGGATACCATCATCAAGTGGTATCTGTCTTCTAAGGGTATCCTTTTCTTTAGGAACTGGTTTGTTGTTTTGTTACCAATGAGGAATGTTATAATGGAGAATTATCATAATTCCTAGTGGGTAGTACATCCAGGAATGAAAAATGTTTTATGAGATGAGGCAATGATTCTGGTGACCAAGTTTGAATTGAGACATCACTAATTTTGTTTCTCATTGTTACTCCTAAAAAAAGGTCAAGTCTAAGCTTTATAAGCCTTTAGGTTTACTTCATCCCCTTTCAGTGTTGATCTAGAAGTGATATGATATATCGATGGACTTTGTGGTTGGGTTTCCATATACCCCTCAAGGAACGAAAGTGATTTGGGTGGTGATTGACCGATTGACTAAATCGACTCACTTTATTCCAATTCATGATACCACTCCTCCAATGGCCTGAAGGATGTCATTTTTTTTATTTTGATAATACACCTTTCTAGGGGTGAGGTGAAACCCTTACTAGGCCTGTAGGCGTAATTATTACATTGCCTGTAGGCCTTATAGGAACTCATTTTCCCATAGGCTTCAAACATTACATACAACCCATACTAACTACTTGGAACTGCTCCTCCCCAGCATCTTCATCATGAAATCATATCTCCACCTTCGCATGTCTGTTTGGCTAGGCATTCCCATGCATGCACAGGCTTGTCCCAATGGCAACTGTCATACCCTCTCATTCTTGAAATTTGTTTAGCTTCTGCTGTGGTGAAAGCTCCTTGCTCATTCTCATTGTAGAGATTGTTCCTTGTAGGTCGTCTGGTTTTCATCTGCACTTAAGGTGGCCCGAAGGCCTTATTAACCCGAAGGCCTGGGTGGCCCAAAGGCCTTGAAGAACTCTGGGGCTAAATCGGTGGCCCGAAGGCCCAAACGGGGGCATATTTCCAGCTGCTACAGTGCCAAACAGTACCTGCTACAGTTCCCGCTACCATACCCGCTACAATACTGCACAGTTCCCACTACATTTCCCACTACAGTACTGCTATAGTACCTACTACAATACCCTGGAAATAATGTCTCCACCTGAATTTTATCCCGGGTCTCCCGGATGCACTTACGGAGTCCTTACCAACCGGTCTAAGGCTCATGTGCTCCAATTCATGATACCACTATAGTTAAGGACTTGGGTAATCTATATATATAGGATATCACCATATTTTATGGTGTTCAATCTTCCATTCTCTTCAAAATGGAGCCACATTTCACATATCTATTTTAGATAGGCCCATAGGAGGTAACATGATACTTGGTTAAGTTGATCATGATATACCATCCTCAGATATATGTTTAGGTGGAATAGTCTATATAGATCTTGGAGGAATTGCTTCATATTTGTGTCCCTGAATTTTGTGGAGATTGAGATTTATATTTGGGGAAGGTCAAGTTTTCCTACAATAATAGCTAGCATTCATCCATTAAGATGGAACCCTTTAATTCCTTGTATGGCCAGCCTTATAAATATATACTATGTTGGTCAAATATTAGTGAAACATCCTTAGTGGTACCTAGTTTAGTTCAGAAGATGAAGAATATGATTCAATTGATTTATTAGAGAATGGTGACATCATCGAGCTGATATAAATATTATATTGATATTCATTGATACCATTTGGAGTTATCAATTAGTGACCAGAAGTTTTTAACAGTATAACCTTATTTGATTCATCAATATCTTGGAAAACATGTTAAATTTTCACCTAGATACATGGGACCATTTGAGGTTGTTGAGAGGATTGGAAAGGTGGGATACTTATTATCCTTTCCATCTTAGATGGAATTGATCCATGATGTATTTCATATTCCATAGATCAATAAGTATCTTTTAGACTCATCACATGTTTTGAGTTTGGAGGACCTTGATGTAGAATCTAATATATCTGTGATTGAGCAGCCAGTTCAGATTTTTTATTCTCAGATAAAGGTTCTTTATTGAAAGTCTATATCTCTGATTCAGGTGCTATGGTATCATGGTTCAAATTTCACAAGATGTGGGGTCATTTTGGTTTTATAAGAGAGTGATGGACTCTACTATTTTTATACTAGTATTCTTGAAAAGTTTTTTTGGGGAAGAAATTATTTATGGTGGGGAAATTATAACATCATGACACCTACTTTTAGGCATGACCCATGGTTTTGTTTGGATTTACTTTTTATTTACTTTTATCTCTGATTGATCTTGTTGATTCTTGGTTGTAACCGATTGTTTGATCCTTATGATGGGTTTGGGGTGTGTCTATGATTACGGTTTGATAGCTAGGGGAGTGCTTTAGGACTTTAACAAGAGAGTGGAATTTGGCTTATAGACAAAAAAAATATAGATTGTCCACCATATAACAATTGAGGGCCAACATCTATCCAATGGAAGGATATAAATGGGGGATTCATAAAATAATCCCATAATCCAGTCAATGGAGGAAACCAAACCACCAATGGGATTACCGGTGGTGCATGCATTATGCTTGCCATGATTAGCTAGTCGGTGGTGTTCCTAGGCTCCACTAACTAGTCGGTGATAGCCAATGGATAGATGGTGATTCTATTTAGGGTGAGGAGAGTAATACATATATCATAATTTTGTTTCTTTTAATATTTATTTTATTTCTAAAAAATTCACCATCAAACCTAATTCAACCCTTATCATTTTAGAGGCCCTCTAGAGGCAGATTTAGCTCTTCCAACTTCATTTCTCCACAGATCGAAGTACCAATTACTGTGTTGAATCTATTTCAGTAAGTGTAATATATTTTAAATATAAATCCAATTTTTATTCATATATATCCTTCTTTGAGAATGGAGGATCCCCATTTCATTTTTGGATTGATATCTTGAATTGATGAATTTTGGTTATAGGATTCTCCCTTAATCAATATAGCCTTTTTACTTCCCCTAAATATGGATCTCTTATTAGGTGTTGATATTATTTTGAATTGAGTTATGTGGTTCTATAATTATTTTAATATCATTTAAAACCCTTGATTCATTCACATTTTGAACTATATTTCCAAATAGTATCCAAATCTTGATTTGAGACCCTTTGATAAATTATTTTGAATTGGTATGGTGTGTGTGTGTGATGAAAACTATTTGATAATGACTATGAAAATAAAGTGTTGATTTCTAGAAAATGATATTGATTTTAAAATGAAATATTTGAATCATGATCTTGATGATGAATTTTTATAATAAAGTTCATGAAATGTTTTATGACTTGAAATGAGATGATTTGATTTGAAAGTCATGAGTTTGGATGAAACACCATTTTATTATTAGCTTTTGAAATGGAATGTAATGTTTTTAAAACATGAAATTGGGGCTATTTTGAAATTATTGATTTAATTATTTGAGATATATTGAAATTAATGATATCCCCTTATATGTTTGATTACCTTGAAGCACATGAGAGCTTGGTTAGTTAAGAAGAGGATATTCATGCTAGGTAAAATTGATTACCTAGAAATGGATTGATGATGAAAAAGATACTAAAATACCTTGATGGTATGGAGTTCATTATTTGGGTTGTTCTCATATTCTCCTTAGGCTTGATTATATGTAAATGTGTGCACACTAGAAGCCGTTTTTCACTGAGATTTTATGAATCCTCATGAATCAATCTAAATAATCCCTGAGGTTTATAAACATGGTGTTGTTATAAAAAATTATTATTACATTCCATTATTTATGAAATTTTTTATTCATGTATATTAATTAAATAAATTAAAATTCATGCCTATTTTTGTAAAATATACTTGTATATGCCTAATTTTATGGAAATGAAATTTTGTACCTATTTATTACCATACATTAAAATGTTTTGTAAAGAACATTTTGATATAAAATGCGAAAATATTTCCATTCCATATTTTATTTAAAAATGATCATATATGATATGGGTTTCTTATGGAATCATTGGTGATATCCTACTAGGATTTGTTTCTCACACACTACTTTTTCCTTTGGGTGTTTTTATATTTTCTTATTTCAGTTCCAGGAAATGGAAAAGAACCACTTGAAGGTAGTATGGGTTCTTGTTAGTAGGACTTTGGGAGTTGGTGGTGATTTGTGGAGAATGGGATCCACTTATTATAAAGAGAACTTGTGATGATTTATTTTATGATTCTTATGAGATAAATTTTGTTGATGTTCTATTTTTTGGACTTGTATCTATCTAATAATGGTACTTTTTTATTGAGGAGTGTTTGTATACTGACTATTTATTGATTCTTATTGGCTATTTTGAATTATTGAGTTACTATTGTGGTTAAATCGTTCCCTCTTTTTTTTTAAGATTGACACTAGATTCTAGCCTATGAGGGTTAGGAACACTCTTCAGACCATGTCAAGTTTGATTCGGGTACCGTTTATGTGGGTTATTCTGGTCAGTTCATGAAACTTATCAGGAGGTATAAAGATATTTTTGAGATATTTTTCAACCACATGCATACTATTATGGTTTTAGTATTTAGGTTGAATATTTCTCTTAGGTAAAAGATAACAACTATCCCTATTGTAAAACTTACAATAATAATAAATATCTATAAATAAGGATAATAATTTAACGTAGTAATAAGTAGGTTTCCCACACTAGTAAAAACCTTATAAAAATATTTATGTGCCAATTCATTTACAAAATTTTCATTGAATGTGGGAGTAAGTGTTGAGGGTGCATATAAAAAATCCACACATCCTAACTGATAAAATAGGTTTGATCAACTTAAAGGAAGAAAAAGTTTAAGTTTAACATATTTGGTAAAAGTTGGTCATCCCTAATTCACCCCCATCTTAGAGTAATTGAATGATCCTATAATACTCATAAGTGGTATCAAATCTAACTAGGTTCCCTCTATTTTGATATACTATTTTTGTCTAAATTTTATTTCAATGATTCACATAAAGTGCAGAAATATATAGGATATAGAAACTATTATAATAGAAGATAAGAATAGTATGCCTAATTTGAATAAAATGTAAGTTATTCTTAGTGATGAAAAAATGTTGGTTTTAGAAAAAAATTTAAAGAATATAAAAGGAAAGAAACATATAATAAATATAAGTCAACATCTCACAAGTAGTGAAATTTGGATCCACCATTATTGAAGGATAGACAAAGTGAAAATTTAACTAAAAAATCTAAACGAATTAGTCCTCATGAAGATGAGAATACAAGCTATGATGAGTTAGAGTTAGTTGAATATATTTATAAAATCTACACTAAAGTCAAATATTACTTGAGTAAATACTCTCTTGAAGTTTTATATTATATATTTTTCATTCATGAAAGATCTATATATAGAAAAAACATAGCTAGAATCAGAACATGATGAAATTGAGGATGTTTTGGATATGATTTTCTAAAAATTAAATACCCACATGGAGCTTGTAGAATCAAAGGAACAATATTTCTAACTTTATAATGAAATATTTTATCAATCTAAAGAAAAAAATTTAAATTAGTATATATGAAAATAATATTGATTGGAAACATTTTTTGGAAGCTACCTATAAATTAAATGATGTTATTTAAGTCAGGAACTCTCTACTAGAAGTTAAAACTAGAGGGATAATATAACTTGAAGAAACAATGATAAATGAAAGTGAAATGCATGAATAAAAACTTCATAAGGTTCATATAAGTTACACCTAAAAAAATTCATGGAGAATAAGGATCTATACTTGACACTCTATGAAGAAAATTTCACTCCTGTGGACGAATATTTGAATAAAAGTTTTTATGAAAAGTCTATGTTAATGGAATTTGTTAGGGAAAAGATCCATGCACTAGAAGATACTCACAAATAATTTTTTTTTTGTTAACAATACACAAATATAGATCAGGATTAAAGTGAAAATATTATTCCGTGAAATGGGTGAGTATATTTCATGAGGAAAAAATGAAGAATCTAAGAGTTTAATGTGAAGATAAAGTGAGGTTTCTTAAATATTAGAAGAACACCTTAAATCTAAAGTGTCTTAAGTTGAAAGTAAAATTGATAAATATAGAATTCTATCAAGTTTAATATTTACATGATGTTAAGAAAATATCTAATATTGAAATTTATAAGGATAGTATTACCTCTTATAAGAATCATTATAATGGTAGTAAGAATGTAACATCATCAGAATTTCCACCTTATTATAGATCTAAGTGGATAATAACATATGTTTTTTTAATCTTTATGAACTAATTTTGATACTTTTAAAAATAAAAGTTATAGTTATAAAAAAATATGTGTGTAGAAAATTAATGATAAAACCACATATTCTATGAATGTGGAAGATATAATTAAAGGAGATATTTTCCCTCAAGCTGTCTAGAAGAAATAATTCAAAATGTGGAGACTATAAGAACCTTCCACCAGCTAGAGTTGTACTCAATATAAGAAGAGAATTTTTTTGGATGATTTTTGTTTTTTTAAAAATATTTACATAAGTGTATAGATTGTTAGAATAATTTTTAAGTATAATAAAAAGGGAAATTCCTATAAAAATGAGGAGAGAAGAGAAAATTAGAAAAAAATCAGTTAAGTATAAAGAAACCTTACATGAAAAAGATTTTTTTTGACATATAATAGTTTTTTTTAAAAGTTCTATGTAAGGTGTGAAATAAATGGAAATGGTGATGATGAGTGTAATTTTATATATACCAAGAACAAGTCAGTTGCATCTAATGGAAGAAATCCACAACATATTTAGAATAGTGAATAAGAGATAAACTTTAAGTCTTCCTTGGGGTACAAACAATTTGAGGTTACCAAGAATATCACACCTGTAAAGAAATTATAGGAATATTTCATGAATAAAAGAATATGTTACTTAAATATACTTCATGGGTAATTGTAAACTTTCCATTAATGTTCAAGTTAACAGAGATAATCTCAAGCAGCAAAATGAATCAATCTAAGAAAGAAACAAGAAAATTGGAATAGTGAAATATATCTCTAATGAAGAAGTTTAAGGTCACCAGATGTTACCAAAGAGGGTTAACTTACTAGAAGATAAACAAATATATGGAAGGTGTAATATAGATGGTCACACTCTTGGGAAATGCATGATGATGTTATCAAGGAAGGAGAAGGTGGTGAAAAAAGTTACAACCATCAGAAATAACACAATTTGTTGTGAATAATTAATTTTAGCACAAAGAGAAAGTGAAACATGTTTTGAATGTTTGTATGATTGTATATTAAAAACAACTAAACTTTGGAATGTATTTATAAGAGAATTAAAATAATAGTGTAAGTTTATTACTCACTATAGCTAATAAGAAACCCCCATACAAAGTGAAAAGTAAAAAATTAATGAAAGAATACCATGCTATCAAAAAAAAGATCTTAGAAGGACTATGGTGGTGAAATAAAGAAAATTTATGGGAGATTACAAGTTGAGAAATATTTCATGTCCCTTTTACTCTAAATAAACAAAATAGAAGATCTAATTTATTCCCACTTGATCCAAATGTTTTTATTAAAAAGGTAATTGAAGGTGATGCAATTCAGTAGGATCCCCGAAATGATGCTTAATGGAGTTCACCCCTAGAGGGGAAGTGAAGATGAAACTAGTTATTTTGGAGACATTATAAGTTGAAGTGAAAATTTTAAATTTCAATAAAACAAATAACTAGGAAATTTAGATATTGAAAATCTAGAGAATTGATGATTTTATCATTTTTAGGTGTGTTGATTTTCTCTCATATCCTTGTATAAAAGAAATTAATGAGATTAATGGTGTGAGTTTATAACTTTTAATGAAAATAAAATATATTTTTCAAAGGGGATAAACCTTATTTAAATTGAATATTTATAATTTTTTTGAGATAAATTCAGTAGATTTTATGGAAATACATTGAATTTAACCCTAAAAGAAAAGTGTCAGAAGTGGTATCACTTAATGAAAAATTTTATGGACAACTTTAATGTTTGAGTTAACCAATCATATTTTCTATATATATCATGGCTCATGTAGACCTAGAGTTAGTTTATTTGTGGATAATTACATTAAAAAATTAATTACATCCTCCTATAAAGTATTTCAAGAGTTACTTTTAGTTTAATAGAATATACATGTAAATGATGAAAAATGATAAGGATATCCCTCAATCACCCTAAGATGTAAAAAAGGGGATTTTAATTCAGATAACTAAGGAGAGAGAGAGATAAATATTAAAGGTTCCTCACTTAAAGTTCTCAAAATTAGATAAAAGAGACTTTGAATTTATTATTAATAAGGGGGGGGGAAATATTATTGACTTTGGTTTTATATGGGTATTGAAGACAAATACAAAGGGGAGATTGTAGAGACCATTATATGGTGATGATGAAGTACTGTATTTGTTATCAATTACTACTACCAATTTAAGTCAATTATATTTAGATAATAGGAAGGTGAATATGCCTATGAGTGTACCCATAGTAAGTTTACTAGAAGTACATGCACTGAAAGGTGTAATCATCATTGAAACCATTGGAAGCATTAACACAATATATATTGGTTCTGCTTTCAAAAGATGACTTTGGAGAATACTGAATCATCTGACCGAAAGAAAAAGTGTTGAAGGATAAAGAAGAATCGTCTATAAAAATTACTATAAATTAATATTAAATGAGTGATTGTAAAGAACCCATTGAATAGTGAAGTAAGTAGATGGGTGGATTTAAGACCCAAATGAAGTGATTAAAGATTTGATTTAATTATTGATGAAATGAGTTGACTAGAAGTAACACATTATACTTATGGAGAGAGTAGCTTCAAAAGAATATGGAAAAGGCTTGAAGTATATTATAGTTCAAAATATACCTATGAAAGTTTCATCACTATAATATACAATAAGAATAATAAACTGTAAGATATTTGAAAGATGTAACTTCTAAAAGAGTTAACATTATAGAGCTAACACTGAAATCTCTAGAAGTTAAAAAGAAATTATGTAACATCTATGAAGAAATTGGTAGTAAAAGTAGAGGTAGATGAGGCTCCATAAATTCCAGAAGTTAGACTAGCTAATGTATTTAGATGAAGGAAGAAGTATTAGAAAAATTTAATAAATTTTCAATATGATGATAAATAAAGTGTTGAGTTAAAGATAGAGTAGTCAGTTGTTTAAATGATCTAGGTATGATTGGAAGTTTATATGATTGAAAACTAAAAACATCATGATATGGAGATCAAAGTTTAATAAGTAATGAGATGATTAAAATATGAGTTGATTGGAATATGAGTAGATAAAAAATGTGGTATAATTATAAGATGGGGAAGTTAGTTAGGCATAGAAATTTGGAAGATGATAATGAATATTATTCAAAGTGTTAATTACTATTAAAGTTTTAAAGGTGATAATATGGGAAGTTGAGTCTATTAGAAGATATGAAAATTGAATGTTAATTTAGTAAGAGGAAAGAACTGCAGGATAACTTTCAAATTTAGTGTAAGGGAAATGGAATTAGACCAATAGAAGTAGATAAATAATTTCATAAGATGTTTGAAGTAATAAATTATGTAGAAGATTTAATTTAGATGAATTAATGGAATTACTAGAAGAAAATGATTGACTTACATAGAGGTTCATTAACTGGAAACTTTTGAGTGAAGTCTATGGAATTAAGATCACTAGAAGATACCTAGTGACTTCACTTAAACATTTCTAAGTCACAAACATTATAATGATACTAAACTAGATGTTCAAAGTTATTATATTCATTAATGGAAGTTTATGATTCTAGTTCAAATTTTTTGAATAATTGAAAGAAAACAAGGCACTGGATTTTTTGGAGATTTGACTTGACATTAAGATCCTAGATTTTTTTAAATGTGTTTAACATATAATGGTGTAGAATTATAAGAGTTCTAATATCTTAAATTTTTGATATATTTAGGAAGTTTTTGTTATATAAAGTAAACCAATCTCATTCAAAGTTTAAAGGTAAAAATATATGAGAGGGAACCAATATTGAGAAAACAAGAACTAGAGAGGAAGTTGTCAACCAACATTCATCAAAAGGTTAGAAAGTTAAAGTTTTTAGAAGAATAGAACCTATATTTATAAGGATTTAGAGTGAGTTATTTGGATTTAAAATATTGAAAAGAGGAGAGTCAGTCCAAAATCAAGTAGCGATCTATATAGGCACCATTTGTTGAAGTGATGTGATAATAGATATGGAATTAGCTTACTGAAAGTAGGATAGAAAAATATAAATGCTAAGTATATGGTAATTTTACATGGTAATCAAATATCTATCCATAAATATGTTTGAGTATAATATGTGAAGACTAGTAATTCCAATATAATTAATGCCACATTCTTACTAAGAGGTTAAAGGATATTTTTGGGAGATAACTCAACCAAATGCATAATATTGTGGTTTTTGAGTTCAAGTTTAATCCTTATATTTAGTAAATAATAATAACTTTCCCAATTGTAACACTTATGAGAATAGTGAAGATCAACAAACTAGGATATTAACCAAACATATCAAGGAGTTCATACTCTACACTGGGGAAGAACTTTGTAAAAATCTTGTGTGTTGATTCCTTTACATCATCTTCATTGCATGTGGGAGTAATTTTTGATGGAATATATCAAATATATATACACACTAACCAATAATAAAGGTTAAATTAGGATAAAGGAAGTAAAATATAAAGTTAAACTTAATCCATATAATTTATTCACCCCATATTTACCCCCTCCTCAAGGTGAATGCATGGTCTTATAGGACTCACAATTAGAAACCAAGGGTATTAAACACACATATATAGGAGTTATTTACTTCAATAATCTAGTATCAAGATTTAAAATAATAAATTATCGAGTTAATTTAAATATCTAACCCAAATGAAATCTCCAAATAAAATTATACATATATCATCAATACATGTATATCATATAAAAATTTAAGTATGTAATAAATTTGTATAAAAAAATATAACAAAAAAACTCTCAAACACATGGGGACCCAAAAAAAATCCCTTTACACCACACCTATAAATATCCTTGTGAGAAACATAGTAATATACTTGGAAGAAATATGGGAGAATCCATCATAAAGGTCAAGTCAAAGGAGTCCCCACCATCCAAAACACACCTTCTTGAATTCACCTTCCAGAACTATCTATAAAATCTAAGACATATCACATCATCAGTAATAAATAGCTATGTAACTAAATCAATAGCACATCATATGGAATAATAAAATGTGTAATGGCCTCTCAAAAACTAACTACCTAGTCAACAACATCACTATCCAAATCTTTCTACCTCCATTTGGAATTATTTATTGGGTCAACAACATCACCATCTGAAACTATCGACCATGTCAACATCATCATTACTATACATAATTATATTATTCAAATAAAAAAAATGCTATTAGTTAATTTAAAAAAGATAAGAAAATGGAGAAGGGAATTAACCATATGGTCTAATTAGAATCTGACACTCTGAACTAGGTCATATCAACCTTCCATAGAAACTATTCCAAGGGATATCTAAACCAACCATAATGAAAACAATATCCTTTATTCACACCCTCCAAAATAATCCTTTTATAATTTAGCACAACAACCTTACCTTTATCAACTCAATTAAAAATTCCTCAAATTAGCATTACACTATCCAAAAAAACACATTGAGAAACACTTAAATGGGGAGAAAAGTTAAAAATTATTCAAATCCAAAAAAATCAATCAAAACTATCCATAATTCCAAGAAACTTCTAAAAATAATTTTAAGAAAGATTACACATTACTCTAATACTCCAAATTATAACACCCAATAATACTATCCAATATACAGAATCTCTAAAATTTATCTAGTGTTTTATTAATAAATTCTCTTTCTTTTGTTTATCATATGAAAGAACTTATGAAAAGTACCCACCATCTATTATGATACTGAAATCAAAGGGTTTAATCCATCTAAAAAACAATATTACCATTCTAGATAAAATATTTAAAAATGAAAAATCCAACCATTTGTTTTTATAAATTACTTTATATACATCACACACCATAATCAACAAAAATAAAATGGAAGGAATAAACCATAAAAATAATAATCACTGAATAATATTACTTAATTTTATATAAATTTAAACATTGTAATGTTGATATTTATAAAGTATTTAAAATAATAAATATTGAATCAGAAACCACAATCTAGTCATTGACATAGAAGAACAGATGGAATGAATCCCCTATAACTCCTTCTATAATAAGAACACAAAATAAATCCATGACCCATCTAAAATTTAAAAAATATAAGTAAATCTATTGGAATGAAAAAATAGAACCACCATAAAATAAAATCACTAATATTATATATCCATTAATTATTTTTAAATCACTTAAATTAATTTTTTTCCTAGAAATACTCATAATTATTAATCTATGTTCATGTTTTGATCAAAAACATTTATATAGAGAATTTTTCAAATTCATCCAATTATCATAAAATTTTGATATTTTGATTATATATTTCTCTATTTTTATACAAATAATTAATTTATTATTTTTTAGGTTCCATGATTCATTTTAATATAAATCATTCAAATGGGGTTTTGTTAAATTTTCCATTTGGGTGAAAATTTGTATCACACAAACATGGCCAATGAGTTTTTGAATAAAATTAAATCATCTGTGATGTTTTGGTTATTGAGAATAATAAATAATCCTAACTTACATGAAACTTAATATATGGAATCATTATATTTGAATTTAAACCATGTAACCATTTCAATCCCCAATTAAAAACCATGAATCACAAACAAATCCCATAATGGATACCCACATAACTATTCATAGTTTGGACATAACTTCATTAATTAGACCATATATCCCAACTTTTTTTGAAAGTATCTAAAGTTATATATAGAAAAATTGGGAATATAGGGGAATAAATTAGTCAACTATTTATGTAATAGATTATTCTATTTTAATATCCATAAATTCATGTGAAGATAAACCTTGGAAAACTCATATCATTAAAGACATATATAAGTGTCATACCAAAATAGACACATCTTTGGTTGAAAAAATTCAATGTTAATGAAATTATATGGATTAATAGTAAATATATAGCTAAAATACTTTATAGAATAATATTTTTCAAGATAATGTTGTATAATGGGTCATATGTGTGTGTCAACATAGAGAATATAATTGGAGGGAAACCAACCCACCCCCTTTGATATAAATACATGTCTATCAATCCCTTATAAGTGGTTGAAATTTAAAATGATTTATAGAAACATATAGACTTACCAAACCTTGATTAAAGAGCTATGAGGACCTAACAAAATCTAGTTCTAAACTATAAAGTACACTCATCAACTCTTCTTTTCCTTGTTTTCTCTCTTTGATTTTGTGTGTCATTGTAAGTCTTGTAATAATTCAATAAAAAAAAGAAAATAAATTTTCATTTTATACTATTATTATCATACATGTTCTATAGTTTTAATTTTATGTTATAAATTTAGTTTCATTTTTTAGAATCTTGTCCCTCATAGCCCTTTTTATTTCTTTACAATATTTTTTAATTTTTCTCTTTGTTTGTGTGAGTGAGTTTTGTTCGCATCACTCTTATCTTGTTCCATTATTTTTATTTTATTTTATATTATCATCATAGTTATCCTAAAAAAAAATTCACCATTTTAATGCCTAACTAAACCACCCATTTGGGTGATTCAGAAGGTTGTGAATTATAAAATATTAAGATCTTTCCATGTTATAAGTTTTTAAAAATTAACATAGTGTAACTTAATTAGATATTCCATCATTTAGTGACATACCTAGTTACTTATCTTTATTCCATGGATTATTAGAACCACTTACAAAATGGTTCATGAATTATTAAACCATATATTAAATTTATTAGATTATGATTAACACCCTAGTTAAGACTTGAATTAAAGTATAAACTTATGAATTACAATCTAAATCATCTCATGAAATATATGTTATTTTTATGAAATAATTTATAATGATCGAGGATATCAGAAGCCTTAAACAAAAAATATTTACTTCACCCCAATCCATATAAAATTATGTAATTAATCTTAATTAATTAATTAACTTAATATTTATAAACAAACCTCATATTCAAAGGATAAAAAATGAATAGTTCCAATCCATTAGTACCATCACTAAGGACTTTACCCGAGTGTCAATATACACACTGTAATAGAGCACATAACCTTTGATGGTTGATAAATAATAACATAAAGTACTTTTAATAGGGGTTTTTGTTAGGGATGTTGATTTAAAGAATTAATTTCTTTTGACTATCTTTCAAAAAAATAAAACCAAAAGGAATAGAAAAATAAAAAAATTGAAAGAAATTATTACTTCTATGAAAAATAAAAAATAATAATAAATTTCAATTCAAATCCATTATAAACACCCCATTAAAAAATTAAAAGTGTACATGAATGATCCATAGCCTACTGAATAATCCATTTGATTTGTTTGATCTTGAAATTGATTGAATGATTAATAAAATTAAGAGGAACATTAAGGATAATAAAAATACAATTGACCCATTATTTTTCCATAAATATGATCTAGATATAGAAAATACTAGGAAAAAAACCTTAAAATAAATTATTTCCCCATATATAAATTACCAACCCCTAGTTATTCAATATCCAAACATAGAGAAATATTTCAAACTAAAATCAGGTTTGATTCATCTTCTATATCATTTTCATGGAATATCTAGGGAGGATCCTCATATACACCTTCAAGAGTTTCAAGTGATATTATTTATTATGAATCCTCAAGAGGTTTCTAATGAATAAAATAAAACTTAGATTATTTATTTTTTAAATAGACGAATTTTTTAAATCGCTATTCTAATACCACCCTCATAGTTCCATAAAGTTACGTAATGAAATGAAGTGAATTTTCCTTAAAATGTTCTTCCTCACTTCATGAACTACATCTATCTAATAATAAATAAGAATTATTTGAAAATTCCTAAATGAATCACTACATTAATACTGGGATTGATTCAAAAGTATTGTTACAACTTTTCCACAACACCAAATACCTAACTAACTCCTTATCCAATAATTCTATAAGGGTTTATTGTTGATGGAGTAAACCATCATTAATGTTTAAAGTAGTGGTTCTCTTATAAAAAAACTTTTACAACCGTGTGTAATCTCATAAAAAACATGGATGAAAAGAAGCAGTGGTTATATACTCGATAATATTCTCATATGAAACAAGATAAAGAGAGCTAGAACATAAAACAATACAAGATAAATGGGTGGATGAGTGATTTAACTGGGCCCATAAGTTAGTTGGTAGAGGCTACAAAATATCCAAAATAATATTCTCCTCAATATCAATTCCTTGGTCCTATCAAGAAATTTGATATTTATTTCCCACCAGCTTATGAAACTAATTATTTTTAGAAATTATAGGATGATCCATTGATTCATCCCTTATAATTTAGATCAATGAAATATTTTATTATCATAACCCCAACCCTCAGCCTCTAGGTTAATTTGAAATAAATTTTAACAATCCCCACTATGATCCCTTCACTCTTACATACAATCTAGGTTGGAAGGACCATCCAAGATTGAATTATGGTAATTTAATCACTCAACACACTCCTTTAAATCCAAATAAATTCTTTTATAGTTGTGATGGGATCCAATTACAACAACCATATTATTATTTTTCATCTATATCAAAGGATTAATCTACCTCCTCCTCAAATTCCTCTTGATTTTTTCTATATTGGTTAAAAGAACTAATTGATATCTATGTGATCACTTAGGGGGTGGGGTGAATTAGTAACCATATATTTATTATGTTTTATTTCTTGAGAAACAAAATTTTCCTCCTATTAGAGAGATATGACTCTGTTATAAAGTAAGAAAAAAATAACAACCACATGAACATAACTATTTACACGGTTCACTACTCAATAAGAGTATCTAGTCCTTATCATGGTTTTGAAATAATCCAAGACCATAAAAACCACTAAAAAATAATCCTTTAAATGTGGAAATAGAAATAAGGGAGTATCCATTCACTTGAATATAACTATAGTTAAAATAAAATTGCATTTCATCCTTGCATAGATAAATTATGTAACAATGGTTTTGTGATAACTGTAATAACCTTCACTAATAAGATTTAGTATGTTATCACTGTTCTGATTGAACTTTGTTCATAATTTATTTTATTGCAAGTATGTCTTCTTCCCCAAATTCTTGCACAATAGTGGGAAAGAACTTCCTTCATCCCAATTTCAGTTCTTCTTATAGGTTTGGTTGGTATAATCCATCTAATTTTCATTTAGTATACTCTATATGATTCCTTATTGTAGACTGATACTACTTCTGGTGCACTGTTTTTCTAATTGCCTCAGTACATTGTCCATATGATATCGGTTGATATGAAACTTCATCCAATATCCTAACAACTATTACCTCTTCAACATTTTTATCTGATCAACTTTCCAATTCTACAATTCTTCTTGTCACTTCCACAAATTCTCTATTTACCTTAGAGCATAGAACCAATTTATATAGGAATAAAACCTTTAAATTTTTAGAGAAATGCACAAACTTAATTTAAACTATACCACCTAAAAATTTTGAGCAACCCACTCAAATAATTTCTACATTTAATTTTATTCAATTATCCTCAAAGATAAAAGATCTCCTTAAGACTCAACAATAACATACTTCTTAAAATTTATTAAGACTCAGTGAGAATCAGGATCTTATTCCATGATTTTAGTAATGTTTAATGACCATATCAGTATCATCACATTTTATACCTTTATGAACGATTTAGAAAGTACTTTGAATTAGTATAACTTTATACCACTCATCCATTAGATAAAATATCATAGCAGCACTTATGAATAATGAAACTCCATCCAGTGTTCTTATACAACTTCAAGGGAACATATAAAAGTATTTTTTTAAACACTTCCACCATTTAATGAATTTCCTCAAAACTCTTCAACAATTTCATTCACACACTGACCTCTGACTAATGAAAAACATCTATATGATGAATTCAACCAAGACCATCTATCAGGTTACTTAGAGACTTTATCATGATCATCCTATAAAAACTTCACTTGGAAACTTCATGTAATTCCATCCAATAGACATTGTACAAAAATATTATATTATTCAATAATTAAAATGGTTCATCTGATGGGCTTAGACTGATGACATTGTAAGAGATCATCTAATTGTCTTTATTCGGTGATATGACCTGGTGACTTCTCTTTATACTTTGACAACATTACTCTGATTGAAAATATTAAAAAAAGATTGACCTATAACACTTCTTACCACAGATTCATAAAAAATTAATAACCTTTAAACACAAACTTTATACAATCGCATAAACATATCTTCAATAACCTCAAACTAAAACTCCTCCTTTGTGCATAGGTTTGGATCATGAAAAGTTTTAGTACCATGATGTTAGAAACTTCAAGAACAAAAAAACATAGATAGATATAAACTTCATCAAACACTCTATCTAGTGAAACTTTTAAACAAGTTAAGATAAAAATTTAACCCAAATCTTTTTCCAATTATTCATGACCGATAACCTTCATCTAAAAGACTCGGTCTAGTAAACTCAAGCCATTCTTCTCCATATGATCACCTTTGTTAGAAATCTTAAAAAATTAATTTGATTTATTTTATAAAATAAAAGAAAACCCTTTTGATAAAATTTTATTCATTCATATAAATTATAATCAACACCTTATTATCAAAATATCACCTCAAAACATCTTTGTAACACCTTGGGTTTTTATGGACCTTTTCTCTCTCGAATAAATTAAATTTTCATTTATATCTTGAAATGCACTAAGTAAAAAATTCCTTTCACACAACACCAACTTGGCATACTTTACACGAAACCAAATTGGAATTCATTACATGAAACACTAAATTGGAGTTTGTTACATGCAACACTAACTTGGTGTATGTTACATGCAACATCGATGTTTCTACGAAACATCATTTTATTGTTATAATTATTTAAATGAGATAATTATAACCTAGATATTAAACTTATTTATATGAATAGTAATAAATAATTTTCAAAAAAAATTTATAATTTTTTTATATAAATAAAATATATTGATAATGAAATTATGATTTTTGGAAAAGTCCTTATATGTTTGAAAATATTATTTTCTCGAATGAACTACTTTTAATGTTCTTCTATGAAAAATAATAAAATTAATTTTAGAAAAATTTAAATAATTAATTTTATAAAATAAACTTTATTTTTGAATTTATAATGTTGAAATTATCTTAGGGTAAAATTTTGGGATTTTTCTAAGAAATTTCATTTTTGGATGAATAGTGAAAAATATAGGATTTTAATTCAAAACTGCTTTTTCATCTAATTTATTTATAAGGTTAAATTATATTATAATTTGTTTTAAAATATTAATTAGACTATATTTTTATCAATCAATCCAATTTAGGTAATTGGAACTGATTTCACATTGAAATTGGATTTAAAAACTTAGCAAATTTTTGATCATTTTTACTCTAAAACCCCGTAATGCCAACCCGACTGCATGATTAATTTTAAATTAATTTCTAATAATTATGTGATTATAATTTGGAAAATAGATTTAATATTTGGAATCATAATAATTTATAATTTATAATAAGTTTATCTTAGTTTTTTTACCAAAAATATTAGTGAAAATGAGTAAAATTAATTACATCGATTAAGGTTAAATTGAGCTTAATAAGGAACTAAACCATTACCTTAAGACCCAAGAAGAATTATAAACATATAAATTCCACATTTTATGGAAATTATTCGTCCATAAAACTTAAATTATATAGTTTTTTTTGGTTTGGTATGACTTTTTTTAGGTAAAAACATGGGTACACATAACTTGTTTTCAAAAATACCAAGTGTGTCCTTTCCTTTCTATATAAAAGTCCACAACATCTCCCTCTTCTTCACACCACTAAAACCACTTATGTTTGGAAAATATGTACCCAATTAACTTACCAAAATCCCTAATATCCTCCTTGAATCATTTATTTGGGAAAAAATTCTTCCAAGGAATCCTTTTTGGCACAAACCAAAAAGAGTTACCTGATTAAGAGGTAACACCTTCTCTCAAGCTCCTTTATTTTATTTTCCTTATCCACCCCTACAATATATTTATTAAATTATTGTATAAAAAAAAGTATCCAAGATATACTAGGATGTTTTTATGCTAATATTTCAACCTACACTTACACACACCTCCATCAAATGGGTAATGAACATATTGTTTACGTCTACAATGAACTACCTCCTCACTAAACGATGATTGTTCATTTTTCATTTAACACCTATCATGGTGTAAATTATAATAGAAACTATGTTTATATATGTTATATATTATATTTATTATGTATTTATTCTTTTTTAATTCTATTACAACACAATGCTTTATACTTTCCATTTGGTGTAAATACAATAATTTCGTTTGAGGAAGTATGGACTTACTGCCCCTCAAAGCGATGTGTTTCATTCACACACAACATGGAATGTATTAAGGATATTTTTAGTGAAATTATATGATATATATAACTTTATAATTATACTTTAATGATAATATATATATATACACATATATGTAATTTTCTTTTTTTTCTTTCAATACGACAATAAAAAAAGAAACACCATTCATGTGTACGTACGACTTACTGTCTCCATGAACGATGTATTCCATTTCATAATTATATATTATATAGATTATTATAATACACATATAATAAATATAAATTATATTTATGTCATGTTTTACATTATTTAATTATGAAATAAGTATAAGGACCAAAGATATAAAAAATTAAGACACATGTGAAGAACAAAGCAGATATTACCCGAAGAGAAACCTTAACATAGGATTGTTAACAAGAGGGTAATATAAGGTCCTGATAAACCCATATATGGTATTAGATATAATAATATAGTTCTTTAAAATATTTATAATAAATTTATATTTATTATAAATGTGTTTTTAATGAGTATGAAGAGAGTCAATATAAAAGGTAAGGGGATTTCATCACACTTTTTACTTATGTGAGACACATGCTATGTTCGCCACTCATTCCTTTTTTGTGGTGTATATACTACACAAGATTTTATTATATTTATAATATACTTTAATTTATTGTAATTAAAAAATCCTTTTTATGATCTTTCATTCATAGGTTTTAAGTTTCAAAATTTACCAAATCGGTAAAATAGTTTTGTTTCGATTTTCCTTCTTTGCGACTCATGTTTTGTTATACACCTAAATTATTTTTCAAGATGGATATACTTTCATTTTACATGTTATATAACGAAATTAATTATTTATATGATATTTTAAGCTTCATTTAATTTTTTTTCTTAAATGGAGAGTATGATCCCAAGCTACCAATTTATCAGAGTTTATTGAGAAAATCTCATTACTTTTTGAGATTGTTTATGTTTATGCTTCCTTTGATGAAATATTATGATAAATATCTCAATAAAACTCACATGTTTCCTTATAATATATTTATTAAATATATATCCATGTATTAGTACAATTTTTACACTCTTTGGATCTTAATATAACATTTTTAATTAAAATTTGATTGTGTCTCTCTCTGGTCACAAATCTATTGTATTCAAAACCCATGTTTTAAAAAATGTTTTCAAAATATATTTGAAGCCCATTTTCAAGGGAAAAGTATTTTAAAAACGTTTTATGATTTTAAATGATTATTTTATACATTTTTAAATCTATTTTCAAAGAAAAATGTTTTCAAAAGGTTTTATGTTTTAAAAATCATTTTTCAATACAGAAATGATATTTTCCTCAAGAAATGTTTTTAAAGGATATTTCAAAATTATTTCCCATATAAGATAACATCTATTGGTGTTACTCAGGCCTTTTTGTGGAAATTATTCAATGTTTCCATTCATATTATTTCTCTGAATGGATTATTTTTTAATGACATGATGTTGATGAAACCCATTTCTCTTTCATAGGTTATATGATTTTGAAACCTGCTTCTTTTCACAGGTTATGATTATGATGAAATGATTATGAAACCTATCTCTTTCTATAGGTAATGATATGATTACATGTTTATAATACCCATTTCATTTCATGGGTTATGATATGATTATTTATGATCTTGTGGCACATGTATGTATGATTTCATTATGATATGGGTGGGACCTATATCTCCCTCCAATGCATTGGGTAAAGATTTATATCTCATGAGATAAACACAGATAGAATGAGAAATGAACTCGATTCAGTATTACATGGATGTAATGGGAAATTAACTTATTTAAGTGTTACAAGTCAAGAATGGGGAGTGAATTTGGTTTAGTAATACAAGGTTGGAATGGGGTGTGAACCTAGTTCAGTAAAGGATGTTGTTCACTAAGTTATTCTCAACAACAATTCCCTGAATATTATGAAAATCAATATATATGCTTGTGTGTCTTCCACAATTCCATTTTTTAATCTTATATTATGCTTTCATGGATCATGTTCTTTATTTCCTTATGATTCATGTCTTATAAACTTCTAAGATTTATTCCATGATTCATGTTTATGATCTTTGATATGTATGTTGGATCAAGTTATACCAAATACACACAAGAGGGGGGTGAATTGTGTCCTTTACAAATTCTTCATGAATCGTGATGATAACAAAGTTTGTCCTTTTTAAATTTATCAGATTGTTTATGCATCAGAAAATAAACAATTAAAGAACGCAAGGATGTATAGTGGTTCAAGGAATAGAAGGCCCCTAGTCCACTCCACCAATGATCTACTCTATGAGCTTGGTGATTTTCACTATCTAGTCCTATTATCAACAGACCGTTCACAACTGAGTGCAGGTAGTTGAAACCTTTACACATTAAGGCTAAAACAGATCCTTCTGGTTTATACACATAACCGAATACACAGCTTAGTACGAGAAGCTGGTTTCTCAAAATAAAAAGACTATTTGTTTGAAAATACTTTATAGTTTTTTCTTCACAGTTGCAACAACACGCAACTGATAGTAGATAGATCAACGTCTTCAGAAAGAATGATCTTTAGATAGAAGTAGTTCTGAGCCGATTCAGTTTTCAATAGATATAAAAATAACTTTAGAAACTTTAATAGATTTGTAAAAGTTCTTAGATGAAGAAACAATGAATCTTCAATGTGTTTCTTCTTCTTCATAAAACCAAGTTTTATCATAACTAGTGACAATAGATCTGTAAAACTCGAATGTATCTAAAAATCGTAGTCGTAAAAAACTCAAGAATATGTTCTTATCATCTCTTTCACAATGATCTATATCGTTTCCAATATAATTCAAAATAACACAGATATATATAATAATAAAGACAATCATTTTACTTTCAAATTTAGATCCACAAAATTCACATATAGAATCACGATATTCAAAAGTTTGAATAACAGAGTAGTCGTAATTCTCCTTAATATTCGGCATGAAAAAATCCTCTAAAAACGATTCTTTGAAATGAAAATAAAACGTCTTTGAATAAATAAAAAATATGATTTAAAATAGAGCTTTTAATCTAGATTGAAATCATCCTGATAATCCGCATAAAGACCGTTACTCGATAAATTCATATTTGAATATCTAATGCCAAACTTAGGGTTGAACTACATAGCATACATTCTATGAATGTAAGGTTCACAATGTAAGGTTCACAAAATAATGTTGATAAACCATACTTTTCTCTTCAACTTTCAAATATACAATATATAATACATACTTTTATTAGCTTTTAAACGTAAGGTACATGATCCATGATTTTTGATAAAACGTAAGGTTGTTTATAAAAGTAAGGTTGATGAACCATACTTTTTAGAAACAAACATAAAATTCCATACTAAACATAGGGTTCTTCTTCCATACTTTTCTGATAACCCAAATGTAAGGTTCCTTCCAAATGTAGGGTTCTTCTTCCATACTTTTTTGATAACCCATAAACAATGGATTTTATCCTTTCGCTACGATCCTTAATATAGGGTATGAACAGTGTTTCCAAAATACGCTAAAGTGATTTCCGAACATGTAGAGCATGAATAGTGTTTCCAGAACATGCTAAAGAGCTAAAAAAGATTTCCAAACACTTTGTCAAATATTCCACCCAGATAAACACACTTAAATATTATTCCAAAATAAAGAAATAAATAATATTAATTTCCTAAAATATACTCAAATTAAAATCATTAGAATAAAAAATAAGGGTATTTTTGAACATCAAAATCATCATAAAAAGATAGAGTATTGTTGAAAACAACACTTTCTCAACAATGTAGGTTATGATCTTATATTTTTCATGATCATGTTCTCATACAATTTTTTCGCATGATTATGATTATATATCTCCATTATTTAACCTTACTAAGAATTTGAGCTCACCCCTTTTTATGTTTCCTTCCCCAGGTTATGAAGATATGTATTGTGTTTGATGTATCTAAGAAGGTTCATAATCAAGAAAAACCTAGTTGGTGATAATGTAGCTCACTTATGTATAAGTGTTTATGTTCCCATGTTTCAAAAGGAACTATACTAGTATGGCATTTGGGCATCTGTTTGTATAATGTTTTATATATTCTGAAAATTTTATGTAATTTTAATGTATGAAAAGAAAGGGTTTCTATAATCTTAGTCCCAAAAATCTCCTCCTTTAGATATTTTTTCAACCACGAAACATAAATCACTAAAACTTTATAACTAACAAAATATTTTACTTATAAAATAATTATAATCCACGATGAGTGAACTTGGTGTAAAAAACAATAATCATTGAACAATAATTAAATTCTATCTATAAGTAGTAATTGTAGAAATTTTTCATACACCTCTAAAGAAACTTTTCTTAGAAATATTTCAACCTTCTTCTTCCACTTTCTACTTTCATTACTAAAACAAATTCAACCTATAAGAAAAAAGTTTCTTACATACACTTTAAAAAACTATTAAAATAGTTCACACATTATCAAATCACTTCTTACCTCTTTTATAAACTCCTACTAAATATACACTCTTACTTAAGAAAGTTAAGAACACAACAATGGATAGATTTAGGTTAAAAAATTTTCTCCCTCTTTGAAAACACTATCCAAAGACAAGATATAGATAGGATGAATATGACATAACTTATCCTTGAATAGGGTGAGGTTGTAAACCCATAATCAATCTCATCTTATAAAATTTTTATGATAACAATGGTTTGGTGAAAATTTCAATAGCTTTCTCCATTATAGGAATAAACTCCAGCTTTAGCTCATTCTTTTCCACATGGACTTTGATGAAGTGATATTTGATATCAATGGGATTTTAATGAGAATTTTTCACTAGATTATTAGTGATATTTATAGAGATTTGATTATAAAAACCTAAGATAAGTGGTAACTTTACATCAACCAAAAAATCTTCCAACCATGTCTTTATCCAAATCGATTATGTTTCATCTTGAGTAGCAGCTATATACTCAGGTTTTGTGGTACTGAGAGTCACTAAACATTGTTTCTTTATATTCCATCTATCACATCATTCTCTCAAGAAGAAAACTCCACCAGATGTGGATTTATATCATTAACACTTACTTCTCAATTTAAATATATGTAACAAAAAATTTCATTCTTTCTTACATTATCATATTTTTACCCAAAATCAGTTGAGCCTTTAATATATCTGAAAATTTTCCGTCCAACCATGAGATGAGATTCCTTTGGTGCAATTTTATACCTAGAACAAAGTGTAACAACATAAACTATATCTGGTCTTGAATTTGTCAGATACAATAAGCTTCCAACCAAATTTATAAACTCTTTAGAATCAACCTACTTACCTTCTCTATATTTTTTAAACTTATTTCCCACTAAAATAGGCGCGGAACTAGATTTTAATCTTCCATGATAAACTTTTTTAGAATCTCATTAACATACTTATCTTAAGATAGGAAAATGTATATATATTCTTTTGATATATTTGTAGCCAAATTAGTATTTCATTTCTCATAGTATGTAAATTTCAATTAACTTGTTCATCTCGTCACCAAACTTTTCACATATTTCTTCACCACTCATTGAAAATATGATATCACCAATATAAACAATCACAATGAGTTAAACCACTTGATTTTATTTTATGTATAGGTTACTATCAAATATTACTTTATTAAATTTCAACTTCCTTTAGAAAGTATCTAACTTAGAATACCAAGCTCTCAATGATTGATTTAACCCATACAAGGAATTTTTTAACTTTCACACATATCTTTCATCTTTACCAAGTACGAAGTCACACTATTTTTCAATATAAATATGACAACCCTGCTTTTTATTACAACTTAAACATGCTTTATTACATAAAACTTCACTTGATACAACAAAGAAGATCGAGAGGTTTAGTGTCTTTGGGGCTTAGGATCATTACATAAAAACTTTAAACATGAAATACAACATCCTTATTGAAAACTTCCTTTACATGACCACTACAATCCTTCGTACTTAGCATTGCATGGGATAACCTGAGGACACGCATAAGAAAAGGGTGAGCTATAAAGCCCAGTAAGGGAGTACACAATGAATAACATGAGGAGTACAATACATGTTAGGAAATAGGCATATCAATAGAGCATAAGAGAGACATGAACATAAAGGCATGATAAAGCATGATAATCATAACATGGAAATGTGGCAACAACACTTAACATTGAATTAGCATGAGCCAAGGCTCATTGCACATGGAGCATGAGTAAACCCTCATTGCACTTGAAGCACGAGTAAACCCTCGTTGCACTTGAATTAGCATGAGTCAACACTCATTGCACATGACGTATCATGATACTATACTTTACCCAATGCATTGGAGCGCTATCAGGGCGCACCCTTCTTAAACATTTCATTTCATGCATAAGTGTGCCACATGGATCATAAAACATGGATTCATAAAACATAATCATTTCTTCCACGATAAAGGAATGTGGAATTCATACATGAAACTTTACAATCAATACGTATATGTGCATAAAGGTGAATACCCTTGATGGAGAAATGGGCATGGTATTCACTACACAAAGACATTGGCTTAGAAAATTGGTGCGATTTCGGCAGCGTAACGGCGTGACATAAGAATTCATAAAAAAAAAAGTTGATGAGAGAGAAAGGGGTTCATCATCATATTTACATGTAATGGACAGTAAGGAGATCATATATATACATGTCCCAACAATAGAAATGGAATTTAGATTCATGATACAAAAGTATTGCTTGAATGTAAAAGAAAATAGAGAGAAGTTCCTTTCGGAATTTCGGCATAGTAACGGGTGTACATGGGAGGCATTTAATGAGAGAGAAAGGGTTCTCCCATCATTCAAACAATAAGAGGGCAGTATGGGGGAGGTGCGAAACCATACCCCAACATTCATAAATGAAATTAAAAGGGCAATACAACTTAAAGAAAATTGACAAAAAAATGAGAAAGGAAGAAAAACCCTTACTTGGAAGTGTGCTTCCAAAGGCTAGAGAGAGGCTTGTGAGAGGCTTCTTGGGAGCTTGGGGCACCTTGAGAGGATTCTAGAGAGAGTAGGGCAGAGGTTGGACGAACTTCAAGGGCTTTTAGTGAGGAGGAAGTGGGAGCTTGGGTGGGTTTATATAGGAAAGGTGAGAGAATTCTTTATTATTTAGGTTTGGGACCCCTTATATTAAAATAATCCAAACCACAAACCATCCCATGGTATTTGCCCATGGTTTCTGGAAAAGGAAAGAGGAAAACAATATTTTACAAGTCCAAGGTCCGAACTTATTAAAAAATTAGGGTTGCTTATGTGGAGGTGAGTCACACTCCCATGGAAATTAATTTAAAAAGGCAAAGTGTTGAATAAGTCTTGAGGGCTCCATTAATGCTTTGAAAAGTGAGTCAAACAAACCCAAAACCTCATTATTTTAATGATAAAACATATATTGGCCGAACATATGGATTATGGTATTTTATTACATCACCATTGGGTCATTATGATGTCATAAAACACATTATATATATAAATGGTATTTAATTTTTACCCAAAAATTTGACTGTCTCAGAAAATTATGAAAAATTCACCGTTGGATAATTTCGACGTCCTGATTCCAAAAATAATATTTATTTTATCTAAATAATTTTCTAAATATGTGAATTTTCACTTTTAAAATAAAAACCGACATTTATAAAGAAATTCACGGGTTTTGACAGAAATGGCTTTCAAACCTTAATAAACATTTTAATTGCATTCATAAAATTATAAGATCATTTATATTTAATGACAATTAATTTAATATTAATAATAATATTTTATTAAAATATTATTTAATTCAAAAATCCTCTAATTTAATAAAATATAATTCTTAATTAAATAATAACTAAAAACACCATTTGTACTTTAAAAACTAATTACAATGTATCAAAAATGACTAGAAATTATATTCATTATTATATATAAAAAAAAATAATGTACATGAACATGGTTCTACTTATTTGTTACATAACCCCTTAAAATAGCCGCATAAGACCTAAGGGTAAGGTGTGCGATGGTGACAGACTCTTGGGGCTGCTCGGATAACATCGCTCGAGTGGTAATCTCTATCAACTTCCATTTTTCCCGTAGACGATCACGCTCGAGCTTGACTTGATGAAGCTCAGCTTGGGCTTGGTCAAGGGCAAAGCCCAAAGACGCCACCTCTTTACCGAGCTCCGACAAATGGGCTTCGTAAGGGGCAATTCTACTGGATGAGGCCATCGCTTCCTTTGTCTGAGTAGAAAAATTGGTTCGTTAAAGCCTTATATTTAAACTACCCAGATGATCACTGTTCAACGACTATAAAAGTAACGGTCACAAATCTTAACGTAAAACTTAAAGAAGTTGGCATCTTATAAAAACATAAAGAAACATTTAACTGGATCAAGAGGGATTTTCCATTAATGAAAATTTGGGTCGTTACAACATTCCCCCCTTAAGAAATTTCGCCCTCGAAATTTTCCTTTTCCCACACTAAAACAAATGTGGGTAACTTAGCTTCATCATATCCTCCGACTCCCAAGTTGCTTCTTCAAACTTGTGGTTTCTCCACAACACCTTGACGAGGGGCATTGTCTTATTTCGTAGAACTTTTTCTCTACGATCTAAGATCTTCACTGGTAGCTCCTCATAAGAAAGATCGTCTTCTAATTGTACCACCTCAGAAGAGAGTACATGTGAAGGGTCTGGTATGTACTTCCTTAAGAGGGATACATGGAAGACATCATGCACCTTGGCCATAGTAGGTGGAAGTGCTAGTCGATAGGCCACAGCCCCAACACGATCAAGAATCTCGAAGGGGCCGATGTACCTTGGACTTAACTTCCCTTTCTTTCCAAACCTCATGACCTTCTTCCACGGAGATATGCGTAAAAACACCATGTCTCCGACTTTAAACTCAAGGTCTCGTCGACGATTGTCTGCATAACTCTTCTGTCGACTTTGGGCTGCCTTGATATGCTGCTGAATGGTTTTCACCTTCTCCACCATTTCTTCGACCATTTCTGGTCCAAGCAGCTTACGTTCACCGACCTCATCCCAACATGCCGGTGTTCTACACCTTTTCCCATACAGGGCTTCATATGGTGCCATTTGGATGCTCGAGTGGAAACTATTATTATAAGAGAACTCAACTAGAGGAAGATGTTGATCCCATCCTCCTTTAAAGTCCATTGAGCATGCTCTCAACATATCCTCAAGTGTTTGGATAGTCCGCTCGGATTGGCCATCAGTTTGAGGATGATAGGCCGTACTGAAGTTCAGTTCAGTATTCAGAGCATGTTGAAGACTCTTCCAAAACTTAGAGGTAAATCTTGGATCTCGGTCCGACACAATAGATAGTGGTACTCCATGCAACCGTACCACTTCCCTGATATATACCCGTGCCAGTTGATCCAAAGAGAAATCCTCTCGAATAGCAATGAAGTGTGCAGTCTTTGTAAGACGATCCACAATAACCCAGATTGCATTGTTGCTTTTGGATGTCCTTGGAAGTCCAGTGACGAAGTCCATGGTGATGTTCTCCCATTTCCATTCTGGTATGGGCAATGGTTGCATCATCCCCTTAGACTTCTGCCTCTCTGCCTTCACTTGCTGACACACCAGGCACTTTGATGTATATTCGGCGATCTCCTTCTTCATATTATCCCACCAAAAGTTTTCTCGGAGATCTCGATACATCTTTGTGCTCCCTGGGTGAATAGAGAAATTTGAACTATGTGCATCATCCAAAAGTTCCTTCTTCAGCTCCGAACTTGATGGGACACATAGTCTTTTCCCAAACCACACAATTCCTTCTTCATTAACATTAAACTCTGAGGATTTTCCCTTTTTGATAGCTTCCACTTTTTCTTGGATTCTCGCATCATCCTTTTGAGCATCCTTTAACCTTTCCAAAAGAGATGGTTGAGCAATCATTTGTGAAAGGATTGATGATGTTCCCTTCTTTATGATTCCCACGTCCATCTTCATCAAGTCTAAGAAGATTGGATCCTTCTCAATTCTCATCATTGATAGAATTGCTGGATCCTTTCTACTTAGGGCATCCGCTACCTTGTTCGCCTTCCCAGGGTGGTAATGTATTGAACAGTCATAATCCTTTATGAGCTCTATCCATCTTCTCTGGCGCATATTAAGCTCTTTCTGTGTGAATATATATTTAAGACTCTTGTGGTCAGTATATATCTCACATTTCTCTCCATAGAGATAATGCCGCCAGATTTTCAAGGCAAAGATCACCGCCGCCAACTCCAGATCATGCGTTGGATAGTTTCTCTCATGGATTTTCAACTGTCTTGAGGCATAGGATATCACTTTATCATTCTGCATCAGCACACATCCTAAGCCCTTCCTCGAAGCATCACTAAATACCACAAAAAGCTCTCCACTTGTGGGTAAAGTGAGCACAGGTGCAGTGATAAGCCTCCTTTTCAACTCCTTGAAGCTTTCTTCGCATTCATCACTCCAAGCAAACTTTACTTCCTTTCGAGTTAGCTTGGTAAGAGGGTTGGACAATCGTGAGAAGTTTCTCACAAATCGTCGATAATATCCAGCTAACCCCAAGAAGCTACGGATATCAGTTACCGATGTTGGCCTCGGCCATCCCTCAATTGCATCTGTTTTGGAGGGGTCCACAGATATCCCATTGCTTGTGATGATATGGCCCAAGAATGAGACCTCCTTCAACCAGAACTCACACTTGCTGTACTTGGCATAGAGCTTCTCCTTGCGCAAAGTCTCCAGTACAGTTCTTAAATGCTCCTCATGGTCCTCCTTGGTTTTGGAGTATATTAGAATATCATCTATAAAGACTACCACAAATTTATCTAGGTAATCTCTAAAGACTCTATTCATCAAGTCCATGAATATTGCTGGAGCATTGGTGAGTCCAAAAGGCATTACTATGAATTCATAGTGCCCGTACCTTGTACGAAAAGCAGTCTTGGGGATATCTTCCTTCTTCACCCTTACTTGATAATATCCCGACCGCAAGTCGACCTTGGAGAAGTATTGAGCTCCACGCAGCTGATCAAACAAGTCATCGATTCTTGGGAGAGGATACTTGTTCTTTATCGTGATTTTGTTAAGTTCACGATAATCGATGCAAAGCCGCATTGACCCATCCTTCTTCTTGACGAAGAGGACTGGTGCACCCCATGGTGATGCACTTGGGCGTATAAACCCTTTATCCAGATTCTCCTGTAGTTGTTTCTTCAGTTCTTCAAGCTCAACCACAGCCATTCTATATGGAGTCTTGGATATTGGTAGCGCCCCAGGTATAAGTTCAATTGAGAACTCAACATCTCTTCTTGGAGGAAGACCAGGAAGTTCCTCGGGAAATACTTCAGCGAATTCCCTCACAATAGGCATTTCTTCAAGGGTGGTTTCTTCCTTGGACTCAATCATCTGAGCCAGATATGCGTGCTCATAAGGCAGTAATATCCATGCTTGAGATGATGGAGCTAAAGGAGATTCATCTTCCTCCTGACACTTGTAAAGAATCGGGGGTCGATTCTCCATATGGAGTGTGATTTCCCTCTCCCGACAATTTATGTTGGCTCTATATAAGGAAAGCCAATCCATGCCAAGGATTGCATCAAATTCCACCAAAGGGAGTATGACGAGGTTCGCCGGGAAATTCAATCCACAGATTATAACAGGGGAGGACTTATACTCATGGGATGCAATGATTGCCCCATTTGCCGTACTCACCGACATCTTTACTTCCATGGTTTGTGGTGGTGCAGAGATTGTTCTACTAAACTTTTGAGATATAAAAGAATGCGTAGAACCTGAATCAAAAAGTACGTTCGCTATTCTTGAATGAATAACTAGCGTACCTGTCACCACTTCGTTGTCGGGGTTCACTTCGGCAGAAGTGATGGCAAAAGCTCTTCCTTGCTGTCTTGGAGGTTGTTGATTGCCTCCGATAACCCTTGGATTAGGGCACTGATTCGCAAAATGACCCGGTTCTTTGCATTTGAAGCATTGAACAACGCGTTGAGGTTCGAACGGAGCGTTCCTCCCCTCCGTCGCAGCCGCAGGTCCTTCTTGCTGACAGTTAACAGCTAGGTGCCCTTCTCTTCCACACTTGAAGCATTTTCTTGTCCCCCTAAGGCAATTTCCCGGGTGCTTCTTTCCACACTTTTGGCAAGTGGGGTGCTGGAATTTCTTAGCGCCGTTGGATTTATCCATCGGACCACCAGCATTGAAGTCCACCTTCCACTTCTTGTCCCCATGATACCCCTGTGATTCTCCGATCTCCATTTCAACCTTGAGGGCACATCGGACAATTTCCTCATAGCTGTCGAAGTCACGGATCGCTAATGCTTTCCGCAAACTAGGCTTCAGCCCACCAAAGAAGCGGTCAACCTTGCATTCGGGGGTAACGACAAAGCCGGAAGCGTATCGTGCAAGCCTTGTGAAGTTTGCCTCGTACGCTCCCACAGATTCCTCATCTTTCTGCTTGAGGGAAAGGAAGTCCCTTTCCATCTTAAGAAGGAGGGTGCGTGGAAAATATTTATCGAAAAACATCTTCCGGAATACCTTCCATTCCAAAGCCTCGATCTCCTCCTCAGGCTTCGTATTTTTGATCAACGTCCACCATTGATCAGCTTCACCCTCCATACGATAAGCCGCCAAGAGAACCTTCTCTTTTTCAGAGCATTGGAGGATGGAGAATATCTTTTCAATGGAGTTGATCCATTGTTCAGCAATCGTGGGATCGGATGATCCACTAAAAGTAGGAGGCCTTTGTCTCATGAAGCTTTCAATAGCGACTTGTTCTTTCTTAGGGGGGGTTGAACGTTCCTCTTGACCAGTGTTTCTATTCAAAACTTGAGTTAACTGAGAGAGAAGCGTGACAAAGTTCGCGATTCCCGCTCCCATTGGATTGGGCATCTCATTGGTACAATCATCACACTGATCTTCACAACGGTTGTTAGCCCGAGTTCTCCTATTACCGGCCATTGGCTGGAATAAAAGGAAAGTTAGGGGTAACACATAAAGGGTAATCCAAAGACAAAAGTTGATGACTTATAAATAAACTTTAATCTCTTTAACTCATGAGTCTATAGGATTCAATCCAGGCTTTTCATGATCTTCCTTCTAACATATATTCTTAGGGGCATTTTTCCCTTAATAAGGGTTCATACTAAGATTGTGAATTTATCAAAACATATCCCCCGGGAGTGTCGTAACCAAGAGTGCAGCAAGGCCCGTTGTCGTGCACCAGTTCCCGTTCGAGTCTAGCTCAAAGCGGTGTTTTCGGGTTTTACCCCTAGGATACATCTGTGCCAGAGCCGCCTCTACCTGCTCGTATCCAGACAGGGATGTATTTGTTTGATAAACCACTTACTTAGTACTTACCAAAACTTAGGGGAGTTTTTATTATTCTTAGTCTTGTATCTAAGGTCTTACTAGGGTTTCCTAATCCCAAAAATAACTAAACTTATCCTTTGATACCAACTATGACAACCCTGCTTTTTATTACAACTTAAACATGCTTTATTACATAAAACTTCACTTGATACAACAAAGAAGATCGAGAGGTTTAGTGTCTTTGGGGCTTAGGATCATTACATAAAAACTTTAAACATGAAATACAACATCCTTATTGAAAACTTCCTTTACATGACCACTACAATCCTTCGTACTTAGCATTGCATGGGATAACCTGAGGACACGCATAAGAAAAGGGTGAGCTATAAAGCCCAGTAAGGGAGTACACAATGAATAACATGAGGAGTACAATACATGTTAGGAAATAGGCATATCAATAGAGCATAAGAGAGACATGAACATAAAGGCATGATAAAGCATGATAATCATAACATGGAAATGTGGCAACAACACTTAACATTGAATTAGCACGAGCCAAGGCTCATTGCACATGGAGCATGAGTAAACCCTCATTGCACTTGAAGCACGAGTAAACCCTCGTTGCACTTTAATTAGCATGAGTCAACACTCATTGCACATGACGTATCATGATACTATACTTTACCCAATGCATTGGAGCGCTATCAGGGCGCACCCTTCTTAAACATTTCATTTCATGCATAAGTGTGCCACATGGATCATAAAACATGGATTCATAAAACATAATCATTTCTTCCACGATAAAGGAATGTGGAATTAATACATGAAACTTTACAATCAATACGTATATGTGCATAAAGGTGAATACCCTTGATGGAGAAATGGGCATGGTATTCACTACACAAAGACATTGGCTTAGAAAATTGGTGCGATTTCGGCAGCGTAACGGCGTGACATAAGAATTCATAAAAAAAAAGTTGATGAGAGAGAAAGGGGTTCATCATCATATTTACATGTAATGGACAGTAAGGAGATCATATATATACATGTCCCAACAATAGAAATGGAATTTAGATTCATGATACAAAAGTATTGCTTGAATGTAAAAGAAAATAGAGAGAAGTTCCTTTCGGAATTTCGGCATAGTAACGGGTGTACATGGGAGGCATTTAATGAGAGAGAAAGGGTTCTCCCATCATTCAAACAATAAGAGGGCAGTATGGGGGAGGTGCGAAACCATACCCCAACATTCATAAATGAAATTAAAAGGGCAATACAACTTAAAGAAAATTGACAAAAAAATGAGAAAGGAAGAAAAACCCTTACTTGGAAGTGTGCTTCCAAAGGCTAGAGAGAGGCTTGTGAGAGGCTTCTTGGGAGCTTGGGGCACCTTGAGAGGATTCTAGAGAGAGTAGGGCAGAGGTTGGACGAACTTCAAGGGCTTTGAGTGAGGAGGAAGTGGGAGCTTGGGTGGGTTTATATAGGAAAGGTGAGAGAATTCTTTATTATTTAGGTTTGGGACCCCTTATATTAAAATAATCCAAACCACAAACCATCCCATGGTATTTGCCCATGGTTTCTGGAAAAGGAAAGAGGAAAACAATATTTTACAAGTCCAAGGTCCGAACTTATTAAAAAATTAGGGTTGCTTATGTGGAGGTGAGTCACACTCCCATGGAAATTAATTTAAAAAGGCAAAGTGTTGAATAAGTCTTGAGGGCTCCATTAATGCTTTGAAAAGTGAGTCAAACAAACCCAAAACCTCATTATTTTAATGATAAAACATATATTGGCCGAACATATGGATTATGGTATTTTATTACATCACCATTGGGTCATTATGATGTCATAAAACACATTATATATATAAATGGTATTTAATTTTTACCCAAAAATTTGACTGTCTCAGAAAATTATGAAAAATTCACCGTTGGATAATTTCGACGTCCTGATTCCAAAAATAATATTTATTTTAACTAAATAATTTTCTAAATATGTGAATTTTCACTTTTAAAATAAAAACCGACATTTATAAAGAAATTCACGGGTTTTGACAGAAATGGCTTTCAAACCTTAATAAACATTTTAATTGCATTCATAAAATTATAAGATCATTTATATTTAATGACAATTAATTTAATATTAATAATAATATTTTATTAAAATATTATTTAATTCAAAAATCCTCTAATTTAATAAAATATAATTCTTAATTAAATAATAACTAAAAACACCATTTGTACTTTAAAAACTAATTACAATGTATCAAAAATGACTAGAAATTATATTCATTATTATATATAAAAAAAAATAATGTACATGAACATGGTTCTACTTATTTGTTACATAACCCCTTAAAATAGCCGCATAAGACCTAAGGGTAAGGTGTGCGATGGTGACAGACTCTTGGGGCTGCTCGGATAACATCGCTCGAGTGGTAATCTCTATCAACTTCCATTTTTCCCGTAGACGATCACGTTCGAGCTTGACTTGATGAAGCTCAGCTTGGGCTTGGTCAAGGGCAAAGCCCAAAGACGCCACCTCTTTACCGAGCTCCGACAAATGGGCTTCGTAAGGGGCAATTCTACTGGATGAGGCCATCGCTTCCTTTGTCTGAGTAGAAAAATTGGTTCGTTAAAGCCTTATATTTAAACTACCCAGATGATCACTGTTCAACGGCTATAAAAGTAACGGTCACAAATCTTAACGTAAAACTTAAAGAAGTTGGCATCTTATAAAAACATAAAGAAACATTTAACTGGATCAAGAGGGATTTTCCATTAATGAAAATTTGGGTCGTTACAATAAACTTCTTTATAAAGATCTTAATTAAGAAAATATGACTTGAAATCCATTTATAAAATATTATATCTATATTTTGCAGTTATATCAAGAAATATTATGATAGTTTATAATCACGCCACTAGAGAAAAGGTCTCATCAAAGTCAATGAATTTAATCTATTAGTAACATTTACAAACTAAGAATTCCTTGTTTCTTATCACTTTACCTTTTTCATTTAATTTTTTTTTTCGAAACCCCCATTTTGTACCAATCACATTTTTATTGATTGGTTTGGGTACAAGTTACCATGTATCATTCCCCTCACTATGTTTTATCTTCAATCATGGAATCAATACACTCTTGAAAATACAAAGCTTCATCAACATATTTTGGCTCAACCTATGAATATATTGAAGTATGTGAAAACAACTATTATGTTATTTTAGTTTTAACATATTTTCATTGATCTCCAATGATTTTTTGGAATTACACTTTCTTCCTTATCCTATAATGAGATGAACATACTTATTTCTCATCAATAGAGATAACTGAGCCATAATATTTATCTTGAATAGCTTCAACATTATTATTATCATTAATAACTTTGGAACATTGTTCAATTTAATCCACTCCATCTTCCCTTTATTCCACATATTCAATCACATGTGAAACTTTATTATCAGGATGTTAAAGAACTTTCACATATGAAAATTCAATAATATTTCATGTTAATTTATTATAACACATGTATCCTCAACTATTATAAGGGTATCTCAGAAATATTACATCCACACCTCTCTTATCAAACATCCCAAAATTCTCACACTAGAGTTTTATAATGTATGGACCACTGAACAACCTTATGTATTTAAAAATTGGGGTTTCTTTATAATACATCTCATAAGGAGTTATATCAGAGTTCATCCTTTAAAAACATTGATTCTGAATATGAACAACTACTATGATAGGTTACCTAGAAAAATATCAAAAAGTATCATGTTAAATCAACATCATTTATGCCTTCTCAACTAAACTTCTATTTATTTAGTAATTCCATTTTTTATGGAGTGTATGGTTTACTAAATTTATTATGAATGATATTATTTTCAAGATAGTCTCTAAACTTCCCATTGATATAATCAAAACCCTTATCAGTTTAAATCTTCTTCACAAAATATCCACATTATTTTTTAGAACTTATCCTAAAACTCTTAAACATATTTAGATCCTTTGACTTTTGTTTCAAAAAAAATAATACAAGTAATGTGATTAAAATAACCAATAAATTAAATAAAGTAATTATCTTCATTTTTTTATTTCTTTCACATTGGCCCAAATATTTGAAAATGTATTAGCTCTAAGGGATGATTTTAATGAATATTAACTTTCTTATGTGTTGAGTTTGTAATCTTCACTTTTTGGCATATGTAATAACACCAATATCTTATCATTTTCATGTTAGTAATATCAAAAATATTTTCTCTCGTTTTTATCTTTCTCATATTCCAATGACATATATTCCTCATCCTTTTATGCTATAACTGATTTTCTTCCATCATGGCCAGATAGCATGAACTTTGCACGTCACTAACTTGAAACAAGTTTCCATAAGTTTGTTTCCATATTGTAATAACTTTACCATATTCAATTTATTTAACAATGAGACCATATATTCTGAAAAAAATGTTACCTTCGATAAGAATTTTTGAAACACTCGACAAATTTTGTTTCATCCTAATAACAAACAATGATCTTTTAGATTTTAAATTTTTCCCCAATGATAGCATATCCAACACCTTTGATTGTGAGGGACTCTTTATTTAGAAAATTCATCATCCCTTCCTTGAAATATTTCACATTCTTCAAAAAAATTAAATATTTGGTCATGTGTAAATAAAACCCACTATCAAATATCCAATTCCATTCTCCATTTGTAGCTTTGATGGAAGTTTCAACAACTAAGAGTTTTTATTTTCCCTTTTCTTCCTTCTCATGTGGATTTTTAGATTTTTTGAATAAACCTTGTTGTGTTGGTATATAAAAATACACCCCTTTTCATGGTTTATATAATGATCAAATCTTTGAAAAATAGTTTCCAAGTGTGGGAATCTATTTTCAATCTTTTAACTGACTTTCTCAAGTTGTCTTATTTGAGTAGGTTTAATCCCCCTAAAAATATATCTATAATTTATTTTGCATTCACAATAACATTTATGATTGAACAAAAACAACTTCACCATATTAACAATGCCTCCACCATTCTAGTAGTAACTATAGAAATCATATTTTCCTTTGTAAATTGTATACTTTCCTAAGTTTTTTACTTATTTTCCATAATATTTATCATTATTCACCTAGGAATTTTATTGTATATAAATGTTTTGGTTACCTCATGAAATATTATTCTTCTCCTTATATTTATTCTTAAACTTATAAAGATATCTAGTAGTATCATCTTTTGGTTCAATCTTTGAAACCTTAGAAATTTATGTATTTTTAACTCCATTTGTTTTGTCTATATACATGATCTTATGGACTTGTTTTTTATTTTGAACATATTCATACTTTTTATTAACCTTTGAGGATAATTTTTATTAATCTCTATTAGTTTTACACTTCTTATAACCATCTATAACATTTCTAGCTAAAGTTTAAAAAAGTTTAATTCCTTACTCATTTTTAACATTTTTTTTCAAACGAGATATAAATATTTTTCCTTTAACTTTATCTTTTCTTCAAGCTTGATGTTGAGATTATTCTCTTCATCACTAGTATTTTTATTCAAGAAAAATTTCTTGATTATTTTTTGGAATATTTTCCATTTTAAACTTATTTTTCTTTTTCTAAAGTATAACATTTTTTCAAGAAATTATTTAAAATATCTCTCAAGAATAAAATCTATTTTAGTTTCTTCTTATTCTTCTTCATAGATACTACTTTCATCACTGGTAAACTTTTCATCATTCACTTTTTCAATAATTAATTTTTTATCACCATCATTAATGGAGTTTTCAAATTCTTCTTCACTATCAACATATTCCTCAAACTTATAAAAAAATTTCGTTTTTTGTATTTATAAAACTTATTATCCCTTCCTTTTGCATGAAACTTGGATATATATCTATATTATTTTTTAAATATCTTCTCATATTTATATCCTATTTATCACTATATTCATATTCCTTAAGTATTAGAATTTTTTTTGTAAAATTTATAATAGTTTCATAGCCAAATCACTTCAGAGGTAAGATTCATTGGTAATTTCCTATGCCGCTTTTTACCTTTTTAGAAAACAAAGACATAAATTCATAAAATTTAATAATAACCACATCTTTAGTGTCAGAGTCATTATATTATTCTTCAAGAACTTCCTTAGGAATTAATTTCTTAGAAGTTATAAAATAAAATTCTTGATCACCTTTTTCTTTTTTATTCATAACATTTTCTCTTCTCATTTCATAATTGGTGAGAGTATTATGCAGGTCATATAATGATAGAGTTTATGGATATATATCTTCTAATAACAGTACCTTGGTATCAAATTTATTAGGAAGAATTAATAATATCTTTTCAATCATGGTTTAGTCTTCCAAATCCTCACCAATACATCTTATGGTGCTTACAATGTCATTCACCCTTGTAAAGAATTCACCAACAAATTCATCATCACCCATCTTAAAATATTTATACTTTAATATTCATATGTGTAACTTTTCTTTCTTTCATTTTTTATTTACTTCATATATGTTATTCATCATTTCCCAAGTTCCTTTATACATTATAATTCCTTGAACTCTAGGAAACTCACTTTTTGAGAGTGAGGAAGGTATATAATTTTTTGCTTTCTCGTCTTTCTCTAAATTTTTATTATCAATAGTTTTTAATATAACAACTTCAGTATGAGGAGGAAAATCATCTATAAGAACCTCAAGAACTTCATAAAAATATACATAATATAAGGAAAAATTATATCTTTCTAGATATGATATTTATTACCATCAAAGATAGGAATCAACTTATTATTAAAAGGGTTATAAAGATCCATGTAAGATTCTATTTTATTCAAAATTTATCAAAGTGTATATAAATTTAACCTTTCCCCTAATACCACTTGAGAGGACCAATAAATATTTGTGAGATCACTAAGAGGGGAGGTGGGAATTAGTGATCTTATATTTTTTATGTTATCTTAATTAAGAGACAACCTTCACCTACTGTTAGATAGATATGACTCTGTTGAAAAAAAACAAACAAGAATAACCATAAGAATATTGGTATTTCAAGGTTTACAAATAAGTAATAGTATCTAGTCCTTGGAATGGTTTGGAAATAATCCAAGACCACACAAACTGCTATAAAACAATACTTTGAATGTGCTTACAGAAAGAAGGGAGTATCCTATCTATATCCTTAAAATGGAAGGTGTGTCATATATTATCTATTTCCTTTGATTCGTAGATGACCTTTCCTTATGATTACTAGAACCAAGATTTATGTCCATGATAGAATCTTATCCATGGAATTTGGTGACCAAATAGTTAAGTTTATAATTTCTTAATGCATACAACATCCTCCATAAAATCATTCCACTTTTTCTATCCATACTTTTGAAAACTCTTTTGAGATAGTTGGGAACCTTGAGCCTTACTTCTTGTCTTGTGATAATGAGAGTGGTGTCTATGATATTTTTACCATCATTAACAAAGTTATTAAGGATGAGGTTTAAATTTAAATTCCACATCCTAACTCTATTAAGATACTGATACTTTAACACAATAAATTCCCATGTCACCTCTCATATTTATTGCTCTATATTTGATAGTGATGAAAAAAATGAACTAAAACCAACTGATCTTCCTAATGTATAAATAAATGAAGAGTTTGATTTAAAACCTCTTCTTTAACTCTTAAACTATTAATTCATCTTCCATAATCAATCACACCCAACCATTATATCATATATATTTAATGAATGGGATAGATACAAACTCATTCATGTGTTCGAGGAAAATAAAAAGGCATTAGGTTGGATGTTAGATGACATATTAGATTTACCCTCTACATTATTTATGTACATATAAAATAATAATCCACACCTATTATTCAACATTAAAGAAGAAGAACTAGAAAATATACCTATATCCATAAGAAAATAACCATGTATATAGATAAAAAACAATGACTATTGGTAATAATCATAGTCTAGTTGGTTATGGATCCTATTTATGTGGAAATAGGGCCAAAATGTAGCCATGGGAAAGGTTGGTGGCTACATGTCTATTGAAACGTGCCTCACTCATGGCTACAAGGAGTATCCATGGCCACCGTTTAAGTATTGAAGACATGAGAACTGTATATAGAAATAGACCAATAGCCATGAGTAGTGCCTGTGGATATATCTTTGGTATCCCATTATGAAAAACTATTAGTTTCTTAGCATTATTCTCCTACACAAGCAAAACAAGAGAAAAATACAATATATCACCATAATATAATTCAATATATTATTAGTATTAAATATCAATATCACTAGAATTAAATCTATCTATAACAAAAAAATCAATATCAATATCAACATAATAAATAAAGATAACTACATAAAAAATATAATCTATAAAACAAGAATAAAATTTACATAAAAAATGACCCTCAATGTCAGTATCACCTAAACCATACTAACCCGCATAAATATCTCTTTTAAAAACCCCAACTTCATCATTTTCATGTGCATTAACATCAATATCGACATCATTGCTAGCACATAAATTAATGGAAAGAGTTGAGGGGTCCTCATAAACAAAATGTGTCATCATCAAACAATCATCAATCTCTATGACACCCTCCAATGGAGGTATAAAATAAAGATCATATATATTGTTCATTATCTATTGATTTATCATTTTAGATACTGAGTATCACATTATAGTATTTGATTTTACTGTTTGATTATAATATTCATTTATTTATACGTGACCAAACTAAACACTACCCATAGAAACATTATTGTAATAATAGTATCTATATTGTAAAATCTTCTTCCCAGTTTTTCAGTAAAACCTACCACAATTTCCATCTCCTAATATCTAATGTAGATGATTCTTTGAGCCCAAATTGTATGGCTATTTTTATTCCAATTCCTCTAAATCAATCTTTTGAGTGATATATAACATAAATTAAAATGATAAATAATCTAAATAATTAACTTTAGTCAAAATAAAAGAAATTTAAATATAATTACAATTGATTTTTGGGTGACGCTCATTACCATAATACCCTCTCTCTTTTTTTTCTTGTACAAAATAAGTTGAATTGAGGAACACAAACCTCAATATTAAATTCTTTTTTTGGAAAAATATTGAAATAAAACAACATTAGAGTCAATTAAAAATAAAAATTGAATATCAATGATAATAAATTTAATTAATGGAAACATAAAATGTTATTAATGTCATGAACAAGCCTAGGTTTTCCCTAAACTAGACACTTGATCCAGACAATGGAAAGGCTTGAAGGGTGTTACCAGTCTACATGGGATATCAAAAAGATCCAGGTCATCAAAGATAAATCATTGGGGATGATTTCTCCCAATAACCACAAAAAACAAAATATAGTATGCATCACAATAGAAGGATCCATAAGTCACTGAACATAAATAAAATATAAACTGGATCCAGATATTGATACAGAATACCAGAAAAAAAAACAAAAATAGAACCAAAACCAACATGATCTCCATGTGACCTCTTGGTCAACACCATCCTTAAAACAAACTCGCTCTATGAGGGCAACAAAACTGAACCAAATTTTTTAAACAACTCATGTCTACTAATTTTGAGTGGAGAAAGTAGGGTGTGAGTGTATGATTTCTAAGTATGTAAGCACAATATAATATATAAATGTTCTTTCCCAAATCAATCCATGAACACTAATATGAAAATATAGTTAAAAGATAGGTTTTAAATATTTAAAAGCGAGAAAATATTTCCAAAAAATTCTATTTTGAAAAGAAAATATGGATTTATTTTAAAATAGTTTTTCCATATAAAGACATAGTTTTAAAATTAAAATCCAAGAAGAGAATGAAAACCCAATAAATGTATAAGTAGGGGAAAACAAAACTAAACATAAGAAACATGGTACAATAAAATAGAAATTTAAACAGGAGAAGCAGCATCACAAGCTTAACAATGAGCAAGTGCATGCAAATAGGATAAGGGAATAGGGTGCCCCAAAAAAATTAAGGAATATATAGTGTAAATAGTCATAATTATGTCCTAAACATAGTAATAGGATATCAAAGATGTACTTGGTTGGGAACCAGATTTCGGTGCATAATTATGTCCATAGTCTATCACCAAACTAGATGAACTACTTTCCTAACACCAATGGAACTCCCACCATCACCATTTTCCTACTATGGGGGATCTAGTCTATATCATTAGGAACTATATATTAACCATCTCTCAACCCTATATATGATGCGTAGGATCCCATAATGATAATATATGAGAAAATGAGGAGGTCATCACATGCTTGAAACTAACCAAAACATACGAATTCCAATGTGCCTGAATTTCCCACTTTTTAACACCATCCATGTAGAGAACCTATCAAATTTGAGGAAAACTATGGGGGTAACCATCAAATAGAAAGTATTTTACAAGTGTCAATCAGTCCTACACATCATGAGAGTTTTAAACTATTTTTTTAAGAAAAATGTAAAAGTATAAATCAGTCCTTAGTATATGAGAATCATAAATTATTTTACAAAGATTAGTCCAAAGTTACCAATTAGGCCTTAGTGTTTGAAATTCAAAACCATTTTCCATAGAAACACCTTTTATCCAAAACCATTTCCAAAACTAAGGTGGTATCCAAACCTAACTTACAAGGTTCCAAATGAGCCTTCTAAAATGCTAAATGAGACTTTAAAAAAAGATTTAGAAAATAAAATCTAAAACCTAATTTGAGAGATATTTGAAAACTGGGAAACCATTTGGAAAAAATTAAGAAATTTAGAATTTTTTTTAAGAAAAATAAGGTTTTAGGAAAACATACATTCTATGGAATCTACCATTTATATGCATGAACATATCTATATGTATGCCTCATCCACATATGGACATGCACATATCTCATTGTTATATATATGGAAATCTATATGAATGTCAAAGGATCAATTGAAGAAGCACATGTGAGCACTATAATGTAACATAATAGGTTTTATATAAGCACCAAATCCATAAAAAGGAAAACAACCCACACAAAGCACAATTCCACTTTCCATCCCAAGTTCATAAAATACCAAAATATCAAAAAATTCATTTTAAAACACCACAATCCATTTTAAAGGCCACTTAGAAATTTATAAAATACATTACATACATATATATTGGATATATATAGGCATACTATGGAAAATCCTTTGAAAATTCATTTTTCCATCAAACTGTCAACATATTAATCCATATAAATTCTTTTTAACACACCAAAAGCATGAATAACAAAATTAAATTTCATTTAAGAAAGATAATTCATAATATGGTATGTTTTAGAAATGGAATCAATGGAAACAACTACCTCAATGGTGTGATAATGTGATAAAACTCTAAAAGAGGAAAGATCCAAGCCTGAGAGACAAACCACACACCCTAATATCAATAGAAACAACTCATATAAGCCAAAAACTTATTATAGAATTCATCCAAGAGAGTACCCAACCAATAAATAGGGAATAATCAAGAGAAGAAGGATAAGAGATTATGAAATCAATCCAAAATCTAAGAAAAATTACCAAGAATTAAGGGAGGAGCTTCAATCCTAAGAGGAGATACATAGGAAAATGGGTTTTGGATATCCTTCACATGACACTGCTTAATGGGGGAGGATGAGAGAATATTGGGGTTTTAAATTAGGTAGGTAAAAATTGGAAAATTGAATATTTGGAATTATAGGTAGGATGCATAGTTCAGTTACACAGTTTACCAAACCTTGCACCAACCATGAACACCCTACTGGAAATACACCGGAGCCTAGCATGGTTTGGCCAAATAATTTAAAAATAATAAAAAATTATTTTATCAACTATTTATACCCCTTTTCCGATTTTCTACATAGTTTCTCTTAACTATGCTCAAGTCATGATCTCAGTCTCCAACACCCAAGTAAGGTTGAACAATTACTCCTTGGTCTCACACAGTCTTGTACAAACTATATTCTAATCATGAAAGACAAACCATGTAATAAAAAATGAACAATTAATTCCCCTTTGGTCATAGGTTTGAAAGGTTTCCCTCTAAATTATGCACACTAACCATGTAAAGTGATAAAGAAACCAACCAAAAACTCCAAAACTCAAAAATTAAAAACAACAGATCAAACCAAAATCAACTGTAAGATATAAATCCAATAAATAAGTAAAATAATAAATAAAACCAAGGATTGGGTGTGAAAATTCACTTCACTATAAAAAATCTATTCCCTTGGAAATTCACCAATCCCAGACAAGGAACAAAACCATAACTCTCTAAATCAAATAAAAACTCTCATCACAATACCTCCAATCCAAACCCAAAATTGAACAAAACCAAAAAAACCACTAACACCGATGTACCCTATTAAATCCAAAATTCATGCCAAACCAGCTCAAGAGAGAATAACATGGAGGTCCATTGTGGGTATCCCCACCATTTAAGAAATGAGATAGCATGGGAACAACCTCCAACAAAAAAACCCAACTAAGAAAACTCAAACAATATTATAGGATATCATGGGAACAATCTCCAACACAAAAATAACCAAACTAAGTAAACTCAAACAAAATTACAAATAAAACCAAAATTCATAATTTCCACAATACACATCCATATCTAAACATGCACAAGATAAAAAATTGCCCAAGCAACACACTGATCAAATATAATCTCAATAATAAAATTAGGGATAAGGTAGGAACCAAAGAAATGAGGGGAAATCATGAGAGAAACATAAAAAAGAGGTTTATGTAAAAAGCTTAGAGGAAGGGATTTTAGGATCCAAAACTGGATCATAATTATTTCTCTTCTACTAAGGTGACACCCTATAAGATTTATAAATATTTACCTACTGACCACACCAATGGAAGGTCTTCAGACCGTTAAAGAAAAATGGATTAGAGTTCCCAAACCAGCTACACTGGAAGCACATGAGCATGTGGTATTTTCAAAGGAAAGTAAGAAAGGAAAAGTTCCACTAGAACACATTCCTTAGGTTTACACTATGAACTAGATGGAGAACCTTTACTAGTATCAAGAGAGGTTGGGATTCCATCCATTTCATTCTACCCTCAGGAAAATAACTCAACCAAAAATGAATTATCCACCAACTTCTTGAATAAAAATTGCACAGATGAGAGAAATTGGTCATTGATATCTTGGTTCAAATCCTACATTGATATATGTTCTTTAAATATATCACTTGACACTACTTATAAGAAAGAAAAAACTCCTTGAAGTGGTCAATAACTAGAAGAGACCCCTCAGAAACCTTTAGGACTTTTCTAGGTGTCATACTCTAAATAGAATAAAATACAAAACCAAAGATCAAAATCAAACCAAAATGACATCTAAAACTGAGATACCAAGCTGATACACCAAAACATCACCAACCAAAAACAATAATCCTCTTTTAAAATTCACTATTCCCATTTCAAATTTCAAAAACCATTTCACTTCCAAACCATTTAAAATACCAAAACCATTTCCGAATCCCATTTCTTGTTTCAAGTCCTCATGGACCGAACCATTCTAACTTATTTATTTTCAAAACACAAAAAAATCTTACAATTTCCCTTATAAATAACAAAAACCATTAGAAAAGAACCAATTTTGAATTAAATATATTTATAGAAATTATTTACATTTCAAAATCCCATCACACCAACCAAGATCAAACCAACTACATCACCCACATCAAAACCTTAGAAATATGAAACTAGTGTTCATGCATGAATTAGCCACATGGTTTAGCAGACCATGCTCTAAGCATGAACCAACCACTATAATCATAATAAACCTTGAACTTGGGCTCCACATGATTTTATATTACATGTAATCTTATAGTTTGACATCATCTCACTTTTAATGTAATCCCAAAAAATTCAAAATCTCATCAAACCAAATGAATCACTAAAAACATAAACACAAAACTAAAGTGAAATTATTAAGACAAAACTATCCTTGATAACTCAGGTTTCATCACAAGCAATAGTGATCAGACATTGGTCCCTGACCTACCTCCTGAGACCCTATAATTCTATCTATAGTCTACCTAAAACTCCAAAATAATAAAGGACTATGTTGATACCATTTTTCATGACCCAAAACAAGTTTTCCCTAAACTAAACACCAAATTTGGATCATATAAAGTCCCAAATGGAATCCCCATTCCCACGTATTGACAACTATCATCAAATAACTAAACAAAATAACCACAAATAACCAAAAATGTAAAACAAAATAGATTATACAACATAATAGGAGGATCTATAAATAACTATACATAAATAAAATATAAACAAGAACCATATAAAAAAATGAACTAGAACTAACATAATCTCCATGTGACATCTTAGTCACCACTACCCTCAAAACCAACCCCCTTCATGAGTGAACAAGAATTTAAAATAGACCTTCAAAACAATTTGATTCTTCTAAAATCATGTGGAATAAATAAGGTGTGAGTATATGATATCTCATTAGGTAATCACCATATAGTTCATACACATCCTTTCCTGAAATAGTCCATGAACACTGGGTTGAGAATACAGTTAGAAGATAGGTCTTTATCATTTTAAAACCAAGATATCTTTCCCAAAAATTATCTTTTTTTAAAAAACCAAGGATTTATTTTAAAATATTTTTTCTATTTCAAAACCCAATTTTGAAAATAAAATCTAAGAAGATAATGAAAACCCAAGAAATGCATAAGAAGGGGAGAAAAAAATTAAACATATACAGAAGGGTAGAATAAATGAGAAATTCCAAACATGAAAAGTTGCAACAAAATCATATGCATAAGTAGGTACATGAAAATAGGATAAGGAAATAGGGTTCCAAAAAAATGGTGGAACATATGGTGTACATAGTCATGGGTATGTCCTAAACATCTTGAGAGGATACCCTAGATATACTTGGTTTCTAACCATCTTTTAGTGTATAGTCTATCACCAACCTAGATGTGATACTCACATAACTCCAATGGAACTCCCACCACGTTCATTCACTTATTATGGGTGATATAGTCTGTCTCATCCGTAACTAGATAGTAACCATCTCTCTACCCTCTATAGGATATTGAGGATCCCATGACCATAATATAGGGGAAAATGAGGAGGTCATCACATGCTTGACACTAACTACAACCCATTGATTCCAACATGCATACCTTTCCCACTTCCCAACACTATCCATGTAGAGGCCCTCTTTAATTAGAGGAAATACATGGGGGTGACCATCACATAGTAAACATTTTACAAATTCCAACCGGGCCTACACATCATGAGTGTTTTAAACCATTTTTTCCAAGAAACATGTCAAAGTTACAATAAGGACTAAGTACATGAGAATCATAAATTATTTTCCAAAGATAAATCTAAAGGTAATAAATGGGCCTTATAATTTAAAATCTAAAACCATTTCCAAGGTAAACACCATTCATCCAAAACCATTTCCAAAACCAAGGTGATATCCAAATGTAACTTCTAAGGCACCAAACAAGCCTTCTAATATTTCATACAGGTTTTTGAAGTAATATTTATAAAATAAAATTTGAAACCTAATTTTGGAGACATTTTAAAACTAATAAATCATTTTAAAAACATTGAGAAATTTAGAAAACATTTTAGGAAAAATAAGGTTTTAAGAAAATGGAAATTCTGTGTATTCTACCATTTATATGCATGCACATTTCTATATGTATACCTCATGAACATAGATACATTCAAATATCACACTAAAATATATATAAACATCCATATAAATGTTTAAGGTTCAATTTAATAAGAACAAGGGAGAATCACAATGTAACACAAGAGGTTTCACATAAGCACCAAATCCACAAAGAGGCCAAAAACCAACATGAATCACAATTCCACTTACTATCCCAAGTTCATCAAATACCAAAAAGGCCAAATATAATTTTAAAATACCCAAATCTATTTTAAATTATACCCATAATTTTATCAAATACATTACATACATATACATTGGATATATACATGCACACTATGGATAATCCTTTGAAAAATTATTTTTTTTATCAAACCACCAACATAAAAAATTCATATAAATTAATCATAACTTTCCAAAATCATGAAGAACATAATTAATGTTAATTTATAAAATCTCAAGCATCCCATGGTATGTTTAATAAAGTAAATAGACTAAAACACCTACCTCAATGGTGTATAAATGCAATGAAACTCTGGAAGAAATAAAATCCAAGACCAAGAGACAAATTGTACACCCTAACATCAAGAGAAACAACTAAAATAAGCAAACCCTGACTCTAGGGTTCATCCAAGAGAGATACCAACCAAAAAATAAGGAAGAAACAATATAGGAAAGGAAGGATATGAGAAAATAAATCCAAAATCCACGATCATTTACCAATAATCAAGATATAGGAGCTTAAATCCAAAGTGGATAGACAAGGGAAAGGGAGTTTTGGATCCCATTAGCACACCAAATCTGAATGGGGGAGGTTTACAGTTTATTTTTGTTTTAAATTATGAGGGGAAAGATTAGAAAATAAATTTTTTGGAATTATGGGAAAAAATGCATGGTTAGGCCACATGATTTACCAAAATGTGTTCCAACCATGTGAACCCTACTGAAAAGACACCAGATCCTCACATAGTTTGTCAAAAAAAATTTAAAACCATGTTGTAGCCATGATAAATAGTTCTTCAAAATCTACATACCCCTTTTTACGCTTGTGTCACGATTTCTCTTAAATATGCACAAGCCATGCACCAGGTCTCAGACACCCAAGGAAGGCCATATAGTTACTTCTTTGTCTCACATGATTTGGGCCAAACAATGTGCTAACCATGCAAGATAAACTATTTAAGAACAAAATGAACAATAAATTCCTATTTTTTCAGAGTTTTGCATGGTTTTCCTATAAACCATGATACTAACAGTGCATAGTGCAAAAAACTAGCCAGAAACTCTAAAACTCAAAAATTAAAATTAGTAACTCAAACCAAAACCAACAGAAATATCCAAATATGGTAAATAAATAAAATAATAAATAAAACCAAGGTCAATGTGTGAAAATTAATGTGGTAACCTATTCCAAAATATATAGTTTTTTTAACCAAAAATGTCTTCTTTGGTTCAAACTATTTAAAAATAGATATTTATTGAGTTGATTAATTATAATAATAGTATTTAGGCTTATTGTTGGATACTTTAATGATATGAACAATTCTATATTCACTTCTTATTCAAATTAAATCAATATTGTACCTGATGAAGCTCATGAAATGACAGATCGATTCTACCCTAAGCCTAACATACAAAATATTTTCAATACTTTGAGACTAGAATTTAGAAAACCTAATATCACATAGTATTTAAAATATCATGTATTAAATTTGAATTATTCTTTAAATAAATTTTATTTTTTATAAAAACTGATGAAGAATTCGATATATTGATAGAGTTTGGCATATAATTAATTATATGTTTTTTATAGATTTCATCCCGCTTTTTATAAGTGATGAGAAAAATAAAATAATCATATCCCTTAATTTCATACTCTTACAATATAGTTATTATTTTTTTATTGTGTTATTTTTTTATCCATTTTAGTGATTACTATTTTCAAATCATTATGAAATTTATTATTGTATTTTTTTCAATCACTTATGATTAGAGATGTTTAAAGGAAAGTAACATGTGAAAATGATCTTAAAATAAAATAAGACCTGAGGTATGTGCTTACTTCTTTTGATTCTTTATATTGAAGAGGTTTTAACTTGAAAATTCTAAATTTGTATCATGGTATTGATCATTCTATATATTTAGGTTAAATGTGTATAATTTATATGGATAAAAACAAGGATATACCCTTATTTAATAAAATTCATTAGGGGAATTTTATATTTTTCTCTATAACCCCCATTATTTTGATATGATTTGTTCATTACTTTGATATGTTCTATTTTTCTATTTACATAATATAATTAAAATTTATTTTTAACTTCTAAATTATGTTTTATTCTTTAATTTCACTTTATTTAATTCATTGTTTATTTTATACCATAGTTATCATCTAAATTGTTTTACTTTGATTTTTTTGATTTAATTTTATATAATTAAAAGTTGAATTTACATAGTTCATATGAACAATAATTATTTTAAGAGTGTAATACATTATAATATTTTTTATGTATTCAATTTAATTCCTATATTAAAGATTCATTACTGGGATAACATATATAACTCAAACCACATCAAACAATCAACATATAATTTCTTCTAACTCATAACAGGTATGTATCATAACACATGTGAAAATCATTCCTTTATTATCATTTATTTTAGTTTCAAGGCATTAAACTCTAGATAATTGATCTATTTCATTACAATATACTAATAACATAATCCTACATAGATTACTAAATCGTTTTTTAATCCTACCAGCCTATATTACTTCCACTTTCAAATCCAAATCTAGTATCATCCAATATCACTCTTTAATATGAACACGTAGAAAAATAATTAATGTTATAGGTATTTATTTTTACTGTTACATACTCAAAAAAATTACAATTTTCATACAAAATAAAAGCATCATATTGTATCACCAATTCATTGAAAGAATTACTTTATCATTTATACATGTTTTGCACCTTCTTAATATGAAACATTAAAAAAACATTAACAATATTCTACATCATTATTTATAATTTGTGTCTATAATGTGAATTATTCATTTTTAGTTATATCATATGTGATTTGGTGTATGCATGAGTTCATACTCTATGTATTATATATTAAAAATCAAAGTAAGGTAACAAAGAAGGAAATATTTACTTTCTCTTTCACGGATGGTAGTGATGCATGTATCAATACATCACTAATATAATTTTTGACAACATCATACCTAAAATATTATTCCTCTATTTCTGGAAGTAATCCATCACATGTTTCATGTATACTTGTGCTTTCTTTTTTGGATTGTAATATGATTCGATAATTGGATTGTTAAAGGCCATTTGATATATTTCCCCACTAGTTTTGTTTTTGAAATATATTTACTACTGGTGTGTAGCCATACCCTTATAGTCCATCATTAAACAACTTTTCATAGGGAAACCCATTATTATTATTCTAATAAACCTACAAGATTTCTAGTTTTATCCTCAGTCATCCCACATGATCATTATTTATAGTTTTTGTCCTTCTTTATTAGTTATGGTCACTTCAAGGATTGTTAATTTCATTATTTCATTCTATAGTTATAGTCACTACACATACGATTGTGTTATTTTTTTGTTTATGGATAATTGATACCCTCCTGATAGAATCATCCCTACTGAAGATTTCCCCTTGATGATGATTCATGTTTAAATTATTTCACCTTATTTTCCTTCTTTGATAGTCTCTACCCTACAAAAACTTTACTAATAAGACTAAAGGTCTATAATTACTTCTCTATAATTTCACATGTTTCATAGTGTATCATCGACCAAATAGCATTAAAATTTTTCTCACCACTATTTATAGGACCCCTAATGAAACTATTCTTATTTATCTAACAACTATTCATAATCTATAGGATAAACACATCAACATTTAAACAGAACTCAAAAATGTGAACCTACTTTCCCTTCGCCTTAAGGTTAGGTTTGTTATTTTGTTTATACTTATATTAATTAATTTTTAACATATTATACGAAATCATTTGTGTGTTTTTTGTTCACCAGTAATCCCTTTAGAATACTATCAAAGAAAATACAATGAGGGTTACTCTCCTATAGACATTACCAAGTGGTTTGTTTCTTGTATGTTTGATTGAAAACATGAACTTCAAATTGAGTCTTTTTTAGGAGATCAAAGAGAGGCATATCATTATTATAGGTTCAAGGTATAACTAAAAAAATTATAGTGATCATATTTTTAGTCCAAGTCATAAATGTTCTTAACTGGTCTATTCAAAATGATAATAAATTATTTTTCTAATATTGAAAAACATCGAAATCGGAATTGTAACTCAAAGAGGATGAATAATATAAACCTAGATCTAAATCACTAATTAATCAATCCAAAAAATGGTTTTTGTATCAATGGTACATAATTACATCATTAGAATATGACATTACATCTAAAACATGATGGTCTTTATGCTAGACTACCAAACAATAATCTCTTTATATAGTCTTAAGTTCTTAAATTACTTTCTTAAATTAAAATTAAACTCATGAAAACATACTATATTTCTCTTAAATATTCACCTTATATAATATTATAATATGAAACTTTTTGTCTAATCATTTCCAATTACTTATGTGGAGAACATTTTGAAATCTATGTCATGATTCCATTTGGATAAATAAAAAAGATTGATTTGGAAATAAACATGATGATTAAGGAATATGAGAAGAACAATAATTGTGTCAAAAAAATATAAAACTATAAGAAAACCAATTTAACATTCGAAAAAAACTTTAAAGGTGATAAATCTAAATTATAAAAAATGAAGTTGAATATTTTAAATGTTAAATTACCTGTTCTTACTCATGATCTAGGAGAGAAGTGTGTCCAACAGTGTGAATGTATTTCATAACACTTTTATTTATTTTATTTCTGTTAGATTTATCCTATAAATAAAAATTATATAATTTCATTAGTATCGATAAAATTATTAATTCATACTTTAAAAATAATTTTCAAATAAATAAATTATTATTTATATAAATTAAACTAATAACTTTAACATTGGACTCCTTTAACATCTGATCTTCTCTTTGTAATGTTATACTGGGCAATCTAAAATGATTGATATTTATTTAATATTGGTACCAAATCTCTCTTTACAAACATTATAAAAGTAAAACTTGTAACTTGCAAATATTTTAATATAAGAACATTGTGTTCAATAGTGTATGCGATAGACAACATCGAGCTTAAACAACCCATGAAATATATTATTTAAATATTATAGTCATAACCTAGCTGTTGAATCAGAAAGTATGAATAGGATTAACCAAATTATGAGATATATATAGGTCCTAATAAATAAAAATTTATTGAAAATTCCTAGTAAATAATCACTCAAATTTTTAGTAAATTCATTTTATGCTTCAAAATACATTTTCTTCAAAAACAATTTTATTTTTCAGTTTTTGTTTGGAAATTATAATTAATTTATACCAATTTTATAAATTTTATTTTATAAAATTAATATAATTTTTGAAATCATCATATTAAAATTATATTAGAGTGAATTTTTTGTATTTTTTTTGGGAAAAAGTGATTTTTAAGTGAATAGTTAAAAATATCGCTTTTTTGTAAAACTGATATTTATTTTTAATAAATTAATCAATTTAAAAGTACGATTATGATTTAAATTTTATTTCAAAGAAATAAAATTTTTATTCATTTATATTTAAAATAATTAATTACATTGAAATCATATTTATACCTTATTTTGCATAGGTTTATTTTTAGGCTTAAAAATGCATTTTTCCGAGAACTATATTTAAATGCATAATGTTCCTCTATTTTAATAAAAAAAAAAAATAATAAGTAAGAATTGAAATTAAATTTATAAATTATATATATAAAAATATATTAATTTAAATCAATATAATTATGATCACTAGTCATATAGTTAATGTAAGATTATTTTATGGTTGAAAAATGCATTTCTTGAAAAAACGTTTTTGGCAATATTTGCGGTTTATTTTTTATTTAAATTATACCAATTATATGAATTTAATTTTATAAAATGGATTAAATATTTGGAATAATAATAATTTATATTATATAATAATTTTAAACTAATGTTTTGATCATAATGATTAGCAAAGATAGTGAAATTTATTTACCGCGATTAATGTTAAAACGGAGTTTTGTGTGTTACATGCACTTGTGTTAAAATTAATTTTCCAAACATGTGGAATTTTTATTTGATAAATTTGGTTTTATATTAATAATAAATTATTAGAAATTATCTAATAATTATCCTTTTATTTTAGTCTTATAAGATAAATTACCTATGTTAAAAAAACTAATTACCGTGGAGAAAAATAAAATGGTAAAAGTAAGTGAACTTAGAGGTTCAGGAATAACATGTTTAAAACATGTTTAATTTTTATGTTAGAGGTTTTAATAAACTATAACTCTACTATAATCCATTATTTAACAATTTTGGGGGCACTTGGGGTGATAGTGAATTCCCATTATTGAATAGTTTTGGGTATGTATAAAAATATCTCTCCTCAATTATAAAAGGGAATCACCTACCCTCACTTATTCACATCTATAAATCCATTTTTCATTACCAAAAACTAGAAAAATATATCCCTATAATAATTATAAATATTTTAGATCTTATTTTATTTCCATGAAACCAATCCTAGGGTCCTTAAGAAGAGATCCAAAGGAGGTTTATCTAAGAGAAGGTAATCATATTAATAAAGCTCTTTATTTTTTATTTCTTCTTTTAAAACCTTGAATTATGTATTAAAAATTACAATATAATAACACCAGTATCTGAAATATAATTATATATTTTTATTTTTATTTCTTAATATTATCCATATCCTCCTCCATCAAATGGGAAATAAATTCATCACTCGTGTGTACGGTGAACTATCACCTCGCGAACTGGTGTAATTTGTTTTCCATCACCGTCTTACATTGATAGTAATAATTGTTGAGCCCTCTGGAAGATTGTTGATTTCATGTCTATGATTGATGTTTTAATAATCACAAATCATCACATACCATTAATGTTTAATCTGATTTGATTTCTCATAAACTTAATTACAATCTGTTAATGAATCTGTTATCTTGTTTTTGTCCATGCTTATTGACTTACAAAGTATTTTGGAAGTCTTCTGGATTAAACAGACATCGGAAGCACCGATCCAATATCAACGGACATCGGAAGCACCGATCCAATATCAACGGACATCGGAAGCACCGATCCAATATCAACAGACATTGGAAGCACCGATCCAATATCAACAGACATCGGAAGCACCGATCCAATATTAAAGGACAATGGTAGCACCGATCCGATATCCGAGATCAAATGACTCACCGATGCAAATGACTCACCGATGCAAATGACTCACCGATGCAAATGACTCACCGATGCAAATAAATCACCGATGCAAATAACTCACCGATGCAAATGACTCACCGATGCAAATGACTCACCGATCAAATGACACACCGATGCTGATCAATATGAGTCACCGATGCAAATGACTCACCGATCAAATGACACACAGATGCTTATCAAAATGATTCACCGATCAAATGACTCACTGATGCTAATCAAACTAACTCACCAATCAGATGACAGACCGATGCTGATCAGTCTGACTCACCGATGCTGATCAGTCTGATTCACCGATGCTGATCTATCTGAGTCCCCGATCATTGCTCACTAATGCTGATGACCTACCGATCACTTGATTCTTCAATAGTCATAAACAACTATTTGAATTTCTTTATCTTTATTTAATGTAACCAACGGTCATATTAGGTATATTTTAATGCTCTGAAAATTAATTAATAAAGGTTGTCGGATGTCAGGAAACCGTACCTCGTACCTGCTGAAAAGAAACCTCTTCTGTCTTCCGGAGCACGTGATATAAAGATCAGAAGACTCTGCTGAAAAAAAAAGGAAGGAATTTTTTTATTTCAGAGAACATACGAGGAATACAAGAAGCAAGTTGAGTAGAACTAAGTAGAACAGAAGTCACATATCAAGAGATTACACAGAATCTCATATACAATCAAGCCTACTCAAAGAGAGTTATGTGCATACAAAAGAACGATTGAAGAACTTCATCGACTACATCTCACTACCTATGAACAAGAAGCATAAAACACTCTTCTTCTCAAACAAAATCGAGAAGAGGACTCAGAATAAATTCTGACCATATACAAAAGAGTCCAGAGCTACACTGAAATCACCAGAGCCATTTCTAAACTCTACATCTCTGCTCTATGATACATTTGTTTTACATTTTGAGCAGTGTGTGTTATCTGCTGTATTAAACACACACACTGACTCCTGTACTTTCACTGGAGGATCTGTAAATCCTCAGCAAACCTTTTTATATTTCATTTCCCACTGTGGATAGTGGTAGAGGTCGTGTGATACCTGGACAGCTCTGAGCTGTTGTTTGTTTTCCCACGCAGAACTGTGGTAGAGGTCTTGTGACCTGGACAGTGTGGTCACTGTTGTTAACCCCGATCCAGGGTGTGGATCATTTTTATATAAACTTTTGAGAGGACTAAGTCTCGACTTGAGACTGAACCTCTTGGTTAATTCTCTGTGTTTGTAGCTACATACTATATCCATACTATACATATTTATTTCATATTCCGTTGCTACTACTTTGAAATATAATTTATTTTCAAAGCTACTTTGATAGTTAAACTCGCAAGTGTTTATATTTATTATAAACCAGCAAGTTAGTTTCAAAAGTTAATTAAATCATTAGATTAAGTTAACTGAGAACTAATCAATCTTTGAGAAACTAATTGAACCTTTATAATCTGTATAAATTCACTACAGTTTAATCTGTTTTTGAAATAGGGGGATTTTAATTAATATTGTTTTTAACAGAAAATTTTAATTTGAACTCAATTCACCCCCCTCTTGAGTATCCACTCTGACCAACATTTGGTATCAGAGGTAGGTTGGAAAATATTTTATAAAGTACTTTGTTTTTAAACTGTGATTTTAGTTGTATTTTAAAGTTCTTAAAATTTCTGTTATTTCTAAATTTTTATCTCTTTAAAAATTCTTTTTGTGATATCATGGATAATAGACTTGAGGGTGATGCTACTAACCTGCCACCTTTTTTCAATGGAAACAACTATGCTCAGTGGAAACTCAAAATGAAAATTCATCTTGAAAGCATAGGTTTTGATATTTGGACTGCTATTGAATCTGAATATAAAATTCCCATTACTGTTAGATCTACTTGGGATGAACCTACAAAGACTGCTTACAATAATAATTGTAAAGCTATGAATTCCTTGTACTGTGCTCTAGGAGATGAATAATTTAATAGAATTTCTGCCTGTAAAACTGCATATGAAATTTCGGATACCTTAGCTGTTTCTCATGAAGGAACAACAAATGTTAAGGAGATGAGATTGAATACCTATACTATTAAGTATGATAATTTTAAAATGAAGCCTGATGAACCCATTTCTGATATGTATCTCAGGTTCATTGAAATTGTCAACACAATGACCTCTCTGGGAAAGGATGTTCCAGCAAAGGAACAAATCATGAGAATTTTGAGATGTCTACCTGAAAGATGGAGAGGAACCTCTGTCTCCATTAGAGAATCATGTGACATTGGAGAACTGCCAGTCAAAGAACTAATTGGAAAACTGATGATGTATGAAGAGGAACTCAAGGTAAATAAAGAAGAAGATGATGAACCTAGAAGAAAGTCTGTTTCCTTCAAAACTACAAACTCAAAGAACAAGGATAAGGAAACACTTCAAGCTATAAACGAAAGCTCAAGTTGTGAAGACAGTGAGAGTGACTCTGACAGTGATGCTGAGATGGCTCACATTGCCAGAAGATTTAAGAAATTCTATAGGAAGAAGAAGTTTTTCAGAAATTCAAACTACAAAGGCAAGTATGATAACAAAGGACATTGGAAAAAGGATTGGAAGAAGTCTGATAAATCAGATGAAGTTGTCTGTTATGAATGCAAAAGAAAAGGACACATAAAAGCAGACTGTCCAAAGATGAAATACAGAAAGAAGTATGAATACAAGGATAACAAGTACAAGAAATCCATGAAGGCTACTTGGAGTGCTTCAGAAGACAGCACAAGTGAAGCTGAATCTTCAGACTCTGAAAGGAATCGAGCCAACATGTGTTTTATGACAAACACTTCTGAGGTAACTTCAGAAACTCCTGCTTCTAATTCATATTATTCTGGAGATGATTCTGAATGTGATAACATGTCTAAATATGAATTGTTTGAATATTGTGATATGTTAGAAGAGACATGCAATGAACTTAAGGATAAATACAAATCATTAAAAAAAACAGCATGCTCTCACCACTACAGTTAAAACTGAACTCACTATTGAAAAAGAGAAAAATTCTTAGCTGTTAAAGAAGAACACTGAATTGAAATTGTCTAATGAGCAACTCAGAAAGGATTTAGAGAAATTTACAAATGGTAAGGAAAATCTAACTCAAATTCTAGGAAAACAAGTTGCACCAAAATACACTACTGGAATAGGTTACAAACCTGGACAGAGACAGTTGACCAAGAATAGATTTATTCCTAAATCTGGACAGAATGTAACTAGCTCTGGAACTTCATATGCCTCAACCAGTTATATTCATAGTTATGGATCTAATAAGGTTTATCTTTCAAAGAATGTTAATTTTACAAATTATATAAGACCCATTAGACAAATATGGGTACCTAAAGTATTATTGGCTAACCTGTCTGGACCCAAGAAAATCTGGGTACCAAAATCATCTTCCATCTAAATCTGTTTTGTAGGAGACCTGCTTGAAGAGCTGTCACAAGAAGATATGGTACTTAGATAGTGGATGTTCAAGACATATGTCAGGAGACCTTTAATTCTTTAAAAGCTTAGTCAGAATTGATGGAGGTTTTGTTACCTTTGGTGACAATTCTAAAAGAAAAATCATCGGCTTAGGCCAGATTGGTAACACCAACTCAATATTGATTTCTAAAGTTTTATTTGTTGAAGGCCTTAAATAAAATTTATTAAGTATCTCTCAGTTATGTGATTATGGTTTTTATGTTAAATTTGAACATGATTCTTGCAATGTTTTCAATTCTAAAAATGTTTTAGTATTTTCTGCTTTAAGAAATGAAAATGTTTATGCTGTTGATTTAGATTCTTTAGCTAAGAAGTATATTCCTTGTTTAAATGCTTTTCATAGAGTCTTGGCTTTGGCATAGAAGATTAGGACACTGCAATGTGCACTCACTTAGAAAACTTTCTAGGAAGAACTTAGTAAGAGACCTACCCAAACTTGAATTTCCAGCAGACAAAATTTGTAATCCCTGTCAAAAGGGAAAGCAATATAAAGTTTCTTTAAAATCAAAGAAAGAAGTGTCAACTTCTCAACCTCTCGATTTGGTTCACATGGATTTATTTGGACCCTCTAGAGTTTCTAGTTTAAATGGGAAGCACTATGTCTATGTTCTTGTAGATGACTTTTCAAGATATACTTGGGTATATTTTCTAGCTCACAAAAGTGAATCTTGTTCTTACTTTGTTAAATACTCCAAGTCTGTAGAAAATCTTAGTGGACTCAAGATTAAGACCCTGAGAAGTGATCATGGTCGTGAGTTTGAAAATCATGAGTTTGATTCTTACTGTTCACACAATGGCTATAGTCACAATTTCTCTGCCCCTAGGACACCGCAACAAAATGGTGTAGTAGAGAGAAGGAATAGAACCCTGCAAGAAATAGCTAGAACCATGCTCAATGAATATGAACTGCCTATTTACTTTTGGGCTGAAGCTGTAAATACAGCTTGTTATGTCATTAATAGAGTCTTGATCAGACCAGTTCTTAAGAGGAATCCTTATGAGTTGTGGAATCATAGGAAACCTAAGGTTAACTACTTCAAAGTTTTTGGCTGCAAAGTCTTCATTCTCAATACTAAAGAAAATCTTGACAAATTTGCATCCAAGAGTGATGAAGGAATTTTCCTAGGTTACTCTATCTCTAGTAAAGCCTATAGAGTTTTCAATAAAAGAACCAAATGTGTGGAAGAATCTGTTCACATCAAATTTGATGAAACTGATCCACATGAACCTAAAATCTCTCTTGAAGATGATCTCTCTGGTTTGAATCTCAATGATAAAGACAATGGACCTATAGTTAAAACACCCAGTTCTGAAAATTTTCCAGAACCTGCTTATGTTGAACCTCAATCTGTAGATGAATCTGAAATCTCTAGCCCTATCTTTTCAAGACCATCTAGGACTCTAAAGAACCATCCTTTAGATGCTGTTGTAGGAAATTTAGATAGAGGAACACAGACTAGAGCTTCTCTAAGAAATCAGGTTGAACATCAAGCTTTTCTTTCACAGTTAGAACCTAAAAATATCAATGATGCTATCAATGATGAATTTTGGGTAATGGCTATGCAAGAAGAACTAAATCAATTTGAAAGAAACAAAGTCTGGAAATTAGTATAAAGATCTAAGGACACTTTGACCATAGACACAAAATGGGTGTTTAGAAACAAAGTTGATGAATCTGGAAACATCATTAGAAATAAAGCTAGGCCAGTTGCACAATGTTACAATCAAGAAGAAGGAATTGACTATGAGGAAACCTTTTCACCTGTAGCTATATTAGAGGCTATTAGGATCTTACTTGCCTATGCATCACATTTGAATTTCAAGCTATATCAAATGGATGTAAAAAGTGCTTTTCTAAATGGTTTTATTGTTGAAGATGTTTTTGTAGAACAACCACCTGGTTTTTTAAATCCTCATTTTCCAAATCATGGTTTTAAACTTTCTAAAGCTTTATATGGTTTAAAACAAGCTCCAAGAGCTTGGTATGAAAGACTTTCAAACTTTCTTATCTCAAAAGGATTTACAAAAGGATTAGCTGATCCCACTCTTTTTATAAAAAGGATTTCAAAAGATGTATTAATATTATAAATCTATGTTGATGATATTATTTTTGGATCTTCTAAAAATTCATTATGTACTGATTTTTCAAAAGTTATGCAAAATGAGTTTGAAATGAGCTTAATGGGAGAGCTTAAGTACTTTCTTGGATTTCAAATATTTCAAACTAAAGATGGCATTATTCTAAATCAAAGTAAATATACTAAGGATTTGTTAAAACGTTTTGGTTTGGATAGTATTAAGGAAAGTAATATACCCATGAGTACTACCTGCAAATTGGATGTTGATGAAACTGGGAAACCAGTTGATCAAACCAATTACAGAGGTATGATTGGGAGCTTACTTTATCTTACTGCTAGTCGAAAAGATATTATTTTTAGTGTGTGTATGTGTGCTAGATTTCAAGCTAATCATAAAGAATCACACTTACTGGCTGTTAAAAGGATTTTTAAATATCTTAAGTATACTGTAAATTTAGGTTTGTTTTATCCAAAAGGACAATCATTTAACCTAACTAGATATTCAGATGTTGACTTTTCTGGATGTAATTTTGATAGGAAGAGCACATCTGGAACATGTCATTTGCTTGGAAAATCCCTAGTATCATGGTGTAGTAAGAAACAGAACTCAGTTGCATTGTCTACTGCCGAGGCAGAATACATAGCTGCTGGTAGTTGTTGTGCACAAATTCTGTGGATGAAACACACTTTATTGGATTATGGATTTGATTTTAAACATGTTTCAATTAACTATGACAACACTAATGCAATCAATATATCTAATAACCCTTTGTCTCACTCTAGAACTAAGCACATTGATGTCAGACATCATTTTCTAAGAGATCATTATCAGAAAGGTGATATCTCTCTAAAATTTATTAACTCTGAACATCAATTAGCTGATATATTTACAAAGCCTTTATGCTCTGAAAGAATAAAGTTTATTAAACAAGAGTTGTGTATGATCGATCTGTGAAACTGATCTGTGAAACCGATCTGTGAAACGGATCTGTGAAACTGATCTGTGAAACCGATCTGTGAAACGGATCTGTGAAACTGATCTGTGAAACCGATCTGTGAAACTGATCTGTGAAACCGATCTGTGAAACCGATCTGTGAAATCGATCTGTGAAACCGATCTGTGAAACCGATCTGTGAAACCGATCTGTGAAACCGATCTGTGAAACCGATCTGTGAAACCGATCTGTGAAACTGATCTGTGAAACCGATCTGTGAAACTGATCTGTGAAACTGATCTGTGAAACTCATCTGTGAAACCGATCTGTGAAACTGATCTGTGAAACTGATCTATCAAACCGATCAGTGCAACCAATCTGTCATACCGATCTAAGAAGTCAGTTCCGTCTGGCTTTTATCAAGTAAGTCACTGTTGCTGCAAGTTCTTGAATCGCAAGGATGGACAGACTGGTTTTCTGACAACTCTCGAATAGACTACCCGAAGATGGTACATGAGTTCTACATGAATCTGAAAATCACTCTAGATGGTGTGGAGTCTTCCAGGATGTCGTCTGAAGTAAAAGGAAAGAAAATATCCTTTTCATCTAGACAATGGGCAGAATGCTTAAATGTACCCCATGAGGGTCGGTATGAGGATTATGCTGGGAATATTCCTCCAATCACTGATTACTTCTCTTATGAATTAGCTCTAGAGCTTCTGACTGGAAACAAAGAGTCGAGGAGAATCACATCCTCAGAGTTGGATGGTGAATGCAGACTTCTTTTCAAGTTTATTCAGCACCAACTTTGCCCTAGGATAGGAGATTTTGCTGCTGTAAAGTACCAGGATGTTTTCCTATTGTTTCTTCTAAAAACCCATGAGAAGATCAATTTGTGTAGATATGTGATGGTTCACATAGCTGGAATGGTAAAACCGTCCAAAAAGGACACTGCCTTATTTTACTCCAAGATGATCTCTACCATGCTCAAGAATCTAGACTGTGTTGATGAAGATGATGAAGTAGCTGAAACAGATCATCCTTTCTGTCTCAACAAAGAGATCTGCAAAAGGATGAAAATCAATTGGAATCCATGGAAGAAGTGTTGGGTTGCTGATGAAGACAAGCTGTATGAAGCCTACAATCCCACAGATCATGGAAAGAGGCCTAAGGGTTTGAGAGACCCTGGTTTGAAAGCAAATGAGGAACCAGTTTATTCTGATGATGAGGAAGAGGATGAAAGAAATGAAGCTATTGAAGGTCAAAGAATGGAAGAAACTGAGACAGAAGATGGAAGTGTGTCGCCTCCTGATGATAGGAGTGATCCTGATACAACGAGTCCAAAGAAAAGAATAGTTTTTGGACCTGCTAGTCCACCTTTGGCCTTACCTGAATCTGAACCAATTCTTGGTGATGAAGGAGATACTGACACTGAAGTTTCTACCAGTGAAGACTCTAAGAAGAGTAATGATGATGATGATGATGATGATGGTAATGATGATGGTGGTGGTGATGATGGTGATGATGATGGTGGTGATGATGGTGTTAACCGACCTGTAGATGGTCTTGTTGTACCTCCAACGGAAACACATCAAACAGTACCAGAAACAGATGCCACTGGAAAGAGAGAATCACCAAAAATCAGTGGAACAGCAAGCTATGAGAAACCAAAATACACCCTGTGTGCTGTTGTTTGGGATGACTACCCTGGTTATGCTGTGTTGGGATTAGAATATTCTGAAGAAGAATAAGAAATGCCAGAATCTGCTGTAGTTGTGAAGAGGAGCCTCCCAAGAGAAGCAAGGTCTGTTCCTGCTGTTGATCCTACAAATGTTAATTTACCTGGTTCTGGAATCTCTCAAGCTTATCTTGATAAGTTTAATATTGAATTGCTAACCGCTGTGAGAGACACAGTTAGAGAAGAAATTTCCAATGCCCTTACTCAAGTGTCTCTGCAAGTTTCTGAAGCATCGTTGGAAGCTTTCTCACAAATAGTATCTAATGCTGTGAAGCCAGACCTGGACAATACTGGTGAACTTATTGGCAGGAACATAGCCTCTTGGAATCAGACTATGAAGGATCTTCACACCGGCTTAGTATATCTATCAAGCGAATTCAGATCAATCATCTCTGGTATGATGGAAGTTTTGCGAAATTTGATTGAACATCTCAACAAGTCTGACCTGAGGAAGTTGAAAGCTGAGATAACCCACATAGTTGGCCAAGCCAGTACAGCCAAGGCAACCAAGATCACTACCCGTGAGCTAGAATCTCTAAGAGAAGTTGTGCATGATGAGTTAGCTGTTGTTAGACAAATTCTTGATTTATAATCTTTGAGGAAGATGAAAGATCTCTGTGATAACAATCATAAGATGACATTGGTATATTCAGCAGATGCTAAGAAAGCTCTGCAAGAGATCAAAGAGAAAGTTGATAATTACTTTTCCAAGATTTATACAAAGCATGAGATGGCTGCAAACTTCAAGGTGTTGGCAGAGAATATGAAACTACCTCCAGTCACTCAAGCTTTCAAGGATCAAGTTCATCAGTTGCAAGACTTTACTCCTACTTTGGCACAGTTCATGGAGAACAAAGATGATTTCGAAAAGGCTATGCAGTATGGTGCAGAAGTTATTCAGAGTTTCATAACTCTTTTGAAGCCTTATCTGAATACCCAAGCCACTGCCATTGTGCTTCCTACTGCTGACCCTCTCCCTACCTCTGATGTAGCTCCAAATCATCTCTCTGTTGCTCAGGCACTCTCTCAATTATGGACAGTTCCTCAGACATCTTCTCAACCATCTACTGCTGATACTCAACAACAAACCTCCGTAGCACCTTCTCCTACACCTTCCAGAGTTGTCCTAACACCTCTTCAGATTCGCCCAGCACAGCCTGCCTCCAAGTCTTCCAACTTACCCTCTATTGATCCCAAAGAAAAAGGCAAATCCCCTTTGTATCCCCAGAAATAGTTGTGTATCGTTTTTGATCGGGTGAACTATGTGTTGGTTGTAATATTCTGTACTTTATAAAATATTTTTTTTTCTCTATACTCTATGCTAACTGCTTTTACTTTCACTTATATGTTTTCCCTCCTTTTTGATTATCCCAAAGGGGGAGAAGAAAGCTGTATGGGAGAGATATATGGGGGAGAAAAGATATATATATCTAAGGGGAGGAGAAAGATCTATATATATATGAGAGATGTATATATATCAGGGGGAGAAATCTGTATAATATATATAGGAAATTTAAATTAAGGGGGAGATTTATATATCTCTTTATATTTACTCTCTTTATGGTTTAATTCTCATTATGTTTTTATTGATGATATATCAGATTATTCTTATTATTTTTATTTTTTTTATGATGAAGATTTGTGATTATCAAAAAGGGGGAGATTGTTGAGCCCTTTGGAAGATTGTTGATTTCATGTCTATGATTGATGTTTTAATAATCACAAATCATCACATACCATTAATGCTTAATCTGATTTGATTTCTCATAAACTTAATTATAATCTGTTAATGGATCTGTTATCATGTTTTTGTCTATGCTTATTGACTTACAAAGTATTTTGGAAGTCTTCTAGATTAAACAGACATCGGAAGCACCGATCCAATATCAACGGACATCGGAAGCACCGATCCAATATCAACGGACATCGGAAGCACCGATCCAATATCAACAGACATCGGAAGCACCGATCCAATATCAACAGACATCGGAAGCACCGATCCAATATCAAAGGACAACGGTCGCACCGATCCGATATCAGAGATCAAATGACTCACCGATACAAATGACTCACCGATGCAAATGACTCACCGATGCAAATGACTCACCGATGCAAATAACTCACCGATGCAAATAACTCACCGATGCAAATGACTCACCGATGAAAATGACTCACCGATCAAATGACACACCGATTCTGATCAATATGAGTCACCGATGCAAATGACTCACCGATCAAATGACACACCGATGCTGATCAAAATGAGCCACCGATCAAATGACTCACTGATGCTAATCAAACTGACTCACCGATCAGATGACAGATCGATGCTGATCAGTCTGACTCACCGATGCTGATCAGTCTGATTCACCGATGCTGATCTATCTGAGTCCCCAATCATTGCTCACTAATGCTGATGACCTACCGATCTGATTTGATTTCTCATAAACTTAATTACAATCAGTTAATGAATCTGTTATCATGTTTTTGTCTATGCTTATTGACTTACAAAGTATTTTGGAAGTCTTCAGGATTAAACAGACATCGGAAGCACCGATCCAATATCAACGGACATTGGAAGCACCGATCCAATATCAATGGACATCAGAAGCATCGATCCAATATCAACAGACATCAGAAGCACCGATCCAATATCAACAGACATCGGAAGAACCGATCCAATATCAAAGGACAACGGTCGCACCGATCCGATATCAGAGATCAAATGACTCACCGATGCAAATGACTCACCGATGCAAATGACTCACCGATGCAAATGACTCACCGATGCAAATAACTCACCGATGCAAATGACTCACCGATGCAAATGACTCACCGATGCAAATAACTCACCGATCAAATGACACACCGATGCTGATCAATATGATTCACTGATGCAAATGACTCACCGATCAAATGACACACCGATGCTGATCAAAATGAGCCACCGATCAAATGACTCACTGATGCTAATCAAACTGACTCACCGATCTGATGAAAGACCGATGCTGATCAGTCTGACTCACCAATGCTGATCAGTTTGATTCACTGATGCTGATCTATCTGAGTCCCCGATCATTTCTCACTAATGCTGATGACCTACCGATCAATTGATTCTTCAATAGTCAAAAACAACTGTTTGAATTTCTTTATCTTTATTTAATCTAACCAACGGTCATATTAGGTATATTTTAATTCTCTAAAAATTAATTAATAAAGGTTGTCGGATGTCAGGAAACCGTACCTCGTACCTACTGAAAAGAAACCTCTTCTGTCTTCCGGAGCACGTGATATAAAGATCAGAATACTCTGCTGAAAAAAAAAGGAAGGATTTTTTTATTTCAGAGAACATATGAGGAATACAAGAAGCAAGTTGAGCAGAACTAATTAGAATAGAAGTTACATATCAAGAGATTACACAGAATCTCATATACAATCAAGCCTACTCAAAGAGAGTTCTGTGCATACAAAAGAACAATTGAAGAACTTCATCGACTACATCTCATTGCCTATGAACAAGAATCAAACGACACTCTTCTTCTCAAAAAAAACGAGAAGAGGACTCAGAATAAATTCTAACCATATACAAAAGAGTCCAGAGCTACACTGAAATCACCAGAGCCATTTCTAAACTCTATATCTCTGCTCTGTGATACATTTGTTTTACATTTTGAGCAGTGTGTGTTATCTGCTGTATTAAACACACACACTGACTCTTGTACTTTCACTGGAGGATCTGTAAATCCTCAGCAAATCTTTTTACATTTCATTTCCCACTGTGGATAGTGGTAGAGGTCGTGTGAGACCTGGACAGCTCTGAGCTGTTGTTTGTTTTCCCACGCAGAAATGTGGTAGAGGTCTTGTGACCTGGACAGTGTGGTCACTGTTGTTAACCCCGATCCAGGGGGTGGATCATTTTTATATAAACTTTTGAGAGGACTAAGTCTCGACTTGAGACTGAACCTCTTGGTTAATTATCTGTGTTTGTAGCTACATACTATATCCATACTATACATATTTATTTCATATTCCGCTCCTACTACTTTGAAATGTAATTTATTTTCAAAGCTACTTTGATAGTTAAACTCGCAAGTGTTTATATTTATTATAAACCAGTAAGTTAGTTTCAAAAGTTAATTAAATCATTAGATTAAGTTAACTGAGAACTAATCAATCTTTCAGAAACTAATTGAACCTTTATAATCTGTATAAATTCACTACATTTTAATCTGTTTTTGAAATAGGGGGATTTTAATAAACATTGTTTTTAACAGAAAATTTTAATTGGAACTCAATTCACCCCCCTCTTGAGTATCCACTCCGACCAACAATAATGATGTAAATAATGAATATATATATAGTAATTATTAAATGATATTTATTTTATAAAATTAATATATCATCCACTTTCTTACCCTTTCACTCACTAAGGGAATGATATCGTCACTCATGCATACGTACAACTTATCATCTCCATGAAGCGATGCGATTCATTTTCTATGTAAAACTTTCAATAATGGTTTTAAAATTTATAAAATAACTAAATATGATATTTATAACATTAATATATATTTTATATTATTTATATAAACTTTATTCACAATAAATGTAACTTTCACAACAAAACATGCATGAGAAAATGAAATGGTTAACACTCGAAAAATAGTAACACAGAAATATTATTAAAAAATGGGGGATAATATGTTATAATAAGATCATATGTGATATAATAAATATGAATATGGATATTTTATAAATAAATAAAATGTTTGAAACCATTATAAATAAGGTTAAATTACGTTCAACTAAAGGGAAACATGAGGTAATAGATTTCGTCTCAGTTTCCTTTTCATTGAGTCATATTTTTTTAATATGAGCTTATTCAATTCTATAAGGTGTATATACTACCGATTTTATGTCTTTAACATGAATAAAAATTTATTCATGATGTTTTATTTTTAAACTCATGTTTATTATTTCAAGGGTTAATAATTTTAAATTTACCAAAGAGGTAAGAATCTATTTTGCAATTTGACTTTCATTTGGGATTGATTTTACTCTCATTGAAGGAATATTATTATTTACCCTTCATAAGATCTAATAATTTTATTATACTCTGTATATTTAATGAGTTTTTATATTTTCTTCCAAATTTGCCTCTCTTTGGTAGTTTAATTAAGAAAATAAAGTTTTAAAATAAAAAATTATTTTATTTCTCTTTAAATCAGACATATTTTTTTTTTCATATCCTTGTTTTTCAATTTTTTTGTAAAAAAGTATTTTGATTTAATAAAATGATTTATTAAGGAAATTTTAAGTTATTATTTAATTTTAGAAAGGTTTCTAACAGAATATTTATATTATTTTTCAAAAGAAACTTTTTCAACACAGAGTCAAAAGGAATGTTTTGTTTAAAGTATATGGAGATAACGGACTTCCCCACCACTGTAACTATTTTAGGAAATGTAGTTTATTCTACAAATTTTCAATGGTTTTACAAATAAAAATATTTTATGAAATATTATTTTAACATTTCACTTCTATTCCCTTTATTCTTCTAAAATTCATGATTTTACTATAAAAACCTATATTCTCGATGAACCGATGGTCACCTCTCATTTCTTGATTAACTTTGTGGTTGTGAACATTATCTTAATATAATAACTTTATTACTATAAATTTTTATTATAAATTGAATTTATCTTAAATATTTATATTATTTTTATCATGGATATGATTATTTCCTATCCATATACCATTTTTACATAATTTGTTTACTTTAAAAGTTATTTTATTAATTTTGGAAATATTGTTAAATTTTTATTCTTTACTCAATAAGGATATTTTTTATAAGGAATATTTTTTACAAATTAAATTGATCATTTTATATATGAGGAATGATTTGGACATGTAGGGATGGGTGGGTCCTGAAATTATATATCCCTTCTATTCATTGGTTGGTATCATGAGACAAATTAGTAAGGTGGCATTAAATTTCTCTTTACCCATAGTTTTAAAACTACATTGGTGAAAGGTATTGATGTCATATATACCATGATGTATGTGATCATTACATTAAATATTAATCATTTCTATAATTTTGAATTCATTTATTATTATCCATGAGATTATTTTCATTAATATTATCCATGGATTCATTTTGTGCTCAAGTTATTGATTAAATGGCATGTGTTTTTAATTATTTACCTTTCCATATTGATTATGCCTTATCTATTCATGAAAGTAAATTTATTTATTAAATGGAATATTTTTTCATTTATTTACCTTGACATATTTATTATATATTATTGATTCATGATAGCTTCTATTGTATATAACCCTTATTAAGCATTTGATCTCACCCTTATTTTGATTCCCTTCCCTGAGATATGAAGAAGGAATATTTAAATGAGTTCAAGGATGTATAATATTTTATTTAACTATGATTTAATTTATGTTTTCAAATATATTGAAAGACATAGGTATGTATCTATTTTAATAAAACTACTAAACTATTCAGACTTTCAGGAAGTGACTGCTTGTATCTTATACTAAAGTAGTAAAGTATCCACTAACTCTAGGCTATCAAGATCAGAGCCTTTATTGTTGGTATCAAAGGAAGTTTATTAGAAACCATGGAAACTAGATTTAGGAAAAACTATATTAGGGAACATAACCCTATTTTATACTTTTAGGATAAGTATAAAAGAACATACTAAAGTTTTAGTAAGGAACAAATTATGTTGTTCTCCTTAAAAATACATACCTGTCTAGATACTATAAGTGGATATGGATCTAGAAAAGGTATACCTAGTAGTAATAACTCTAAAAAGGGTGAATTAGTGTTTGAATCCATATTCACCTAGTGCATGCCAATAGGCCTTGTTGTACACCTAATTTAACACTCCTAGGGGATATGCTTGGGTTAATCTACATTTTCCTTATAAAGGAATTATAATGAATGAGATAATGAAACCTATGGAAGCCTATGATATTATATAGTGATATGGGATAAACATTAAGTGTATTAGTTTAATAAGTTTATGTTTTACCATAAATTTAAATGTATAGATACCTATATTGAGGTTTTATATTATGGAAGTTTATGATGATTAAGGATATTTTGAGAAACATTTATGGGAATACAACCCTTTGGTTTAGTATTTATTTTATCGAAAATGTTATTTAAGGAATAATTATTTTATATTTTGTGGAAATAGGTATAAAGTTATTGATAAAATTTATCATTAATTTGATCATTGATGTTTTGGTAATAATATTTAATTAATATTAGTTGATTTCATGAAAAAATAAGTCTTATAGAAAACCTTTGTGATTAAAAAGTGATTTTATGAATAACATTTTTTTAGTATTTTCATCATATTTTTGGGAATTTTATATGAACTATATTAATATATTTTTATAAAAAAATACAAACCACATGTTAGGTGAAAACCCATCAAATCTAGTAAGTCTGTGGGGTTTAAAGCTAAAACCAAAGGGTGACAAGGGTAGATCACCTACCACTATCCTATGTGATGTACTGGTTAGTATAAAATCATCTTTAATTAAATGATTTTAATTATAGATGATTATAGAATGGATTAAGTTTAATTTTGAGTGTTATTATTGAGATTTTATATATTAATGTATTATATTAGATAACTTGTTCTAACCATTGTGGTTTTGGTAAATATTTAAAGACATGTGGAAGGACTTTCAACTCTTTTATGGATCTTATAATCTATTAAAATTTAATTTTAGTTCTTCAAGAATAAAAAATCATATTGGATATTAATTCCTTGGATTAAGTGGTGTAGTGTAAATCGATTGAATCACAACAAAAGGATGAAATTGTGCTTATGAAATAGAAATATACCAAGTAAATATAATTTCTCATGTTCTTCGACAATAATAAAATTCATCAATTTTTGGGAAATTATATTTAATATAAAATTTTATCAAATTTTCTTCATATCTAATGAATCAATAGTCATTTAACTCATCACTAACTTGTGTTTTTGTGGTCATTGACCTTCTCTTAATAATTCAATTTCTTGTGTTCGATTATCCCTATCACTCTCCATAATTATTCACACTTTTCTTCCATGTCCATATTTTTAGTTCCCATAAATTTTATCTTTCTTGGAAACCTAGTGATGTGTTATTTTATATGACCTTTATATTTCCCTTTCCCTCTTTTAAAAGGAATTTCTATTAACCCTTTTTATGATGGGGGTTTACAACAAAGGAATTTTCAAATATCTAACCCTTTATTTCTGAGTGTAAGTTCAAATTACAAGGATAAAATTTATTGAATGTGGGGAGAATGTAACACCCCGAGATTTTAAAATAAGAACATTTTATTTGAATAGAATATACAACACACAACACAAAGTTTAAACGACCCATGAAATATAATATTTAAATATAACCATTATATTATAGGAGTTGAATTGGTAGGTATGGATAAGATTAACTGAATTATGAATTATGATATATATATATATATAGGTACTAAACAATAAAAATTTATTGATAAATTATTATTAAATAATCACTCAAAATTTTAGAAAATTCATTTTATGTTTCAAAATACATTTTCTTGAAAAATGGTTTTATTTTGAATTTTATGTTTGGGAATTATAATTAATTTATGAAAATTTTATAAATTTAATTTTATAAAAATAATATAATTTTTAAAATCATCATATCAAAATTATATTAGGGTGAAATTTTTGGATTTTTCTTAAAAGAGTGATTTTTCATTAAATAGTGAAAATAATGCTTTTCATAAAACTGTCATTTCTTTTGAATAAATCAAGTAATTTAAAAGTCTCATTATAACTTGAATTTAATTTCAAAGTAATAAAAATATTAATTTTTAAAATAATTAATTAATTACATTTGAATAATCTTTATATATGATTTTGATATAAGTTTTGTTCTAGGCTTAAAAACGAATTTTCCCGAGAACATTTTTTAAATGCATAATGTTCCTCCATTTTATCTAAATAAAATAACCACTAATAAAGAAATATTTAAATTAAATTTATAGATTATATATGTAACTATATAAATTTAATTCAATATAATTATTATCATTAGTCATATAGTTAAAGTAAGACCATCTTATGCTTAAAAAATGCATTTCCTGAAAACCCATATTTAGACACAATTTGTGGGTTTATTTTTAAACTAAATTATATCAATTTTGTGAATTCAATTTCATAAAATATATAATTTTTTAAATAATAATAATTAATATTATATACTAATTTCAAAAAGTTTTTTCTCATAATGATTAGTAAATATGACAACATTTAGTTACTATGATTATGGTTAAAACAGGGTTTTGCGCGATACATACGTTTGTGTTAAAATTATTTTTTCACACACAAGGAATTTTTATTTGATAAATTATATTTAATATTAATAATTACTTATTAAAAATTATAAAATAAGGATATTTTTATTTTAGGTTTAAATAATAAATTACCAATGTTAAAAAAACTAATTATTATGGTGAAAAATAAAATGGTAAAAGTAAGTAAACTTGGATGATAAGAAATAAAAAGTTTAATTTTTTTTTTATTTTTTATTTTGGTTTTATGTATAGACCTTAACTTTAATCCACTTTATTATTTATCAATTTTTAGGCACTTTGAGTGAGAGTGACTTCCCATTATTGAATAGTTATGGGTATTTACAAAAATATCACTCCTCCTCAATTATAAAAGGGTATTCCCTCCCCCCACTTATTCACACCTCTCAATCCTTTTGGATTAAAAAAAACCTACCAAAATTTATTCCAAAAATAATTATCCACATTCTATATATATTTTTTATTTTTAAAAGATCTACCCTAGGATCCTTAATAAGATATCCAAATGAGGTTTCTCTAAGGGAAGGTAATCATCTTAATGAAGGTATTTATTTTTATTTCTTATTTTACAACCTTAAATTGTGTCTTGAAACTTAAAATATAATAACACTAGTATCTCAAAAATACTGATATGTTATTTTTTATAACATAATATTTTTCCATCTCCTCTATCAAATGGTAAACAAATCCATTACTCATGTGTATGGTAGACTACCATCTCACGAACTGATATATTTTTCTCCATAACCAACTCACATGGATAGTCATAATGATGAAAATAATTAATATATAAAATAATTATGACATTATATTTATCTATAAAAATTAACATACCATCTACTTCCTTACCCTTTCACCCATTAAGGGAATAATATCTACGCTCGTACGTATGTGTGACCTACCGTCACCACGAAGCAATGTGATTTACTTTATATGTATAACTTTCAAGAATTAATTTAAAAATGTATCCAATGAATAAACATGATATTTATAACATTAAAATAATTTTGTATTTTATTTATCAATATCCTATTCACAATAATCATAAATTTCATGATAAAACACTCATGTGAAAATGAATCTGTTAACACCAGAAACAAGGGTAATAATGAAATGTTAATATAAAAAAGGTGAAAAGATGAAATAAGATCATATATGATATTATAAATACTAATATGGTTCTATTATAGATAAAAAACATGTTTAAAACTATTATATGGGATGTTAAATCGTTTTCATCTAAAGGGAAATGTGAGGTAAGGGATTTCATCTCAATTTCCATTTCATTGAGACATATTTGTTTATATAAACCATATTAACTTATATGAGGTGTATATACTACCCATTTAATTTATTTAACATGAATACATATTAATTAATTATGTTTAATATTTCAATTCAAGTTTATTCTTTCAATGGGTTACAATTTGAAACTGACTAAAGATTTAAGAATCTATTTTATAATCTCTCTTTCTTTTGGGACTTATTTTACTCTAATTGAAGGAATATTATCATTTATCCTTCATAATAACCAATAATTTTCTTATAATATATTTATTTAGGGAGTTTTCAAATTTTCTTACAAATTTTCCTCTCATTTTTACTTCAATAAAGAAAATAAATGTTTAAAATAAAAATCGATTTTATTTCTCTTTAAATCGAATATATGTTTCTTCCATGTCTATGTTTTTTAAAATTATTTTAAAAAATTCATTTTTATTAATAATATGATTTAATAAGGAAAATTTATTTTATCCTTGAATTTTAATTTTTTTTTAAAATAAACCATTCTACTATTTTTAAAAATGAACATTTTCGATAAAAAGTCAAAATGAATGTTTTTTAACATATACGACAATCACATACTTCCCCGCCATCATAATTGTTTTACAAAATGTATCTTATTCTACATGTTTTCAATGGTTTTAAAAATTAAAACTATTTTATAAAATATTATTTTAATATTTTACTTATATTCCCTTTATTCTTCCAAAATTTATGATTTTATTGAAAATACCTACCTTCACGATGGACCGATAGTCACATCTCATTTATTGATTAATTTTCTGATTGTTAACTTTATCTTGAGATAATCACTTTATTGTGATCATTTTTCATTGGAAATTATATTTCTATTAAATATATATATATATATATATATATTCTTTATATCATGGATATTATTATTTCCTAAACTGTATACCTTTCATACATACAATGTTTATTTTGAATGTTATTTGATTAACTAGGGAAATATTGTTATATATATATTCTTTAATCAATAAAAATATTCTTAAAAAAACTATAGATATTTTTTAATAATGCATATTATTTATGAATTAAATCGATTATTCAATATATGAGGAATTATTTAGAAATATAGTGACAGGTGATGCATGAAATTATATACCCCCTTAATGAATAAGTAGGTTAGATTAGAAAAATAAAAAATCTGGCATTAAATGGGTCTTTACCCATAGTTTTAAACTATCTTGGAGAAAAGTATAATAGTATAGATTTCATGATGTCTAATATCATGACATCCAATATTAATCATTTCGACCATTGTGAATTTATTTATTATTATCAATGAGATTATTTTCATTGATATTATACATGGATTCATTTTTTTCTCAAGTTGTTGATTAAATAGCTTATGTTTCCTATTATTTAACATTCTGTATTGATTATGCATTATATATTCATGAAATTCAAGTTATTGATTAAATAGAATGTGTTTTTATTTATTTACCTTTCCATATTGATTATACATCATTGATTCATAATATATTTCAATGTGTGTAACCTTTAATAATCATTTTAGATCACCCTTATTTTGCTTCCCTTCCTCAATATATGAAGAAGGAATATTTGAATGAGTTCAAGTATGCATAATATTTATCTTCACTATGTTTTAATTTATGTTTTCAATTGTATTTCAAGACAAAAGTATGTATCTAGTTTACTAAGACTACTAAACTATTCATTCCTTCATGATATTATTTCTTGTATCTTATACAAAATTAGTAATGTAACCACAAGCTAGGGGTTACTAGGGTCAGGGTATTTAAAATAATTATATGATCGAAATATTTCACCAAACTTCATTAACCTTGAATCCCTAGAGTTTTTTCCATTAGGATAACTATATTAGAGCTTCTATATATAAAATATTTGTTAACAAAATATTATAAATTAATATATCAATTTTTTTATTAACATTAATTACCTAAATATTTTCCCATGCATTGTCTTTTATTTTTTCTACAACTTCCCTTCAAATTATTTATTGAACTGGAACAATATTATTTTGTTTAGAAAGTGTACCTATAAAACTTTTATAGTCCTTGCCATTTTTTCCAATGATGGTGTAATCCTCATTGTATTGAACAATAATCCATATGTGTCAAATCCAAAACTCTCACATTTTTCTATGACCACATCATCTGGTAGAGGATTAAGCTAATCATGAAAAATAGATAATTAGTACAGGATATTGATATTTATGAATTTATCATTAATCACTTTTAGAAATATTAAAACACATACTAGAATATGAGGGATTTGTTTTCCATAGAGTGAAACGTCTAGAGGAGTATCTTTTGTGGGGTGTAGGATATCTATAGTATAAGTACTCAGTATAGTTGATAAAGGAAAATTAAATAATTGAGGGAAAAACTTATGGGTATATATGTAAAGATAAAGGTGCATATGGATATGGTTGTGGGATATATAGAGGAAAAATCCCTATAAAGTGGATGGTGGGAATGGGTAATAAGTAGGAATGGAAATTTGAACACTACCATCATATGTGGGTGAAAGTGGAAATGGATATATAAAATGATGTTATTGAAAATATTTAGATGACATAATCATTTAATGGATTACCTAGTGATTAAAGTAGCACGGTGGGAGGCTGAACTGGATGACCTCTTAGTGAATGAAGCAGTATGGTGGTAGGATGAACTGTAGAATTATTCATTCTGGTACCCCCAATCATACTCTCAAGCTCTATAATATAATCTAATAATCTCCTAGATTAATTATCCTAAAATAACATGGATGATAAAATAAAACAAAATATAAAAATATAAATAATATGAAAGAACATAATATCCAATCATAAAATGCACTTATAGTGGTGATCATAAGAGACATTAAATATCTAATTCATTATTCATTTCTCTACATTTTCCTCATTATAACTTCTCTATAATTATTCATACATACATGATAATTTAAAATAGTGTTATGAGATAATTATAAATAATTAAAATGTAAAATAATATAATTGTTTGACTTATAAAAATTAAAAGAAACAGAATTATATTTAATACAAAGATTTATCAACTAAAAATAATAATTTCATTGCATTTTCATATCTGATTACCACTATAACAACTCATCTAAATTTTTTGCAATTTAATTAAAAAAATTAATGTGATAGCATGTATAAAAGTTTAAAAAACACATTCAATATTGTAATAATATCAATTAAATACTTGAAAATGTGTCAGTGCTATGTGTTCTATGTTACAATTTCTAATTCACAATATATCATAATAATCATTTCATCTACATCATCAAATGATACATTCAAATAAATAATGATAGGTTCATCCAAAAAAACATTGTCATTCATGACTTCATCAAAAATATATATTGGAATGATATAAATAATAACACCAATTTTTTTTAATGGGTATGTTTCACTTGTCTAGTTTATGATTCAAGAATATAAGGTTCATCAGTATGAAGCTTATCTTTATATCAATCACTATAAATCCACATTTATATATATATTCATACCTTGCCATTTCATTGAATCAAACAACTATAATTTCATTATTACAATATTTCCATGTGCATAGTACTCTAATAAAATGTTTTTTTCAAAAAAACCATAATACAATGTATTTTATGATTGAGGATACATGTCTAATGCACCCGTATAACAATTTTTTATGGTGCTTATCTTGACACCATCATGTTGCATTGCCATATATGTTTCACAACTATTTATAAAAATTTTAAAACTATTAACAACCATTACTTTATAATAATTCACCAAATTTTTTATACCAATTGATAATAACCTTATTTCATATGATACACCAATCATTGGTAAACTTATAACCTCAAAGATACCAAAATTGAATAATAAATAGATTCATATAATTAATTTATGTAAAAAAAGAAACTTATTACCTTTGAATTTAACCAAACAAAAAATCATTATTGTGTAATTATTCCTTACTCTTAATAGATAATGAACAATGACTTTGTTTTATAATTTCAAAATTTTCTCTAAAAATATGAAATATTTTAAATATAATAAGTTATGAAAATATTAAATAGTGGAAAAATACATATTTATTAGTTTACATACTTGATGTAATTATTAAGCACACTACAATTGAATAATACTATATGATGATCCATTTACCAATCCTCCCTACTCAAAGTAAAAAATGAGTACAATCCAGATATCCCCCCTATTTGGGGCAGTGAAGGAAATGTTGGATCAATGGGATTATATTTCTCAACTTTAGTTCTCATTAGTCAATTAGACCTTATAGTGATTTTTTCCAAGTATGATGAATCAAAATTCATTAATTATTATCCAAAATATCCTTTCACAATATGGAATTTAGGATGGTATTTATTTCTCACATAATATTTCAATATAAACTCATTCTTTTTATCAAATAAATACATCAACTCAAAACAGGACTAGAAAAAAAACTTTTGTGGGAAGATGCATAGTCAAATGTAACATGCATGTGAAAATGTAAAGAGGAAAATTTTCTTTAATTTATAAAGAGTAATTAGTGAATCTCTTTATAGGTATTTAACATCACCTTTTCTTAGTATTTAGGCCCAAGGGTCTCGAGGAAAATGAAATAACCTAATTAAAAAAATCTAACATTATGTGAAAGTAAATATTGAATGTAAATGTGAATCAACTCTTGTAAAAAGACATGGTAGTCCTAGGTATTAACATATTTTAGTTTCACATCTGGTATATTCAACTATTTCAAAATGTTACTTGAATAACCATATGGAAACTTTTAAATTTCCAAGACCTGAAGGTGTTATTTTTTCTCTATATTTTTCATTGAAAAATAGGAAAAGGGGACCTTCCACTAATTCTATCCAATTAACTCGGGATGGGGTCTTGGTGTTATGCCCCAATCCATCAAATAACTATATGACTATAAATCATTTTTTGTTTTTCTATTGAAATTTAAAATAGTAGCAAGAAACATTTCACAAACATTTTTCTCAATATGAATTATATCTAAGAAATGATGTAATAAATTTGATAAGAAATATGGTAACTCAATAAATATACGTTTCTTTCTACAATTGTGGTTGGAATTTGAATTAACATTCCTTAACTTCCTAGAATTTGATTGATACTTTATAAGAACACAATTCAAACCATCAAGTTCTTTAACAATATCATTGCTTGGAATTCATCGATGTGTTTAATCTATCTCTATAGAATTATCAAATTGTATCTGATTTTTCCAGTATGGATAATCGATCAAAAGAAATTGTTGATGCCCTATAAATCTAAAAGTTCATCAAACCATTAATCTCCTAGAACATTCATTTTCATACCAATAGGGAAGAATGATTTCCCCATTGTTCACTAACTAGACATCATTCTATAAGTAGGGAGATCATTTATCACTCACAATAAACCCGCATCAAATAAAAAATACTCCTTCCAAAATGCATCATACACTTGCACAATGATGGTCTAAAGTTCTTTTAACTTGTCTATTAATTGTTCCAAGTATATTTCAATAAAATATACAGGATCACTATGTCCAGATATTAATATATTCATGAAAATTAATGGATTCTTCATAAACATCATTGATAGAATGTTATAAATGTGAATTAAAACAAGAAAAGTAATGTGTGTAGTATTAAACTGAAAAATGGGTTAAATCCATCACATGATAATCCCAATATAACATTTTTAGCTTAGCTAGAAAATTAGTATGTAACCTATCTAACTTAGTCCAAGCTAACTTGAATACAAGATTCATTGTTTTATTATTATCCATATTCATTTAATCTCATATTTCTTACCATTTGTTCAGATAATTTTCTTGAAGTCTAGGAATTAAATAAAATTACCACATCACTTTATCTAGTATATGGTATTGATTTCCATATTCATTAGTCTTTCACCTTAATTTACTACTCTATTTTCACTGATTAAACTCTACATTTTCCTTCTAGAATAGAAAATAATTATTAGACATAGTAGATTACTCAAGAGGGGGGGGGGGGTGAATTGGGTATCTATAAAAATTTCTATCAAAAATTGGTTCTTTGAAAATTCCCCAATTAAAAATATAGTCTAATTCAGTTTGAAGTGAATTTATAAGAGTCCTAAATGTTGAGTTAATTTTTCAAAAGATTGATTAGTTCTCAACTATATTAATCTAAAGATTAATACAACTTTTAAAACTAACCTACTAGTTCAAAACAGTTATAAAGACTTGCTAAAATAACTATCAAAGTTCAATTTAGTTTTATGAAATTATTAGAGTAAAACTAAAGAGTAAAACACAACATAAATAAACAAGAGTTTCAGTCTCAAGCTGAGACTTAGTCCTCTATACTTGGTGATCACCTACCACCAAGCAGTTTAACTTAATAAATAGTTTGATCCACACCCTGGATCGGGGTTCAAAACAACACACAAGGCTGTACAGGTCACACTTGACCTCTACCATAGTTATTCATGAAAAAAAATAGGTCACACTTGAACTCTTCCACTATTATATGTGGGATACAAAGAGTAAAATAGAGAGTGAGTTTGAGAATATCAAGTATCCTCCAGTTATGCATAGAAGTTAGTGTGTGTGTGTAATAGATAAATAGACACACTGCTCAAAAATGTAAACAAAAGAACACAATAGATCTAAATATGTAGAATAAGGTTTATAAGTCTTTGTCTATTATGTAGTGAAAATGAAGTTTGAGTCCTCTTCTGAAAGTTGCCTTCAAAACAGAGCATCATAGTCTCTATGGTCTAGTTTCGAGCAGTGTGAATTGTTCATCTCCTTTTTTGAAAGATGTTAAGTGTAGATCAGTAGATTTTTATCATCTTTTTTATTTCCCCATATGTTCTTGCTTTGAGTTCTTGTTATTTTGAAGAAAGATCGAGAGTTGCAGGAGTTTTTAGTTCTTCTATTCTTTCTACTTTACAGCGTATCTCGAATGATCCCACTTGTAATTCTTTTATACTTTGAGGTCCAATAGACACAAAGATATACCTACATGCATGAAACTTGTAATTTCCACTGAATGTCCAACAAACAACATTAATTAATGTCAAAAACATTAATTTGTCTAAATATTACCATTATAAATAAATTTGAATTAATAAATTAAAGATAGTTTTTATGACTATTGGTGAGTCATAAGTATTGGTGACTCATTTTCATAGGTCTATCAGTATTAGTGACTCTTTGTATTGGTGAGTCCTCTTCATTGGTATCGGTGACTATGTGCATCATTGAGTCCTTTCTATAAGTATTGGTGACTCAGGGTGTCAGTGTCTCCTTTCATCGGTGAGACAGATGAACTAACAGTGACTCCTATCAATGGTGAGTCCTTCCTTCTATCAGTGAGAGAGTTGAGCCAATAATGACTCATTTTAACTAACGGTGAGTCCTTGAATCGGTATCATCATGTAATGGTAGGTCACTTGAACTAATGGTAGGTCATCTGTGTCAGTATCATGTGGAATAGTGAGTCTTTTTTCTGTTGGTGTCATGTCTAATGGTGAGTCTTTTGTTTGTCGGTGTCATGTCTAATGGTGAGTCTTTTTTATGTTAGTGTTATGTCCAATGGTGGGTCATTTTTCTATTGGTTTCATCTTTACATACCTATAAAATTTTAGATGTTCTATTTTTCTTTTAATTCAAAAAAGATAGAAACATGTAATCCTCATAATTACACATAGATAATAAATTAAAAGCTTCTTTAGAATTAAGCACACATAAATAGTTATATGAATGAAATGATCTGATATTCAAGATAATGTTTTGTCATAATATAGGATCTAACATAAAATAAGATATATGTTAATATATGACATTATTTTTGATAATTTGAACCTTTATAGTTAGAGATAGTGGCCAACAACATCTATGGGCAAAAAATATCCCCCTTTATGATAATCACAAATCATGGAATTATTGAATCTCATAAAGGTCACTCACTGTTAATAATGATTAATAAAATTTCTCCCCCTTTTGGGATTAGAAAAAATTTATAGGATAAAAGAACAGGAAAAAAATTAAAGTAGAAACAATGAAATATCATTCATAAACTGATTACACTAAAAAAGAAGACATACAATGACTCTGCTCAATAAGATTAAAATCAGTCCACACTACAAGATATGATCAAGCGGTAGGATCAAGGGGCTCCTTCCTCTTATCAAAAGGATCAATAGAAGTTTTATCAGGAGGGTTAGGCTAAGGAACAGGAGAGTCTGAACTGATTTTTTGAGGAGGTAGAGGCACTCCATCAGGATCTGTAGAAACAAGGGTAGGTCTGTGTTGAGAAAGAACATGAGATTGAAAATTTTCTATGATGACTGGTCTGATGTGAGATAAGTCTTAAGAAACTAAAATTTGAGATTGAGAAGGCAAAGAACTAGTAGGGACAATTTTTTCAGTAGGAGGTACCATAATGGATTCACTTTGGACATGAAGATCCAGTTTCAACAGCTTGATGAATTTTTCAATGATCTTTGCACCATATTTAATAGATTTTTCATAATCATTCTTGTTTTCTATAAACTTATCCAACAATGGAGTAAATTATCTGAGTTTCTGAATCTGATCCTTAACGACCTTTTTCACTAGAGGAAGAGTAATATTTGTGTAAAAATACTTAAACAAACTATTCATTTGGTGCTTTGTGATGAGTTTGGTGAAAAACTCATTAATCATCTTGGTCATATCTTCCTGAGTCTATTAAGTACTCCTTGTATAATACTTCACATGATCATGAATTTTATCTGAAGTATCCTCAACTTTGTCTATACTTGTAGTCAAAATTTTTAGATCCTCTTTAAATATTGAACTAACAGTAGAAAGATCTGCAGATTGTGAGGACTGAGAAGGTGGAGCAGAACTTGAAGCTAGAGAAGAGGAGGTGAGATCCTAAACTTCTTTTCTCATTTTGGCAAACTCAAGAGCTTTAAAATGAGAAACAAGGTTCTCAAGACTGTTCATGAAAATTTTCATTATATTCCTATACTCTGTGGTCAAGGTATTGATCCCAGTTGTCAACTTCTTCATATCATTTCTGAGCTTGGTATTTCTTGTCACAATTGTCTCTGTAGTTGTGATTAGTTTTGGATGAATATCTTTTATCACCATCTTTGAAACATAAGAAGCATCATCTTGAGATGAACTAATTGGGACAAGAGAAGAACTAAAAGCACCAGTGTGATTTACACCATCAACCAAAGATCTGATTGCTTTCAAATTCTCAGTCAGCTCAGTATTCTATCTTCTAGATTCATCAATCTCATAACACATTTGATATTACATTGAGTGTCTTATGGAGGCACATATCTGTTCCTTGAATTGTTCAAAATCGTCTTTAGTGACACAGTCACTATAATTGGTCTCATCCACTGGTTCCTTTATAGTAAGGGAAACAATTTCATCATCATAATCTTCATAATTTAATCTCAAGGCTATATAACCAGGATTATTTACCCATTCAACATTAATATCATAATCTAATGGAGAAATAGTATAAATCCTTACTCTTTCTATTTGATTCTCTTCATCATCTTGAGAAACTAGTCCTTGAGTCCCCCCTCAGTGTCAACTCTTTTAGAAGATTTATCCCCCTCAGTCAAGGTTTCCAGGATAGGTTGATTTTACTTAAGTAGAGTTCTTTTCCTAGTATAAACTACTTAAGAAACATGTTTATCTGGAGCAACATTTTCTTCTTGAACAACACCCTCAATAGAGACACCAGTATTAGCTTCATCAACTTCCATACTCACAACATTAGGATTTTCATCAAGGTGACCATAGTCACTATCACTTTTACTTTCACTACTTTATTCATTATTACCATATTTATTATGCTCATCTTCAACTTTCTCATCTTATTCTTCCCTTCCTAATTCTGAAACATTTTCACAACTTCTATCTTCTGCATATTCATCTTCTTATTCGTTTTCTTCTTCATTTTCTTCTTCATTTGATTCATTGATGTACTATACACTGCCTTTGACTTTAGTTACTTCACTAAAAGAAAACTTGAGAATAGTTTCATGAGAGGGTAAATCCAGAGGTGGACATGCATGTCCAATAGATACTATTTTTGATGGTCCAATAGTGTTTGGGTCACTTAGATCATCAACTGGTGATCCTACATCTCAAATAGGGGTAAAAAGATCCTCTTCATCATCTGAAGAATAGGTTACTTGATAATTTGGACTATGACTAGGATCCATTAGATCCCTTGGTCTAACTAGATGGTCTATGGGATTCAACTTCTCATACAATCTATATTCATCACCAACCCATTGTTTCCTCTAAGGGTTCCAATTTATTTTCATTCTTTTACAAATGTCATATATTAAGTTGATTCCACTACATTCACTAGTTATGAAATCCTCAGCTTCATTTACACAGCCTTTCTCCTTCAGCATAGCTGATATCATTCTTGAATAGAAGAGAGAATTTGACTTATACCTAGGTTTTATCATCTCATTGAGGTGGACCATTAGATATCTACTTAGATTATATTTAACACATTTCTAGAGAAAATAAACCAAGTATACATCTTGATACTTGAGGGAAGAAAAGTCCCCTTTCCTTGGACAAATCTGATGCTAAATAAACTTGAAAAGAATCCTACATTCACTATTCAATTCTAAGAAGATGGGTATCCTGTGCTCTTCATTTCCAATTGTGTATTTTAGAGAAGTTTCATAGTAGAAGAATTCACTTTTAGTAGTAGAAGTACCTTAGTAATCTTCAAACCTTCCTTCATGAGGTACCTTAAGACATTTATCCCAATTCCTTGAATAGAATGATATTCTCTTCCCTTTAATAATCGATTTCATCCATAAAACATCACTTCCTTCCAGAAAAAGTTCCATATTCATATAAAACTCATAAACCAGCTTTAGATAAAAGACTCTATCATTATTTGTGAACCATTAAAGCTATCCTTGATCTTTTAGCACTTTTAACAACAAATATTTTCTCTCCAAGAGACATTCCACCAAAACTTCCTTCTCTGAAGTTACAACATGGTTTACCAAACTAGGATTCGTAGGACCTGACAGTTTTCTTGATTCCCTTTTTTGTTTCTTGGATGCATAAGACTCAACCTCTTATAGAGCTCGCTTTAATCACACCATTCTGATCAGTTTAGTCTGGAGTTCAAAAGTTGAAAGGTCTAGAGTAGAGAAAGAGAAAGGCAACAAAGAGAGAGTAGTGCTAAAGGGAGTAGAGTTGATCGATTCAAATTTATATCATTTAGGGATTTTAAGATTTTAAAATCACAAAATCGTGAACTAGGTTCACTGGAATTAATGAAACAGTTTAGTTTTTATAAAATCATAAAATGTATAAAAGTGAAGAGTTATCAGTTTCGGAATGATAGACTTTTTAAAACACTAATATTGTTGGCATGACAAACTTTCTAAAACACTAGCGGTGTTGGCATGGTAGACTTTGTAAAACACTAACAGTGTCAGCATGACAACTTCACAGAAAACGATCAAAGGAAAAGAAAATGCATGGCCTTTCTGGTTGATCATTACTAACTCATGTTTGATGTAATTTATTCTTTCATAGTTCAATGGATTAGTGGATATATCAGCAAGATGATATTCAGTGACAATAAATTCTAAAGTAATATCACCCTTTTGATAATAATCTCTCAAAAAGTGATGTATTACATCAATATGTTTTGTTCTAGAGTGATAAACTATTGGGAACACTTTAGTAGTTGAGTTGTATTTGTTTTCAATGAGGTGAATGGATGTAAATTATGGTTAAAGACACTCTCCTAAGTGAAATGGATAATGGAAATCAGACGATTGATTAACTAACCTTGAAAGTTCAAAGAACTTGTATCATGTGTGATACATCGTTTGCAACATTGATCTAGAATCCTTTTGAGGATGATTGTAGTAATTTGGATTTAATAATCTAAAAAGAAAATGAGGAAGAAGAAGGTTGAAGAAGGGGTTTTTGATCATGAGGAGGCCATGCACATATTTTACTATTTGCATTCATTTTACTTTGATGGTTTATTTTTTGCTTACAAAAATTTGTCCAACCATGGAGGCTAGCTGAGGACCTCACCTCAAGAACATGAGGGACCTGATGGTCAACCATTCTAGAGGGAAGCCCTCAAAACCATCCTTGGATGAGGCAGGGGCGTGCGGGCCGTATATAAGCCCGCATGAGTACATGTATGGTGATCAATCCGTGTGCAGGGATGCATAGTGGGCACTAGGAGCGCGCCCGTAGGAGGTAAGGGTGGGAGAAGAAGTGCACCCATAGAGAACCAATGTGGGGAAACACCGTAGGGGGTAGAGGAGAATTCTGATCCAATGTTGAGGGGATTTTATTGATAAACTACACCTCTCCTACATCTCTGTTTTGATGTGGGACAACATTTTAAAAACGCATATGTAATCTCAACCGCTCGTCTCATCCCACGTCTCGGTCGAACATCCAATCAGCTGCAAAATCTGATCATCTAATCTTCTCCACTCATCTATTCTTGCACTGGGTACATTTTAACCAAGACCATTCGATATTCCTACAACAATCGATATATCATGTGCCATCGTCTTTAACCTCTTGTGATCACCGGTGCCACTGCATTCTGTCAGAGTTGATGGATGATCACGTATGAGCCATTATGCCTTATTATTTTGACACCATGAGGATCGTCAGATCGAACTAAGACCATGCATGAAATATAAATCTTTCATGCATGAGATATCTTGATAATGGAGGTTCGGTTAAGGCAAACGAAGTTTCCAAGGCCATATGGATTGGAGTGTGGATTTGAAAGAGACTCATGTACAAGATTCATGCACATGTTCTTGATCTCATGCACAAAGAAAGAATCCCACGTTAAAAAAAGGAAACATCCAAAAATCTCGGCATATCTCAAATGTGTTTTTAATGTTTTAAAGAACCAAATATCTAAGTTATTCAAAGAATTAATCTTGGCTGATTCAGAGGATAGATTTGAATGTGGATGAAGAAGTGATCCTCGCCTATAAAATGAGAGGAACCAAGCCGGGAGAGGTGTTTCTCCCATATATTTGAGAGCTCCTATTTTGAAAAATAAAGCATCTCCCTATGCACCACTCTGCAAAGAGAAACCAGGAGTCCCGTGCGCTTTCTACTCTATGAAGAAGAGTTCCTGCAATACTTCTACAGGTGTTACACACCCACAAATAGATTTGCGAAGAACCGGAACCTGAACACATGATATGTTTTTTAAAAACCCTCAATGTGATTCATGAAAGTCATGGCATCATGATCCAGTTCTTTATATATTCTCTCACTATGCTTTGCAAAGAGGAAAAATTGTGCACCTCATGCACAAAGAAGAACCACACATCCTTGCGTGAATAATACAACCTGAGGCCTCCTCAGTTTCATAAGGTGAAGAAGAACTCTTTGAGGTATGTATTTTTACACTCTAATGTTTGTAGGGGTTTGTTCTTTGGTAGAGAAGGATAGAAGTCCGACACACATTCATACATGCATGTGTCTTGTTTATTGAATCCTGAGGCCATACTATTTTCGACGCTTTCCACTGGGGCGCGCGTGCACATCTGTCATGCAGAGGATGTGTGGCTTATTGCCCCACATTCCCTCTTTCCAAAGGTGGGAGACATTCATTCCTTGTTCAGGGACGTATGCTCCTTGATCAAAACCGGGATAATGGGATGTCGGTTCTTCCTACCGTGGATTCCTCCTCAGATCTCGTCACCTAGTCCGGGTCTCCCTCATAGATTTAAGATGGGTTTGTGAATATTGTTCCTGGTGCCATATCTTCATGGACACCGGTTAATTACACTACTTTTTCCAGGACATTCCATGGGGTCCTGACATGGTAGCAACCTTCGGTCAGAGTAGATGACAACATCAGGCATGTCGGGGCATCTTTGGGTGCGTGGACATCAGGGAACCTGTATTCTTCCTCATAAGAGGGCATCTCAAGGGTGAATAACCTGAGTCATCCCACATCGGATGTGGGGATTCATATTCCATAGGCATGTCTCTGAGGTTTTCCTCAGCTTTCCATGGTTAACACGGGGTATGCCGTGAGTTTAACATCTTGCATAGATGGTTACGCCAAGGGCATGTCTTCTGAGGTTTTTCTCAGCTTCCCATGTTTAACACGGGGTATGCCACGAGTTTAATGTCTTGTGGAGATGGTTACACTGGGGGCGTGTCTTCTAAGGTTTTTCTCAGCTTCCCATGTTTAACACGGGGTATGCCGCAAGTTTAACATCTTGCGGAGACGGTTTGAGGGTGATCAGAACGTCCCATAGAGACGGATTAGATTGGTACATCCCAAGGAGGGAACACCTGGAAGATGAATGGATCATAATTCCCAACGAGGATGGATCCAAGGTGGTGCACCCCATGTAGGGGAGATGTCACGCTATGGCTGATCTGAACACCACTGAGGGTGGATCAGGGAGAGTGCACCCCAAAATGGGGGACACCAGGGTTTACCATTGGATGGGATTGAGCCTCATGGAGGTTTCCTACATACCCTGTGTAGAGGACAGGGATCAAAACCCACATAGTTCGAAGGGGTGATGGTCCAGGGTGTACACAGAGGACAGTGACCCAGAGACATGCTTGGGCTTACGCATGGTTAGCTGCCCAGGTGCCACAATGAGCGGTGCTAGGATGGATGGCATGATCTCACCAGAATGTGGCGGCCCGGGTAAGAATCAGGAGGGGCGGTGGATGGATTAATGAAATGGAGGGGGAATGAAATGGGACCATCGCAAGGGCGATGGTGAAGTTTGGTTTGAGCCTCGAAGAGGCTTCCTACGTATCCCCGTGACAGGGAATCAAAGTCCACGTAGTTCGATGGTATGGGGATTATACAGGGGTGCTGCTTGTGTGCCGCTATGGAGCGGCAATGGTGGATGGGGCTTATGCTCTGAGGTGGCCCATAGTGATAGATGGATGGGGATTATGCTTTGATCCGGCCCAAGGTGGTATGGGGCTTACGCTCTGAGACAATCCATGGTTGTATGGGGCTTACGCTCTGAGGCGGCCCATGGTGGTATGGGGATTACGATCTAAGGCGGCCCATGGTGGTATGGGTCTTACGCTCTGAGGCGGCCCATGGTTTTATGGGGCTTACGCTCTGAGGTGTCCCATGGTGGTATGGGGCTTATGCTCTGAGGTGGCCCATGGTTGTATGGGGATTACGCTCTGAGGAGGCCCATTGGTGCATGGGGCTTACACTCTGAGGCAGCCCACAATGGTGGATATGGGGATTACGCTCTGAGGAATCCCACAATGGTTGGTGAACCGATGTGAAGAGGTTGGAACGATCGGGTGGTGGGCTTGAACCTCGTGGAGTCTTCCTACGTATCCCCGTGGTAGGGAATCAAAGTCCACGTAGTTCGGGATGGATTGTGGCTTACGCAAGGGTGTTGCCCGTGTGTCGCTATGGAGTGGCAATGGGGGGTGGGGCTTACGCTCTAAGGCAGCCCATAGTGGTTGGTGAACCGATGTGAAGAGGTCTAAACGACCGGGTGGTGGGCTTGAACCTCGTGGAGGCTTCCTACGTATCCATGTGGTAGAGAATCAAAGTCCATGTAGTTTGGGATGGATTGGGGCTTACGCAAGGGTGCTACCCATGTTCCTCTATGGAGTGGCAATGGTGGATGGGGCTTATGCAAGGGTGTTGCCCATGTGGTATGAGGCTTATGCTCTAAGGCGGCTCAAAATGTCTTCCTCATGTCTGGCCATGAGGGCATCCCAACTCACTGGTGGGTTGAGGTAATCACCTATGCGCTAGCACACAAGAGGGATAACGCCAAGGGCATTAGAATCAGTCCGAACAAAGGGGAATGAAAAGTGTGAATAACATGATTGACATTCAAAACACGGTGAGGGTGGCGTGGTGACGGGGGATAACTGTTGACCGTGGAAGAAACTCAGCATCCATATCACGTTAGCCAGAAATGAGGACAAACAAATGAGGGTCGACTGCTGACCGTGTTCAAAACACAGGACCTGACTCAAAGTGTTGTCCAAAGTCTTCCAGGGCGTTGGCCCAAGATAGTAAGCAGACCATAGGTTAATCATCCATACTGTTACAGCAGGCGGAACAAAGATCTATCATCCATACTGTTAAAGCAGACAGACCACAGGTCAATCATCCATACTGTTACAGCAGGCGGACCAAGGTCTATCATCCATACTGTTACAACAGGCAGACCAAGGTATATCATCCATACTGTCACAATAGGCAGACTAAGGTCTATCATCTATACTGTTACAGCAGGCGGACCAAGGTCTATCATCCATACTGTTACAGCAGGTGGACCAAGGTCTATCATCCATACCGTTAGGGGGTCCCTTCATACATGAAAGTGGATGTAGATCCGAATGAAGGACACGTAAAGTGTGAGGTGGAGTGATGGAATGTTTGAACGGATTCCAACGCTCTTGAAATTACACCACTGTAATCATGGCATTTGGCATCTTATGCTTGGAGCACAAGGCATCTCTTATTAGGAACAAGAGGCATCCTATGTTTGAAACACAAGGTTTACTATAGTTTATAGTCATGTAGATAGGACTATTGGAATCTCATGATTGGAGCATAAGGAATCTCTTATTAAAAGCAAGAGGCATCCTATGTTTGGAACCTAGGAATTACTACAGTTTAAATTCATGTAGATAGAACTACTGGCATCTCATGCTCGGAGCATAAGGCATCTCTTGTTAGAAGCAAGAGGCATCCTATGTTTGGAACATAGGGATTACTACAGTTTAAAGTCATGTAGATAGGACTATTGGCATCTTATGCTTGGAGCATAAGGCATCTCTTGTTAAAAGCAAGAGGCATCCTATGTTTGGAACATAGTTATTACTAGAGTTTAAAGTCATGTAGATAGGGCTATTGGCATCTTATGCTTGGCGCACAAGGCATCTCTTTTTAGAAGCAAGAGGCATCCTATGTTTGGAACAAAGGGATTACTATAGTTTAAAGTCATGTAGATAGGACTACTGGCATCTTATGCTCGGAGCATAAGGCATCTCTTGTTATAAGCAAGAGGCATCCTATGTTTGGAACATAGGGATTACTACAATTTAAAGTCTTGTAGATAGGACTATTGGAATCTTATGCTTGGAGAATAAAACATCTCTTATTAGAAGCAAGAGGCATCCTATGTTTGGAACATAGGGATTACTACAGTTTAAAGTCATGTAGATAGGACTACTGGTATCTCATGCTTGGAGCATAAGGCAACTCTTGTTAGAAGAAAGAGGAATCCTATGTTTGGAAAATAGGGATTAATATAGTTTAAAGTCATGTAGATAGGACTATGGCCATGAGGCGCCTCGAATGGCTGGTGTTGGGTCTTACACAAGGGCAACCCTTCTAGTTCATCCTGGCATCGGAGCCAAGTGATAGGATTTGTAGGAGCTTCCTCGGGAATGGTTCGACTCAAGGTACTCGGGGAATTGATGATGAGAATCTTGACTCACGACACATGAAAGGGACCAAGAGGAATTTGTCAACTTAAGGTATTTCATGGTGTTCAGAGGAGTACCTAAAATCATGCTATTCCATAGGTAGAGAGAGGCTGTGCATAAGGGCGCAATGGAAAACCCCGACGTCCCGGCCCGAGAAGTTCGCGGTGCGACTCTCCATTTTTCATGGGGGTCTGTGACGGTAGCGAAGGGATCGCGTCGGCACGCAATAGGTTCGGCCAGCACGTAATTGAGGCTGTTGCGTATAAAAACACCAGGTCGGTGTGCAATAGGTGCATGCGAGCGCTCAATACATGAGCCGGGCGCGCAATAGGTGCGGCAGGTGCACAAATAGGTGTGGCGGTCGCGCAATACGGGAGGCGATGCGCAATACCGGATCCAGTCATGCAATACCGGTTGTGGGCGTGCAATAGGATGCGGCGCGCACAAAAGGGAAGGAATTGCGGGAAATATGGATGCCTTGCATGCAAAAGGAGAGGGCTTGCGCGCAATAGGACTGGTGTTGCACTGGCGCATGAAAAATCGGGATCAGCGGCACTGTTGTGCGCAATAATTATAGGTTGTGCTGAAAACTGGGCAAGTTGGCCCTTTTCCTCACAAAACTAATGTTTTGTGCACCGGAGGGGGGTTTTCCACGCGGGCGCGGAAACTCCGGACTTACGCGCATTAGTGTATGTGATTCTATCCAAGAAGAGCTAAGAAGTTTTAGTGAAGTTGGTTGTTGCACTAAGAATAAGTCTAGTGTATTTTATGTTGCACTAGAGATGAAGAGAAAGAAAGAAGGAATAATTGATTGCCTACTGCTTTTCAAGTAATCAAGTGAAGATCACTAAAGAAGACCAAGAGCAGACCTACCTTATTAATAAGGAAGAAGACTATCTCTATAGGCACTATAAAGAACAATCTAGAGGCTGCAAGTTAGACTAGGCTATCACCAGTCCAAGGATGGGGATTATTTATCACCCCCCTCTAAAGTGTAGGGACTCACACTAGCTAGAGGATTTTTTTTCCTAGACACTCCATTACAAAAACATATTATATTATAGTGGAGAATCCATGCACTGGTAATTCCCAATCATGGAAAGGATATAGTTGCTCTTATTGAGTGGTGAAAATTGTAAAAATATCATGTGCATATTTCTATTACTTTCTATTATTGCATGCGACATAGAAAAGAGAATAAGAGAATCAAGATCCTAATAGGTCCAGAGGTATAGGGATAGAAAGTTGGAATTGGTTTAAAAAGTCCCCAATATTGATTCACCCACCCCTCTCAGTGTTAGGTATATCCCAAATTGTTCCTTTTAATTGGTATCGAAGGGATAGGTTCACCTCTATTGGATTCTCTACAGTGAAGTCATTCTCTTTTGAAGACCTGAGTTTATTTCATGAGTTATCAATGAAGTGAAATTTCAGTGAAGATTTTTTATCTCTAAGAAGAAGGCTATATCTACCAAGACCATGATAAACAAGAAAAAGGAGAATAGAAAGTTGAAGAATAAGTCCCTCTTATCTAAATAAGAGGAAGCATCTGGTTCTCCATATCTGAATGACATTGAAGACACACCAGACTTGGAAAGTAATGAGAAGGTGGCTCAAGTTCCCACCAAGAATATGGAAAACCTTTCTACCTCAACTGATAAATAGGTATGTGTTATTACATTTGTAAATTATTCTCAAGATGAAAATGTTGGAACAAGTGGTGATGATCAATCTACAACATCTCAAGAAATATTAGTTGATAGATTAAGAATGATTCTTCATGGTATTCCTAAATAAATTAAATCCCCAATTTGTGGATTATTTCAATGCATACAGGAAAATATCACTCAGTTGGAAGAAGAAACTGATGTTTTGGAGAAATCCTTACAAGAAAATATTATTGAATGTTTAAAGTTCTACAGACAGGTTTAAGCCTTTGAAGCAACAAAGAGGGGATTTGAAGTGTGTTCTTAAAAGTGGCTCAAAGATGTTGAAGAAAAGGAGGCAGTCAATAAGACTCTAGAAAAGAAGATCCATTCACTTGAAGATGAGCTAAAAAATAGAAATGAAGTCAAGGAGGTATATTTGTAAGAAGACTCCAAGAAGATCAAAGAACTTGACTCTTTGTTACAAAACAAAGTAAAGTTGCATGAAGATGAAGTTGAAAGATAAATAAGTCTTGTGAAGAGAAAATGACTATGATTTAATACCAATAAGTAATCCTCAATATGAGATGTTTTTAATTGTAAGATCATTTTACCAATATTGAGAAGACACATATTGAGTCTCCACAAAAGAAGGAAACAGTTGTTGCTAGTACTCAATGCTCACTAAAGGATTCTACTCTCAAAAGACCTCCAACATGTGACAAAAAGATCATGGATTCACTCATTTATCTATCACAAGATGCTGAGAAAGTAAAGGTACCATACATACCAACTTGTACTCATGTTTCTAAAATTGTTTCTACAAAAAGTGCAGGTTGGAAGAAAAATTATAAACAAGTATGGATGAAGAAGAATGAGAAGAAACCTACCACCATGGATATGGTGAATAGGGGAAATATTGTGGAAGACATCTCCCCATAGAAAGCATAACAATACAAGAAGAAGATTCAAAAACCTTATAAATAATATGGGAATAAGTCAAGTTTTGTTGTTAAATGTTGGTGCTATAATAGATTTAGGTATTATGCACTGGATTGTTGGTACAATCCCTTAAATGTAAAAGCACAAAGAAAGACCATCTCAAGGGGGAGAAATCCAGAGAAGAAGAAGAAAAATCCACAGATCCAGAAGCATCTGTATACTGTAAATAGATTTGGAATGTTAGATAACATCTGTGATATATGCAATAGGAGTGGTTAGATGAATGGTGTATGTTCTTTTCAATAGGTACCCAAAGCTGATAAGAAAATAAGATCACATGAGCTAGCTAAGAAATAAAAATCATCCTTTAGAAGAAGTCAAAAGAATGTTGGAAAATAAAACACTCTCAAGAAGACTCTGAGGAGGAAAGTTGAGAAGTCCTTGGATTCTAAATCCAATAATGTTAAGGGTGGTGCATCCAAAATAACTACTAAGAAGGATGTCACTCAGAAGAAGTTAGGTAGAAGATCCAATATTGATGCCTTAGTCCATAATGATATATTAATGGTTTGGCTAGAAGATTTAGAAAGAATGAGAAATATGGAAGATGAACATGCTAAGACTTGTGATAAAAGAAAAAAAGAAGATTCTACATGAAGACAAAGAAGTTCTATGTGTGAGGTGAAACAAGTCTGGACATACTGTTAGAATATGATTTGAATTTACTCCAGCCCAACAAGAACTTCTCAAAAATATGAATGTTTCAGCAGGAGACTCTAGTGATTTGAAATACCTTGAATAAAGAAGATTCACACACAAAGAGATGGAAGAAATAGTAAGGTCCAAATAATCATAGTCAGTGTTGAATGGTGTCAGTTTTGAATGTGTGAAGAATGGAGAATCTGGGTTGAGAAAGTCATCTCAACCTTGTTGTTCACATTGATAGAGCAAGAAGGATCCACCTTATTCCTTTAAATATTTGTGTATTATATTTGTTCTTATATTACATGGAATTGAAGGTGAAGCAAGTTCTTATGGGGAGAACCTGAGATTCAGTGATAAGAAGTGTTCCCTTAAGGGGGAGACAAATGAAGATCCCAGAGTTATTATTCTAATTAGTGTCAAGTTCAGTTGATATCAAAATTAAATTACTCTGAAGATTGTTTAGAGATCATTTCATTGGAAAAGGTATGTCATTTCCCAATCTCTCATCCTTGGTTACTCATATTAAATATTATTTCTCAAAGGGGGAGTAACTAAATTACTCAGTGACATAAGAAAAATGGAAGTGTTCCAAGGTAACTTATCCTACCTATTGCACTTGAATTTTTTTAATCTATTTGTTAAAGTGAGTGTAGGAGTCTCAGGTTGATTATTTCATACACACTTATTATCCTAATACTAGAATGAAAGTGGAAACCCCTTTAAGTAAGTTTTGTGATTTCTCATCTCATGAGGTGTCATATTCAGTGGGTAATGGATAGATTTGTTGTCTAAATCAAATCCTATTGTTTTCTACACCGAGCATTGCTCAAGTAGACTTTGAGTGAAATGATTGATAACACATTACTTAAGTATGAAATAATACCCTATCTGCCATGAACTTTTTATTTCTTGTCAATAAGGGGGAGAGAAGTGAAATGAAATTTTGATAGAGAAAGAAGTGAATACTCACATTGAAACATTCATTCAGTAGAAAAACATTGTGTATTGAAAACAAATACTAAGGGGGAGATTGTTGGGACCACTTTAGTAGTTGAGTTGTATTTGTTGTCAATGAGGTCAATGAATGTAAATTATGGTTAAAGACACTCTCCTAAGTGAAAAGAATATTGGAAATCAGACGATTGTTGCACTGACCTTGAAAGTTCAAAGAACTTTTATCATGTGTGATATAAAGTTTATAACATTGAGCTAGCATCCTTTTGAGGATTATTGAATTACTTTGGATTTAATAATCCAAAAAGAAAAGGAGGAAGAAGAATTTTGAAGAAGTTGTTTTTTATAATGAAGAGGCCATGCACATATTTTACTATGGCCATGCATTTCATTTTGATGGTTTATTTTTGGCTTACAAAAATTTGGCCAACCATGGAGGCCAACCGAGGACCTCACCTCAAGAACATGTGGGACCAGAGGGTCAACCATGCTCAAGGGAAGCCCTCAAGGCCATCCCCGCATGAGGTAGGGGTGTTCCGATCATGTATAATCCCACAGTAGTGCACGCACATCGATCAATCCTTGCGTAGGGATGCATAGTAGGCGTTAAGAGCATGCCTGCAGGAGGCATGGGTGGGCACAGAAGCACGCCCGTAGAGAAACGATGCGGGGCGGAACCAGAGTGGGGAGAGGAGAATTATGAGATGATGTTGAGGGGAGTTGATTGATAAACCATTCCTCTCCCATATATCCATTTCGGTGTGGGACAACATTTTAAAAATGCAGATGTAATCTCAGCTGCTCATCTCATCCCACATCTCGGTCAACCGTTCGATTATTCATGGAATCTGATCATCTAATCTTCATCGCTCATCTGTTCTAGCATCAAATACATTTGAACCAGGACCACCCGATCCTCTTTCAACATTCGATCCATCATGCACCATCATCTTCAACCTCCTACAATCACCAACACCACTGCATTCTACCAGAGTTGATGGATGATCATGTATGAGCCATCATGCCTTATTATTTTGACACCATGAGGATCATCGGATCAAATTGAGACAATTCATGCAATCTACATCTCACATTCATGTGATATCTCGAGGATGGAGGTTCGGACAAGGAAAATGAAGTTTTCAAGGCCATGTGGATTGGAGTGTGGATTTGGAAGAGACTCATGCACAAGATTCAGGCACGTGTTCCTGATCTCATACACAAAGAAATAATCCCACGTTCAAGAAAAAGGAAACATCCACAAATCCCGGCTTATCTCGAATGTGGTGTTAATGTTTTAAAGAACCTAATATCTCAGTTAATAAAAGAATAAATCTCATCTGATTCAAAGGATATATTTGATCGCGGATGAAGAAGCGATCATCACCAATAAAAGGAGAGGAACCAAGCTGAGAGAGGTGCTTCTCCCATATATTCAAGAGCTCCTGTTTTGAAAAACAGAGCATCTCCCTGTGCACCACTTCGTGAAGAGAAACCAGGAGTCCCGTGATCTTTCTTCTCTATGAAGAAGAGTTCCTGCAAGCCTTCAACAGGTGCTACACACCCTCAAATAGCTTCACGAAGAACCAACACCCGAACACGCGATAGGTTTTGTAAAAATCCTCACTGTGCTTTGTGAAAGTCGTTCCATCGTGAGTCAGTGCTTGAGATATTCTCTGATCATGATTTTCGAAGAAGAAAAACTTTACACCTCATGCACAAATAAGAACCTTGCATCCTTGCATGAAGAATACAACCCGAGGCTACCATAGTTTCATAAGGTTAAGAGGAACTCTTTGAGGTACGCATTTTTACACTACTGTTTGTAGGGGTTTGTGCTTTGGTGGAGAAGGAGAGAAGTCAAACACACATTCATACACACATGTGTATTTTTTAAAGAATCTTGAGGCCATACTTTGAGTGTTTGAATAATAATATCGTACAAATAAAGGGTTTTACCCATTCAGGTTTGAAGAAACACATACAAACACCCTAACCTAGTGAAAGAGGAAGAAAGAAAAGAAAGAGGAAGAAGAGGCTGAGTGTGTGTGTGCTTAAAGAACCATACCCATTAAGGGTTCTCACACAAAAAGAAGAAAAATTGAATGCATGCATGCATGAATTTACATGAATATGTGAAGACACTCAAAGGAACCAAAATTGTGTGTTCACATATGTGAAGAAGGAGAAGGAAGAGTTCAACTTAAATGCCATATGCATGATCCGATGCATTCATAAACAAGAGAGAGAATAATTAACTTATATGATTCCAAGTGAAATGATCTTTATTTCCTGAATAATCACATTGTTGTATGTGATTCTAGCCAAGAAGAGATAATAAGTTTTAGTGCAGTTGGTTGTTTCACTAAGAATAAGTCTAGTGCAGTTGGTGTTGCACTAGAGAAGAAGAGAAAGAAAGAAGGAAGAATTTTTTTCCTAATGCTTTGCAAGAAATAAAGTGAAGATCACTAAAGAAGACCGAGATCAGAACTTACCTTATCAAGAATGAAGAAGACTATCTTTATAGGCAGTATAAAGAACCATCTAGAGGTTGAAAGTTGGACTAGGCTATCACCAGTCCAGGGAAGATGATTATTTCCCACCCCCTCCAAAGTGTAGGGACTCACACTAGCTAGAGGATTGTATTCCTAGATACTCCATTATAATAACATAATACGTTATAGTAGAGAATCCATGCACTAGTCATTCCCATGCATGGTAAGGATGTATCTGCTCTTATTCAGTGGTGAACGTTGTAAAAATATCTTGTGCATATTTCAACTACTTTCTATTATTTCATGATCTAGGGAAAATAGAATAATAGAATCAAGATCCTAACAGGTCAAGAGGTACAGGGATAGAAAGTTTTAATTAGTTTAAAAATTCCCCAACATTGATTATCCCCCCTCTCAATGTTAGGTATATCCCAAACTGGTCCTCTCAGAAACTGGGTTCTTAGAAATGTTAATAGCACTTTTGTTGTCACATTTAATAGGTACATGTCTAAATTAATATCCATAGTCTATAAGAGTGTGTTTTGTCCCCAAATTTTTTGCACAACAGCTACCAAAAACTATGTATTCATCTTTGACAGTAGATAATGCAAGAGAATTTTTTTTACTACACCATGAAACCAAATATTTTTTCCTAAAAAGTGGCATGGCCTAGAGGTTCTCTTTCTATCTAACTTTAATCCACCAAAATCATCATCAGAATAACTCACTATATCAAATGATTTTCCTTTGGGGTAAAATAAGCCTAAATTGATGGTATGTTTGAGGTATTTGAAAATTATTTTAACATCATTCAAGTGATATTCTTTAGGATTTGGTTGAAAATAGGCACACATACACACACTAAACATTATATCTGGCCTACTAGAAAACAAGTAGAGAAAGCTTCCAATCATTCCTCTATAAGTGGTTTGATCAACAGATTTACCATCTTTATTAAGATCCAAATTATAAGTAGTACTCATGGGAGTGTCACTACTTTTAATTATATCAAATACAAATCTTTTTAAAAGATATTTTGTATACTTATTTTTATTTAAAGTTATACCTTATTTATTTTGAAAAAATTAAATCTAAGAAAGAATTTGAGTTCACCCATTAAACTCATTTCAAATTCTTTTTTCATCATTTTAGAAAATTAAATACATAAATAATTTCTTGAAGATCCAAAAATAATATCATCAACATATATTTGGACTACTAAAACATCTTTATACATTAGATTTATAAAAATAATAGTATTAGCAATTCCTTTTGTAAAACCTTTTGAAATAATAAATTTACTTAATCTATCATACCAAGCTCTTGGAGCTTGTTTTAAACCATATAAAGCTGTTATCAACATGAAAACAAGATTTTGAAAATAAGGGTTTGTAAAAATAGGGGTTGTTCAACAAAAACAACCTCAAATATATATCCATTTAGGAATTCAATTTTGACATCCATTTGATACATTTTGAAATTAATATGGGCAGCATAAGAAACAGGATTTTGATGACTTCAATTCTAGAAATAAGTGAAAAAGTTTCTTCATTATCAATACCTTCCTATTGACTATAACCTTGTGAAACTAATATAGATTTTTTTCTAAAAATATTACCAACTTCATCTACTTTATTTATAAAACCCCACTCAGTTCCTATGGTCAAGGTGTCATTGGGTCTATCCACAAGTTTCCAAACTTTATTTCTTTCAAATTGATTAAGTTATTCTTGCATATACATCACCCAAGATTTGTCTTTAATTGCATCATTTATTCTTTTAGGTTAAATATATGATAAGAAATCTTGATGTTCAACCTGATTTCTAAGAGAAGCTCTAGTTTGTGTTCCTTTATCTAAGTCTCTAACAACAACATATATAAGATGGTTCTTGATAGTTATAGTTGGTCTAGAAAAGGCAGGGCTAGTTATTTTAGGTTCATATATAGGTTCAGGTTCATCTTGTTAATATTCTAAATAATTTACAGAATTGTTTTATTTCATAGATTACTTGACATGAGGATTAAATGATTTTTCATTTATGTCTAGATTTGATCTATCATCTTCAAGTTCTTTCTAGATAGGTCTTAGGTTCATGTGGATCTATTTCTTCAAAGTTGATATGCACAGATTCTTCCACACACTTGGTTCTTTTATTAAAGACTCTATAGGCTTTACTAGAGGTTGAGTAACCTAGGAAGATTCCTTCATCACTCTTGGATGTGAATTTGTCAAGATTATCATTTGTGTTAAGAATATATACTTTGCAACCAAAAACTTTGAAGTAACTAACTTTGGGTTTTCTATTGTTCCATAAATCATAAGGAGTCTTCTTTAGGATAGGTCTAATAAGGACTCTATTAATTATGAAACAAGTTGTATTCACAGCCTCATCCCAAAAGTAAATAGGTAAATCATATTCATTAAGCATTGTTCTAGAAATTTCTTTCAAGGTCCTATTTCTTCTTTCTACAACTCCATTTTTTGAGGTGTCCTAGGGGTCGATAAGTTATGAATATATCTATTTTATGAGTAAAAAGATTCAAAATCTTGATTTTCAAACTCATAGCCATGATCACTTCTTAGATATTTAATTCTTAGTCCACTAATATTTTCTACAGTTTTAGCTTACTTGGTGAAGTAAGTACATGCTTCACTTTTGTGAGATAATAAATAAGTGCAAGTATACCTAGAATAGTAATCCATAAGAACATAGACATAGTGCTTACCATTTAAACTAGAAACTCGAGATGGTCCATAAAAAATTCATGTAAACCAACTCTAAAGGTTTAGAAGTTGGATCTTCTTTCTTTGATTTGAAAGATATCTTGTGTTGTTTTCCCTTTTGACAAGGATTACAGACTTTTTAATTTGGAAACTCAAGTTTGGGTAGATCCTTAACTAGGCCTTTTCTAGTAAGATTTCTAAGAGAGTGTACATTACAGTGTCTTAATCTCCTATACCAAATCCAAGACTCTTTATGAAAGGTAATGAATTAAGAAACATTTTGAGAGGCTAAAGAATCTAAATTAACAGAATATACATTTCTATTTCTAAAATCAGAAAATACTAATTCGTCTTTAGAGTTAAAAACATCACAAGCATCATTTTCAAACATAACATGAAATCAATCATCACATAATTGAGAAATACTAAGAAGATTTTACTTTAATCCATCAACAAAAAGTACTTTAGAAATTAAAATTGGGTTAGATTTACTAATATGAAATAGTCCAATTATTTTTCCTTTAGAATTATCACCAAAAGTGACATATCCACCATGAATTTTGATTAGACTTTGGAAGCTTGAGTAATACCATGTCATGTGTCTTGAACATCCACTGTCCAAGTACCATTGAATCATATAAGATCTCTTCAGATAGATTTCCTACAGAATCTTCAAACAAAAAAAGATTTTGGTACCCAGACTTGTTTGGGTCCAATGACATTAGTAATAAATGATTTAGGTACCCACATTTTCCTTATGGGTTTCCTGTAAGCATTATGCAACATATTTGAAAAATAATTCTATTTGGTCCATGAAAATTAGAGGCAGTAACAGATTTTTCAGAACTGGTACTAGTAACATAGCTTTGATTTTTAGGTAAAAGAATAGATTTTCTAGATTTAGTTATAAAATGTGTTTTAGATAAGTTTATTTGTCCAGGTTGATATCCAATACCAGAAGTGTACTTAGGATCTATCTATTTACCAAAATTTGACTAAGAGTGTCTTTCCCATTAGTAAACTTTTCTAAATATTTCTTTAATTTCTAATTTGACATTTTTAATTCATTTTTTTCTTTAAGTAGTTGAGCATTACTTTATTTTTCATTAATAAGTTCAATATTTAACAGTTACAGTAAGAGCGTGTTGTTTTATCAAAGATTTTTGCATATCCTTTAGTTCATTACATGTCTCTTCCAGCATGTTACAGTATTCAAATAGTTCATCATTTGTCACATTATCAAACCTACTTTCATTTTCATAATAATATAAATTATGTGTAGGTGAATATAAGGTTACCTCAAATGTGTTTTTCATAAAACACATATTTTCTATGTATTCTTTCTCATCATAAGAATAAGAAGATTCACTGGAGCTATCCTCATAACCACTCCAGGTGTCCTTCATAGCTTTCTTATACTTCTTGTGTTTATATTCATAATTCTTTTTGTATTTTAACTTTGGATAGTCAGCTTTGACATGTCCTATCCTCTTGAATTCATAACAGATAATCTCTTATGATTTATCATTTCTTTTCCAATCCTTATTCTAGGTTCCCTTATTATCATACCTTCCTTTATAATTGGGATTCCTAAAAAAATTATTCTTTCTATAGAATTTATTAAATCTTCTGGCCAACTGAGCCATCTCTTCATCACAATAAGATGTTGATTCGTCAGTACTAAATCTTTTAATAGAGGCTAGAACCTTCTCTTTTTCCTTATTCTTAGAGGTAGTAGTCTTAAATGCTATATATATTCTTTTAGGTTTATCCTACTCTTCTTTGTTGACTTTCATCTCTTATTCATACATCATCATATTTCCAATGATTTCTTTTACATGTAATTTACTGATGTCACGTGATTATCTAATTAGGACAGAGGTTCCTCTCCATCTATCAGGTAATCATCTGAGAATCCTCAGGATTTTTTCTTCAGCAGTAACATCTTTTCCTAGAGAGATCATAGTGTTCATTATTTCATTGAACTTGAGATACATATCAGAAATAGGATCACTAGGATTCATCTTAAAGTTATCATATTTAAAATTATATGTGTTGTGTCTCATTTTCTTAACACTAGAAGTTCCTTCATGTGAAATAGAAAAAGTATCCCAAATTTCATGGGATGTTTTACATGGAGAAATTTTGTTAAATTTATCATATCCTAAATAGTAGTATAAGGCATTCTTGTATTTGTAATTATTGTTATAAGTAGTCTTATTTGGGTCATCCCAAGTAGTTCTAGAAGTAACAGGAATCTTATACTCATACACAATTGAAGAAAAAATTTGAAAACACATACTTTCTAAATGCGTTTTCATTTTAATTTTTCATTGGGTATAATTAGTTCCATTAAATAATGGAGGTCTATTGGTAGCAACACCTTCTAGTCTATTTTCCATAATAAAGGAATAATTTTAAAGAGCTATAAATTTATAACTAACAGAAATTTACAGATATTTAAAGTACAACTAAAATCACAATTGAATGAATTTTTTTAAAAATAGAGTATTAACAAGAATAAACTCCTCTGATACCAAATATTGGTCGGAGTAGATTACTTAGGGGGGTGAATTGAGTATCTATAAAAAATTCTGTCAAAAATTTTTTCTTTGAAATTCCCCAATTAAAAATATAGTCTAAGTTAGTTTGTAGTGAATTTATAAGATTTATAAATATTCCTTTAATTACTCAAAATATTGATTAGTTCTCAGATATATTAATCTAAAGATCAATACAAATTTTGAAACTAACCTACTAGTTCAAAACAGTTATAAACACTTGATAAACTAACTATCAAAGTTCAATTAAGTTTTATGAAATTATGATAAAACAGAGAAAAATAAAAGATTAAAACATAGTAGAAATAAAAGAGGTTCAATCTCAAGCTGAGACTTATTCCTCTCCACTTGGTGATCACCTACCACCAAGAAGTTTAACTTAATAAACAGTTTTATCCACAACCTGGATCAGAGTTCATAATAGAACACAAGGCTTTTTAGGTCACACTTGACCTCTACCATAGTTATTCATAAGAAAAACAAAGAACATGTCACACTTGACCTATTCAACTATTCTACATGGGATACAAAGAGTAAAATAGAGAGTGATTTTAAGGATATCAAGTATCCTCCAGTTATGCACTGGAGTCAATGTGTGTGTAACAGATAGATACACACACTGATCAAAAATGTAAAAAAAATAACACAGCAGATCTAAAGATGTAGAATAAGGTTTAGAAGTATTTTTGTGTTATGTAGTGAATCTATAGACTCATTTGATGTAGTGAAAATTAATTTTGAGTCCTCTTCTGAAAGTTATCTTCAAAACAGAGTATCGTAGTCTCTGTGGTCTGGTTTCGAGGAGTGTGAAGTGATCAGCTCCTTGTTTGGAATATTTTTAGTGCATATCAGTATATTTTTCTCATCTTGTTGATGTAATAATATGTTATTTCTTTGTGTTTTTGGGATTTTGAAGAAATATCAAGAGTTGCAGGAGTTTTCAGTTCTTCCATTATTTCTACTTTCCAGCATATCTCGAATGATTTAGCCTGTAATTCTTTTATACTTTGAGGTCCAGTAGACACGAAGACATACCCATGTTCTTGTACCTCATACTATATACTGAATTTCCTATTGAAAAAATTAATTAATGTTAGAAATATTAATTTTTCTAAATATGACCGTTATAAATAAATTTTAATTAATAAATTAAAGACAGTTTTTATGACTATTGGTGAGTCATAATTATTGGTGAATCATTTGCATCGGTCTGTCATTTTTAGTATTTCAGCATCAGTGACTCTTTGTATTGGTTAGTCCTCTTCATCGGTATCAGTGACTATGTGCATTAGTGAGTCATTTCCATCGGTATTGGTGAATCGGGGTGTCCGTGTATCCTTTCATTGGTGAGACAGATGAACTAACGGTGACTCATATCAACAATGAGTCTTTCTTTTTTTCGGTGAGACAATTGAGATAATGGTGACTCATTTTAACTAATGGTGAGTCCTTTCATCGGTATCATTATGCAATCATGGGTCACTTGAACTAATGGTAGGTCGTCTGCGTCAGTAGCATGTGCAACGATGAGTATTTTTTCTGTCGATGTCATGTCTAATGGTGAGTATTTTTTCTATCAGTGTCATGTCCAATAGTGTTATATTTACATACTTAGAAAATTTTAGATTTTCTATCTATCTTGTAATTCAACAAAGTTAGAAACTGGTAATCCTTATAATTACACATAGATAATCAATTAAAATCTTGTTTATACTTAAGAAAACATAAATAGTAATATGAATGAAATGATCTAATATTCAAGATAATTTTTTGTCATAATATAGTATCTAACATAAAATAAGATATATTTTAATATATGAAATTATTTGTGATAATTAAAACCTTCATAGTTAGAGATAGTGGCCAACAACATCTATGGGACAATAATCTCCCCCTTTTGATATTCACAAATCATGGCAATATTGAATCTCATAAAGGTATATCACAATTAATAATGCTTAATAAAATTTCTCCCCATTTTGGGATTAGAAAAAAGTGATAGGAGAAAAGAATAGTAAAAATATTATAGTAGAAACAATGAAATAACATTCATAAACTGATTACACCGAAAAGGCAGACATACAATGACTCAACCCGATCAAATTAAAATTAGTCCACACTATAAGATAAGATCAAGTGGAAGGATTAAGGGGATCCTTCACCTTATCATAAGGATCAATAAAAATTTTATTAGGAGGGTTAGGCTGAGGAGAAGGAGGTTTTGAACTGATTTTGAGAGGAGGTAGAGGCACTCCTTTAGGAATTGTAGAAGCAAGGGTAGGTCTGTGTTGAGAAAGAAACCAAGATTGAACAAAATTAGTGACGACTGGTCTGATGTGAGATAAGGCCTAAGAAACTGACAATTGAGGTTGATCAGGCATAGAACTAGTAGGGTCAAGTGTTACAGCAGGAGGTACCACAATGGATTTACTTTGGACATGAAGATACGGTTTCAACAACTTGATGAATTGTTAAATGATCTCTACACCATATTTTATAGATTTTTCAAAATCATCCTTGTTTTCTATAAACTTATCCAACAAAGTAGTAAATTATATGAGTTTCCAAATATGATCCTTAAAGTCCCTTTTCACTGGAGGAATAGTAAGAGTTGTGGCCAAATACTTAAACAAATTGTTCATTTGGTGATTTTTTATGAGTTCGGAGAAAAATCATTAATCCTATTGGTCAACTTTTCTTGAGTCTATGAAGTACTCCTTGTATAATACTTCACATGATCATGAATTTTATTTGAAGTATCCACAACTTTGTCTATACTTGCAGTCCAAACTTGTAGATCCTCTTTCAACATTGAACTAATTGTAGAAAGATCTGTATATTGTGAGGACTAAGAAGGTGGAGCATAACTTGAAGCTAGATCAGAGGAGGTAAGATCCTGAACTTATTTTCTCATCTTTCCAAACTCAAGATATTTAAAATGAGAAACATGGTTCTCAAGACATTTTAGGATAGTTTCCATTATATTCCTATACTCTTTGCTCAAGGCATTAATCCTAGTTGTCAACTTCTTCATATCATTTTCGAGCTTGGTATTTCTTGTCACAATTGTCTATGAAGTTGTGATTATATTTGGCTGAATCTCTTTTATACCCATCTTTGAAACATAAGAAACATCATCTTGAGATAGACTAGTTGAGGTGGGAGAAGAACTAGAAGCACCAGTGTGTTTTACACCATCAACCATAGATCTAATTGCTTTAAAATTCTCAATCAGATCAGTATTATGTCTCTTGGATTCATCAATATCATATCTCATTTGATATTGCACTGAGTGTCTTATGTATGCACATATCTCTTCCTTGAATTGTTCAAAATCAACTTTAGTGACATAGTCACTAGAAGTGGTCTCATCCACTGGTTTCTTTGCATCAAGGGCATAAATTTCATCATCAAAATCTTCATAATCCAATCCCAAGGCAACATAACCCGGATTCCTTATCCATTTAGAAATAATATCATAATCCAAAGGAGAAATAGTATCAAGCCTTACTCTTCCTATTTGATGCTCTTGATCAGCTTGAGAAACTGGTCCTTGAGGCTCCTTTTAGTGTCATATCTTTTTACATATTTCTCCCACTCAGTCAAGGTTTCCTGGATAAGTTACTTTTACTTATGTAGAGTTCTTTTCCTAGTATAAATAACTTGAGAAATAGGTTCATCTGGAGCAAAATTTCCTTCTTGAACATCACCCTCAACAGAGACACCAGTGTTAGCTTTCGAAATTTACATACTCACAGCATCTGTATTTTCATCAGGGTGACCAGATTCACTGTCACTTTTACTTTCACTAATTTCTTTATTATTAGCATCTTCATTCTTCTCATCTTTGACTTTCTCATCTTCTTCTTCCCTTCCTAATTATAAACCATTTTCACCACTACCATCTTCTTCCTCTTTATCTTCTTCTTCATTTTCTTCTTTATTTTATTCTTCATTTAATTCATTGACATACTCTATACTACCTTCAAATTTGGTTTCTTCACTACTAGAAGATTTTATAATAGGTTCATGAGAGGGTAAATCCATAGGTATACTTGAAGGTATAATAGAGACTCTCTTTGATGGTCCAGTAGTGTCTGGATCAAATCCATCATCAACTGGTGATCCCACATCTCTAATAGGGGTAGTAGGCTCCTCTTCCTCATCTGAAGAATAAGTTACTTATTCATTTAGATCGGGACCAGGATCCACTAGATCCCTTGGTCTAACTAGATTCTCTATGGGATTGAACTTCTCATACAACATGTATTCATCACCATCCCATTATTTCCACCAAGGGTTCTAATTTATTTTCATTCTTTTACAAATGTCAGAGCTTAATCATATTCCACTACATTCATTAACTACTACTTCATCATCTTCATTTACATAGCCTTTCTCCTTCAGCATAGCTGAAATCATTCTTAAATAGAAGATAGAATTTAACTTACACCCAGGTTTTATCATCTCATTGATGTGAACCATCAGATATCTACATAGATTCCATTTAACACCTTTCTAAAGAAAATAAACCAATTATATTTCTTGATACTAAAGAGAAGAAAATTCCCCTTTCTTGGGAAAAATCTGATTCTAAATAAACTTGAAAATAATTATTCATTCACCATTCAATTTTGAGAAGATGGTTCTCTTGTTCTATTCATTTCTAGTTAGATATTTCAGAGTAGTTTCATAGCAAAAGAATTCACTTTTAGGAGGATAAGTACCTTGGTAATCATAGAAACCTCCTTCATGAGGTACCTTGAGAAATTCATCCCAATGCCTTGAAGAGAATGATATTCTCTTCCCTTTTACAATCGACTTTATCCATGCAACATAACTTCCTTCCATCAAAAGTTCCATATTCATATAAAACTCATAAACAAGCTTTAGATAAAAGACTCTATCATTATTTTCAAACCATTCTATCCATCCATGATCTTTCAGCACTTTCAACAAAAAATATTTTTTCTCCAAGATCCACTCCACCAAAACATCCTTCTCTCAAGTTATAACAAGGTTTACCAAACTAGGATTCACAGGACCTGAGAATTTTCTTTATTCCCATTTTTGTTTCCTAGACACACAAGACTCATCCTCTTCCAGAGCTCACTTTACTCATTCCATTCCAATCAGTTCAGTATGGAGGTCAGAAGGCGAAAGATTGGGATTAGAGAAAGAGAATGGAATTAGAGAGAGATTAACGACAAAGGGAGTAGAGTGAATTGATTCAAATTTATATCATTTAGAGATTTCAATATTTTACAATTTCAAAATCATGAACATGGTTCATTGGAATTAATGAAATAGTGTCTTTTTGTTAAAAATATAAAACATATAAAAGTGACGAGTCATCAGTCTTGCCATAAATTTTTTTTTAAAACACTAACTTTGTCATTATGATAGACTTTGTAAAACACTAATGGTGTCGGCATGAAAGACTTTGTAAAAAAATAAAGGTGTCAGCATGATAACTTCATAGAAAATATTAAAGGAAAGGAAAACATAGGGTCTTACTGGTTGATCATTCCTAACTCATGTCTGATGTAATTTATTCTTTCAGAGCTCAATGGCTTAGTGAATATATCAGAAATCTGATATTAAGTGCCAATAAATTCTAAAGTAATATCACCCTTTTGATAATGATCTCTCAAAAAGTGATGTCTTACATCAATATGTTTTGTTCTAGAGTGAGAAACTGGGTTCTTAGAAATGTTGATAGCACTTGTGTTGTCACATTTTATTGGTATATGTATAAATTGATATCCATAGTCTAGGAGAGTGTGTTTTATCCACAAAATTTGTGCACAACAGCTATTAGTAGATATGTATTCATCTTCGATAGTAGATAATGCAAAAAAAAAAAATTCTTACTATATCATAAAAACAAATATTTTCCTAAAAAGTGGCATGTACCAGAGGTTATCTTTCTATCTGACTCTCATCCACCAAAATCATCATCAAAATAACTCACTATATCAAATGATTGTCTTTTGGGGTAAAACAAGACTAAATTCATAGTATGTTTGAGGTATTTTAAAATTCTTTTAACAGCATTCATGTGAGATTCTTTAGTATTATCTTGAAAATAGGCACACGTACACACACTAAACATTATATCTGGCGTACTAGCAGTCAAGTAGATAAATCTCCCAATCATTCCTCTGTAAGTGGTTTTTTCAATAGATTTAATGTTTTCATCAAGATTAAACTTACAAGTAGTACTCATGAGAGTGTCACTAATTTTAATGCTATCAAAAGAAAATATTTTTAAAAGATATTTTGTATACTTACTTTTATTTAAATTGATACCTTCTTTATTTTGAAAAATTTTAAATCCAAGAAAGAATATGAGTTCACCCATTAAACTCATTTCATATTCATTTTGCATCATTTTATAAAATTAAATACATAAATAATTTCTTGAATATCCAAAAATAATATCATCAACATAGATTTGGACTACTAAAACATCTTTAGACATTCGCTTTATAAAAATAGTAGGATCATAAATTCCTTTCGTAAAACCTTTTGAAATAAGAAAATTACTTACTCTATCATACTAAGATCTTGGAGCTTATTTTAAACCATAAAATGCTTTTTTCAACTTGAAAAAATGGTTTTGAAAATGAGGGTTTGTAAAACCATGGGGTTGTTCAACAAAAACATCCTCAACTATATATCCATTTAGGAATTCACTTTTAACATCCATTCGATATAGTTTAAAATTAATATGGGAAACATAAGTAAGGATAATTCTGATGGATTCAAGTCTAGAAATAGGTACAAAAGTTTCTTCATAGTCAATGCCTTCCTCTTGACTATAACCTTGTGAAACTAATTTAGATTTATTTATAACAATATTTCCAGCTTCATCTACTTTATTTCAAAACACCCACTCAGTTTCTATGGTCAAGGTATCTTTGGGTCTATCCACAAGTTTCCAAACTTTATTTCTTTCAAATTGATTAAGTTCTTCTTGCATAGAAATCACCCAAAATTCGTATTTAATTTCATCATTTATGCTTTTAGGTTCAATTTGTGACAAGAAATCTTGATATTCAACCTGATTTCTAAGAGAAGCTCTGGTTTGTATTCCTTTATCTAAGTCTGTAACAACAACATCTAGAGGATGGTTCTTAAGAGTTCTAGTTGGTCTAGAAAAGGTAGGGGTATTTATTTTAGGTTCATCTATTGGTTCAGGTTCATCATGTTCAGATTCTTAAGAATTTCTATTTTTTTTTTGATTTTACAGATTTCTTGACATAAGGATTAGATAATTTTTCATTTATTTCTAGATTTTATATATCATCTTCAAGGTTGTTTAGAGAGGTATTAGGTTTGTGTGGATCTATTTTATCAAATTTGATATGAACATATTCTTCCGCACACTTGGTTATTTTATTAAAGACTATATAGGATTTACTAGAGGTTGAGTAACATAGGAATAATCCTTCATCACTCTTAGATGAGAATTTTTCAAGATTATCCTTTGTATTAAGAATATATACTTTTCAACCAAAAACTTTGAGGTAACTAACTTTGGTTTTTCTATTTTTTCATAACTCATAAGGAGTCTTATTGATGATAGGTTTAATTAAGACTCTATTAATTATGTAACAAGCAGTATTCAAAGCCTCATCCTAGAAGTAAATAGGTAAAACACATTCATTAAGCATTGTTTTAGAAATTTCTTGCAAGGTCCTATTTATTCTTTCTACAACTCCAATTTTTTTAGGTGTCATAGGGGAAAAGAATTTATGACTATAGCCATTGTGTGAGTAAAAAGTTTCAAAATGTTTATTTTCAAACTCATGGCCATGATCACTTCTTAGATATTTAATTCTAAGTCCACTAATATTTTATACGGTTTTATCATACTTGGTGAAGTAAGTAAATGATTCACTTTTTTGAGCTAAGAAATAAGTCCAAGTATACCTAGAATAGTCATCCACAAGAACATAGACATAGTGTTTCCCATTTAAACTATAAACTTGAGATGGTCCAAACAAATCCATATGAACCAAATCTAAAGGTTGAGAAGTTGAAACTTCTTTCTTTGATTTGAAAGATATCTTGTGTTGTTTTCCCTTTTGACATGGATTATAGACTTTTTCATTTGGAAACTCAAGTTTAGGTAGATCCTTGACTAGGTCTTTTCTAGTAAGATTTCTAAGAGAGTGTACATTAAAATGTATTAATCTTCTATGCCAAATGAAAGAATATTTATTAAAGGTCCTTAAAAAAGAAATATTTTGAGAGGATAAAGAATATAAATTAATAGAATATACATTTTCATTTCTAAAATCAGAAAATACTAATTCATATTTGGAGTTAAAAACTTTACAAGCATCATTTTCAAACCAAACATGAAATACATCATCACATAATTGTGAAATACTAAGAATATTGTACTTTAATCCATCAACAAAAATTACTTTAGAAATTAAAATTGAGTTAGAGTTACCAATATGGCCTAGGGTAGTTATTTTTCTTTTAGAATTATCACCAAAAGTGACATATCCACCATCAATTTTTATGAGACTCTTGAAGCTTGAGTAATACTTTGTCATGTGTCTTGAACATCCATTGTCCAAGTACCATTGACTCTTGTAAGATATCTTCAGATAGTTTTCCTACAGAATATTCATACCAAAACAGATTTTGGTACCCATACTTGTTTGGGTCCAGTGAAATTAGTAATAAATTCTTTAGGTACCCACATTTTCTTTATGGTTTTCCTATAATAATTATGAAATATATTTGAAAAATAAACTCTATTTGGTCCATAAAAACTAGAGGCAATAAAAGATTTCTCAGAACTGGTACTACTAATAGAGCTTTGATTTTTAGGTAAAAGAACATATTTTCCAGATTTAGTTATAAAATGTGTTTTAGATAAGTTTCTCTATCCATGTTGATATACAATACCAGAAGTGTACTTAGGAGCTATCTGTTTACCAAGAATTTGAGTAAGAGTGTCTTTCCCATTGGTAAACTTTTCTAAATCTTTCTTCAATTTCTAATTAGATATTTTTTATTCATTATTTTCTTTAAGAAGTTGAGCATTATTTTATTTTTTAGTAATGAGTTCATATTTAATAGTTATAGTAAAAGAATATTGTTTCTTTAAAGATTTATACTTATACTTTAGTTCATTACATGTCTCTTCCAGTATTTTACAATATTCAAATATTTCATCATTTTTCATATTATTAGAGTCACTTTAATTTTCGTAATAATAGGAATTATGTGCAGGAGAATATAAGGTCACCTAAGATGTGTTTATCATAAAACATATATTTTCCATATCTTATTTCTCATCATGAGAAGAAGCAGATTCACTGGATATATCCTTAGAAGCACTCCATGTGGCCTTCATAGATTTCTTATACTTCTTGTCTTTATGTTCATACTTCTTTTTATATTTTAACTTTGGACAATCAGATTTGACATGTCCTCTCCTCCTGCATTCATAGCACACAATCTCTTCTAACTTATCATTTCTTTTCTAGTCCTTATTCTAACATCCCTTGTTATCTTACCTTCTTTTATAATTGGGATTCCTAAAAAACTTATTATTTCTACAGAATTTCTTGAATCTTCTATCCAATTGATCCATATATCCATCACTATCAGATGTTTATTCATCGGTACTGGAGCTTTCAACAGAGGCTATAACCTTCTCTTTTTCCTTATTCTTAGAGGTAGTAGTCTTAAATGACATAGATTTTCTTTTGGGTTCATCCACCTCTTCCTTGTTGACTTTAGATCTTCTTTGTAAATCATCATCTTTCCAATGAGTTCTTTGATAGGTAATTTGCTGATGTCACATGATTCTCTAATTGAGATAGAGGTTCCTCTCCATCTATCAAGTAAGAATATGAGAGTCCTCATGATTTTTTCTTTAGTAGTAACATATTTTCTTAGATAGATGATAGTGTTCACTATTTCATTGAACTTGATATACATATCATAAATAGGTTCATCAGGATTCATATTAAAGTTAATATATCTAATAGTATATGTGTTAAGTCTCATTTCCTTAACACTAGAAGTTCCTTCATGTGAAACAGACAAAGTATCCCAAATTTATTGGGTTGTTTTACATGCAGAAATTCATTAAATTTCTCATATCCTAAACAGTAGTATAAGGAATTCATGGATTTTTAATTATTGTTATAAGAAATCTTAGTTGGGTCATCCAAAGTAGTTCTATAAGTATCAAGAATCTTATACTCATCGATAATTAAATACCAAATTTCAAAACCCATACTTTCTAAATGCATTTTCATTTTAATTTTCCATTGGGCATAATTAGTTCCATTAAAGAATGGTGGTACATTGGTAGAAACACATTCCAGTCTATTTTCCATAATAAAGAAATACTTTTAAAGAGATAGAAATTTAGAACTAACAGAAATTTATAGATCTTTAAAGTACAACTAAAATCACAGTTAAAAGATTTTTTTTAAAATAAAGTCTTAATAAGAATAAAATCCTCTGATACCAAATGTTGGTTGGAGTAGACCACTCAATAGGGGGGGTGAATTGAGTATCTATAAAAATTTCTGTCAAAAATTGGTTCTTTGAAAATTCCCCAATTAAAAATATAGTATAAGTCAGTTTGTAGTGAATTTTTGAGAGTCTGGAATGTCCATTAAATTCTCAAAATATTGATTAGTTCTCACCTATATTAATCTAAAGATTAATAAAAAATTTGAAACTAACCTACTAGTTCAAAAAAATTATAAAAACTTTCTAAACTAACTATTAAATTTCAATTTTCTTTTATTAAATTATGATAAAACAGAGTAAAACTAAAGAGTAAAACACAGCAGAAATAAATAAGAGGTTCAATCTCAATATGAGACTTAGTCATCTTCACTTGATGATCACCTTCCACCAAGAAGTTTAACATAATAAATAGTTTGATCCACACCCTGGATCAAGGTTCACAACAGAACACAAGTCTTTCCAGGTCACACTTGACCTCTACCATAGATATTCATGAAAAAAAACAAATAGTTCACACTTGACCTATTCCACTGTTCTAACTGGGATAAAAATAGTAAAATAGAGAGTGAGTTTGAGGATATCAAGTATCCTCTAGTTATGCATAGGAGTCAGTGTGTGTGTAATAGACAGATACACACACTGCTCAAAAATGTAAACAAAATAACACAACAAAGATAAAGATGTAGAATAAGGTTTAGAAGTCTCTGTGTGTTATTAAGTGAAGCTATGGACTCGTTTGATGTAGTGAAAATGGAGTTTGAGTCCTCTTCTAATAGTCTTCTTCAAAACAGAGTATCATAGTCTCTGTGGTCTGGTTTTGAGGAGTGTGAAATGTTCATATCCTTGTTTGAAAGATGTTCAGTGAAGCTCAACAGGTTTTTCTTGTCTTGTTAATGTCCCTGTATGTTCTTGATTTGAGTTCTTGGGATTTTGAAGAAAGATCGAGGGTTACAGGAGTTTTCAATTCTTTCGTTCTATCTACTTCACAGTATATCTCAAATGATCCAGCTTGTAATTCTTTTATAATTTTAGGTCTAGTAGACATGAAGATCTCCCCACATTCATGCACCTCATACTATCTACTAAATTTCCTACATACAACATTAATTAATATCAGAAACATTAATTTGTCTAAATATGACTGTTTGAAATAAATTTTAATTAATAAATTAAAGATAGTTTTTATGACTATCGGTGAGTCATAAGTATCAGTGAGTCATTTTCATCAATCTATCATCATCAGTCTTTCAGTATCAGTGACTCTTTGTATCGGTGAGTCCTCTTCATCGATATTGGTGACTATGTGCATCAGTGAGTCCTTTCCATCGTTATCGGTGACTCAGGGTGTTAGTGTCTCCTTTCATTGGTGATACATATGAACTAACGGTGACTCATATCAATGGTGAGTCCTTCCTTCTGTTAGTGAGACAATTAAGCCAATGATGACTCATTTTAACTGACGGTGAGTCCTTGCATCAGTAGCATCATGCAACGGTAGGTCAGTTGAACTAACAATAGGTCATTTATGTCGTAGCATGTGCAATGGTGAGTCTTTTGACTGTCAGTGTCATGTCCAACGATGAGTATTTTGTTTGTTGGTGTCATGACCAATGGTGAGCCTTTTTTCTATTAGTTTCATGTCCAACAGTGAGTCTTTTATCTATCGGTGTCATTTCCAATGGTGTCAACTTTACATACTTATAAAATTTTAGATTTTCTGTCTATATTGTAATTCAATAAAGTTAGAAACTGGTAATCCTCATAATTACACATAGATAATAAATTAAAAGCTTGTTTAGACTTAAGCACACATAAATAGTTATATGAATGAAATGATCTGATATTCAAGATAATGTTTTGTCATAATATAAGATCTAACATAAAATAAGATATATGTTAATATATGACATGATTTGTGATAATTAAAACTTTTATAGTTAGAGATAGTGTCCAACAACATCTATGGGATAACAATAATATTTGGGGAAATCGTGTATCTTGTTAGATGAAAAACTAAAATTTTCAACCAACTTTGATTCCATGTAATCTTTTTTTCAAATATATGAATCATTACATAGTAATTACATAAAATTTTTAAGGAAATAGTCACCCATAGTATTAATAAATCAATATATTTCTTTCTTAGTGTATAATCTCATTAAAAACTCAAGTTTGTTCATTTATCCACATGATCGATATACTAAAGTATTCACATCTTCTATCAAATTTCTATTATGCTAAATTTTATCATTTTAATAAACAAATGAAAATTATGTTCAAGTTTTTATTTCCTCTTGCATGAGTCTATATGTGTAATTGGATGGATAAAAAAATTGGAACTAAATAGAAATAAAAATTTTCATACTAATGATTTTGAGTGAATCAATTTCATTATCTACTTAATCTTTTTCTCCATTATGATACCACACAAGATATTTTTTTTGGAAATCATTTCTATTGATATGGTAACTCACTTCCTCATGGGCTAACCATGGTCTTACAGCACAATCAAACCCTGGGCATCAAATCAATCTTCTATAAGAATCATTATTGAATGCAAAGTCTAAAAAATATCATAACTCCATTTAAAACTCATCAGTGATCTGATCAACATTATAAATCCAAATTCTATCCATTCTGATTCAAATAAATATATATTATATAAATAATTTATAAAATTTATTAATATGATAAGTATTATATTTTTAGATAAAAACTAATAATCAATTACATGTTTATAAAAAAATAAAACAAATACCCTAAATAGAAAGTAAAATAATATATTATATATGGTTAAATTTTAATTTATAGTCTATTTTTATTGACACTTAGTACTATTTATTAATTCATTGTTTTAAAATGTGTTATAGTACATCTTCATCAATAATAATTTTTTGAAACTATTTTATAAATATATATTTTTGTGTTAATGTATTCACTATAAGTTCATATTGTTGGAATATCATAATAGGGTTTTATACTCAACCCTATATGTACAAACTACCAGGTCACAATAGATGTATGCAAATAAAAGTTTTCAAGTAGAGATAGTGTCATTACTTACTCTATAATTATGACTAAACCCATCTTCCTCCTCACCCACTACACTTAATCCATTCATTCTGAATATTATTTTTACATAATCTTTCTATACCCTAAAATTATCTCAAGTCTTCCACATACCCTATATTTTTTTAAAGAATATCCAGCTACTCCATTTCCCTCCCTATTTTTTTTAGGTTGATAATAGAAAATTGTTTATCCATAAATGTTAATCATCCTTCAAGATTAGTCAATAATTTAATGTTTAAATTCTTTTCCATATAAAAACCACATATATTCATACACACCATTATCCTTTATCTCATACCATCATGATGACACCACTATTTTTTCTCATTCCCTTTATTTATAAAATTTACTTTTCCTTAAAGCATGGTAGACTTCAAATTATATTTAAGCTTATGTCATGATCATGAGAATCATATATTCCATGGGATATAGCCTTACAATTACCCCTCCATTTTTCAATACTTATTCATTTTCCATTTATTTTTATATTTTCCAACACAATACTTCATATTTATCATGTCACCCATTTAGAATTATTTTTATTACATTACTAAATCCTCTCTTTATAATAAATTTTACTAAATTATGGGATCCATGATTCAAACTTCTTCCTAACATATTATGATCCTTAATTATCCATATCTATCAAATTAAATAATGTTCAATATATATATATATATATATATATATATATATATATATATCATTAGTCATATGTCATAGAATAACATAATTACATTTATTATTTGTCAAACTAACTCATAGAGTCCAACCTAGTGTTTAACACCATTGATTTTTCTAGTATCTTAATTATTCCACTGCCAAGGTAAGTTATCTATGAAGAATAATTATAGGTTACATTATCAATTAATGAGCTATATATTTTCATATTGATTTAATATTTATAATCTATAAAAAAATTAGTATAAAACTACACTATGAAAGTAAAAAAATGATCATGGAAAATAGGGATTTAATTTCCCCATGATGTTTTTGGACTTTGTATGTAGACTTATTCAATAAGATAACAAACCAAATAAGATATTCCATAACATGAAAAAATTATACTCTAGGTTGAATGATAATTATTTATTCAGTATGATCATGATTGAATAAATAAAACCACATCACACAAGTATCGTAAAGACTATTATCATTTAATGTTTAATGTATGGGATCTTTCACTAATTTATCACTACATGTTTGATAACTAGAGTGAATAAAAACTTGACATGTAATTTAAGGACATTATTACCTAAGATGTTTTAATGATAAAATCATAATATTTATCTTATTACATAGTCAATAAGTTTTAAAATAAGTTCACACTCCTTGTGAATGCCTACTTTAATAAGTTATCTATGAAAATATAAGTTTTATAACTCTTCTATCTATTTAAAAACTATGGGAGAATTCAAATATTATAATTTATTTTTATTTTTGATATAAAAAATACTAATATATTTTTTGGGGAGATAAATTGTAGTAAATTAAAGGAGGGTTTGGAAGAAAATAGGATGATGTGTTATGGGAAAATATTAAATGTTTAACTCAAAATTTAACCACTTCTTTTGAAAATCCTTTTTTATTTATATATAAAAATCAAAATTATGGATGTGATATAAAATCTCTATGTTTTTACAACACAACTCTAACATATATAAAGGTAAAAAATATTGTAAAAATACACCAAATATTAAATAAAAACATATAACAATTAATAAGGAAGAAAATGTGAACAAATCAAAAGAAATATAATATGATAGAATAAATAATCCAACAAATAACATAAAATCAAAGGATACTTCATTAAAAATGAGGATTAAGCTGTAATACACATGTGTGGAGAAAGAAATAATACTGAGTGTGAGGAGTGGGAGGAGTAGGGTTCACAGAAATAGTTGGGGTCAACTCGTGTAGGTCTCACTCTTATAAGGTTTAGGTTTGGCTGCAACAATCAAGTGAAGACCACAAGTGAAAGGATAAGGGTCCATCTAATACACTGAATAGAGTAGGAATAGGTGATTAAGGGGAAGGAAAAGGGAAACCGAGGAATCAAATAGATGATAAATGTAATGAAGGAGGGATCACATAGGGGGTGGAGAAATTTAATGGTGTGGGGATCGAGAAATGAAGATGAGATTGAGTGTTACTAGGAGGGGTGGAGGAGGGATCATGTGAGGGAGGAGGAATGGAAAAACTAAATGCATGATAAAGGTGGAGGTTTTTTTGAGTTCTTTATTGTAACATGATTTAATTAACATGGATATAGACTACATATAGTTGCGATGTAACTTCCTAGACTAGATTCAAATAAACCAGTGCCCCAAGTTGGTTCATCACATGACCTCAGGTGCACCTCCCCATATTCTAAAGGTTTTTGATTAGCAGTGAGGTTCAAATGAGATACATGGGGAGACTATACCCTCTTTATATGAGTAAACCAATAGTGTAAATCAAGATAAATAATAATAATAATGATCAATATCCATATATCTCATAACATATTCCAAAATTGGGGAAGTACTAACAAACTGATACAATAAACATATGCCATGTCATGATATTCTATAGTATCAAGGGAAAACCAAAATGGAGATACACTAAAAAAACTCCCACGTTAGGTCCTAACATCATGTTTGGTCCTCATCCATGCTTCATCCCAAGTCAACCATCTAATATATGGTATTTTCCTTTATCTATACCTGAAACCATTAGATATTCTCAGGCACTATAAACAACCTGAGTAGGGTTTGAGTACAACTTATTAGGCCACCACCAATGGTATTTAAAGTAATATTTATTCCAATAACAATTTATAAAAGAGTTTTTTAGAATAATAATGTTAATACATGAATGAAACATATTTTAGTATAACTAATTACCAATTAACCTTATAGGACTTGGGATTTGGAAATATAAATAATGTACTATAGGGTCCAACACTTTATGTAAAAATAAAAGGGGTTTTCATTTAATATTTAATTCTTGATAAATAAGAGTTCCATCCAAGTGAACACATCATTTCAATCCATTTGTTCCTAAATAATTATGTCGGCACCAAAATCAAGAGTATGAGGAGCTAAGATCATTACTCTATGCTATAGATGTGGAAGTCCATGTTCATCCATCCCAAACCAAGGATAAGAATTTTATGTCCATAATACTTAACCAAGGAGAAGGAATTCCATGTCCAACATCCTTAACCAAGAAGAATAAATTTTATATCCAACCTCCTTACCCATGGGTTGGGAGCACCATGTCCCACATCTCAACCATTAATGAATAACTATTTCCAAGTTTCAACATGTTTCTCCTTAAATATATCATGGAAACAAGGGTTTCCATTACTATCAAATGTTCATTAATCACATGGTCTACTATATTAAACCCCATTTAACAATTTATAAAATTAGACCATTTCAACAAATTATTCACATTTCAAAAAAATGATGTTTTCATTAAGATAATTTAACAATTCATGCATACACCCCATTCATCATTTTCCACCACTTCCCTTTCACATGGTATTTTACATTTTAATTCAAGCCATGAGAAATAATACCTTAGGCCCCATTATCATACCATGTAACCCAAGACTTGATTTAATCCCACAAACCCTCTGTTTCATTTTTTCTCATTTCATATTTACCCTTTGTAAGGGATTGGCACACCCCTTTGGTGGCCACTAAGACTGATCTTGAAATCTCTTATTGTGATGTATTGCCCCGAATCACTCAATAACAATAGCCAAACTGGTGGTCACATGGCCTCAAGCGTGTCTCCCAGCATACCAAAGGCTACTGACTAATAGTGAGGGTATATATTAGTATGGTGGGGAAACTATACCCTCATGATCAGAGTGTGATACAGTGGTAATAAGATAAAAAAGTGGAACTATAATGAATAATCAACACATAATGTAATAAGTAAAACATCTAAATACTATAAATAAACTAGTAGAAACCACCTTTAAATTCATATACAAAATGATTTTGATCATTTTATAATGGTATAAAAAATGGAAATACACAGGATATAGAGAATCATACATCTACAACATGCTATAAAAAATGTAAAAAAAAAGACCAAAATATATCACCCACAACATCGTGAGTATAAGATCGGCCTTCTTCTTCCGTACTCTATTCTAGTACAGATAAATCAAGCATCTATAGAAAGCCACTTTCCTTTTTCCCTACTTGCATCCATGAAGTCTGTCTAGGTACCAATTGGTGGCCCAAACATGGTGTGAAAATTACTCAGTAGGTCACCACCAATAGTGTCAAATCCATACAATCCATGAGTATACAAAGAAGCAGTGTGTAGATAATAATAATAATTTTAAATGAAATATGAAATACCCATGTCAGTCTGAGTTCCCAATGGGACACTTAGCCGATACCACCCACTTCATCCTAATTCATAATTCATATGAATGATTACCCATTTAGGATTTTATTTATAAAAGAGGTTTAGGACCTAGCTCATAGACAAGGTGTCCCTCGTGGATCATATCTGTATATGGGATGAACACTTCCCATGCCATTTCACTTGATAAAGGAAATATAACAAGTCCATCATGTATATAAATATTTGACCGAACCCAAACATGTTCTTTTTCTTGGCTGACACGTCATTTTGATCAATTAATCAATTAATTTATTGGTAACTTGAGCCCATCCATAGAGTTCTATATGAGGAACCCTGATATCACTCAAGGTGTAATAAGAACTCATTTCCTTACAATCCCATCTATGAAATCCATCATAAGGATCCAAGTATCACTCTAGGCATGGTATAAAGTCATCTCCCTCAGATTCTATACTTAGTGGTCTACATAAGGAGACCAAGTTTCTATCATGGAATAATAATTATAATATCTATTGTATATCATCCTTATAATTCTATGTAAGGGACCCAAGTATCATTTGTGGCATAAAGTCATGAACTAACCTCTAATACCATCCTTATAATTCCATTTCGGGAACCCATGTGTCACTCGTGGCATATCATAATCAACCCCTAAAGTGTTCACATCCATGAAATTCATGTAATAACCCTTACATATCTCATAGAATGATATAATTCCATTTACAAGTCATTTAAATTCAATAATCCTGATGAGTTTATCCATGGAGTTCTGAGTCGGAACCCATGTATCACCCTCAGCATGGAATAAAAATGGTCATGGTCTCTAAGTCTAACCATACCCTTAAACATCATGTTTAGTTCAATTTTTACATTTCATTTATATAAGATAAGTATAACTCACCTCATAAGGTGGTTCGATCACATATCCTAAGCTTAGAAGGCCTATCCATGATCAATCCATTCCATATAGTTTAATTTATCCACCTCATTTAATTAATCATAACCTCCTGATTACGTTGGGTAGTGATCACACCTCTGAAGGTGACTATAATTATAAGAAACTCATATTTATCTTATCAAATTTAGAAATACACCCTAAGTGTTAGTTCTACAAGGTATTTTCAACCTTCATCAATGATTACGACTATCTTGGGACATATAAACATAAAATCATGCATTTAATTTAAGAAACACTTCATTTAGGATGCAATGCTTGTGAAGTTTGGTGCACAACATAATGTATCAATATATAAATCACTATAATTATAGGGAAAGGCATGAGAACACCTACCTTAGACATGTATTGGATTCCTTGTCCATTATTATCCTTTGATTCAGTCTAGATAGGGAGAAATTGATGAAATAGATAAACACCCTAAAAATAGGATAAATTATATTTCATGTATTTAGCATTCCATACATAAAGATAAATGAAGTATGGAAATAATAGTATTGAAGAGCTTACCAGTATAGATACAACACAACTGACAGCGAATGATTCTGATGTCGTATGAATAACCTAGCTCAAAGCCTAGGTGAGGCGGAGAGGAAGTTCCAAGCATGGATGTAGGATGTTGTGTGTAGGAGTAATAAAGGAGGAGGAGATAAGTTAAATAGATATAGGGACATTTTATTAATGTCACGATTTTTAAAGGGCACATAGTTTGAACACACATTTGGCCAAACTATGAACCAACCATGCACCAACACTGTCCAAAGGAACTAACCCCTTTCACGGTTAGGCTGCACAGTTTTTCCAAACTGTGCACCAACTGTGCACGGTTACTACCTTAGTGGAACTACCTATATAGATAGGCAGACTATTTTTCAAACCATGTGCATCCTGTGTTGGTCCCCTTTGCAACTCCACTACATTTTTTCACATTTCTATTCATCCCACCTTTCATGGTTTACAAATCATGCTCATCCTCTTATAAGGTCGCATAGTTGAGCCTCAATATTACTAATAATCATGAAACAAGAATATGCCTCTAATTTTTCCTCCAAAAACTAGAGATCCAAGCTTCTAATGAGCCTTATATTCTTCTAAAACCTTTCTTAAACATTTAATTACTTACATTAGAATAAAAAAAATTAAATTTAAAGGGTTTATAACTCATATAAAAATTTGGGATCTTAAAATATACCCTCCTTAAAACAAATCATCCTCAAGTTACCTTTAAAAGGGTAGTAAAAAAAATTTTAATAATAACTCTAGTAACTGAGAATGTGAATCTTCCCCTATATCCCAAGTCTCTTTATGTAAATATACATTCTACCATAACACCCATACTAGTGGAATTGAACTACCTCAGAGATCCTTCAAGCTCTGATCAATGATACATATGGGATGCTCCTCGGAGGATGCATCTACCTCCGAATCAACCTCATCAAGCTAAATAATATGATATGGTTTTTAATGTTATCTACATAACTAATATATGTGCAATACATCATTCAAGGCTCAAAACCTATGAGTTAACTACAATTGATAGGCTACCATCCCGAATCTCTATAGAAACTTGAAAGGCCTCACATAATTAGACGAAAGTGTACCATATCTCTAAATTCATTTATTCCCCATTCTAGGTGAAACATGTAAGAATACCCAATCCTCGAATGGAACTCTAGAGGTTGTATACAATGATCGATATAAAACTTATTCCTAGAATGATCTATAGCCATATACTTCCTGATAATCCGTACCTGCTCTAATGACTCATGAATGAGACAAGGTCCCAATAGCACTGCCTCTCCTACCTCTAACCAGTGCAGGGATGAACAACATGACCTATAGAATAAATACTCATAAGTATCCATCTGTATGGTTTCTTAAAAGATGTTATTATAAGAAAATTTTTCAAGTGGTAGGTGTTTCTCCCAAAAACCACTAAAATCTAGGAAGCATGATCAGAGCATGTCCTCTAATAACTTTATCATATTCTTTAATTTCTTGTTCTTATGTGGGTGATAGGTTATGATCATCTATACCTATAAACCCAATTCCCTCTACAACCCCTTATAGAACTATGATGTAAAACAATCATCTTTGTCTGACACGATAGTACTTGGAAGTCTGTGAAGGCGTATGATCTCTATGATATATATCCTTGTTATCTCATCCATTGAAAAGGTCTATCTAATAGGTAGAAAGTGAGAAACCTTTTTCAATCTATCTAGGATAACCCATACTATGTCAAAAACTCAAGGTGACCTAGGAAATACCATCACAAAAATTCATAGTGACGTCTTAACATTTCCAATCAAGAATGATAAATGAATATAAAATCCCTATTACTCATTGGTGTTCCACCTTCACTTACTGACCGGTCGAACACCAATTAACAAAACAAGTTATTCCCTCTTTATTCTAGGTCACCAATAATAGTGGTGTAGATCATGGTACATCTTTATAAGGCTAGGATGTACCACCCAATCAAAGGCATTAAAGTCTTACATCAATTCCTCTCAAATTTTTGTTGGTACCTAGACACTTCCATTAATATGCAATACCTCAGCCTCATTAATGACCCAACCAGGTGGTGGGTACCTAGCTTAAATGATACCCCATAAGAAAAATCCCTCAGGATCAGAAACCAATCTCATATTCAATCTATCCATAAGTGAAGAGTTCTCTAATAACAATGTGAGTACAAGTTATCCATGATAGTCTCAAACCTCCAAGTTCATCTTAGAAAGGAGGGTCATCAACTCCCACTCACTACTAGCCTCCTAAACTTCCTTTTTTCGATTCTTCTAGCTCAGATCATTAGCAATAGATTTTCCTTTCCTAGGTGTATAAACAAGCTCAAAGTTGAGAAATTGTAGGTATTCAACACATCTTCTCTTCATGAAATTCAAGTCATATAGTGTAAATCTATACTTGTGTATTTTTTAGTATGTTTATAATACAAAATTATCTCCAAGTAATGACTCCAATAATTAAAGGCATGAACCAAATATGCTAGATTGAGATCATGAATCAGATATTTAAGTCCATGGGGCCTCAACTGATGAGACTCACACACCACAACTCAATATCCCTACACCAGAATGGATCCCAACCTGATTCTTGATACATTACAATAAACCATGTATCCACTGATAAGATTAGGTAAAATTAGTATTGGTGTTGAATTCAATATCCCTTTTATCTCCTGAAAGTCTTTGTCACATGTTTCATACCACATAAACTCCACACCATTCTTAGTTAAGCCTATAATTTGGTGTTTCAAGATGTGAAAATCCTAAATTAAGTGCCTTTAATATGTATCCACCCCTAAGAAACTCTATATATCAAAGATGTTCTTAGTCTGATCCCATCAGACAACAACTCTCACCATCTCAGGGTCAACTGAAACTCCTGTATCTGAGATGATATGACCTAAGAAGTGGATATTATTGATCCAAATGAGGAATTTTGTGAGATTATCATATAGTTTATGCTCTCTTAGTGTACTCAAAATGATATCAAGATGTTGGGTATGATCTTATCGAGTATGTGAGTACACCAAGATGTTATCCAAAAACACCACCACAAATGAATACAAATAAGGGTGGAAAACCTAATTCATAAAAACCATGAATACTATTGGAACGTTCATAATATCGAACAACATGACCAAATACTCATAAACACTATATCTACAAAATTTTGTACATGGTATATATTATGGTATAACATGCACCTGGTGGTATCCTAACCTCAAATTGATCTTGGAGAAAACCCTCACTCCTCAGAGCAGGTCAAAGAGGTTGTCTATATGTGGAAGTGGATACTGGTTCTTAACTATAATGTGGTTCAATCAATGGAAAATAATGAAAATCATGAGGTTATTGTTCTCTTTCATGGAGAAAAGGAAAGGTGAACTCCACAGGGAAGTACTAGGATGTATAAAACCCTTAGCTTCCAAGTCATATTGTTTCCTATTGACCTTTTTCAACTCAGTAATAGTTATCTTATAAGGAAGAATGGATATCAGTGATAATGTTAGCATGTATTAAAAGTAAAATATACCTTTCTCTCATAAGGTAGTACATAAATTTCATTAGGGAATATATCCTTGAAATGATCTACTATAGGATATAAATCATCCTAATGTGTTCCCTAATCATCTATATAAAGGATAATTGTTTTTTGTAACTCCACCCATCCCATGATTCTTTGGTCCATCTCTACTTGACTATATATCCTATTCACCCTTGTGAATATAACTACCAACCTCTTGTGATGTAAAGGGTTCCCTCCAATGATAGAAATCGAGATGGGAATGATAAGGGACCGATCAGTCCATCATGAGAATGATGTAAAATTATGTCATTTCAAGGATCAAGAGGTCCCATAAAAAATAATACCCACCTATCTCATGGGGGAACTCCTTGCACTGGTGTACACCTTCTAATCAAATTACTTATGGGGTATCGAGTGTCATTACACTATAGTAATATTAAATCTAGACCAAGTATTTCCACAAAAACAACAGATGTGAAGGAGTGGGAAGTTCATGTATCAAATAAATTAGAAACTAGAGTTGAGGATATTAATATCATACCTCTAAATATAGATGGACCAGAACTCTTCTATATAAGGATTGGTTTCACTACATATATTTATCCCTCTCTATGGCCCTGAGATACAACCTGACTACCCTGGATAGACCCACTCTAATGGTACTATAAATATGTTTTTTGGCTCCCTTATCCACCACCACCTCCTCATCCTGACCATATGGTAGTTCTCTAGCTCCTTTCATGACAAGGGGCTACTGAACTCGCTCTTGAACATGGAGTTGGTGAAGATCCTCTCTCACTTGTCACTAGGGGAAATGTTATGAAAACATGATAAATATGGCCCATATTTCCGCAAACCTATCACTCAAATGGGTACTTAACATATTGGGTATTCATATGTTCTATCCTACCACACTAATAAAATACCACCTGGATACCTAATCACACATTTTGGCTGCTAATATTCCCATGATAAGGCTCATAATGACACTTCCTACCACAATTCACAGTAGTTCTGGGTCTTAAAACTAAACCACCCTAGATCACACCCTATGCCTATCTCAAGTTATGTTGAGTAATAAGAGCTTGATTCACTATCCTAGATATATTAGTCAACTATAATATGTTTAACTATGATTATATGTCATTCCTAAGACCATTATTGAATCACCTAGCCCTAGATAACTCATCACTAACAAGAATTTGTGTGAAGTGATAGTACTCTAGGAAATGTTTGGAGTAGTCCATAACTGATATAGAATCATGATCCAAGTGTTTAAAATCTCTATCTCTATCATACCTCAATGTAGTGAGATAAAAATAATCATAAAATGTCATCTGTAAATCCATCCATACCATATCCTGATGATGATCATCCTGGGTAACAATGTCCCACCATCACTTGGAAGAATCTCATAGCATATACATGGAAAGATTCACTCTCCTCATAGGAGGTTACTCAAGATGCTTGAAAATATATATCATGACATCTATCCATGGCTCCACAACCTTTATACCACCATACCCTAAAAATGTGGGCAGATGTTGCTACTTAAATTTCCACATCAACTCTACTATTGTAGGGGCATGTCACGAGGATCCCTACATGGTCTTTATGGTTGGAGTTAGTTTCCTAGAACCAACTGTTTGTACATTGATTACATGAATATTTAACGTATTATAATATTAACCATCTTATTACATATTTTTCATTATTTTTCAGGAATATAATGTAATAATATCCTAGAGTATTTTTTCGCATTAATAAGGTCATAGCAGTTACCCACTATGATGAGAACCTTGAAGTGATATGACAATATTCTTAATTATAGTTCTATGCTTGTATGAAATACTATTATGGGACACATAGTATACATATCATCAGGTGTGAGTACTCGTAAGCAGATGATACTTCTTCTCGTGAAGTTTCCACTTTGTAATCTCCAAGATGAGAGATTATGAGAACATGCCTTCTAGTCGGAATTCCACATGTTTTGGTGTCATCAAATATTCCTATTTGTGATCATATTTAATGTTCCTTAGACTTAAAATATTATCATTAATACATGTCATGGCTCGCACACTTATATTTGCTGATGAAAACCATCACGCCATATATTGGAAAGAAGTTGGGTATGTTGGGTGTGTCATGAATGACATGTTATTAATAGATAAGTAAAGGAAGGATTTTTCCCTTCTATTTATGGAAGTTGATATATTGGCCCTTGGATTGAAATAGAACCTTCACCCTAAATTCCATGGCCATGGTGTAATGATGAGTTTATTTCAAGTAGTCAAAGAATTATGTATCAAGCATGTAGGTTGATGACACTATCATGAAACATGCTTGATGAGATATCATGACAAAGGGATTATATTACATAGTGAGTAATCGTATGTGGATGTCATCATTGCGACTTTAAGTTGTTTCTCTTGGGTGTCTTGACCCATTTATAGATAGTAATCTTAGACTTAGGAAAGACCGCCTAAAGTAAATGAGCAATAATCCTAGAGAGTCACACACTAAGTGTTTCTGGTGGTCTCGATAAAATTCTATTTGAATTTAATCAATAGAATAAATATTATTCTTAAGACCAAGGAATAATTTTATTCAAGATAAAATTATAGCATAAATTAAATAAATATTTATTCACTAGATTGTGAATAAAATGTATTTATTTATTTTATTGAACATTTAATAAATATTTATTTTCTAGTTTTTAAATAAAAAATATTTATTTAAGAGAATAAAATATTTTATTCGTGTGTTCAATTAATGGAAGAGGAGTTCGAACAGACCAAGACTGTGTCCATTGATAAATTAATTATTTACAAGTTAGTAAATAATTTTTATCCAATTGGCACAATAAATAATAATAATAATACTATTATCATTATGTGGTATAATATTTCATTTATGGTTCCATTTTTAAAAAGTTGGCGCACCGTAAATAATGGTGTTTTTATTATTATTATTATGTGTCATTGGTTTTATCTAATAGTTATAATTTCATTTAATTTTTGTTTCAAAATTAAATGTTTTAAATAAAACCCCATGTCAATTAATAGGAAGATACGTCTATTGTGACAAACCCTGATGAATTGAGAATTGTTGAGCCAAAAAATTTCTCTCTCGACTCCTCTCATATCTGCCTCTCAAGAACGAGAGAAGTTATTCAAGACCAAAGAATGATCGATCAAGAACGATCAATGCAAGACATTCATTCCACCACACTAGCACCCAAATAATGAGTGACATTGATTAGATACCATTGGATCATGTGTGGATCATCGCTAGAGGGATTCTACTTTGGATCCTCACAAGTGAAACTAAGGCAATTCAGAAGGGTCATTTAGGATGATCAACGATCATCAACGAAGAAATTACCGAAGACCCAAGTATTTAATTTATTTAGAAATTATTAAATTAATTATAAACATGATGTGAAAGATTCTATTTCTCAGATCTAGTTTTATTCTTCTCTTTGTATAAATCTTTGATTTCAATCCATGGATACTGCTGTTCATCGTTGTATTGATCCCTGACTGGTTATCAATTATAGAAAAAGAAAATTTGGGCCCTCCCAACCACCATGCTTTTACTGTGCCCAAATTATTCATTCACAAGTCATAAAAATCACTCTCAATACTAGGAATCAGTTCCCTAGCCAAGTATAATGGGAGGTGTCGCAAGTGGAGCTACATGAGGTAATTCCGATGGCTCAGATCCCACCACCTATGGAGTGTGGTCATTGACATGCTCTTGACACATGACTCGAGGACATCATGGTGTCATATCTCTACAAATTCCAAACACATTACTAAGAATAGAATTTGATAACAATAAGTATCACAGACATAATAATAGGACAAGTACAAGAATTCCTATATAATAATCAGACCCCTATGCACGCTCCTAAATCCAGGTCTGGTCTATATATAAGATTAATAATAATCACAAGAGATACTACCTACCACCCACTACTAAGGGTGATTCAGGTTCAAGTTCTCTATTTTCATATTAGTGGTTCCATTATAGAATGTGTCAATTACAAGTTTTAGAGGAAAACACCCTTTAGGTTTCAATTGGAATCACTATTTAACGATAACCATTTTATTTAACATTTTTGAGTATCGTCAGTTTGTACTCATTTACGTATATAATATGGTCTAGTTAGATGAGTTTTTTATTCCCAATTTATAGAGTACTTAATTTATAAATTTCAATTGGCACGTCATGTAATTTCAACCAGACTATTATAATTGGCATTAGAATGTAACAAATTCATGTATAATGGTTGAATTATATGGATCACCATTCCCAATTTATAAAGGCTCATACAATTTATAAATTTAAATTTGGCATCCATTTATTTGAAATAATAAGAAATTTTCTTCCCATGTGACTAATGGTTCATGGCTCAAACGTGTTGTAATTGATTAATTAAGGTACCAACATCAATCTAATCTGAAAAACACCATTTATGTTGTTACAGAAACTTTAATAACCAATTACTTATCCACTCCTTGCATAAAATATTATCAAAATTATAACATAGAAATCCAGGAACTGATAATATATAGCATAAAATGATCGTATAAATATAAACATGGAATTGAATATGTATGATATATAAATCCTCAAGTGAATATAACCATGAATGAGACTAATACCTCCATATCATACTATACCAAGGATAAAAGTAAATCCATAAAAATGATAATAAATTCCACATATCAAGTGTGACACCCACTAGTGAAATCAATACAACCATAATAGGCATAATCTAAAAAAACATTATCCCTTCCCATGACATTTTTCTTTTCCCTATACATGGGCTAGCTACTCTCATGCATAGGCTCATTACAAAATTCCAACACATTCCTAGTCTCATGTCTAATAACCCAAATAGTAATACAAAAAGGAAAATAATGCTCTGATAACACTTTGTGGTGTACCGAACCAGCTCACTCAATAATAGTATTCAAACTAGTGGCCACATGGCCTTAAGTGCACCTCACCATATTCTAGAGGATCTTGAATGAAAACAAGAGTTCATAAGATTATTGTGGGAGATTATACCTTCATGATAAAAGTGTGGCATAATGATAATATGGTAATAATACATAATGGATTCATAATGAATAAATAACTAGTAGAAAAATAATTTAACATATAGATACCATAAATGAACTTATAGAAAAAATATCAAAATTCATATACAAAATGACACTGATCATGTCATAATGATATAAAAAATGGTAATACACAGAATACATAGGATCAAACATATAAAATGTGCTATAAAAATGAAAAAAGAACAAAATATATCGATCAAAAAATTGATAGAATAAGCACATTACTCTCCTCCCATACTCCATCCTATTATAGATAAATCAAGGATCCATGTATGCCACTTTCCTTTATCTTTATCTTCATCCATGAAGTCTATTTGGGTACCAATAAACATCTCAAATAGGGTGTGAGATATATTCCATCATTCACCACCAATGATGTATAATCCTTCCAGTCCATGAATGTGTAAAGAAGCATTGTGCAGGTAACATTAATAACTATAAAATAAATATTTAATACCCATGTTAGTTTTAGTTCCCAATGAGACACTCTATCAATACCACTTGATTTGGCCTAAGTCGTAATATCTCTGAATTATTACCCATTGATGATTTTATTTATAATAGAGGATTGGTACTGATCTTATATCCAGGGTGTCCCCCATCGATCATATATGAATATGGGATGAACATGTCTCATTACATTTCACTTGATAAAGTAATATAACAAGGCCATCATATATATAAATTTTTGACTAAACCTAAGAACATTCTTTGGCTTGGAAGATGCATCACTTTGATCAATTAATCAATTAATTTATTGATAACTTAATCCCATCCATGAAGTTTCATATGAGAAACTCTGATATCACTTCAGGTGTAATATGAACTCATCACCTATAATTATGTCCATAGAATCCCAAATAAGGATCTAGGTATCACTCTAGGCATGGTATAAAGTCTTCTCCCTCAGAGTATGTCCTTGGAGGTCCACATAAGGAGCCCAAATTTCACTTGTGGAATAATAATAAGAATTTTACATGGAGTACATACTTGGAAATATATGTAAGTAACCCAAGTATAAATCATGGCATAAATTCATGAACATACCTCTAAGCCCATCCTTGGTATTCCATACTGAGAACCCAAGTGTCACTAGTGGCATATCATAATCATTCCACCAACTGTGTTTGTCCATGGAATTCATGTAAGAACCCATGAATTGCTCATGTAATGATATAATTCCATTTATAAGGAATTTAAATTCAATAAGACTCATGATTTCATTCATGGTGTTCTGATTTAGAACCCATGTATCACTGCCATCATGGTGTGATTAATGGTCATGGTCTCTCAATCTAACCATACCCTTAAAAATCATGTTTAGTTCAATTTATCCATTTCATTTATATAAGATAATTATAAATCAACTCATAAGGTGGTTCAATAACATAGTATAGTATTATAATTCCTAGTAGGGCTTAATTCATTTTATCCAATTTAATTAATACATCTCATTTAATTAATCATAACTTCCCAATTTCATGGGGCATGGATCACACATTTAAAGGTGAATATAATTGTAAGTAACTCATTTTTATCTTGTAAAATTTATCAACACACCCTAATGGGTTGTTATATAAGATGTTTTCAACCCTAATTAATGATTAAGAGTATCATGTGACATATAAACACAAGCCTATACATTTAATTTAAGAAAAAACTCATTTAGGAGGAAACGCTTGGAAATTTTGGTGTGCGGCACAATGGTGTAATATATAAAGATAAAAAAAGGTAAAAATCAAGAGGATTGAAGAGTTTACCAGTATGAATCCAACTCAATTGATGGAAAATAATTCCAATTACATATAAATAACCTTGATCAAAGACTATGTGAGGATAAGAGTAATCTCCAAGCTTAGAGAGAGGCTATTATGCGTGGGAGGGGGAAAGGTGGACGAGATAATTTAAATAAAGAGAGGGAAATTTAAATAATTTCACACTTTTTAAATGGTTTGTGGTTTTTTCACATGGTCAGTCAAACAATGTTCCAACCATACACCAACACTATCCAAAATAACCAACCCCTCACACAGTTAGGCTGCATAGTTTTTCCAAACTATGCACCAATCATGTGGGGTTACTGTCTAAGTGGCACTACTCATGTGGTTAGGTGCATAATTTTTCAAACCGCACACATCCCATGCCGGTACCCTTTTCAACTAATATTTAATTTTTCACATGTCTATGCATCCCACCTCTCATAGTTTACAAATCATGGTCCTCCTATTACAGGGCCAATCTTCATGGTTATTACAAACTATGTGCCTACTGTAAGCTTCTTCCTATTCCTCCAAAAACCAAATATACGATATCTGATTGATCCTTAAACGCTCCTAAAACCTTCCTTAGGCCTTTAATCTATTAACTTATAAGAAAAAAATCATACTAAAATTAAGGGTTCATATCTCATATGAGAAGTTGGTATCCTACACCAATGAGCCTAATGGGATCTATAAATGGTCACACACAACACTCTAAGCCTCAATATATCATTCATAGAAAATAACCAAGTGTGAATCATGTTGTTATATTAATACGCATCACCTAAAAATTAATAAATATAAATAAAATGGGATAGATAATTAGACAACCTACTTCAAGATCATGGACAAGAACTCGCCCAAATTTGACCCTTGATTCAAGTTAATCAACTGCTAACCCCAAAGATAATAATTCCCTAGTAAAGTAGGATTTAATAGATTCAAATGAAGAGAAAATAACCATAATAATTATACTAGAAAAAGGAATAAGGAGGACCCATATACTTACTTGGGGATTCAATTATCACTAAATGACACTTAAGACACCTAAGAAGCAAAGGAGAACAATCCTTGGAAAGGGAGGGAGCTCTCAGTTCACACCCCTTGCTACTGGGAAAGAAATGGGGGAGAAATTGGGTGAGATTGTATAATGGTTGGGAAGAAGAAATGATTTTTTCCCACTTTTTAAGAATCACATGGTTTGGCCACATGGTTTTCCAAACCATGCACCAACCATGCAGTTTTCCCTATTCAAAAAGAAATTGAGCTGCACGGTTTTTCTGGCCACCCGCATGGCTTGAAAAACCATGTGGTAGTCATGTATTTGCCTTTGTACAAGGGGTTCATGTCACATAGTATTATATATCACCATGCATGGTTTTCTAACCATCCACCCCCTCTCCCAGTCCATAGAGTTATAGCGCATGGTTAGAACTAATCGTGTGCCAACTGTGCATCGTGAATCAGATTACTTATTTCCCCTATTTTCATGTCCCAAACACTTGGGAAACTCCAAATTCTTTTCATACTCCTGGGAGGTATTATATTAACTAATTTAATGGGAGTTTAACCAAAATTTTAAACAAAAACATATCTCATTGAAGTTCGAGATCTTACAACCTCTCCACCTTATAACATCTCATCCTCAAGATTCACTCCCAAGCATCACTAGGCCTATAGGGTAAAAATATTGTTCCATTGGTACCACATACCAACATCCCTATCCTAATTTTCCTCCTAAACATGGACATTCTTCCATATCACTCAGATTAATAGAATAGTCTTTCCCTAAAAAAACTTCTCACTATGGTCCATAAAACAAATCAGATGATCCTCAAAGGACACATCATCCTTAATCTCAATGTCATCAATATCAATCACATGAGAAGAATTGGGGTGATATTAACAAATATGTGACACATGAAAAAGATTTTTCATGTTATTATAATGATTTGGAAGATCCAAATGTTATTCTACCTATCTAATCCTCTCCAAAATCTCAAAAGACACCACATAACTGGGTGCCAAATTATCCTATTTCTGAATATGATGATGACCTAATCTTGAAGACACCAAAATAAATACACGGTCACCCACTATAAACTCAAGAGGTATATGGCACGATCTATGTATGAATGATATCTAATATGGGTCATATCTATATACTTATATATCAATTGAACCTGCTCCAACATCTCATGTAAAAGACTTGGTCTTAAAAAACCTGATTCTCCCACTTTTATTCAATACAATGGTGATCTACATGGCCTACCATAGAGTTACTCATATGGTTACATATGAATATTCTCATAATAACTATTATTATGGGTAAAATAAATAAGTTATAGGTGCTTCTTCAAAGTTCCAACAAAATATTGGATGCATTCTCTAAGCATATCCTCTAATACCTAGATAGTATGCTCTGATTTCCCATCTGTTTATGGGTGAAAATCCATACTAAAAAACATCTAAGTACCATCTCCTTCTACAAGCCTTTCCAAAATAATGAATTAAAATGAGGGTCTCTATCTAATACAATACTCTAAGGAACCTTGTATAAACAAACTATCTCTCTAACAGACAAGTCACCCAACTGATAAAATGGTGAATGTCACTCTGGTCGATAAGAAATGTGAAACCTTTTTTAACCAATCCACAATTACCCATATCACATCATTGTTTTGATGATTCCTTAGTATCCCCGTAATAAAATCCATCATAACATCATTCCAATTATATTTTGTAATGGGAAATGATTTTAATAGACCAGTGGGTCACTAATTCTCAGCCTTCACCTACTGAAAGGTGTAGCATCACCTCACAAAACCTGTGATCTCCTTATTCATTCCTAGGCACCAATTCTATCTATAAAGGTTATTATATATTTTTTCAAGGAGGGGTGATCCGGCCAAATCTAGGTATGAAACTTGTGTATAAAATATTTTCACATACAATTAGGCATAATAAAATTTCCATGAACATGGATGATCTCATCATTATCGATGGTTCAGTCAGAAGGTGGCTCCCCACCATCAAAATTATCCTTTAATGAAAGATATTTTAGATCCTCATATTAATTTTCCCTAATACGGATCAAAAGATATGGATCAATATATAAGTATACAAGTGTCATTTACTACCACTACTCCTAAACTCCTACATTCATATTAGTAAGAAAATCCATCACCTTCTACTCAGAACTAGACTCATGGATTTCTTGGTTCTATGTCATTCAGCTCAAGGCATTAGAAACACTATTCCCCTTTCCTGACATACTAGCTCAAAAATCAAATGATTGCATATAATAAACCCATATCCACTAATGAATATTTAGATCACACTAGAAAAAGATATATATAAGGATCTTATGATAAATATAAACAAAAAATTTCTCACCTAGAAGATAATTCATCCAAAAATTCAAGGTATAAACCACTACAGCTAACTCCATATCATGCATAGGGTAATTTTGTTCATGTATCCCAAAATATTGTGATCCATAAACCATGCCTCAATCTCCCTACATTAACACTACCCAAAGTCCAATATTGTATGCATAAAAAATAAGGTATACTCCTATCCCAATTCAAGTAAGATCAAAATCAGTACATTGGTCAAATATCTCTTTAACACTTGGAAAGAATTCTCACATACCTCAGACTATTTAAACATTATACCCTTATTGTTTAGGCTTGAAAGAGGAACTTATAAGTAAGAAAAGTATTTTATGAACCTTTGGTAACAACCTTCCATGACCAAAAATATTTGGATATCAAAAACATTCTTGGGATGCTCCCAAGAAACAACTTAGTGAACCTTCTAAGGGTCTACAGACACAACTTACTCTGAGATGATGTGACTCAATAAATTTACCATATAAATTCAAAAATTACACTTAGTATCTTAGAATATAGTTTATTATCTTTCAATGTACTCAGGGTGATTTCAAGATGTTTATCATTATCATCTAAAGTCTGAGAGAACACCAAGATATCATCAAGGAAGACAATCAAAAACCGGTATAAGTATGAGTAAAATATTTGGTTCATCAAATCCATGAACACAGTAGGATCATTCATTATCCCAAATAAAATCACCAAAAATAAAATCCATAACTATTTATGAAATAATTATGTGGTATATCAGAGTATATTAACCTCAAATAGTGATACCTTGATCTCAAATAAATATTATATTATACACAGGAACCCCTTATCTAGTAAAAAATATCATAGATATGTGAAAGAGGATGTTGGTTCTTAATCATTATTCAGTTAAACTTCTAGTAATAAACACAAAAACATAAGGATCCATCATCCTTCTTGGTAAATAAAACTAGAGATCCCTAAGGTGATGTACTTGTATGGATGAACCCTTTATCCTCCAACTGCTTCAACTAAGTCTTAACCTCTTGTATCTCTACTAGTTCCATTTTATATGGTAAAATAGAAACTACCTCATCTCTAGACATCAATTCAATCATAAATTAAACATATATCTTAGGTTGAAACCTTGAAAACTTGTTAGAAAAAATGTCCTAAAACTAATCCAAAATAGGTGGGAAGAAATCATGCTCCACTCCCCTATCATCAAGCATAATACTCACCACCTAAGCTATGAGTTAACCTATCTACTGAAAAATTGGTCCTGCATGACCTGCTAGATATCCCACACTCCATGATGAACATAAATGCCACCCTCAAAAAGATGTGTATGTTTTCCTTCTATGGTAAAAATAAATATGAGATTGATATGATACCAAAAATTCCATTCTTGATATTAGGTCAAAACCTAAAATATCAAGCATAAACAATTCCCAAAGGAGACAATACCCACCAATCTAAAGGGAACACTCTGTACAATGATGAATACCCTCTGATCAAACCCCCAATGGTGTATTTATTAACATAACCCCATACAAAAACTCCACTTTCAGACCCAAACCATTAAAAAACCAAGTATATATAAACTAAATTGAATATATTATATCAAATAAGTCATTAGCCTATGTAGAAGCTCTAAGGATCATACTTCAGATAGTCGATGGTTCAGCCTCACTACTAGCAGGTGCAGGCTGAATGATATGAAGCTAACCTATCCATATTCCCTAGGATCTAGTCTATCTATCGTGAAAAAAAAATACTTCTCTACTAATATGAATTCTATTTCCCTAAATTACCACATCCCCCACCTTGATTAGTACAGATGGTGGAACTACAACTACCTGAATGGTACGGGGTAGTAGATCCTTTGTCAGTGCTATGTATCAACCTAGGTCCTACATCACTACCAATTTATTGAGGGTTATTATATAACCTTTGTAAATTAACCATATATCCATAAGTTTAACACTCCACTAGTATTTGAGGACATAGACTATGCATGTGACTTGGCTTTCCACACTGATAATAGACCACATGATCACTTCCCGGAGAGGTCGGTCTACTCCCTCAGTTGCACTGTCCTATTCCACCTTAATAGAAGTTCTCATAATGATTTTACATACCATAATAAGACATAAAACTAGATTTAATAGTTGAAACCACATTTCCATAACTTGATTCCTTCTTAAGGTTTCCCTTGAAAATGAGATCTCGGTTCACCACCTCATCAAACTTCTACTGCCAAAAGATATTGTGACTTAATCTCTCACTTGAGTCCATCCTGAAAATGATTCACCTTTATCACCTCATATACTATCAATGTTATGGAAAAACACTACAAGTCTGTAATTCATCCAACATTATCTATTACTTACATATAAACCACTAGTTCAAATTCATGAAATCTATAAAGCATTCCTACTTTAGGGTCTCTAGGTAGAAATATTCTAAGAACTTATCTTGAAAGTCCTTATAAGCCATAACCTCTGCCTATTTAGCCTGAACCTAAATATACCCCCATCACTTTTCTTGTCCTAAAAACATATATTCTTCCTATCACACCCCGGACCTAACATATTTATTATTTTAATTACTTAATTATATTTAGCCTCATTTTTAAGTTTTGGGTAGGACCAAGTTTTAAATTTTAATTTTTGGTTTTTTTAGTATAGGCACACGGTTAGTACACAATTAGTAGAAACCATGTGTAGAACATATGAGGGTCTCTACAATTTTTAGAAGAGATGACTGCAAGGCTGATTCATGATTTCCCTAACTGTGAATCCTCCCATGCAGGGTGTCTTGGGCCTCTATTATAGGCACACGGTTGGTGCATGGTTTGGCCAACCGTGTGGCCAAACCGTGCACGATTTCTAGGTGTTTGAAAAAAATGTTTTATTATTATATATCATCATCATCATCATCATCATCATCATCATCATAATCATTATCTTTATCATCATAATCATCTCTCTTCCACCCCTTTTATCCTTAGGTAACGTGACCCCACCTTCATCTTTGTGTCACATGACACCCCCACGATCAAATCCCCCTTCTTGTACCACAAACTCCCCTCCCCCTTGTTTTTTGGACTCTTTTCCTCCAAATCTTGGGTGTGATATCCTCATTTAAGGTTTTCCCCTCATCCATCATATTATTCTTCCTTTTTTTTCTTCCTTATTTTTCCTTTTATGGTGTATGTTCCTAGGGTATAACCTAACCTGATTTTTGGGTGTTGTTTTTGTGATTTATTTACATTTAGGATTCTCAGGTCTCGTTAAGGCTAGTTATATCCAAGGTTATCAAAGGTAGTGTTTTCTCCATTGATTTTGGGCAGGGTTTATCCAATTATAATTCTATGGCCCAATTTTAATTAGGTGTTTTATAATTTTTTAGTTTTCTTTTTATTATTTAGGGTATCTCGTGGATTGTTGAAGGTGACTTTCATGGGTATACATAGGTAAGCACGTGTATATATATATAATCCTTTTACATATTCCCTCATGGCGAGGGGAATATGTACATTGGGTCAAAGGGTATATATATATGTGTGTGTGTGTGAAGGTCTATGTGTAAGTGTGGAGTGTTTTTGAGTTGTCATCATCAAAGGTAGTGTGTTTTGAGGTTGTTTCCCTATACCCAATCCTTTAATTTGAATTCCATGAATTATTGAGTGCTTTAGAAGTTTATCTTTACTATTATGTGGTATATATATTCTATGAAAAATTGTTTATGGATTTTGTAAAAGTTGTTTCATTATTATATAAGATTTATATGCTATGTACAGTGGATTTTAATTCTTGGAAATTCATTTTCACTCACTACCCATGTTTTACTTAAGATCCCAGACTAGGTTTCCTTTGTTTAAGCATTATTTTGATCTTGTTTTAAATGTCGTTAATTTTAAATTTTCAATTAGTTTTCCTAATAAAAAGTGTTTCTAAATTTTAAAGTGATAATTCCCAGTTGGTACCTTCAATTATTTTATGGAAATGGAAATTCCCCTTAAGTAATGCCCCTTGAAATAAAAATGTGACATTTGTGTGTTAAATGTGTGGTGCGAAAAGTGTTCCTGATAATGGGCTAGTTCCTTGTGTATGTGTGACTTGGAAAGGGGATGAACTTAAGGAGGAAGATTGGGGGTGATAAGTTTCATGAGTTTTGGGTAAAGAATATGATATATATATATATATATATATATTCTAACTTGATAAAAAATTCACCTCCATTTGGGTATGGCACATGGGAATATCAGGTATATAGGTGGGAAGACTAGGTCTATTATGCTAGGTGAGTCAGTAGGGCTAAGGCCCGGTATCCCTAGAAGGATTACATCACAAAACTAACTAAAATTTTATGATGGGGATTGGTTTAATTTAGTAAGAGATGACCTTCATGTATAGGATTTAATCACCAAGAGTATGAGGATCCTAGGACCTCGCTAACCCTAAATACTTCAAAATTACCTTGAGTGTTTTCACTCCTTTACTCTAGATTTTCATGGTACTATTTTAAAATGATAATTTTATTAGTTCATTATTTATCTAAAATAATAAAAATCATTTTTATTTGATCTATTTTTATGCATCTATCCTTCAACGTCTATTTTAGCATGTTTTGCGAACTATTTCAAAAATATAATAGAAAACTGTTTTACTTAAAATGGAAGCTTGATACTTATTTTTGAAAGAATGGAAAACCTTAATTTCTATATATTTTATTTTCAAACTTGAATTACATGGAATTTTTTAAGGTAAGGCATGTGGAATAGTTTATTCATACATTCCTACTAGGTTTTAAGAATCAAACCTATAACTCTATCTTTGTTTTTAGCATCTCGTGCAGCTTCCATCTTGGACTTAGTCGCTTAGTAACATTGGTTTATTGGTTTATGGTTACCTTCAAGGTCACATAGAGGTATGTCCTATTTATTTGTTTCCACTTATAGTGTTTATTTTTACTATTCTATTTTTATTTTTTTTATTTTTTTTCATTTATGGGCTAAATCATTTATAATAGAAGTTATTCTTGATACTTGATACTAGTTGTCATCCTAGAAGGATCAGAAACACCTCTCAAGACTTATCACAGGCTGAAACAGGTGACCAATTTGGGGTGGACCTGAGTTGGTTCATGAAAAAATGGTATCGGATCCTTTAGCCATTGTTATTTAGGGATATATGGTAGTTCGGAGATAGTATTTTCAGAATTCAAGTGTTCAATCAGGATTAGGTGCTTAATCACCACCTATTCTGAAGTAAGCTTGAATTTACATGGTATTTTGGGATGGTTGTGCCTCAAAATGTGAGATTAGTTCTCATATTTTTTCACGATTTTGGTTTTTGATGGATATTTTTGTTTGGATTTGATATTTGGTGGACTATTTTGAGAAACTCTGAGGTTTAGAGTGGCTATTTTAGAGGAATTTAAAGGAGTTCATGGTTGTTATGAAAGGTTTGGAAAACCATGCACAAACTATGAATGTAACACCCTGATATTTTATGAGAAATATTATTTTATGTCTTATGTTATATGAAACACCAAAGTAATCTTTCACTAAACACAACACTGTCTTGGTTTGCGTTACATGCAAGAGCAACCTTCCTCGATAGCTTGCGTTGTACGCAATACCGAGTTTCACTAAATAATGATATATTATTATAATATTATGAACTAGCCATTATGAATAGTATTAACTAAATTTTTATTTTATAACATTATAATTCATCTTACACATTTTCTAGAATGATGTATGAAAACAAAATCAATTTTTCGGATAAAAGAAGTATTTTTCAAAAAATGCAGTTTTACCGCCTTTTGATGGCGCACCCATTTTAAATCTAATTTTTGACAAGTTTATAAGTTCAATTTTACAAAATAAAATTATTCCTTTGAATCAGGATATAAAAATTTACATTGGGTAAATTTTTATACTTTTCTGATAACTTTCATATTTTGATGAATAGTAAAAATACGCTAAAGTTTTCTTAAAAACAACTTTTTTCATTAAGATAATTTATATGGTTAAATGATAAAATTTAATGGTTTTAAAGTATAAATAGAATATATTTTTACCATTTAATATAATTTATGTCATTACCATTAATTTTACATTGAATTCATAGGTAAAAACATTTCAACCTTTGACAATGTTTTAACTTTTAAAACTCATTTTCTTAACAACGAGATTAATTTTAAATTAATTACTACAACTTCAATGTTTTGAATTTTAAAAAAATGGATTCCATATTTGGATTCAGTGGGTCCAAATTATTTTAATATGTTACATTTATTTTTTTGATATTATGAATAGTAACTACGGTAATTTTTTTTATTTACTACAGTTAAAGGTAAATCGGGTAATTAAGGGTAAAATTAAGATTATAAAATTACCCTAACACCTGCCAAAATTTTATTGGATGAATAAAAGTCGACTCATATCACCTAAGGGTTATAATAGATTCATTTCATGAACTTTTGACCATGAAAATGATATAATTATTATTAAAACCAAAGAAAGTGACAACATGCCACTCTCTTATATCTTATAAGTGTAATAATTTTAATTTAGTGATAAAATTCATAAAACTTCGAATATAAATAGTCTCCAAAAATTTAATAAAATTATATACATCATGAGAATTTATTTATAATTTTTAGGGATTAAATAATTATCATTAATGATGAAACAATAGTGATGTAGAAATTATTTTATTGATTGAAATATCAAATAAATGGTTTTAAAAATATTAAAATAAATATTATATGAACTAATTAATGTTTTCCAAAAAACATTTAGAGTAATATTACATGTTAGGAATCTATTAAATATTTTGGTTTGGTTATATTCTCTATGTGGATTTTATTTAAATGCAAATAAACAAATAGTGTCAAAATTGACACTATTGTTATTTTATAAAAATAACATATTATAAAATTGTTTAAAAATCACAAAAATATTTAAAAATTATAAATTGAAATTTATATGGTCTTAAATTTCATAAAGTATCCAATTATGGACAATTCAAAACACATAAGTAATAATTTATAACAATTTAAAATTTAGAATATTATTACCACAAATAAAATTAAATAGATTAAATAATGATAAATCGAGTTGATAAGGTTTAAAATAAATTCCCAACATGTATAAATTTTATTGGTTGATAATATTAAAACCCTATCTCATCTAATATTTGAATTTGAGTCATTTTGTAAGTATTTAAGTGGGGTTTGAGTTTTTTATAAATTAATATTTTTGAGGTTTCAAAAGGTCCCCCTCTCCTCCATTATAAAAGGGCACATCCTCCCTCTCATATTCACAACATTTTGAGCCTTCAAGCTCAGCCAAACCTATCCATTTCTCTTCTACACTTCCCTAGAAAAAAAACTAGAGGTCATGGTCTTCTTCAAAGACCAACGTTAGTGCCCTAAGAGGAGGTTTAGAAGAGGCGTGTCGAAGAAGAGGTAATATCCTTTACTGATTCTTTCAAATTTATTTCTTCTTCTAATTCCTCTTATTTAATCATTTAATCATAAAATAATAACATCAGTATCACTAATATACTTATATGTTGTTATAAATATGAAACAACCCTATTTAACCTTATATCCATCCTACGGAAAACAAAATCATCGCGTGTGTGTACGTATGGAGTACCGTCTCCACGCTGTGGTGTAATCTGTTTTCCACCACCACCTTACTAGGATGGGTATAATGGTGTAAATAATAACTATATATGATTATTATAACATGATACTAATTCTTAGATATTCTATCATCCACTCCAATACCATTCAATAATTATGGGAACGATATCGTCGCTCGTGCGTACGTACGAATTACCGTTTCCACGATGCGATGTGATTCGTTCTACATGATATTCAATAAACCAAGATTATATAAAAAAATTAATGAATAAATATGATATATATTATACTAATACTATTCTGTAAATGATGTAGTTATAATTTCACACCCGAACTTTTTAATTTAATTATATTTTGTTGTTTCTTGGCCCCAGGTTCTCTCTCCAGGGTCCGAGCTGGGTCCCAGATTAAATTTTTTGATGTTTAATGTTTTTACTAGGTTTCAGACCCATGTGCAGTCACCGCGCGGTTGACGATAGCCATGCAACCGGCCCTAGTGCTGTGAAATTTCTCAACATTATTATTATTATTATTATTATTGTTTGAAATATTATTATTGTCCTTCTTATTGTTTTTATAATTATAATTATTATTTTTATTGTTAATAAATTTCATTAATATTATCCTTATTATTTTTAATTTTATTATAATTATTTTCATATTTTTCTATCATTATTATTAATATTGATATTCTTAATATTATTATTATTGATATAATAAATTGAAAAAAAAACAAACAAAAACCCTAATTGCTAACCTATCCCGTGCCCCCCTGTTTACCCCTTGCGCAGTGGCGCCTCCCAGTGCGAGCCGCCCCCTCCCCGCGATCTGCCCCCTGTCTGCGCCGCCTCCCCCATCCGGTGCCTCCTCCTCCCGGCGGAGTCCCGTCCGACCTTCCTCTCTACCCGAGTGCACCCGACCTATGCCCTCCTACTTTGCTGCCCAGTGCCCCAACCCTGGCTCTCGCAGCACGGTACCGGCTCCCTTCCCGGCCTCCTCCTATAGCCGCACCTCCCCTTATTTAAGAAGACCAGCTGGCACCTCCCCCCCCCCCCCTCGCTTACCCTCCATCTAGCTGACACACCCCCTTTTACGGCCGAGACCTTGCTGGTGCACCCGCTGTCCAGCTCGATTCCTCCCTATGACAACGTTCATCCCCCTTTTGTGGTAAGGGATTGTTATTTTGGTGTTCTCGTTGATTGAGGATTTGTTATTTGTGGATTAAATCACAATTCTTGTGTGTTGAACTTTTTCCATAGGGTGTTTTGGCTTCTCGTTGGTGCGGTTGTGGTGTGAACGAGGTTCCGCACCGGTTTCAGGAGGCCCGTCCATGTTTGAGATAGGTGATTCCACCTATAAGTCTTGTTTGTTGAATTAATTCACCCATTTAATTAATTTAGTATGTTCATTGGACATTTTTCTTAGTGTGAATATAGTTTTACATGAAGTTAATATTTTTTGATGTGTCCAGAATCGTGGTTTTGTGATATGAGTGTTTTGTTCTTTAGAAATCCATGTTGAGCCATTTGTAGTGTTTTATAAACTGTGTCGTTGGTTTATTAAAATGTTCAAGGGTTGCAGTTGTGTTTTGGCGTGACGTCACTATGCATTTAGTTATAAAAGAAGTTTTGAGTGAGTTCTTGATATTTTGATTCATGTGACACATTTTTGAAATTGTTTAATAAATTTTCTTAGTGGTTTGGTTAGTTGTGAAAATTGTTTATTTAATTGTGTAGTTAGTTTATTAATCTGTGTAAGTGGGGTTAATTGTGTTTTTGATGCGGCGTTGTGTATTTTTTGTCATAAAAGAGGGTTTTTAAGGGGTTATTAGGTGCGTTATCCATGGGTTAATATTTGGAAATTGTTTTATAAAGTTTAAAATGGTTTATTAAATGGTACAGATGATGCGAGTTGTGTTTTGAAAACATACCAAGGTGGTGTTTTCATTGTCTGTTCATTTGAAAACATACTGTGGTGGTGTTTGCGTTGTCTGTTCGTTTGAATTGTTTTAAGTCCATGTTCATGTATTTTATTTATCTTTGTGGTTGCAGCGCGTTGGTAGGGTAACCCCACGTTACCATGATCATCGTTTTGTGTGTTCTTGTGCGCCTGTGTGAGGCGTGCCGTGTTGTCGCGTTGTCGCGTTCGATCTGCGAGTCGAGGTAGGTTCCCATTGCACTAATTTTAAAATTTTAAGTTACATTTATTTCATATTGTTTGCTCCCTATATATATATATATTTGTGTGCTAAATATTATTGTGCAATTTAAGATTAATTCATTTAGTATGCAAATTTATAATTCAATTCTTGTGGTGTAAAAATGGTGTCGTTTTGTTGTGTTTGCGCCCGCAAATTGTTCAATTAAATATTTAATTAATTTTAATAAATATTTAATAGTATTAGATAATTAATTTTTAAATAATTACTTGATGTTAAAAAGGGTTGTTTATTTTATACACGACACTTGAAGTATTTTCTTGAAGAGCAAAAGCACAATAGTGAAAGAACACCCATTTGGATTTTAAACATAATTCATGAAATTTCAAGTAGAGTTCTGGTTTTAATGATAAATAATTTCTTCGGAAGAGTGAACAAGTATTTTAGTTCTTTTTAAAGTGATGATTGTGAAATGTGTTCAATGCCCGTTTGTCACTTTATAGAAAATGATGAAAATGTTTTGATGGAAACCCTCCTATGATAACTCTCATGCCTTGGTTGCAACCGGTTGATGGGATACCGCGCTTAGAGGCTCCCAGGTATTTGAGTTGTTTAAAGGAAAGATTTTGTCCCATGGAGTGACTCGGGGTGATGCCTGTTGTGCTTTATATATGTGTGTGTGTGATTGGATGCTCGGTTGGAATCGGTTGGCTCACCCCCTTTACTAAATACTTAAGACATTGGAATCTGGAATATTGAGAGAATATTCTAAGAATGATTTCTGCACTGGTAGGTTATGGTACTGACCAATGGCCCATAGTTGGTGGATATATTGGGTTTATTACTATGGGATTTTCCCTCGACCTGCCTGAGAAAGGATGGTTGAGTGTATTGGGAATTTTGATTTCATCATGTGTGACATGTCAGTGAGGATGATTTCTAATGTATTGGTGTCTTCTGGTTTATTCTTGATCTCATAGGTTTACCCATGTCTGTTGGATTTCAGTTACTTGCTATGATGAATATGGTACATGTATATATTTTCTTTTCATTTCCCTTACTGTGTAACTACTGTAGATTTTTCATGTGTAGTGTTTTTACTAGTAAGTAATGTGTGGTTTTAAAGTGGTTTTTGAAAACTATTTTCAAAGAAAGGTGTTTTATACTTTTTGAGCAAATTGAAAATGTAAACATCACTTCCCCTTTAAAAAATGATAATGTCTCACTAGAAGAATGACTTGGGTTTTTGGGAAATGAATAGGGGAAATGACTCATACTTTGTTTTTGAGTAACATGTAGAAAACCTTACCTTTATAAATTTTACTTCAAACTTGAAATGGTGTTTCTTTTATATTAAAGGTAGTGCATTGGGAATAGATATTGGGATAGCCTACTGAGTTTTAATACTCGCGCCTATAATGTTTTCCTGTTTTTATTTTTGTTGCAGGCTTGACTTGAGCTTGCTCCCTGTGGGTGAGAGTTGGTTGTGGACTGGTGAGTGACTCTCAGAGTCGCGAGGAGTTTTGGTCATGGTCAGGTTAGTTTTCTGTTGTTGGTTGCTCCCCCTTTTTCATGTCGTTTAATTGCCTTGCGTTATTCTACTTTTTCCGATGCTTTGATTGTCTTTCATTAATGGCCCAAATTGTTCCCTCTTGTTTAGTTTTAATGCCCGACACTAGTTGACAACCCGTGGGGATCAGGAATGCCCTTTGGGCCATGTTGCAGACCGGCTCAGGTGACTGGTTCTTGGTCGACCCAGGTTGGTTCATGACAAAATGGTATCAGAGGAGACCCTTGTTATTTGGGGTGTCCAGTAGATGGAGATTAGGACTGTCGGGACTCGAGAGGTAGGTACAGGAAGGACATCATGAACCCTCGCCCATTCCGAACCTCGAGTCTCCAGGGGTAGTCCGGGAATTGATTTCTTGTCTCGTTCTGGTTTGTTTTGGATTGAGGGATGAAAACGGAGGTAAAATGATGTTACATCATGATCTCACATGGAGTAGTGACCCATGTGGAGTCTGGGTACACGATTTTAATTCCTCCTAGTTATTGATGCTTACTTGGGGAATGGCCCACTACCATGTTGCCAGGTTAAGTTTGACCGCTAGTCCCTCACTCCGGTGGTTTGATGCAAGTTGAGTGTCATTTTCATTCTGGTTGGTGTAAGTGCGTTTTTGGAAATGGAAAAGAGTTTTTGAAAATGGGACTGATTTCTTTTAAATGACTTTAAATTTATGAAATGGGTTTTAAAACTGAAAGCCTTTGGTTTGGAAATCTGGTGTTTTCTTGGAAATTGGTTGAGAATGGTTTGGGGTGAAACCTCAGGTACTCTTTATGAACGTTTTCACATGTGAGAGGATGCGTGGAAAGTGCACGTTGGTGCGTATGAATGAAAGTGGATGAAGAAATATGAAACGGTTCATGGGATTAGCTGGGTGTGTTTGAAATTAAAGGCTTGACCTTGTTTTCTAAATTGGCTTTTAAAGTGGAAAATGGTTTTGGAAAGTGATTTTGGTTTGAAAAGTGGATTTTGTATCTGGAAAATGGCATTCAAAGAAGCCAGTTTTGAAATATAAAATAAAAAATGTATTTTTGTGTTGTGTTGGTATTTGTTTGGTTTTTGAGTTGGATTCTTTTGTATGAAAACGCTTTCAATGATATTTCTTTGGCTTGATATTGGTATTGGCTCTGTTTTATATGTTGTTCATAACCTGCCACCCAAAAAGGTCCCCAGAGTTTTGATGAGTCATACCCAGTTTTTTGTCTTTCTCGGACGTTGTCTGTACTTAATGGTGACAGGGGTTCATTAAAGGTAGTTATGTGGTTTGAAGAGGTTGAGTGTGCTTTTAGGATGTTGGGAACTCCCGAAGCGATCAGAGTGCATGTTGTTTTGGGTCTGTTTGAAGGTCCATCACTGGACGTATGGGATTTTCTTGTCCCACTGTCAATGCAAGTTGGGATGACATGGAATGTCTTTAAATCTATCTTTGTTCTATGGTTTATACCTGAAGAAGTGAAGACTAAGAAAAGGGAAGAGCTTGTGCTTATTCAACAAGGTCAATGGATGGTAAAGGCATATGTTGACCATTTCAAGGAATGTGTGTCCTTTTCTCTGGAGGTATCATCACAGGATTTGATGAAGACTTATCTCTTTATTAGGGGTCTTCATCTAGAGATCATGGAGTGGGTACTCCCTTCTAGGGACCCTCGTTTCGAGAAGTTGGTGGATGAGACGTTCTTAGCTTAGTTGGTTTCCGTAGCGCAGATGCTTGGCAATCTAGCATATCCAGTTCCTCATGAAGCTTCCCCATCTTGTGAGCAGGATGTGCCAGAGGAACTTGTTCTTAAAGAGTCCTCTGTAATGGTTCTAGATTCCAGTTCATGGGACCGTTCAGTGGTGTGCCACTAGTGTTTCCGGTTTGGGCACATGAAGTTTTTATGTCACATCCCTCTGAAGATGTGCCATCGTTGCAGCTGTCTGGGTCACTTAGAGAAGTTTTGAAGGAAGCGTTTTCTGAAGAAGATGTTGTGACCAGAGGAATTCTAGTGCCTGACTATGAGGCAGGATATACTTCGACCATCAGAGCCCTAGCCACAGGTCTTGGGGTGAAGCTCACGCATAGTCAGGAGTTGTAGGGTGCGTGAATCCCCGATTCGGGTTTTGTGTTCCATGTTGGCATTGGAACATTTAATGTCCTTCCGTTCTTGTTCTTATGCTGTTAAAGTTTTGATGTTGTTGAAAATTCATTATTTTTCCATGGAATTATGACAAACATTTTCTATTGTAATCTCAACAGTTTTGTTTGTCGGGTTAGGGTTTTCTGCGTTGTGTGTTTTTCTTAAGAGTGTGATTGACCCTTGTATGGGTCAATCTTGGTTTAGTGGTGTTTGTTTGGGGATGTAAGTGTCTATGAAAGATCTGATGTTTGTGGTTGTGCTCGGGTTCACTGCTTGGGGTAAGTTCCGCTCGAAGGTTTTCCCCTAGTGTTGGGAGTGTTTGGTCTGGGTCAAGACTTCCAGGTTTTAGTGGAGGTGTTGTTTTCTCGTGCTATAGAACTCAGTTTAGATCGATTGGGAGTTCCCGCATCATCCCTCACCTTCTTGAGTTGCTATGGTTTGGTGTTAAATTTCTGCATTAGTTGAGCTCTTGTGGTGGGGATAACCCTCTCGAGTTCTCCTCTTCTCTCATATTGTGGTTTCCCTTGGTTTCAGTCGGGTATGGATCCTTGTTTTGTCAATTGATCAGCTGGGTGACTTTCTGGGGGCAGAAAGTGTCTGTAGTGGGGATAATTGTTACACCCAGACTTTTTAATTTATTTATATGTTTTTGTTTCTTGGCCTCGGGTTCTCTCGCGAGGGTCCGATCTGGGTTCCAGATTAAATTTGTTGACGTTTAATGTTTTTACTGGGTTTCGGACTCGTGTGCAGTCACCGCGCAGTTGGCGGTAGCCGCACAACTGGCCCTAGTTCCATGAAATTGCTCAACATTATTATTATTATAATTATTATTATTATTATTATTATTATTATTATTATTCTTTGCAATATTATTATTGTTCTTCTTATTGTTTTTATCATCATTATTATTATTATTATTATTATTATTAAATTTCATTAATATTATCCTTATTATTGTTAATTATATTATAATTATTCGGGTATCTTGTTGTCATTATTATTAATACTGATATTCTTAATATTATTATTATTGATATAATAAATTGAAAAAAACAAACAAAAACCTTAATTGCTAACCTATCCCGTCGCCCCCCTGTTTACCCCCTGCACAGCGGTGCCTCCCAGCGTGAGCCGCCCCCTCCCCGCGATCTGCCCCCTGTCTGTGCCACCTCCCTCATCTGGCACTTCCTCCTCCCGATGACGCCCTGTCCGGCCTTCCTCTCTACCCGAGTGCACCTGACCTATGCCCTCCTGCTTCGCTGCCCAGTGCCCCAGCCCCGGATCTCGCAGCACCAGATCCCTTCTCGGCCTCCTCCTATAGCCGCAACTCCCCTTATTTAAGCAGACCAGCCGACACCCCCCCCCCTCACTTACCCTCCATCCAGCCGACACACCCCCCTTTTCCGGTCAAGACCTTGTCGGTGCACCTGCTGTCCGGCTCGATTCCTCCCTCTGACAACGTTCATCCCCCTTTTGTGGTAAGGGATTGTTATTTTGGTGTTATCTTTGATTGAGGGTTTTTTATTTAATGATTAAATCACAATATTGTGTGTAGAACTTTTTATGTAGGGTGTTTTGGCTTCTCGTTGGTGTGGTTGTGGTGCGAACGAGGTTCCACACTGGTTTCGGGAGGCCCTTCCACATTTTAGATAGGTGATTTGGCCTATAAGTCTTGTTTGTTGAATTAATTCGCCCATTTAATTAATTTAGTATGTTCATTGGCCGGTTTGCTTGGTGTAAATATAGTTTTACATGAAGTTAATATGTTTTTATGTGTCTATGTAACGTCCCGGGCCCGAGTGCCACTCAACGGGTGCCCCGAACCCGATTGGTCACATGACCTCAAGCACATTTCCCCAAATGCCAGAGGCTGCCGACTAGCAGTGAGGGCCTAGGTCTGATAGTGGGGAAACTATTCCATCATTTGTCAAAGTGTAGTGCAACGGAATAAAACATACAACAATAGCGGAAGCAATAAACCATACACATTTAAAATGAACAACTGCAGTAAAAAGATAACCAACAGTCATATAGATAATGATGAAACATGTCTCAAGTTCTAAGAAAATAATCAGAACATGTTACACATCAATACAGTACAATACAATACAGCTCCAGGAAAAAGGTATAGTAAATCAAAACAAAGCAGAGTTGACAAAAAATAGAAAAATCGCAAGCCTAAGCTCGGTCCCATGCTCTCCCACTCCTCTGCTACAATCATGTACCTGTATAGGGACTCTTTCCCTTATCCACACCTGCAGAAATGAAATCTGTTTGGGCCGAAGACATGACCCAAATAGGGTGTAAGAAATAAATCCCAGTAGGCACCCACCAAAGACCCATGCCCAACTGACAATGTAAATATGCAACAGCAGTGTGCAATAGTAAAATTCAATAAACTAACCAGTACTCAAAAGGAACTAACTTTACCAGTTATATTTCCATTTTAATATTCATTTAATCCATTTAATATAAGACATCACCTCGGTGAATGTTCTAAGTAGATAATCAATGTCCTTAGACATGTCAATTATTACCCTTAGGTAACCAGAAACAAAACCCTCAGGTAACTATCCTCAAACATAACAGATATTTCCCTCGGTCGTACGAAGTGTTTCCCTCAGGCACAGAAGTCACTGCCCTTAGGCATAAGACGTGTTGCCCTCAGGATAAGTAGTACCTTGCCCTCAGGCTAAACAAACAATGCCCTCAGGCTAAAAGAACACTACCCTTAGGCGCAATTAATCGGGCTGAGCCCAAAGCATAAACACGCAAATTATATACAATTACTCTCAAGGAAAAAGTAATGCACAATATAAACATGGAAAAACCTCGGGTATCCTGGTCAAATGGCTAAACAGAGGAACGCACCCTCGGGGTGGTCCTGGATCCAAGCAGCAATCCCAAACAACAGTTTATTATAACATTTAATTACCTATACAATTCTAGCTATTCAAAAAATCCAAGGCCTCAGCCACATGACACCCCAAAATGGGTTCGTAGTAAAAAGGTACAAACAAACGCATAACAGTTGGAATTTAAACACCAAGCCACCTACCTCGATCGCCCCTGATCGATATACGCGGATGATGCTCCTCAAAACGCCCATGAACGACATATATCTGAGGTAAAATAAAACCCGTTCAAATGTAAATAACTTTCCCTTAGGAAATAATTGGTAAGAATGGATTAAGGAGAAGGAAGGGATTACCCGTACGGTTCCAATGAGGTCGACGGAGGCGGAATCAGATTCTTGGTGCTCGCTCGGGTGATCTCCAAAGTTCTGGTCATCCTCCCGAGATCTCCTCCAGTTCTAAGCTTTCCACGTGAACATGGGAGGATACTGCCCATTTTAAGCGAAAAAAACAGACGACACGGCATGTACTATTGGGCACATGGCATGTACTTTTCTCATTTAACTATTCCTCTGGTGGCTTCTCACCAGCGTGGCACTGTTCATCTATTGACATGAGTACACAGCGTGTATGCCTAAGTATATGGCATGTACTGTCACTCAGTTGGCCACCTTCTTACTATTTTCCCGCCGACTGACTACACGGCATGTAAATACCCACTACACGGCATGTAGTCAGTTTTTACCCCCATCATCACTGATCGGCCTACATGCCCTGTGTACTCCATCCACATGGACAAAGTACATGGAGTGTTGAAAAGTACACGGCGTGTAGTCAAAAAAATTATGATTTTCTACCATTTTCCTTATTTTCTCAAAAACACTCAAGGAAAAAAGAAACGAAGAAACCCATACCTCAAGAATAAGAATCGGGTTCTTAAAATATTCCCCCCTTAAATCAATTCATCCCCGAATAGCCCTTCCAAGGGTGGTGAAGATAAAGATGAGAAAAACTCAGGCCACTGAGCACGTACGTCAGTCTCCCACTCCCAGGTTTCTTCCTGCACTCAGCCATGCTTCCATATCACCTGTACGAGAGGAACTGACCGGACTCGAAGAACCTTCATGCTCCTATCAACGATATGAATCAGATTCTCCTAAAAGGATGCATCTCTCTGAATCTCAACCTCCTCAGGATAAAAGACGTGAGACGGGTCTGAATGATAATGGCGCAACTTAGATACATGGAAGATGTTGTGCATGGCCCGGTACCTCTGTGGTAACTACAACCGATAGGCAACCGACCCGACTCTCTCAAGAATCTAAAATGGCCCCACATACCTCGGTGAAATTTTAACCTATCTCCTAATCCACCTGTGTCCCAACCTTAGCGAAACACGTAAAAGAACCTGATCCCCGATCACAAACTCCAAGGTTCATCTGCGGTGATCAGTATAAGATTTCTGACGAGACTGCGCGGTAGCCATATGCTTCTGAATCAACTGGACCTGCTCAGAAGTCTCCTGCACAAGAAATGGTCCCAGAAAAGCTGCCTCACCTGCCTCTAACCAGTACAAGGGTGATCAGCATGGCCTACCATATAAAGCCACGTAAGGTGTCATCTCAATAGTTGTCTGAAAACTGTTATTATAGGCAAACTCTACTAGGGGTATATGTTTCTCCCAAGAGCCCCCAAAGTCTAAGATGCATGCATGCAACATGTCCACAAGCACCTGTATTATTCGCTCTGACTGGCCATCGGTCTGAGGGTGGTAAGTTGTGCTCAGAAGCACCTGTGTACCCTGTTCCCTCTGAAAAATCTGCCAGAAATGAGACATAAAGTGGGTGTACCTATCAGAAATGATAGAACGAGGAACCCCATGAAGACGTACGACCTCTCAGATATACAACTTCCCAAGCTCATCAACACTTAAGGTCTCCTTGATCGGAAAAAAGTGAGCTACCTTCGTAAGTCTATCCACAATGACCCACATGGCATCATTGCCTCGAGGTGACCTCGTTAACCCAGTCATGAAGTCCATCGCGACATCATCACATTTACACTCCAGAATGGGCAACTTCTGTAATAGTCCGGCTGGCCTCTGATACTCCACCTTCACCTACTGACAGGTGGAACACTTATTAACAAAACCAGATATCTCTCTCTTCATAACCAGCTACCAGTAATGACGTCTCACATCACGGGACATTTTGGTAACTCCAGGATGCACTGCCCAAGCTGAAGCGTGAAACTCCCGCATCAACTCCATGTGTATGTCCCCTGGAACCCATACTCGTCTATGGAAACGCATTACCTCATCATCGCCTATCATCCATCCAGGAGGAGGGTCCTCACTTGCCACCGACTCCCGTAGAACTAGGCCTTATGAATCAGCTAGTTGTCTCATCCTCACTCTATCCAGGATGGTAAAAGTCACAGCTAAAGAAGAAAGATAGGTCTGCCCCTGACTATCGTGCACCTCCAAATGCATCTCAGAGAACAAAGCCATAAGCTTCCACTCACTACTGGCCTCATAAACTGCCTGTATCTGAGTCTTCCTGCTCAGTGCATCAGCAACTGCATTACCCTTACCAGGTGTATAGGCAAGTTCAAAATCAAAGGACTGAAGGTATTCGACCCACCTTCTCTGTCTCAGGTTAAAGTCACGCTAAGTAAAGATTTACTTGAGACTTTTTTGGTCGGTGAAAACCACAAAATGATCTCCCAATAGATAATATCTCCAAAAGAATAATGCATGAACAAATATAGCTAACTTGAGGTCATGCGTCGGGTAATTACTCTCATGTTTCCTCACCTTACTAGACCCGTACGCAACAACTCGGTCGCCCTACATCAACACAACTCCTAGCCCAATACCTGATGCATCACAGTAAACTGTATAGATCTTCCCCTCCTCTCAGAGTATCAGGATTAGAGCTGATGTCAACTTTCCCTTCAACTCCTGAAAGGCTGTCTCACAAGATTCTGACCAAACGAACATCACACCCTTCTTAATCAAACCTGTCAATGACGCTGCTAAGCGGGAGAAGTCCTGGATGAAGTGCCTATAGTAACTAGCCATCCCCAAGAAACTCTGTATCTCAAACACGTTCTTAGGCTGCTCCCAGGAATGATCTCAATATGGGTGGCATGGTCGTGTCGATTGTGAGAGTACACTAAAATATCATTCACTAAGACTACCACAAAAGAATCCAGATAAGGTTGGAACACACGATTCATAAGAGCCATGAAAACTGTTGGCACATTCGTGAGTCCAAACAGCATAACCAAGTACTCGTATAGACCATATCTTCTCCTGAAGGCTGTGAGAGGTATATCAGATGGTATAACGTGTAACTGATGATATCCGAATCTTAAATCAATCTTCAAGAACACTCGTGCTCCTCAAACTTGATCAAAAAGATCATCAATCCTCAACAAGGGATATTAGTTCTTAACTGTTAGCTGGTTCATCTTTTGATAATCTACACAGAGTCTGAGGGTACCATCCACCTTTTTCACAAAAAGGACTGGAGAACCCCAAGGAGAAGTACTGGGTCGGATAAAACCCTTTGACTATAACTCCTCTAACTGTCTCTTAAGATCCTGTAACTCAGGTGTAGCCATTATATAAGGAGGAATGGATACCAGTTCCGATCCTAGCACAATATCAATAGAGAAATCCACCTAATGATCTGGAGGTAGACCTGAAAAGTGATCTGAGAAGACATCCCTGAACAATCAACCACTGGAGGGAAGTCCTTCTGAAAAGTCCCATGATCATCCAGATATAAACTCGCAATCTAGGCTATGAATCCACCTCGCCCACGATGCTCTGGTCCAGCTCGACTCGCCTGAACATCCCACTCACCCTTGTATAGAAACTCTCCACCCTCTGGTGATGTGAAATGCACCCTGCGATGATAGCAGTCTACAAAGGCTTGAAAGTGTACCAACCAGTCCATCCCAATAATGAAATCATAGCTCATCATCTCCAAGACATAGAGGTCCCATAGAAAGTGGCACCCACCGACCTCAAGGGGGAACTCCTTACACTGACGCACACCAGCTATTCTAGTCCCCAATGGAGTGTCTAGCATCCTAACGTTAGAAAAAGAAGAAACACAAATCCCAAGGCTCTCCACAATACGCACAGATATAAATCTATGTATATCACCTGTATCGAAAAGTGCAGAAGATAAAATAGAAGCTACTAGAATAGTACCTCTGACAATAGAAGGTCCAGGATCCTGCCCCTGTTGGGTATGTTGCACTGCAAATGCCTACCCAGTATCGCGGCCCTACGACACAGCCTAACTACCCTGAGTTTCCCGCCCTACTGCCTCTGAGATCCTGGTGTCTGGATACCATGGCCACGACCACCATCTTGTCCTACACGCCCTGTCGTATTCCAGTTTTCCGACTGGTAAGAAGCTGCTGGTCCTGCTCCCACATGCGGAGTCTACATAGAACCCCTCTCACTAGCCACCGGTGGAAACTCCCTACAATAACGCTGCAGATGACCCATCTTGCTGAAAGCTCAGCACTCCACTGGGTCTCATGGACACTGAGGTATCTTGTTCCCCTCTCTACCACACTAGTATCACATGACCGGGCCACCTGAAGTAATCACCTAGCTAGTACTTCCACCATGAGAAAAAATCATCTGTCGCTTCCTTTTCTTGGTATAAATAATACCAAAAACTGGTGTCAAATTTCCCTGGCCCACACCACTAGCTTCTCGCAGGTTCCTCTCAGTAATTAGTGTATGGTTCACAATAGAATGTATAATAGGAAACTTTAAATCATTCACCAGTGCTTAGATGTCATATCGAAGACCATCCCCAAATCTTCAAGCCCTCAACATCTCATCATCCACCAGAATGGGTGCAAAACGCTGAAGCTCGGTGAAATGAGCAGAATAATCCATCACCGACATAATGCCCTGTTGCAGATTCATGAACTCTTGAGATCTATCTTCCCTCAGCGTCTCTGGGAAGAAGAAATCATAGAAATCTATCTGAAAATATTCCCATGCCATGTCTCTGTGATGATCTGGCTGGGTGGTAACATCCCACCACCTCTTGGCGGAATCACATAGTATATAAGTTGCGAGCTTGACCCTCCGCCCTAGAGGCGTCTCAAGATGCCTGAAAATAGTCTGCATAGAACCCAACCATGACTCCGCAGTCTATGGTTCTCCATCCCCTAAAAATGTAGGTGGATGCTGTACTAGAAGATACGTGTCAGTTTGGACATAGATGTGGTAGCCTGCGGTGCTCCCTGGAAGGTCTGCATAAACTGCATGAAGCCTTCACGGAACTGCACCTCCGCACCTGCATCCGGTATAACGGTCGGCGCCACATCTGGCACTGCTGGAGGATCAACTGGTAGCCCATGTCCTACCATCTCTAGAGTATAATCGTCACCTCTCTCTTAGAGAACAACCGGTGGTCGTCTCGACGGCATGACTCTACAAGGTCAAAAACACACCTTAGATCAATATTATCACAAACTGAAACAAGGGGACAGGAGAAATAAAGAATTCAAGATTTAAAAAACTTTACTACATGGCATGTATAAAACTACATGGTGTGTTCTTGCAAGCCATTCACATGGGCGTGTACTCCAGCTAAAGCTGGTCGTGTAACACCCCAAACACATGGCGTGTCCTCGGACTACACGGCGTGTACTTGAATCCTCCTTCCATGATCGGTTCCTTCTACATGGCTAAGGCACACGACTCCCTTTTGAACAATATTACACGATGTGTATAATATCTACACAGCGTGTATGGTTTAATTTTCCAACTTACCGTGTCGTTAGTGACACTGCCTGTATACCTAGGCCACACTACACGATGTGTTTTCAAAAAGACACGGCGTGTATAAGAAGCCCCAGACCGACCTGTGTTGCTCACTACATGGCCGGCTACTCGGCTACCACTATATGGCGTGTTCCAGGAGGAAACAGTGTGTACTCAGAAGGATAACACTGACCCGTGTTGTTATTTACACGACCGGGTACCAGGGTCAGACTACACGGCGTGTTCAAAGTGAACACGACGTGTATGTCTTAAGGTTTCCGTTGTCTGTGTTGTTCATTACATGGGCGTAAATCGGGTCACTACTACACGGCGTGAACAAGTGGTACACGGCGTGTTTGTCCCAAAACCATTCCCTACCCCGTGTACCCGCCCACACAGTCCATGACACGGGAAGGGACTACACGTCGTGTATTGAGGGTACACAGCATGTACTAAAAAAGGTTTCATTTCTTCCCAAACAAAATAACACACGGCGTGTGTCCATAGAACTACAAGGCATTTATACTGGGTTCTTCAGACAGTAAGCCTCTAAAACTCCTCTCGAACCCATAAAAATCATTGAAACAACACCTAAGTGCCAAATTTCGATCTGTGAGGGTCCATACTCCTTGCAAATCAAAGCTTGGCATCTTATCTGTGTTATAAATACAGTAAATAGTCAATGATCCACCAAAATCTGGTCAATGAGGGCCCATACTCCACAATAACCAAAGTTTGGCATCCATTCTATCAACATACTCGTACGAAAATACCCTATCGCATAGAAGGTATTTGTCAAAGAAGCTATCACAATAGCATGCTTTTCTAGCACACAACTATCACAACAACATTCAAATTTCTAATGCACCTACATGGCATGGAAGAATGCATGACATGTGATTTCTATCATTTTCCTAAATGATTCATGAGATGGAATACCCTCATCTCATCGGGTCGCAACTAAATAGAACCCATAGATAAAATATAAACAACACAATCACAAGTGCGTCACCCAACGGTGAAAATCAATAAACTGTAAAATTTTCAAAATCAGAAGAAGTGCAATAACCGAGGTAGATTGGCTTCTCCCTGTACATGGGTTAGCTACTCCCAGGCACAAATTATTACCAACTACCATTTCCATCCTATTTCAACTAAGGCTCCAAATAGTAAGTCAAGGAAAAGAAACACCCTCTGATACCACTTTGTAACGTCACGGGCCTAGGTGCCACTCAACGGGTGCCCCGAACCTGTTTGGTCACATGACCTCAAGTGCATTTCCCCAAATGCCAGAGGCTACCAACTAGCAGCGAGTGCCCAGGTCTGATAGTGGGGAAACTATTCCCTCATTTGTCAAAGTGCAGCGCAGCGGAATTAAACATATAACAACAGCAGAAGAAATAAACCATATACATTTAAAATGAACAGCTGTAGTAAAAATATAACCAAAAGTCATATAGATAATGATGAAACATTTCTCAAGTTATAAGAAAAAATCCAGAACTTGTTACACAGTAATATAGTACAATACAATACAGCTCCAGGAACAAGGTACAGTAAAGCAAAACAAAGAAGAGTAGACAGAACACAACAGCATCACAAGCCTAAGCTCGATCCCATGCTCTCCCACTCCTCTGTTAAAATCATGTACCTGTATAGGGATCCTTACCCTTATCCACACCTGTAGAAATGAATTTTTTTTAGGCCGAAGACATGACCCAAACAGGGTGTGAGAAATAAATCCCAGTAGGCACCCACCAAAGGCCTGTGCCCAACTGACAGTGTAAATATGCAACAATAGTGTGCAGTAGTAAAATGAAATAAACTAAGCAGTACTCAAAAGGAACTAACTTTACCAGTTATATTTCCATTTTAATATTCATTTAATCTATTTAATATAATACATCACCTCAGTGAATGTTCTAAGTAGATAGTCAGTGCCCTCAGACATGTCAACTCTTACCCTCAGGTAACCAGAAACAAAACCCTCAGGTAACTGTCCTTAGACATAATAGATATTTCCCTCAGGCGTACGAAGTGTCACCCTCAGGCATAGAAGTAACTTCCCTCAGGCTTAAAAAGCGTTTCCCTCAGGCGGAATAGAACGTTGCCCTCAGGCTAAGCAATACCTTTTCCTCAAGCTAAATAAACAATGCCCTCATGCTAAAAGAACACTGCCCTCAGGCGTAAGTAACTGGGCCAAGCCCAAAGCATGAACACGAAAATTATATACAATTCCTCTCAAGGAAAAATTAATGCACAATATAAACATGGCATACCCTCAGGTATCCTGTCCAAATGGCTAAACAGAGGAACGCACCCCTGGGGTGGTCCTGGATCCAAGCAGTGATCCCAAGCAGCAGTTTATTATCACATTTAATTACCTATACAATTATAGGTATTCAAAACAGCCAAGGCCTCAGCCACACGACACCCCAACATGGGTTTGTATCAAAAAGGTACACACAAACACACAACAGTTGGAATTTAAACACTAATCCACCTACCTCAATCGCCCTTGATCGATATACGTGAACGATGCTCCTCAAAATGCCCACAAACGACTTAGATATGAGGTAAAAGAAAACTTGTTCAAATGTAAATAACTTTCCCTCGGGAAAGAATTGGTAAGAATGGATTAAGAAGAATGAAGGGATTACCCGTACGGTTCCAACGAGGTGAACAGAGGCGGAATCTAATTCCCGGTTCTCACTTGGGTGATCTCCAAAGTTTCGGTCGTCCTCCTGAGCTCTCCTCCAGTTCTAAGACTTCCCTGTGAACAAGGGAGGCTACTTTCCATTTTAAGCGAAAAAAACAGACTACACGGTGTGTAATATTAGGTACACGGCATGTACTTTTCTCATTTAACTGTTCCTCTGGTGGCTTCTTTCCAGCACGACATTGTTCATCTATCGACATGAGTAAACGGCGTGTATGCCTGAGTACACGGCATGTACTGTTGCTCAGCTGGACATCGCCTTACTATTTGCCTGTCGACTGACTACACGGCGTGTAAATATCCACTACATGGCGTGTAGTTGGTTTTTACCCCCATCATTGCCGATCGGCCTACACGCCCTATGTACTCCTTCCACACGGCCAAAGTACACGGTGTGTAGTCACAAAATTTAGGATTTTCTTCCATTTTCCTTATTTTCTCAAAAACACTTCAGGAAAAGAGAAAGGAAGAAACTCGTACCTCAAGAATAAGAACTGGGTTCTTACAGTCTAGTATTGTGGTTTTGTGATACGAGTGTTTTGTTCTTTGGAAACCCATATTGAGCCATTTGTAGTGTTTTATAAACTGTGTCATTGGTTTATTAAAATGTTCAAGGGTTGTAGTTGTGTTTTGGTGTGACGTGTCATGAACCGAATCTGGTCGCCGCAAAAACCGGCACCCGACCCGACCCGTGGCAAGTCCCGAAGGGCATTCCCGATCCCCACGGGCTAGCACAAGTGCCCGGGTATCAAAACTGAAAATTGGGAACGATTTACCCGAGTTTTTATACTTGAAACATCAAATGAATCCAAGAAACCAAATCTGTATTTTTCAAACCAAAGCATCTTTTTAATAAATTCAGAACTGAATTTCACAATTTTAAACAATGTTTGAAGATCATTACAAAGGTAAAAACCCAAGAAAAGACAGCCCAAGAACCTCAACATGGCAAGAGGCATCTTCCTCAAGCCATCTCCACAACACCGCATCATGAATGACCGGTGGAAACCCGAACTGTTGGCACAAAATTTATACCCAAACCTGAGACAACAAAATAACCAAGTCTACTTACACCCAAGGGTGTAAGTAGGGTGTGATCCAAAGCCCAATAGGATACCACCACTAAGAGATTCCATATAATAAGCATTTAAAGACGAAAAGCATGCAAGTTTTCAAAAACATGAAAAGCTAGTTACAATTTCTAAAAGCTACAACATTGAATAAGAACAGTTTTCAAGTGGGCTATTTTAAAGGATTAACACTTTTTAAAATAAACACCAAAGCTACTGAATTTTCAAGCAAAATGTACCGTATGTCGACGGTAAGCACAAAATATCCAGTGAGCACAAGCAATGGGAAATAACCCCTAGGCACTAGCTAGCTGTGGGTCCTAGGTACCTCGTATCTCGGTGAGAGTAACCATCACAAATATCTGTTCTCGTGCACGAGCCACTAGTAGGGAACATACCCATAACCTAGTGGTCCCCAATCATCATCATCTTAGTTTAGTTAGAGTTGTAAGTGTCAATCTTGCTAAGTGAAACTGAGGCCAAACCCCACGGGATCACTAGCATACTAGTACACGTCCACCCACCTAGATACCCGGGTTTTCCCTTTGTGCTCAAACAATTTCAAAAAGTCAATGAATATACATTTCACATGAAAATATCATTTCCATATCATAAATTCACCAAACAGCCCATATGTATACAACACAAGTCACAAAAGTCCACTTTTCATTCAAATGCATTTTGAAATCAAACCCACACCAAAATAGCCCACAACACTTTTTGAATAACTTTCACAATCCAACACATCCTTTAACAATTTTATAAAATACCTAAAAATATACTAAACATCACATAACAGCCCACTCACATGTTTCCTAAAACCCTTTTTATAAACAAAATCCACTTTTCACATCACACTCACACAAACAGCCCATATAACGTTCACACCTCTTTCACATTTTAGTAAATCCATTAAACATTTTTATAAAACATTTCCAAGAGGATACACATAACATAATAGAACTATTAACATTTAAAATGGTCCATTTGAAAGTATAAACAATCCAAAACAGTTTTCCAATATGGTTTCACATCTTACATAAATCATTAAACCATTCAAAACTTTCATAAAACAATTCTAAAGAGTGTACCAAATCTTTTCACAAAAAAACTCATTTCAAACCCATATTTCAAGGACAAAATCACACCAATATAAATTCAAAACAGAATTTTCATCCCCAAAAACATTTATTAAACTACCCCCATGTGTTATAAAAACACCTCAACCAATACCACAAAATATCCACATGAAAAGCACACGTTTTCAAAATCACTTTCAAGAAGTACAATAAGGCTTTACACCTTAAACCCATTAAAAGAAACCTATTTAAAAACTAATGTCACACCAATACCCTACCAAATCAGAATTTTCAGCCCAAACAAGATTTATTAAACCAATTTCATATGTTATAAAACACACCCAAACAATACCCAAAGGGTTGCACATGTAAAACACCCAATTTTTTAAACTAAAATGAAACTGTAAAAACAAATGCTTTACCAAATACAAAATAAACAGTTCCCGCACAACACACAGCATATTATTAAATTCATAATAAGTAATTCAAGCAAACTAACTCATCTAGAAATGATTACATATGGAATCACCTACCTTTTATGCCGAAACCCTCAAAACATGGTGCGAAACATCAACCGCACCACCGCCGCACATCAAGGAATATAAATCCAGACCTAGACCACCAAAATTTGACCCAAAAGATACCAAATAAGACCATATGTTCGAACCCTATGTTCTGGACATTCTATAAACTCTTGAGATAGGGTGGAAACCCTAAGGAGAAGAGAAGAATTGAAAAGAGAAACATTACCCAAAATAATCTTGAAGAAAACGACCTAAACTCCACCAGAATATGAATTTAAAAATATCCAACCATTCTAGGGAAGTTATAACAGGGATTATGAGATAATGTAGGAATTGGAATGTGGGGAAAAGAGTAAGAATTGAGAGAGTTATGATGGAATGAACTTACCTCCTCAAATCTTCCCGATTTTAGAAACCCCAATAATGTCAGCATCAAATAGAGATGAAATAGATCTCCAAAGTAGGGGGAAAGTCAATGGGAGCGCGCCTGGGCTTCCTAGGGTCGAGAGGGAGGTGGAATCACCGAAAAATACATTTTAATGAATAAGATATTAATAAATTAATGAAACAATTTAAAATAGGAAAATAGGCCTTCAGGTTGGCCCAATTCTCAAATAAAAACAAAAATCCCCCATGCTTATGGATTTATAAATGCCCCAAATTTAAATGTGGGGTTACTATATCAGGGGAGAAAAATTAGGAGTTGTAATGAGTCAAAAATATCAAAAATTGAAAAAGTTATAAATGAAACAAAATTTATTTTTAAATCTGGAATTGGGCTCGCAGTTTGGCCCAATTCATGAAAACTCACATATTCTCATAAAACCTTTGGAAACCACCAAAACAAATCATGAGTGGAAAATAAATTTAAAATAACCCTAAAATAGGTTACGTATGTGACAAATCTCCCCACATTGAAAACTTTTCGCCCCGGAAAGTCACAACAAGGTCAAAGCAACAACCAAACCCAACTGAGAAACCAATAGGTACACCCTTGCCAGGTTTCACCCCCAAAGGTCAAAACACCTCCAGTGATCAATGATGGAAGGAATACTCTCACAAACCAAAATTACACCACTTTCCTGAAACAATCAAGTACATTCAGGCTTTATCCCAAATGAAAACTCCTCAAACACAATCTGAACAATACTCAATCAATTTACCCAAAAAAAAACAACAACATTGAACAAGGTTACACTTCCCTACTATAACTAAACCCTTGGAAACTCTCCAATATCAATGTTTACCCAATGAATATGTAGGTAGTTCGATATCTTCGAATGATAATACCTACTTCCCAGACAAGTCCAAGGAAAAAAACATGAGTTACTTGTATGAAGAGACACAAATGGGCTCCCCACCATAAGAGACAACTTAAATTGTTTTCCCGAGACAGAATCAAGACACTAATAGTGGGAGGCCCAAACATACTCTCTAGTACAAGGGATATACTTCCATTAAATGTTTATGAAGGAACATTCATGAGAATCATAGTGGGTCTCCCCATCATAAGAACTGACCATCTTAACCGACCAGCATGGGCCGACACAGAAAGACCCAAAAATAAATTAAAGGTTTAGGAAGGGTGCAGGATTAGTCCGCATGGTTTGGGAAACTGTGCACTAACTATGAATATAATTCTTTCTACATGGATTCCTAGCACACAGACACTACTAAACGTGCAAAAACTATGTGCTCAACCATGAAGAAACCAGAGGTTTGAACTATTCTCATCTTTCATACTAAGGATAGGACTTTGTACAAGGGTTTAAATGGCCCTGGGATTTCCCCTGACTATGAGCCAGCTTCTCTCTGAGACCTATGGCAGGAGATCAAATGATTGAAGTATCTTCGGCCTCGTAGTTAATATTTGGAAACCCACTGAATGAGAATTCTTCTTTTCGGTGCCACCAAAAACTACACCGCAGTCCCAAATAATTTTTCTAGACATAACACATTCCAAACTCACTTTACCTTATCCCGATATTTCACTGAAACAAGGGCTAAGAAGATACACACACATCACAAATTGTTTCTTTAGGTGAGAAACAATAGAAGTAAATAACACCTACACTCACATTCCTCTAAAATAGATTATTTTGAAGTTTTTCCAAGGGAGACCTTTTCCCAACATAACAGGGACTCTCAGAGGATTTCACTACTTTCACCTATACAGTCAATCGAGTACATGACATCATAAGGCATCACCAAACATGACCATTTAAACTTATATAAACAATTCATAGAGAGGGACCTTATACAACATCCCCAAACAGCACACAATTATTGAAAGTGGCCACAATATCCTATCATGACCATATTTGCCACACCAGTGGTTTAACATGAACTCATGATTCAAAGAAACTTTGAAGAACCCAAAGGCCCTCTTAGACACCATCGAGACAATCATCCACACTAACAACCCTAGACCATATCCACCTTCGACGAATCAAGAAACTTAATAAACTAAGGTCTCTTTCAACCTTCCAAGAGCACTCTCCCGTTATAAGAGGATATAAAAATCAATGAAAGGAATGGGTGTAGACTCAATCTAGAAATCTCAAGAAAAAGATTCCTTATATTGATCAACTGGAGGGTCTTCAAACGGTGAAACAATCCGGGTTGCACTTTAATTGTGCACTAACCTTTAATGGGGGTGTACCTTATCCAATGATTGAACCCAAGGACCCAACCAAGATAGTCCATTGGTCAAGATATACCACAAACCAGATCCAAACACATGTAGGGAACCATCGTAAAGGCGTCCCAAAACATTTTTCAAAAGAGACCACTAACCGTCCCTACAACACAACTTACTGACCAAACCCAAACCCAAAACACATTTCAAACAGGAGGGGTTCTTGGACTCAAAACATCCCACAACATCAACATTTTCCGAAAACACATGATATACACCATCCCAAAAAAAATCATCAAGAAATCATGTTTTTTTAAAAAAAACATTTCTTTGAAAACAAATGGTTCAGCGGTTAGTGCATCCACCAATGGTACCCCATGGGCCTTACACATGCATGTTTCTATTCCACACCAGGCACCCTCCTCATATCCATCCCGACACTCATCCAGTCATGTCATCAACCATCCATCTTCCCATATAACCCCATGCATGTGGTTGCTCATGAAAATACCAAAGGTTAAAACAAAAATTCTTTCCACTTTTCAAAACCAAAATGGTCAACCAACACATCCTTTTTCTCAAAACCTCTAACCACGAGATCAAATTCCAACTCAAATTTTACAAAACTTTTCATAAATGCACAACCATTTAGAAAATAACTCACTTTCAATATATTCACATCAATTTCAAAACATCTCATCCCATTAAAACACTCTTTGATTTTTTAGAAAACTCTATTGTAAACACTTTTCAAAACCAACTTCAATATAGTTCTTGCTTTCAAAAGAGGTGTAAAAACACCATTTTCCATTTCAAAACAATTCTAAAAATTCAGTTCCACCATTTCATAAATCAATCCATTCCTTATTTATTTGAAAATAATTTCAGAAAAACTTTATACTTCTTAAAACCAAGTCCTTTTAAAACCAAAGTTCCATGATTGCAAAACTATAGTACAAAACAATCTGAGAGGAAACTAGTTTCAGTGGGTGAATTGGAAATATGGTTGGCGGCCATATTCCAATCACTTCACTGTCACAGAGAGTGTTCTAGAGAATATCCCTGACTCCACATGGCTTGCCAGGCCCTGTGAGCTCACTGAGACCATTAACCCAACTCTCTTTTCATTTCCCCTAATCATCATTAAACCAAGAAAAACAAATAACATAGATAAATCCTGACTTCCCCTAGTGAATTGAATCCCGTCATGAGGTGTGGTGATCAGGAACACTACCCATAACCGAACTACAAATTCCCAACAATTATAACTCTAATCTATCCCGACCGTTCCCTAAATAACATGACCCAAAGAGTTAACCAGAACCTCCTTTGATACCATTTTGTCATGAACCGAATCTGGTCGCCGCAAAAACCGGCACCCGACCCGACCCGTGGCAAGTCCCGAAGGGCGTTCCCGATCCCCATGGGCTGGCACAAGTGCCCGGGTATCAAAACTGAAAATTGGGAACGATTTACCCGAGTTTTTATACTTGAAACGTCAAATGAATCCAAGAAACCAAATCTCTATTTTTCAAACCAAAGCATCTTTTTAATAAATTCAGAACTGAATTGCACAATTTTAAACAATGTTTGAAGATCATTACAAAGGTAAAAACCCAAGAAAAGACAGCCCAAGAACCTCAACATGGCAAGAGGCATCTTCCTCAAGCCATCTCCACAACACCGCATCATGAATGACCGGTGGAAACCTGAACTGTTGGCACAAAATTTATACCCAAACCTGCGACAACAAAATAACCAAGTCTACTTACACCCAAGGGTGTAAGTAGGGTGTGATCCAAATCCCAATAGGATACCACCACTAAGAGATTCCATATAATAAGCATTTAAAGATGAAAAGCATGCAAGTTTTCAAAAACATGAAAAGCTAGTTACAATTTCTAAAAGCTACAACATTGAATAAGAACAGTTTTCAAGTGGGCTATTTTAAAGGATTAACACTTTTTAAAATAAACACCAAAGCTACTGAATTTTCCAGAAAAATGTACCGTATGCCGACGGTAAGCACAAAATATCCAGTGAGCACAAGCAATGGGAAATAACCCCTAGGCACTAGCTAGCTGTGGGTCCTAGGTACCTCGTATCTCGGTGAGAGTAACCATCACAAATATATGTTCTCGTGCAAGAGACACTAGTAGGGAACATACCCATAACCTAGTGGTCCCCAATCATCATCATCTTAGTTTAGTTAGAGTTGTAAGTGTCAATCTTGCTAAGTGAAACTGAGGCCAAACCCCATGGGATCACTAGCATACTAGTACACGTCCACCCACCTAGATACCCGGGTTTTCCCTTTGTGCTCAAACAATTTCAACAAGTCAATGAATATACATTTCACATGAAAATATCATTTCCATATCATAAATTCACCAAACAGCCCATATGTATACAACACAAGTCACAAAAGTCCACTTTTCATTCAAATGCATTTTGAAATCAAACCCACACCAAAATAGCCCACAACACTTTTTGAATAACTTTCACAATCCAACACATCCTTTAACAATTTTATAAAATACCTACAAATATACTAAACATCACATAACAGCTCACTCACATGTTTCCTAAAACCCTTTTTATAAACAAAATCCACTTTTCACATCACACTCACACAAACAGCCCATATAACGTTCACACCTCTTTCACATTTTAGTAAATCCATTAAACATTTTTATAAAACATTTCCAAGAGGATACACATAACATAACAGAACTATTGACATTTAAAATGGTCCATTTGAAAGTATAAACAATCCAGAACAGTTTTCCAATATGGTTTCACATCTTACATAAATCATTAAACCATTCAAAACTTTCATAAAACAATTCTAAAGAGTGTACCAAATCTTTTCACAAAAAAACTCATTTCAAACCCATATTTCAAGGAAAAATCACACCAATACAAATTCAAAGCAGAATTTTCATCCCCAAAAACATTTATTAAATTACCCCCATGTGTTATAAAAACACCTCAAACAATACCACAAAATATCCACATGAAAAGCACACGTTTTCAAAATCACTTCCAAGAAGTGCAATAAGGCTTTACACCTTAAACCCATTAAAAGAAACCTCTTTAAAAACTAATGTCACACCAATACCCTACCAAATCAGAATTTTCAGCCCAAACAAGATTTATTAAACCAATTTCATATGTTATAAAACACACCCAAACAATACCCAAAGGGTTGCACATGTAAAACACCCAATTTTTTAAACTAAAATGAAACTGTAAAAACAAATGCTTTACCAAATACAAAATAAACAGTTCCCGCACAACACACAGCATATTAGTAAATGCATAATAAGTAATTCAAGCAAACTAACTCATCTAGAAATGGTTACACATGGAATCACCTACCTTTTATGCCGAAACCCTCAAAACATGGTGCGAAACATCAACCGCACCACCGCCGCACATCAAGGAATATAAATCCAGACCTAGACCACCAAAAATTGACCCAAAAGATACCAGATAAGACCATATGTTCGAACCCTATGTTCTGGACATTCTATAAACTCTTGAGATAGGGTGGAAACCCTAAGGAGAAGAGAAGAATTGAAAAGAGAAACATTACCCAAAATAATCTTGAAGAAAACGACCTAAACTCCACCAGAATATGAATTTAAAAATATCCAACCATTCTAGGGAAGTTCTAACAGGGATTATGAGATAATGTAGGAATTGGAATGTGGGGAAAAGAGTAATAATTGAGAGAGTTATGATGGAATGAACTTACCCTCTCAAATCTTTCCGATTTTAGAAACCACAAGAATGTCAGCATCAAATCGCGATGAAATAGATCTCCAAAGTAGTGGGAAAGGCAATGGGAGCGCGACTGGGCTTCCTAGGGTCTAGAGGGAGGTGGAATCACCGAAAAATAAATTTTAATTAATAATATATTAATAAATTAATGAAACAATTTAAAACAGGAAAATGGGCCTTCAGGTTGTCCCAATTCTCAAATAAAAACAAAAATCCCCCATGCCTATGGATTTATAAAGGCCCCAAATTTAAATGTGAGGTTACTATATCAGGGGAGAACAATTAGGAGTTTGAATGAGTCAAAAATATCAAAAATTGGAAAAGTTATAAATGAAACAAAATTTATTTTTAAATCTGGAATTGGGCTCGCAGTTTGGCCCAATTCATGAAAACTCACCTATTCTCAATAAAACCTTTGGAAACCACCAAAACAAATCATGAGTGGAAAATAAATTTAAAATTACCCTAAAATAGGTTACGTATGTGACAAATCTCCCAACATTGAAAACTTTTCGCCCCGGAAAGTCACAACAAGGTCAAAGCAACAACCAAACCCAACTGAGAAACCAATAGTTACACCCTTGCCAGGTTTCACCCCCAAAGGTCAAAACACCTCCAGTGATCAATGATGGAAGGAATACTCTCAAAAACCAAAATTACACCACTTTCCTGAAACAATCAATTACATTTAGGCTTTATCCCAAATGAAAACTCCTCAAACACAATCTGAACAATACTCAATCAATTTACCCAAAAAAAACAACAACATTGAACAAGGTTACACTTCCCTACTATAACTAAACCCTTGGAAACTCTCCAATATCAATGTTTACCCAATGAATATGTAGGTAGTTCGATATCTTCGAATGATAATACCTACTTCCCAGACAAGTCCATGGAAAAAAACATGAGTTACTCGTATGAAGAGACACAAATGGGCTCCCCACCATAAGAGACAACTTAAATTGTTTTCCCGAGACAGAATCAAGACACTAATAGTGGGAGGCCCAAACATACTCTCTAGTACAAGGGATATACTTCCATTAAATGTTTATGAAGGAACATTCATGAGAATCATAGTGGGTCTCCCCATCATAATAACTGACCATCTTAACCGACCAGCATGGGCCGACACAGAAAGACCCAAAAATAAATTAAAGATTTAGGAAGGGTGCAGGATTAGTCCGCATGGTTTGGGAAACTGTGCACTAACTATGAATATAATTCTTTCTACATGGCTTCCTAGCACACGGCCACTACTAAACGTGCACAAACTATGTGCTCAACCATGAAGAAACCAGAGGTTTGAACTATTCTCATCTTTCATACTATGGATAGGACTTTGTACAAGGGTTTAAATGGCCCTGGGATTTCCCCTGACTACGAGCCAGCTTCTCTCCGAGACCTATGGCAGGAGATCAAATTATTGAAGCATCTTCGGCCTCATAGTTAATATTTGGAAACCCACTGAATGAGAATTCTTCTTTTCGGTGCCACCAAAAACTACACCGCAGTCCCAAATAATTTTTCTAGACATAACACATTCCAAACTCACTTTACCTTATCCCGATATTTCACTGAAACAAGGGCTAAGAAGATACACACACATCAAAACTTGTTTCTTTAGGTGAGAAACAATAGAAGTAAATAACACCTACACTCACATTCCTCTAAAATAGATTATTTTGAAGTTTTTCCAAGGGAGACATTTTCCCAACATAACAGGGACTCTCAGAGGATTTCACTACTTTCACCTATACAGTCAATCGAGTACATGACATCATAAGGCATCACCAAACATGACCATTTAAACTGATATAAACAATTCATGGAGAGGGACCTTATACAACATCCCCAAACAGCACACAATTATTGAAAGTGGCCACAATATCCTATCATGACCATATTTTCCACACTAGTGGTTTAACATGAACTCATGATTCAAAGAAACTTTGAAGAACCCAAAGGCCCTCTTAGACACCATCGAGACAATCATCCACACTAACAACCCTAGACCATATCCACCATCGACGAATCAAGAAACTTAAGAAACTAAGGTCTCTTTCAACCTTCCAAGAGCACTCTCCCGTTATAAGAGGATATAAAAATCAATGAAAGGAATGGGTGTAGACTCAATCTAGAAATATCAAGAAAAAGATTCCTTATATTGATCAACTGGAGGGTCTTCAAACGGCGAAACAATCCGGTTTGCACTTTAATTGTGCACTAACCTTTAATGGGGGTGTACCTTATCCAATGATTGAACCCAAGGACCCAACCAAGATAGTCCATTGGTCAAGATATACCACAAACCAGATCCAAACACATGTAGGGAACCATCGTAAAGGCGTCCCAAAACATTTTTCAAAAGAGACCACTAACCGTCCCTACAACACAACTTACTGACCAAACCCAAACCCAAAACACAGTTCAAACAGGAGGGGTTCTTGGACTCAAAACATCCCACAACATCAACATTTTCCGAAAACACATGATATACACCATCCCAAAAAAAATCATCAAGAAATCATGTTTTTTTTTTAAAAAACATTTCTTTGAAAACAAATGGTTCAGCGGTTAGCGCATCCACCAATGGTACCCCATGGGCCTTACACATGCATGTTTCTATTCCACACTAGGCACCCTCCTCATATCCATCCCGACACTCATCCAGTCATGTCATCAACCATCAATCTTCCCATATAACCCCATGCATGTGGTTGCTCATGAAAATACCAAAGGTTAAAACAAAAATTCTTTCCACTTTTCAAAACCAAAATGGTCAACCAACACATCCATTTTCTCAAAACCTCTAACCACGAGATCAAATTCCAACTCAAATTTTACAAAACTTTTCATAAATGCACAACCATTTAGAAAATAACTCACTTTCAATATATTCACATCAATTTCAAAACATCTCATCCCATTAAAACACTCTTTGATTGTTTAGAAAACTCTATTGTAAACACTTTTCAAAACCAACTTCAATATAGTTCTTGCTTTCAAAAGAGGTGTAAAAACACCATTTCCCATTTCAAAAAAATTCTAAAAATTCAGTTCCACCATTTCATAAATCAATCCATTCCTTATTTATTTGAAAATAATTTCAGAAAAACTTTATACTTCTTAAAACCAAGTCCTTTTAAAACCAAAGTTCCATGATTGCAAAACTATAGTACAAAACAATCTGAGAGGAAACTAGTTTCAGTGGGTGAATTGAAAATATGGTTGGTGGCCATATTCCAATCACTTCACTGTCACAGAGAGTGTTCTAGAGAATATCCCCGACTCCACATGGCTTGCCAGGCCCTGTGAGCTCACTGAGACCAGTAACCCAACTCTCTTTTCATTTCCCCTAATCATCATTAAACCAAGAAAAACAAAGAACATAGATAAATACTGACTTCCCCTAGTGACTCGAATCCCATCATGAGGTGTGGTGATCAGGCACACTACCCATAACCGAACTACAAATTCCCAACAATTATAACTCTAATCTATCCCGACTGTTCCCTAAATAACATGACCCAAAGAGTTAACCAGAACCTCCTTTGATACCATTTTGTCATGAACCGAATCTGGTCGCCGCAAAAACCGGCACCCGACCCGACCCGTGGCAAGTCCCGAAGGGCGTTCCCGATCCCCATGGGCTGGCACAAGTGCCCGGGTATCAAAACTGAAAATTGGGAACGATTTACCCGAGTTTTTATACTTGAAACATCAAATGAATCCAAGAAACCAAATCTGTATTTTTCAAACCAAAGCATCTTTTTAATAAATTCAGAACTGAATTGAACAATTTTAAACAATGTTTGAAGATCATTACAAAGGTAAAAACCCAAGAAAAGACAGCCCAAGAACCTCAACATGGCAAGAGGCATCTTCCTCAAGCCATCTCCACAACACCGCATCATGAATGACCGGTGGAAACCTGAACTGTTGGCACAAAATTTATACCCAAACCTGCGACAACAAAATAACCAAGTCTACTTACACCCAAGGGTGTAAGTAGGGTGTGAGCCAAATCCCAATAGGATACCACCACTAAGAGATTCCATATAATAAGCATTTAAAGACGAAAAGCATGCAAGTTTTCAAAAACATGAAAAGCTAGTTACAATTTCTAAAAGCTACAACATTGAATAAGAACAGTTTTCAAGTGGGATATTTTAAAGGATTAACACTTTTTAAAATAAACACCAAAGCTACTGAATTTTCCAGAAAAAAGTACCGTATGCCGACGGTAAGCACAAAATATCCAGTGAGCACAAGCAATGGGAAATAACCCCTAGGCACTAGCTAGCTGTGGGTCCTAGGTACCTCGTATCTCGGTGAGAGTAACCATCACAAATATCTGTTCTCGTGCACGAGCCACTAGTAGGGAACATACCCATAACCTAGTGGTCCCCAATCATCATTATCTTAGTTTAGTTAGAGTTGTAAGTGTCAATCTTGCTAAGTGAAACTGAGGCCAAACCCCACGGGATCACTAGCATACTAGTACACGTCCACCCACCTAGATACCCGGGTTTTCCCTTTGTGCTCAAACAATTTCAACAAGTCAATGAATATACATTTAACATGAAAATATCATTTCCATATCATAAATTCACCAAACAGCCCATATGTATACAACACAAGTCACAAAAGTCCACTTTTCATTCAAATGCATTTTGAAATCAAACCCACACCAAAATAGCCCACAACACTTTTTGAATAACTTTCACAATCCAACACATCCTTTAACAATTTTATAAAATACCTACAAATATACTAAACATCACATAACAGCCCACTCACATGTTTCCTAAAACCCTTTTTATAAACAAAATCCACTTTTCACATCACACTCACACAAACAGCCCATATAACGTTCACACCTCTTTCACATTTTAGTAAATCCATTAAACATTTTTATAAAACATTTCCAAGAGGATACACATAACATAACAGAACTATTAACATTTAAAATGGTCCATTTGAAAGTATAAACAATCTAGAACAGTTTTCCAATATGGTTTCACATCTTACATAAATCATTAAACCATTCAAAACTTTCATAAAACAATTCTAAAGAGTGTACCAAATCTTTTCACAAAAAAACTCATTTCAAACCCATATTTCAAGGAAAAAATCACACCAATACAAATTCAAAACAGAATTTTCATCCCCAAAAACATTTATTAAACTACCCCCATGTGTTATAAAAACACCTCAAACAATACCACAAAATATCCACATGAAAAGCACACGTTTTCAAAATCACTTTCAAGAAGTGCAATAAGGATTTACACCTTAAACCCATTAAAAGAAACCTCTTTAAAAACTAATGTCACACCAATACCCTACCAAATCATAATTTTCAGCCCAAACAAGATTTATTAAACCAATTTCATATGTTATAAAACACACCCAAACAATACCCAAAGGGTTGCACATGTAAAACACCCAATTTTTTAAACTAAAATAAAACTGTAAAAACAAATGCTTTACCAAATACAAAATAAACAGTTCCCGCACAACACACAGCATATTAGTAAATGCATAATAAGTAATTCAAGCAAACTAACTCATCTAGAAATGATTACACATGGAATCACCTACCTTTTATGCCGAAACCCTCAAAACATGGTGCGAAACATCAACTGCACCACCGCCGCACATCAAGGAATATAAATCCAGACCTAGACCACCAAAAATTGACCCAAAAGATACCAAATAAGACCATATTTTCGAACCCTATGTTCTGGACATTCTATAAACTCTTGAGATAGGGTGGAAACCCTAAGGAGAAGAGAAGAATTGAAAAGAGAAACATTACCCAAAATAATCTTGAAGAAAACGACCTAAACTCCACCAGAATATGAATTTAAAAATATCCAACCATTCTAGGGAAGTTCTAACATGGATTATGAGATAATTTAGGAATTGGAATGTGGGGAAAAGAGTAATAATTGAGAGAGTTATGATGGAATGAACTTACCCTCTCAAATATTCCCGATTTTAGAAACCACAAGAATGTCAGCATCAAATCGCGATGAAATAGATCTCCAAAGTATGGGGAAAGGCAATGGGAGCGCGACTGGGCTTCCTAGGGTCGAGAGGGAGGTGAAATAACTGAAAAATACATTTTAATGAATAAGATATTAATAAATTAATGAAACAATTTAAAACAAGAAAATGGGCCTTCAGGTTGTCCCAATTCTCAAATAAAAACAAAAATCCCCCATGCTTATGGATTTATAAAGGCCCCAAATTTAAATGTGAGGTTAATATATCAGGGGAGAACAATTAGGAGTTGGAATGAGTCAAAAATATCAAAAATTGAAAAAGTTATAAATGAAACAAAACTTATTTTTAAATCTGGAATTGGGCTCACAGTTTGGCCCAATTCATGAAAACTCACCTATTCTCAATAAAACCTTTGGAAACCACCAAAACAAATCATGAGTGGAAAATAAATTTAAAATAACCGTAAAATAGGTTACTTTTGTGACAAATCTCCCCACATTGAAAACTTTTCGCCCCGGAAAGTCACAACAAGGTCAAAGCAACAACCAAACCCAACTGAGAAACCAATAGTTACACCCTTGTCAGGTTTCACCCCCAAAGGTCAAAACACCTCCAGTGATCAATGATGGAAGGAATACTCTCACAAACCAAAATTAAACCACTTTCCTGAAACAATAAAGTACATTCCGGCTTTATCCCAAATGAAAACTCCTCAAACACAATCTGAACAATACTCAATCAATTTACCCAAAAAAAACAACAACATTGAACAAGGTTACACTTCCCTACTATAACTAAACCCTTGGAAACTCTCCAATATTAATGTTTACCCAATGAATATGTAGGTATTTCTATATCTTCGAATGATAATACCAACTTCCCAGACAAGTCCAAGGAAAAAAAACATGAGTTACTCGTATGAAGAGACACAAATGGGCTCCCCACCATAAGAGACAACATAATTGTTTTCCCGAGACAGAATCAAGACACTAATAGTGGGAGGCCCAAACATACTCTCTAGTACAAGGGATATAATTCCATTAAATGTTTATGAAGGAACATTCATGAGAATCATAGTGGGTCTCCCCATCATAATAACTGACCATCTTAACCGACCAGCATGGGCCGACACAGAAAGACCCAAAAAGAAATTAAAGATTTAGGAAGGGTGCAGGATTAGTCCGCATGGTTTGGGAAACTGTGCACTAACTATGAATATAATTCTTTCTACATGGCTTCCTAGCACACGGACACTACTAAACGCGCACAAACTATGTGCTCAACCATGAAGAAACCAGAGGTTTGAACTATTCTCATCTTTCATACTAAGGATAGGACTTTGTACAAGGGTTTAAATGGCCCTGGGATTTCCCCTGACTACGAGCCAGCTTCTCTCTGAGACCTATGGCTGGAGCTCAAATGATTGAAGCATCTTCGGCCTCGTAGTTAATATTTGGAAACCCACTGAATGAGAATTCTTCTTTTCGGTGCCACCAAAAACTACACCGCAGTCCCAAATAATTTTTCTAGACATAACACATTCCAGACTCACTTTACCTTATCCCGATATTTCACTGAAACAAGGGCTAAGAAGATACACACACATCAAAAATTGTTTCTTTAGGTGAGAAACAATAGAAGTAAATAACACCTACACTCACATTCCTCTAAAATAGATTATTTTGAAGTTTTTCCAAGGGAGACATTTTCCCAACATAACAGGGACTCTCAGAGGATTTCACTACTTTCACCTATACAGTCAATCGAGTACATGACATCATAAGGCATCACCAAACATGACCATTTAAACTGATATAAACAATTCATGGAGAGGGACCTTATACAACATCCCCAAACAGCACACAATTATTGAAAGTGGCCACAATATCCTATCATGACCATATTTGCCACACCAGTGGTTTTACATGAACTCATGATTCAAAGAAACTTTTAAGAACCCAAAGGCCCTCTTAGACACCATCGAGACAATCATCCACACTAACAACCCTAGACCATATCCACCTTCAATGAATCAAGAAACTTAAGAAACTAAGGTCTCTTTCAACCTTCCAAGAGCACTCTCCCACTATAAGAGGATATAAAAATCAATGAAAGGAATGGGTGTAGACTCAATCTAGAAATCTCAAGAAAAAGATTCCTTATATTGATCAACTGGAGGGTCTTGAAACGGCGAAACAATCCGGGTTGCACTTTAATTGTGCACTAACCTTTAATGGGGGTGTACCTTATCCAATGATTGAACCCAAGGACCCAACCAAGATAGTCCATTGGTCAAGATATACCACAAACCAGATCCAAACACATGTAGGGAACCATCGTAAGGGCGTCCCAAAACATTTTTCAAAAGAGACCACTAACCGTCCCTACAACACAACTTACTGACCAAACCCAAACCCAAAACACAGTACAAACAGGAGGGGTTCTTGGACTCAAAACATCCCACAACATCAACATTTTCCGAAAACACATGATATACACCATCCCAAAAAAAATCATCAAGAAATCATGTTTTTTTAAAAAAAACATTTCTTTGAAAACAAATGGTTCAGCGGTTAGCGCATCCACCAATGGTACCCCATGGGCCTTACACATGCATGTTTCTATGCCACACCAGGCACCCTCCTCATATCCATCCCGACACTCATCCAGTCATGTCATCAACCATCCATCTTCCCATATAACCCCATGCATGTGGTTGCTCATGAAAATACCAAAGGTTAAAACAAAAATTCTTTCCACTTTTCAAAACCAAAATGGTCAACCAACACATCCTTTTTCTCAAAACCGCTAACCACGAGATCAAATTCCAACTCACATTTTACAAAACTTTTCATAAATGCACAAACATTTAGAAAATAACTCACTTTCAATATATTCACATCAATTTCAAAACATCTCATCCCATTAAAACACTCTTTGATTGTTTAGAAAACTCTATTGTAAACACTTTTCAAAACCAACTTCAATATAGTTCTTGCTTTCAAAAGAGGTGTAAAACCACCATTTTCCATTTCAAAACAATTCTAAAAATACAGTTCCACCATTTCATAAATCAATCCATTCCTTATTTATTTGAAAATAATTTCAGAAAAACTTTATACTTCTTAAAACCAAGTCCTTTTAAAACCAAAGTTCCATGATTGCAAAACTATAGTACAAAACAATCTGAGAGGAAACTAGTTTCAGTGGGTGAATTGGAAATATGGTTGGCGGCCATATTCCAATCACTTCACTGTCACAGAGAGTGTTCTAGAGAATATCCCCTGCTCCACATGGCTTTCTAGGCCCTGTGACCTCACTGAGACCATTAACCCAACTCTCTTTTCATTTCCCCTAATCATCATTAAACCAAGAAAAACAAAGAACATAGATAAATCCTGACTTCCCCTGGTGACTAGAATCCCGTCATGAGGTGTGGTGATCAGGCACACTACCCATAACCGAACTACAAAGTCCCAACAATTACAACTCTAATCTATCCCGACTGTTCCCTAAATAACATGACCCAAAGATTTGACCAGAACCTCCTTTGATACCATTTTGTCATGAACCGAATCTGGTCGCCGCAAAAACCGGAACCCGACCCGACCCGTGGCAAGTCCCGAAGGGCGTTCCCGATCCCCACGGGCTGGCACAAGTGCCCGGGTATCAAAACTGAAAATTGGGAACGATTTACCCGAGTTTTTATACTTGAAACATCAAATGAATCCAAGAAACCAAATCTGTATTTTTCAAACCAAAGCATCTTTTTAATAAATTCAGAACTGAATTGCACAATTTTAAACAATGTTTGAAGATCATTACAAAGGTAAAAACCCAAGAAAAGACAGCCCAAGAACCTCAACATGGCAAGAGGCATCTTCCTCAAGCCATCTCCACAACACCGCATCATGAATGACCGGTGGAAACCCGAACTGTTGGCACAACATTTATACCCAAACCTGCGACAAAAAAATAACCAAGTCTACTTACACCCAAGGGTGTAAGTAGGGTGTGAGACAAAGCCCAATAGGATACCACCACTAAGAGATTCCATATAATAAGCATTTAAAGACGAAAAGCATGCAAGTTTTCAAAAACATGAAAAGCTAGTTACAATTTCTAAAAGCTACAACATTGAATAAGAACAGTTTTCAAGTGGGCTATTTTAAAGGATTAACACTTTTTAAAATAAACACCAAAGCTACTGAATTTTCCAGCAAAATGTACTGTATGTCGACGGTAATCACAAAATATCCAGTGAGCACAAGCAATGGGAAATAACCCCTAGGCACTAGCTATCTGTGGGTCCTAGGTACCTCGTATCTCAGTGAGAGTAACCATCACAAATATCTGTTCTCGTGCACGAGCCACTAGTAGGGAACATACCCATAACCTAGTGGTCCCCAATCATCATCATCTTAGTTTAGTTAGAGTTGTAAGTGTCAATCTTGCTAAGTGAAACTGAGGCCAAACCCCACGGGATCACTAGCATACTAGTACACGTCCACCCACCTAGATACCCGGGTTTTCCCTTTGTGCTCAAACAATTTCAACAAGTCAATGAATATACATTTCACATGAAAATATCATTTCCATATCATAAATTCACCAAACAGCCCATATGTATACAACACAAGTCACAAAAGTCCACTTTTCATTCAAATGCATTTTGAAATCAAACCCACACCAAAATAGCCCACAACACTTTTTGAATAACTTTCACAATCCAACACATCCTTTAACAATTTTATAAAATACCTAAAAATATACTAAACATCACATAACAGCCCACTCACACGTTTCCTTAAACCCTTTTTATAAACAAAATCCACTTTTCACATCACACTCACACAAACATCCCATATAACGTTCACACCTCTTTCACATTTTATTAAATCCATTAAACATTTTTATAAAACATTTCCAAGAGGATACACATAACATAACAGAACTATTAACATTTAAAATGGTCCATTTGAAAGTATAAACAATCCAAAACAGTTTTCCAATATGGTTTCACATCTTACATAAATCATTAAACCATTCAAAACTTTCATAAAACAATTCTAAAGAGTGTACCAAATCTTTTCACAAAAAAACTCATTTCAAACCCATATTTCAAGGAAAAAATCACACCAATACAAATTCAAAACAGAATTTTCATCCCCAAAAACATTTATTAAACTACCCCCATGTTTTATAAAAACACCTCAAACAATACCACAAAATATCCACATGAAAAGCACACGTTTTCAAAATCACTCTCAAGAAGTACAATAAGGCTTTACACCTTAAACCCATTAAAAGAAACCTATTTAAAAACTAATGTCACACCAATACCCTACCAAATCATAATTTTCAGCCCAAACAAGATTTATTAAACCAATTTTATATGTTATAAAACACACCCAAACAATACCCAATGGGTTACACATGTAAAACACCCAATTTTTTAAACTAAAATGAAACTGTAAAAACAAATTCTTTACCAAATACAAAATAAACAGTTCCCGCACAACACACAACATATTAGTAAATGAATAATAAGTAATTCAATCAAACTAACTCATCTAGAAATGATTACACATGGAATCACCTACCTTTTATGCCGAAACCCTCAAAACATGGTGCGAAACATCAACCGCACCACCGCCGCACATCAAGGAATATAAATCCAGACCTATACCACCAAATATTGACCCAAAAGATACCAAATAAGACCATATGTTCGAACCCTATGTTCTGTACATTCTATAAACTCTTGAGATAGGATGGAAACCCTAAGGAGAAGAGAAGAATTGAAAAGAGAAACATTACCCAAAATAATCTTGAAGAAAACAACCTAAACTCCACCAGAATATGAATTTAAAAATATCCAACCATTCTACGGAAGTTCTAACAGGGATTATGAGATAATGTAGGAATTGGAATGTGGGGAAAAGAGTAATAATTGAGAGAGTTATGATGGAATGAACTTACCTCCTTAAATCTTCCCGATTTTAGAAACCCCAAGAATGTCAGCATCAAATCGCGATGAAATAGATCTCCAAAGTAGGGGGAAAGGCAATGGGACCGCGCCTGGGCTTCCTAGGGTCGAGAGGGAGGTGGAATCACCGAAAAATCCATTTTAATGAATAAGATATTAATAAATTAATGAAACAATTTAAAACAGGAAAATGGGCCTTCAGGTTGGCCCAATTCTCAAATAAAAAAAAAATCCCCCATGCTTATGGATTTATAAAGGCCCCAAATTTAAATGTGGGGTTACTATATCAGGGGAGAACAATTAGGAGTTGTAATGAGTCAAAAATATTAAAAAATGAAAAAGTTATAAATGAAACAAAATTTATTTTTAAATCTGGAATTGGGCTCGCAGTTTGGCCCAATTCATGAAAACTCACCTATTCTCAATAAAACCTTTGGAAACCACCAAAACAAATCATGAGTGGAAAATAAATTTAAAATAACCCTAAAATAGGTTACGTATGTGACATGACGTCACTGTGCATTTAGTTATAAAAGAAGTTTTGAGTGATTTCTTGATATTTTGAATCATGCAACACATTTTGAAATTATTTAATGGATTTTCTTATTGGTTTGGTTAGTTGTGAAAATGGTTTATTTAATTGTGTAGTTAGTTTATTAATCTACGCAAGTAGGTTTAATTGTGTTTTTTATGCGTTGTTGTGTACGTTTGGTCATAAAAGAGGTTTTTGAAGGGGTTATTGGGTGCATAAGCCGAGGGTTACTATTTGGAAATTGTTTTATAAAGTTTAAAGTGGTTTATTAAATGGTACAGATGATGCGATTTGTGTTTTGAAAACATATTTCGGTGGTGTTTGAGTTGTCTTTTCGTTTTAAAACATACCGAGGTGGTGTTTGCGTTGTATGTTCGTTTGAATTGTTTTAAGTCCATGTTCATGTATTTTATTTATCTTTGTGGTTGTAGTGCATTACAAGGGTAACCCCGCGTTACTGCGATCATCGGTTTGTGTGTGCTTGTGCGCCTGTGTGAGGCGTGTTGCATTGTCGCGTTGTCACGTTCGAGCTCCGAGTCAAGGTAGGTTCCCATTGCACAACTTTTAAAAATATATGTTACATTTATTTCATGCTTTTTGCGCCCTATATATATATATTTGTGTGCTAAATATTATTTTTCAATTTAAGATTAATTCATTTAGTATGAAAATTTATAATTCAATTCTTGTGGTGTAAAAATGGTGTCTTTTTTTTTGTGTTTTCGCCCACCAATTTTTTGATTAAATATTTTATTAATTTTAATAAATATTTAATAGTATTAGATAATTAATTTTTAAATAATTACTTGATGTAAAAAAGGGCTGTTTATTTTATACACGACACTTGAAGTATTTTCTTGATGAGCGGACACACAATAGTGAAAGAATTCCCGTTTGGATTTTAAATATAATTCACGAAATTCCAAGTAGAGTTCTGGTTTTAATGATAAATGATTTCTTCAGAAGCGTCAACAAGCATTTTAGTTCTTTTTAAAGTGATGATTGTGAAATGTGTTCAATGCCCGTTTGGAACTTTATGGAAAATGATGAAAATGTTTTGATGGAAACCCTCCTAGGATAACTCTCCTACCTTTTTTGCAACTGGTTGATGAGAAACCACGCTTAGAGGTTCCTAGGCATTTGAGTTGTTTAAAGTCAAGAGGTTGTCCCATGGAGTGGATCAGGGTGATTCCTATTGTGCTTTATATATGTGTGTGTGTGATTGGATGCTCGGTTGGCATCGGTTGGCTCAACCCCTTTCCTAAATACTTAATACATGGGAATCTTGCATATTGAGAGAATATTCTAAGAATTATTTTTGTACTGGTAGGTTATGGTACTAACCAGTGGCCTATAGTAGGTGGATATATTGGGTTTATTACTATGGGATTTTCCCTCAACCTGCCTGGGAAAGGATGGTTGAGCGTATTGGGCATTTTGATTTCATCGTGTGTGACATGTCAACGAGGATGATTTCTCATGTATTGGTGTCTTCTGGTTTATTCTTGGTCTCCTAGGTTCACCCATGTCTGTTGGCTTTTAGTTACTTGATGTTATGAATATGGTACTTGTATATATTTTCTTTTCATTTCCCTTAATGTGTAACTACTGTAGCATTTTCATGTGTAGTGTTTTTACTAGTAAGTGATGTGTGGTTTTAAAGTGGTTTATGAAAACTGTTTTCAAAGAAAGGTGTTTTATAATATTTGTGCAAATTGAAAATGTAAACATCACTTCCCCTTTGAAAAATGCTAATGTCTCACTAGAAGAATGACTTGGGTTTTTGAGAAATGAATCAGGGAAATGAATCGTACTTTGTTTTTGAGTAACATGTAGAAAACCTTGCCTTTATAAATTGTATTTCAAACTTGAAATGGTGTTTCTTTTATTTTAAAGTTAGTGTATTGGGAATAGATATCAGTCTAGACTATTGAGTTTTAATACTCACACCTATAGTGTTTTCCTATTTTTAGTTTTTTTGCAGGTTTGACTTGAGCTTGCTCACCGTGGGCAAGAGTTGGTTGTGGACTGGTGAGCGACTCTCAGAGTCGCAAGGAGTTTTGGTTGTGGTTAGGTTAGTTTTTTATTGTTGGTTTCTCCCCCTTTTTTGTGTTGTTTAATTGCCTTTCATTATTCTACTTTTTCCGCTGTTTTGCTTGTCTTTCATTAATGGGCCAAATCATTCCCTCTTGTTTAGTTTTGATGCTCGGCACTAGTTTCTAGCCCATGGGGATCGGAAACACCCTTAGGGACATGTCGTAGACCGGATTAGGTGACTGGTTCAGGGTTGACCTGGGTTGGTTCGTGACATATAACCTAAAACGAGGAATAAGAATTTATTCGACAAAACACACATATGAACATAAAGCAATGAACACCCATATATGACCATATATGATATCATAACAATGAATATGATTCTAGAATAAGTCAATGACATTATTTAAATCATTATACAGGAGGTTCGGATACGTACAAAACATATCGGACCTAAGGTAAGGGAAAATCTCACAATATTGTTTTTATCCAAGATTGTTTATACTTCAGAATTTACTGGAGCATATTTATCATCCACATCCATGTTTCCTAAATATGTAATATTATTTCTATCCTCCTAAATTTTTTTAAATCAAATTTTACTTATTGGTTAATTTTTAGTAAAAGATATGAAAGGAATCTTTTGTCATTTTCAGTACGAGATACTTATTGACTTTCCAGCAAAAGTATGAGAAGAATGTTTATTTTTAACTTATATGGAATGAATGGTTTTTTATGATTTCATAAAACATTATTTCCATGAAGATTCCTTTACAATTTTTCAAGTTTATTTTCAATTAACTTCTTTTAGTTTAAAATTTTATGACATGTTGAGAAAGTAAAAATATTTTTGAAGAAGAAAGGATATTTTCCTCAGGAATGGAGTTCAAGTGTTTTATCAAAATTATTTTCCATCTAAGATAGTATAGGGTTCTGTTTCTATCCATATTATTACATTTATTTGATTATGTTATGATGGAATTATTTTTATGAAGTCCTTTTATATTATATGGATTATGTTATGATGGAATGATGTTTAAGAATCCCATTTTTATTACATGGGTTATGCTATGATGTATGATACAGGACTGAAATGGGGAGTTAATTCGGTTCAGTGATACAGGACTGGAACGAGGAGTGAACTCGGTTCATTAATGGACTTTTTCTACTATGTTGGTCTTGACAATGAGTCTTGACTAATATGAAATGATTTTCTATGATTATGTGTTTATGCCACAAAGTTTCATGTTTTAAGTTATGATTATTGGGATTACATTTCACTACTATGATTCATCCCATGTCATGATATTATGATCTCTTTTGCAGGTTAAGATTTTCAAAATGTTATGTTCTTATAAATATGATATGATTGATATTTCCTTTGTTTACCCTTACTGAGTATTTGAGCTCACCATTTTGTATATTTTCTTTTCCCTAGGTCAGGAAGAAGGGTATTAAGTAGGATATGCCAAAAGGGACTCTAGATATGGTGAAATAAACATGAGACAATGTAGATGATTTATGAACCAGTTGTTTATGTTTCCCAGTTTCTAAAGACACTATACCTATACGGTCCTATCATGGTTTTTTTATATGTTGTAATAAGTATGCTTCAATTCTGAAGTAATAACAATGTATGTAAAGTACGGGTCGTTATAATGAAACTGCCTCTGATGACCTCCAATGTGCTCACCTGGTTAGTTCACAACCTACCAAATCATGTATCCAAGTCGTGTGTAGTAGTGGTTCTTTTGAGGTTTTTTTATTTTGATTTGTTGTGTATTGGGTTGCTTTTGTTTGTTCTTGGTAGTGGTTTGAGTTGGTTTTGGGCTATTCTCCTTGGTTTTTAAATTATTATTTGTTTAATTGAAATTGGATCTTCACAATGAAAACCTTGGGTTCTTGAAAATGAAATTTGTTGTTTTGAAAATGGAAAGTGTTATGGGGATTTTTTTTAGGATCTTTGAAAGGTTTTACAAAAAATGAATCAGAAATGGCTTTGAAATTTTTTTTTTGTATTTTGGAAATGATTTTTTCCTGATAAGGGGTGGCTTCAAATTGGTTGGGAATTTGAATTTGGGTTGAATGTTTAGTTTTGGAAATGGAAATGTATTTTTTTGACCTTTTTTATTCTTATGAACACTCAAATATATGGAGGTTTTGTGGAAGTGGATGGTTGGTGGTTTGTTTGGATTGGTATCAAAGCTGAAACATGAATGTATATGTGTGGGGCTTCAGGGAATACCATTGGTAAGTTCCCATCTTATCAATCTTTTTTTTCTTTTCTAAATTGTTTTTAAAAGAGAAATTGTGATGTTTTGATAAGTGGGTGTTGTGTGATGATTTCTTTTTTTATTTGAGTATTTTTGGGGGGCCTTTTTAGTTTTGGTATATTGGAAATATTGTTTAATTGTTTTTTAGTTTAGGATCTTAATTTATAATTGAGATGTGGAATTTTGGTTTATGACGTGTTTTGATTTAGTCTCATGATTTCTATTTTCAGAGTATTCCCCCACTGAGTTCTAAGAGATTTTGAAAAGAATTTATAGGTGGTTCTTCCATCGTGTGTATTTTAGTTGACCAATTCATACTTTGGACATTTGGTTTATCTATTTCAGATATAAATCCTATTTTATCCTCAATATCAAGAGTTCATCTAGAGGTTTCGAGAGTTGAAACCTCCTCATTTATCCAGGTAGTTGAAATTAAGGAAAGATAAGAAGTGACTTTGAAATATTGAAGAGATATTTGTTTGTATTAAGTCTCTTGAACCTCTCAAACTTTATCTTACCATATTCATGTTGGAAGGCCCAATATGGGATTGGTGAAAGTCCATTCTTTAGACCAAACTACAGAAGAATTGATCATGTTAATTCTTAAAATAATTGTTCATCCAACAATACTTTTCTGATGACATGAGGATACTAAAGGGTTTTACATTGTACTTACTTGGGTAGGGTGATTCAATGGTATTGGATTATGCTAATATCTTCACTGATATAGTTCCATATCTACCAAATCTTTCTGGAGATGAATTATTAAAGTCTCAATTACTTGAAAGGGGAATCTACATAGAATTTCATTAGGAAGTGTCTTCATTCCCTGATAATTATAAAGAAGTAGTGAGGCAGGCTATTTAGGTTGAATCCACTTTAATTGAATCGGTCTAGTTGAGAAGTGGTACAAAAAGGTCATTGCATTCCATCTAACCAGATTCATTTGAGAGTAAGCTATGGATATGTTATAAGTGTGGGAATCCCAGTCATAGGAAGTTTTCATGTTGGAAATCACCAATGGTCTATCATACTTGTGTCCATCTAGGTTATTTTCAAATTTTCTACTAAGGTGGTGCTAAGAAGTGATATGGATCTAGATCCACTCCCTTGGAGAACCTTCCAGATCTATTAGATTAATGTAGCACTGGAACAATCTCAATTGGAAGCATATTTTTTTTTAAATTGCTATTTGTTATAATTAATTTTTTCAGTGGAATTTTCTTCCTTTGGTTATGGAGAATGATATTGTAGGTATTCTGGGAACTCTGTTTAAATTGGGACTTCTTTGCAAAGTTCCAAATATTGTTCATGTGGAATGATGGTGTTTACTATACCATGCTTAGTTTCTTTGTGGTTTTTTTCACTAGGAATTTGTAATCCTGTTTTGGTATGAGAGACCAGTGATTAACCATGATTGTAAAATAGTATGGAGACCACCCTTGATAATATCATGGAGATCCTAGTTCTTTAGACCTTTTTATTTTCTTCTTAAGAACTTTGAATTTTGTTTCCAGTATATTTGATTGATTCTTCCCTACCTGACCCCGATAATGGTAATTAAGTTGGAATAGATAATAGTTCATGTGACAGATGCTTACAAAGATCCCAAACATACCAATTTCGATTTCTTTGGTGATTTCTATGTTAGGGTCTAGGGTGTTCTTGTTGAGTGGTGTTTGGAAAGGGGAGCTTATTATCTTGGTCTTTTTCATTTATTGATCCAAGTTCTTTGGTCTCATCAGCTACCTCTCATGTTGTCAAGATGGTACCTTGAGGATGGTCTTATGGGATTCTTAGGGTTTTAGAGTTTCATGTTTTGGGTGGAAAGTGAGTTTTCATTTTTCGATCTTCCAGCAGTTGTGGTTTCACTTTGAGTATTTCCTAGTTCATGTCATAGTTAGTCAAGTCTTTTGGAAATTTTTGGGGATATAAAGTGTCATGGTGGGAAGAATTGTCACACCCCAACCCTAACATATTAATTATTTTAATTAGTTAATTATATTTGGCCTCTTTTTTGAGTTTTGGGATAAGTTTTATTTTAAATTTTAATTTTTTTTGCTTTTTAGTATAGGCGCACGGTTAGCGCATAGTAATAGAAAATGTGCACATATCATGAAAGAGTGTCTATAGTTTTTAGCAGAGCCGAACACATAGTCGGTGCATGGATTCCCTAACTGTGTAACCTATCCATGTAGTGTGACCATGGCCTCTAGTAGAGACACGTGGTTGGCGCATGGTTTGGCCAACTATGCAGCCAATCTGTGCACAATTTCCAAGATTTTGAAAAAAAATGTTATATATGTATTATCTCTCTTCCACCCCTTTTGTCCTTATTTCATGTGACCACCCCCTCCCACTTTCTTCTATGTATCACACAACACCCCCATGAATGAAACCCCCCTCGTGTGCCATGGCATCCCCTCCTCCCTTAGTTTGTAGTTGTTTTTTCTCCTCATCTTGGGTGCGATATCCTCAGGTAAGTTTTTTCCATCCTCCATAATCTTTTTATTCCTTTTTATCAGCTTCATTCTTTCCCATTTTGTGGTGCTCACACCTAGGGTATACCCTAACCCAATTTTTGGGTGTTATTTTGGTGATTTCTTGACGTCTAGGGTTCTCAGGTCCTGTTAAGGATGGTTATAGCTGTGGTTGTCAAAGGAAGTGGGGTTTCCATAGATTTCAGGTAGGTTTTATCCCATTATAATTTTTTGGCCTAATTTTAATTATGGATTTTATAATTTTTAGTTTTCTTTTTATTATTTAGGGTATCTCATGGCTTGTTGAAGGTGGATTTCATGGGTATACATAGGTAAGAATATATATATATATATATATTCTCCTTGTACATATTCTTTCATGAAAAGGGGAATATGTAAATTGGGTAAAAGGGTGTATGTGTGTGTGTGAAGGTGTATATGTGTGTAAATGTGAAGAGTTCTTGGGTTTTCATCATCAAAGGAAACTTTTTTTGAGGTAGGTTCTCCATTCCCAGTCCTTTAATTTGAATTCCATGATTTATTGAGTGCTTTAAAAGTGTTTTATTATTATTATTATTATGTGGTATATATATGCTATGAAAAATTGGTTGTGGGTTTTGGAAATGTGTTTTCATTATTATACAATATTTATATAATATGCACGGTGGTTTTTAATTCTTGGAAATTCATTTTCACTCACTACCCATGTTTTACCTAAGCTCCCAATACAGGTTTCCTTTTCTTAATAATGATTTTGATCTTGTTTGAAATGCAGTGAATTTTAAATGTTAAATTATTTTTCTTAATGAAAATTGTTTCTATATTTTAAAGTGATAAGTCTAGGTTGGAACCTTTAATTGTTTTATGGAAATGGAAAATACATTTAATGCATTCCCCTTGAAATAAAAATGTGACATTTTTGTGTTAAATGTGTGTTGTGAAAAGTGTGTCTAATGATGGGTTAGTGCCGTGTGTATGTGTGACTTGGAAAGGGGATGTGGTTAAGGATAGATATCGGGGGTGAGAAGTTGAATGAATTTTGGTTAAATAATATGATATATATATATATACATATATACTAGATTAATAAAAAATCACCTCAAATTAGGCATGGAACATGGGAATATTGGGCATCTGGGTTGGAATACTAGGTCTAGTACGCTAGGTGAGTCGGTAGGGGTGAGGCTCAGTCTTCCTATCAGGATCATGTCGCAACACTAACTAAACTTTTAAGAAGGGTATTGGTTTGATAGAGCAGGAGATGAGCTTTCATGCCCAGAATTTGATCACCAATAGTATGAGTATCCTAGGACCCTACTAACCCTAGTTCTTTGGAATTTACAGTGGTTCTTGAACTCCTTTTCTCAATATTTTCATGATACTGTTTTAAAATGGTCTTTTTCTTAGTTCCTTTCCTTGTATAAAATAATAAAAAACATTTGTATCTTCTCTGCTATTATGCATCTATCCTGCCACATCTGTTTTAGCATGTTTTTGGAATTATTTCAAAAATTTAATAGAAAATGGTTTTAATTAAAAATGGAATATTGATACTTGTTTTGGAAATAATGGAAAACCTTACTTACTATATATTTTATTTGCATACTAAAATGAGTTGGATTTATTTTGAAAGGTAATTCATGGGGAATATTTTATTTGACAACACCTATCGAGTTTTAATACTCATGTATATATCTCTATATTTATTTTTATCTTATAGTGTGTATTCCATCTTGGACTTAGTCATCGTGGAGCGATGTTGTTTCAATGGTTGACGGTGACATACGAGGTCACATAGAGGTATGTCCTTTTTTATTTCTTTCCCCTACTGGTGTTTATTTTTACTATTATATTTATATTAATTTATTATTTTTATTTTTTATGGACTAAATCGTTCCCAACAGAAGTTATTCTTGATGCCCGACACTAGTTTCCATCCTGGGAGGATCAGGAATGCCTCTCAGGTCTTGTCGCGGGTCGGCTCAGGTGACCGGTTTGGGGTTGACCCGGGTTGGTTTGTGACACTACCAACTTGACCCTTTCTCTAGAGGGGTCTCTAAGTGGTCTGGTATCATCTACATAGACTCAATCCAGAACTCTACTACCTTAGTCCCACCTTCTACAGAAAAAATTGGAGGGTGATACAGTTGGTACTCCATCATCAGGTCAAACATACTCAGAGTTGTCCACATTGGGTCTCTCTCTATAAACTACATAAAATAGGTGAAGTTATCATGAAACTTATCTTCTACCCTATTTCACAGAACAAATAGGGGTTCTTTTCCCTTTATTGGAAGTTCATTGTTGTCAATTCCCCCTACCTCCCTACCAGTAAGCATCATCATGGTGGCATCTTTCTACAATTCCAAACGCACATTTCAGGGAAAGAAATAAGTCATTTCATAGTTGTACAAAATAGGGGTCACAAATAGTCATAAATGAACTACTCTACCTTCAATGGACCTAAGGCCTTCATTTTTTATTGATTTTGATAATCCACATTTCAAGGGATGAGGTGGAACTAATCTACATGAACTATCCTAATGATCACAACTACACTACCATCACTACCATCAACCATCCCTATCTAGGGCCTTAGATAATGTAGGGTAAACCAAGCTTCCAAATTTTAAACTTCACATTAGAAACCATTTTAACATCTTTAGAATTTATAAATAGTTTCAAATTACTCATTAGGAACTATTTTAACCATTTCTATCTAATATATTTTCAATTCAAACAATTTGACCTTCTTTATTAAGTGCCGCTTCTTTTTAATCATAAAATAATTTTATTTTCCAAAACCCAAAAGATCTTTCATGTGTTCCTAACATGATGCATGTAGGATAAATCCATTAGTGCCTAAAATGAGTTGTGTATATGCAATCCTATTCCATGTCGACCCATGAGTAAAAATTCAAAATCAATAACATCACACATCAATTAATTAACCCAAGGTAAAATAACATCTAACCATGAAAATGAAGATCAATAACAACAATACCACCCCAGGGAACTTGGGTTTTTCCCCACATATGTGTTAGATACTCTCATGAATGAGCTCATAACCAAGGCCCGACACATCCAAATCTCTTGTACACCTTTAACAAATAGCAATTCAATAAAAAAAGAAAAAAAATGATCAAATACCACTTTGTAACATCCCGACTCGGGTTCCACTAAGTCGGTGCCCTAATCCAATTCATCACATGACCTCATACATGCCTCCCCATATTCCAGAGACTATTGACTTGCAGTGAGGGTCTAATGAAATAAATGGGAAGACTATTCCCTCTTTACTAGAGTAAACTGACATCCAAAATCAAGATAAACAATAACATGAAACAATAAAAAATAACCATACACCACATACTACATTCCCAAACAATGGAAGTATAAATAAACTCATATAATAATCATATTCCATGTAATGATAGTCTATAATGTCAACGGGAAACTAAAATAGAGACACACTGAAAAAATACCAAGTTGGGTCCCGACATCATGTATGATCCCTTCATCCATTCTTTATCCCAAGTTAACCATGTAACATAGGGTCTTTGTCCTTATCTAGACCTATAATTATGAGATCTGCTTGGGTACCATAGGAAGCCTGAGTATGGTGTGAGTACAACTCAGTAGGTGACCACCAATGGTGTTTAAAGAAATATCCAATTTGATAACAGTTTATGAAAGAGTGTGATGGAATAATAATGATATGACATAAAAGAAACATGTTTTATTTTAACCAATTACTAATTAACCTTATAGGCCTCGGGCTTCATAAGTCCAGGAAATGTATGCTAGGGGTCAACAATTTACATAAAAAGCAAGGGGGTTTTATTTAATATTTAATTCTTGATACAAAATTGTTCCATCCAAGTGACAACATCATGTCAAACCATTTTTTCCAGAATCATCATGTCAGAACCCAAATCAAGAGTATAAGGATCCATTCTCATCAACCTATGCCATAGATTTATAATGCCATGCCCGACCATCCCAAACCAAGGAGAAGGAGTTCCATTTCCAATATCCTTAACCAAGTAGAAAGAACACCATTTCTAACATCCTTAACCTTAGAGAAGGAATTTCATGACCAGCCTCTTTACCCATGGGTCGAGAGTGCCATGTGCCACATCTAAACCATTGATAAAAAATTATTTCAAAGGTTCAACATGTTTTTTCTTTAACACATTATTGCAATAAGGATTTACATTATTATCAAATGTTCATTAATCACATAGTATACCATATTCAACACTATTTGATCAATTATCAAATTAGACCATTTTAATATTTCATTCAAACTTCACAAAAATGAATCATTCATTAAAATCATTTAACAATTCAAATATAAACCCCTTTCATCATTTTTCATCACTTCCCTTTCCCATGGAATTTCACATTTTAATTCAAGTCATGCCAACCAATCCCTTAGGCCCCATTATCATACCATGTAACCCAAGACTTGGTTTAATCCCATAAACCCTCTATTTTCTTTTTTCACATTTCCCATTTGCCTTTAAAAAGGGATTGTAAGACCCCTTGGGTGGCCACTAAGCCCAATCTTGAAATATCTAATGGAACTAACATGATCTGTGAACTGTATCACACAACACTACAAGCCCTATTTTATCATTCATATCCAAAAACCAAGTGTGAAACACATTATAACATTAACACACATCACATAAACATGAAAAAATTCCAATACTATGGGAGAGAGTGTTGTTCCACCTACCTCAAGATCATAGGCAATCACTCACCCAACATTGGCCCTTGATTCGATCTAAATCAACCATTAACACAAACGATATGAATTACCTAAAAAAATAGGGTTTAGGAGCTTCAGAATAAGGGAAAATAACCAAAAAATATTCTCCCAAAAAAGGAATAAGTATGATTTTTAGATTTCCCCAAGCTTCAATTCACACTAAACATCACTTAAAACATCTAATAAATTAAGGATAACAGTCCCTAGAGAGGGAGGGATCTTCTAGTTGGAACCCCTTACTGCTAAGAAAGAAATGGGGGAGAAATCGGGTGAAAATCCCATAAAGGTCGAGAGGGAAAATGGTTTTTCCCACTTTTTAAGAGGCACATAGTTTGGATGCATGGTTTTTCAAACTATAAAATTACCTCGGTCCAAGAGGAAAGTGAGCTACATGGTTTTCCAGGCCATCAGCATGGTTTGGAAAACTATATGGTAACTATGCAGTTGCCTCTATCTGAGGGGGTTCAGACCGCATGGTCTTTTGGGTCACCATGCATGGTTTGATAACTATGCTCCCCCTCCACCAAGTTTCATAGTTATGGTGCATGGTTAGAACTAAATGTGCTCTAGCCACCACGCACTGGATGAAATAATTTTATTTTCTAAAACCCATAGGCTCTTTCATGTGTTCCTAACGTGATGTATGTCACATAAATCCATTAGTGCCTAAAATAATGCATAAATATGCAATCCTGTTCTATATCTACCCATGAGTAAAACTTAAAAATCAATAACATCACACATCAAGTAATTCACCCAAGGTAGAATAACATCTAACCATGAAAATTAACATCAAGAACAACAATACCACCCCGGGGAACTTGGGTTTTCCCCCATACATGGGTTAGCTACTCCCATGCATGATCTCATAACCAAGGCCTAACACATCCAAATCTCTTGTCCACCTTTACCAAATAGTAATATAATAAAAAAGAAAAATGATCTGATACCACTTAGTAACATCCCGACTCGGTTCCACTAAGTCGTTCCCCCGATCCAATTCATCACATGACCTCATACATGCCTCCCCATATTTCAGAGACTGTCAACTAGTAGTGAGGGTATAATGAGATAAATGGGGAGACTAGTCCCTCTTTACTAGATTAAACCGACATCAGAAATTAGGATAAACAATAACATGAAATAATAAGAAATAACCATACACCACATACTACATTCCCAAAGTAGGTAAGTAGAAATAAACTGATATGATAAATATATGCCATTTCATGATAGTCTAGAGTGTCAAGGGGAAACCAAAATAGAGGAACTCTAAAAAAACTCCCAAGTTGGGTCCTAACATCATGTATGATCCCATCATCCATTCTCCATCCCAATTAAACCATATTATATAGGGTATTTACCCTTATCTAGACCTAAAACCGTGAGATCTGCTTGGGTACCATAGGCATCCTGAGTATGATGTGAGTACAACTTATTAGGCGATCACCAATGGTGTCTAAAAAAATATCCAGTCTGATAATAGTGTATGAAAGAGTGTGATATAATAATAATGATAAGATATAAAGGAAACATGTTTTAGTTTAAAAAATTACCAATTGACCATATAGGCCTTAGGATTCATAAGTCTAGTCCATGCACTCTAGTGGTCAACACTTTACATAAAATGAAATAGGGGTTTTATTTAATATTGAATTATTGATACAAAATAGTTACATCCAAGTGAAAACATCATGTCAAACCATTTGTGCCCGAATCATCATGTCAGAACCCAAATCAAGAGTATGAGGATCCATTCGCATCACCCTATGCCACAAATTCATAAATACATGCCCAACCATCCCAAACCAAGAAGAAAGAATTCCATTTCCAATATCCTTAACCAAGGACAAAGAACGTCATGTATAACATCCTTAACCAAGGAGAAGGAATTCCATGTTCAACCTCCTTACCCATGGGTCAAGATTGCCATTTCCCACATCTAAACCATTGATAAACAACCATTTCTAAGGTTTAACATGTTTTGTCTTTAACACATTATGTCAATAAGGATTTCCATTATTATTAAATGTTCATTAATCACATAGTATACCATATTCAACCCTATGTAACCAATTATCAAATTAGACCATTTCAATATTTCATTCACCCTTAAATAAGATGAATCATTCATTAAAATGATTTAACAATTCACACATAAGCCCTTTTTATCATTTTCCATCACATCCCTTTCCCATGGGATTTCACATTTTAATTCAAGTCATGCCAAATAATTCCTTAGACCCCATTATCATACCATTTAACCCAAGACTTGGTTTAATCCAATAAACCCTCTATTTCCTTTTTTTTTTACATTTCTCGTTTTCCTTTAACAAGGGATTGGCACACCCCTTGGATGGACACTAAGCCCAGTCTTGAAATCTCCAACAGAACTAACAAGATTTGTAAAGGGTATCACAAAACACTATAAGCCCTAATTTATCATTCAAATCCATGAACCAAGTGCACAGAACATTGGCACATTAACACACATCACATACACATTAAAAAATTTCATGACTATGGTAGAGAGTGTTGGGACACCTACCTAAAGCTCATAGGCAATAACTCACCCAACATTGGCCCTTGATTCGATCTAAATCAACCACTAACACCAAGGCTATGAATTACCTAGAAAATTAGGGTTTGGGAGCTTTAGAATAAGAGAAAATAACCCATAAATATTCTCCCAAAAAAGGAATAAGGATGATTTTTATATTTTCCAAACCATTGATTCACATTAAACATCACTTCAAACGCCTAAGAAATGAAGGTGAATAGTCCTTGGAGAGGGATGAAGCTCCTTGTTGGAACCACTTACTACTAAGGAAGAAATGGGGGAGAAATTGAGTGAAAATGATATAAAGGTCTAGAGGGAAAATGGGTTTTCCCACTTTTTAGGAGGCACATGGTTTGCCCACATGGTTTTTCAAACTATTCAATTCCCTCAATCCAAGAGGAAAGTGAGATACATGGTTTTTCTGGGCACCTGCATGGTTTGAAAAACTCTGTGGTAGATGTGTGGTTGCCTCTATCAGTGGGGGTTCAGGTCGCATGGTCTTTTGGGTCACCATGAATGGTTTGATAACTATTCTCCCCCCTCCACCAGGTTTCACGGTTATGGTGCATGGTTAGAACTAAACGTGCGCTAACCACCATGCACTGAATGACATATTTTCCCCCCATTTTCATGTCCCAAACCCCTAGGACACTCCCAAGACCTTTCATACTTCTATAAATTATTACATTAACCAATTTAAAGGGATTTAAACCAAAATTTAAAACAAAAATATACTTCACCAAAGTTTGGGATCTTAGATGCAAGCTTTAAATTCTCGTGGCTATATATCTCAGTCTATAGTCGCAGACCCATTTGAATATAGCTATAGGTCCATGGATATATTTCATTTTTCTAGTGGTGAATATTGAATAGACTCATTGAAGTTATAAATGAAGAAATTATCAAGCTTCTTAAATCTGGTGATATCTAAAATATTTCTAATAGTGGGTGGGTTAGCCTGATTCAAGTGGCTGTAAAAAAGGTGTCATAACTATTGTCATCAATGAACCTGAAGAGATAGTTCCAACTCGAGTGAAAACCAAGTGGTGTGTATGCATTGATTAACAAAAATGAAATAATAAAATAAGAAAATAGCATTACCCACTTCCCTTCTCAGACCAAATGTTGGAAAGATTAACTGGAAAGTAACATTATTCTTTTCTTGATGGTTACACTAGTTTTTAAAAAATACCAATTGATCTCAAAGAATAAGAAAAAACATTAACTTACCACTTTTTAAAATACACATATAGAATAATGTATTTTCCCCTTTACAATTCTCCGGTGACATTCCAAAGGTGCATGATGAGTTTTTTTTTTGAATTCAGTAAGCATTTCATAGAGGTTTTCATGGATGGATTTACTATTTACGGTGATTCATTCTAATCTTACCTACATTTTCTCTCTATAGTCTTATAAAAAATGTATCAATTTTCAACTTGTGTTGAATTTTGAAAATTTTAACTTTATAGTTTATAGTGGGATTTTTCTAGGACACATACTCTCTCATGAGGGTATTTGAGTTGATCCTTCCAAGATGGAGGTGGTCTAATCACTACATAAACCATATTTATCCCACTATATCTGATCCTTTCTTGTACATGCTAGTTTTTATCAATGGTTCATCCATAATTTCAATAATATTTCACTCCCACCCACCAGGTTACTTCAAAATGATGTTTCATTTAGTTTTTATGAGACTTGAAAAATAGCCTTTATTGAACTAAAAAATTCACTCACATATTCCCTAATCATTAAATATTTTAACCGATCGTTTCCCTTTGAACTAATGTGTGATGTATCTAATAGATCCATTAGGGTTTTTTTTGTCAAACAAAAGATAAGATTCCATGTGTCTTCTATTATGACTCAAAAACATTGGATGAAACTCGATCTCATTACACTATCACTAAAAAAGAACTTTTAACTATGTTTTTTGTTTTTGATAAATTTAGGCCCTATCTCTTAGGTTCCAAACCCATTATCTTCATAGGCCATTTTAATTTAATATTATTACTTAAATATGGTGATTCCAATATGAGTATAATAAGATAGATTCTAATGCTTCAAAAATTTGACATAGAGATAAGGGATACACCTGGAAAAGAAAATCTTATTATGGGTCACTTGAGTAGAATTTTTAAATCTTCTCATTCTGAAAATGTTGATCACACATTCCCCACTGAACAATTTCAGTTCCCAATCTTAAATTACTATGGTATTCCCTAATTATAAATTACTTGGTTCCTAGAAATTTTCACAAAATTTTTCAAAAAGAACAGAAAGAAAATTTTAAATAATGAATCTAAAAATTGTTTTTGGGAAAATAATAAATTTTAGAAATATTTGGCTAACACAATAATTCAAATATGTGTTGATGAAGAGAAACATTCCTTTATTTTGGTATTATGCCATTCATTACCTGGTGGTGGCCACTATAGACCACAAAGGACCTCTCAAAAGGTCTTTTACACTGGTTTCTTTTGTCCTTATCTCTTCAATGGCTCATATGAGTTATGTCAATCTTGTCCTCCATGCCAAAAAATTAAAATAATTTCAAAAAGAAATGAGATTCCTCAACAACCCTTAATCTTTTTTGAAATATTTGATTTCTGGGTTATCGATTTCATGGGTACCTTCCCTCCTTCCAATGGGTTCACTTACATCCTTCTTTCCATTGATTATGTTTCTAGGTAGTTAGAGGATTAACCCACTAAAATGGGTGATGCACATACATTGAGTGGGTTCCTCAAGAGACTCATTTTCCAAATATTTGGAACCCCATGTACATCGGCGAGTGACTTAGAAACCCATGTTCTCAATTGAACCATGGAATCACATTTGAAAAAAAATATAGGGTTATACATAAAGAATCTACTTTATATCACCCTTAAACAAATGGTTTGGCTGAAGTTTCAAATAGATAAGTTAAAAGAGTGCTTGAGAGAACTGTTAAGCCTACATGAAAAGATTGGTCTAAAAAACGTGTTGAAACACTTTGGGTATATCGAACTGCCTATAAGACACCCATAAAATATCTCCATTTAGGATAGTTTTTGGTAATTTGTGTCATTTAACAACTAAATTTTAACATAAATCATTTTGGGTTATTAAAACATGAAAGTTTGAATGTGAAAAAGCAAGGATCAGTTACTACAATTGAATGAGTTGGAGGAGCTTCATCTTGATTCCTATGATAATTTTAAACTATATAATGAAAAGGCTATGGAACTCCATGAAAAAAGCTCCCCTGAAATGTATTTTATGAAGGTGATAAAGTAATGCTCTTCAATTATCGCTTTTGACTTCACCTAGGCAAGCTTCAATCTCGATGAGATGATCCTTTTATTATTACAAACATATACCCTTTCTATGTGGTGTAGCTTGAAGACATTTCTACCTCAATGAGATTATAGTAAATGGAAATTGGCTTAAGGTCTACCATAAGAGGACACATGTATCGAGAACCACCTCAACTTCCACTAAAATTACTTCTACCAGCGAGGACCCACCACTGGATGGAGCGGGAGACTTGCCTAATCGAAAATAAAAAGCACCTCTCGCTCTCTCCCCCTCTCGCCCCTTTCTCTCTTTCTCTATTTATTTTTTAGTTTTCTTCCCCTTTCTTCATCTCCTTTTATAAGTGTAAGTTTTTTGGAAAAAAATCATAAGTAATCGCCATAAAATTTTGAATTTTTTTCAATCGTTTTCGTGGAGTCAAGATGTTTTGTATTTTCACCACAAACTTGGATAAATGTTTTTTTCAGCTCCAATATGTTTTGAATGCTCACTTTTGGATTGGAAAGTGATTTCCTCTACCTATGAGATACACCCAGAGCTTTATTACTATGGTTATTAATGACCATAATTTCTCCTTGTTGGTTTTTAATCACTAATTGTGAGTCTCGAGTTTGTTGAAATTCTAGCTGAATTTTCTACTATATCATGCATTCATATGATAGAGACATTTTTCAAACCACATGAGAATCATTATAGAAAAATATCTTCTCATTACGCACGTATTGATATGCATTTTGAAACCACTTTAAGATCATAAAAACCTGTTTTTGATAGTCACGTTAAAAGCCCACGATCTTGTCTCGCCCAACAATTACATGGATGTTTATTGCGTGATTTTATGAAATTTGTGCATGGGACGAATGGATGTCATTTAGGGTTTATTTTCATTAATTTTCTATTATTCTTTGTATGCTTGAGGAAAAACAACTTTTTAAGTGTGAGGGAGATATTATTTATTGAGGTTTGGGGAGGAAATAGTTCTCTGTCATTTTGTATAAATTTTATCGAAGTGTTAAGAAAATGAATATATATATATATATATAGTACAACAGTTTCGAGGAGGGGGATGAATACAACTAAAACCCTGCACTAATTCGACAGAAAGTAGTCAGCGAGACTCGAACATGAGACCTCATCGAGACCCCGAAGGATGGCTACCACTAAACTGGACCCTTGAGGCTAAATATATATATAAAGAAAATAAAAAAAAACTGGAAACTTGTTTGCTCGAGACAAGGTGAGATGTACATATTTTTCTATTCTCGACTTGGATGATGTATAAATTTGCTAAAATTTTTATTTGAGTCCCATCGGAAAAAAACCCCTTTTCATATAAAACCAAGTACGGAACATTTTTTTTTGTTTTTTATGTGAATAAATCAATTTGGGTTCACTTTTGAACTTTAATTTGGAAAATGCATACATATTCTTCTTTTATCACCTCAAATGATGTATATATTTGCTAAAATTTTTATTTGAGTCCCATTGGAAAAAACCCTATTTTTCATATAAAAACCCAGGTAGGCAATATTTTGGTTTCTTATGTGAATAAATCAATTTGGGCTCACTTTTGAAGTTAAATGTTTAAAATGCATATGCAATTTTAATGTTCATATCAAAAATAGATTTTTGATCTTAAATCCAAAAATGTGCATGTGTGTTTTTATGAAAATACATTTGTTTGACCTGGAATTTAATTCTATTTATTTTTTATGAAAAATTCACCTGAATTCTAAATGCTAGATAAAAAAATGCATGTTCTTGTATATTCTATGATTTTATTTGTTTGGATATTTGAGAATTTAATATTGAACATTCTAATTTTATTCTTAATATCAAATGTTGAACTAAAAATAAATTTATTATTTTGGAAGTGTTTTTTTTCAATTTCAGTTTTTGAATATGGTGTGAATTTTGAATATAATGATTAAATCATTTCTGAGTGGGATTTTCATTATTCATTTGGAATGTAATTTTAAGGATTTGAAGGCCGGACTTCTGCTATTAGATGGCCCGAAGATTTAACTGCAAGGAGGGGTCCGACCCTGCTTCTATTAGACCTCGTTTGGCAGGCGCGATATGAGAGGAAAAGAAACGATTTGAGGGGACGAAAACGTATTTCCGTTGTTTGGTGAGGAATAGTGAGGGATTGAGGGGGAGAAACGGGGAGAAATATTTCTCTTCGTCCAGCCCTTTCAAATCATCCAAATATTGGGATGATTTGGACGGAAATGACGCGCCTGTTACTGGATGTTTTTTGAAATTTATCATATTGCCCCTATATGTGTATAAATAATAGTTCCCTTTTATGTCTAATAATACCAACAAATAATTGTTTTTCTAATTTCAACCTAACCTATAAATAATTTTGATGGTTATTGAAATTTAAAATAATATAAAATTATATTTATTTTAGTTATTCATAAATTATAACATTATATTTAGTATTTACTCATAAATGATAAAACTATAAAAATATATTTATTCATAAATTATATTTATTTTAAAATTAAATCTATTAGTAAATTGTATTTATAAAATGATATATCCATAAGTTATATTTATTCATAAATAATAAAACTATATTTATTTTAATAATAATTCTTAAATTATAAGATTATATTTATTCAGAAATTTATATTTTTATAAAATTATATTTATTCGTAAATTATAAAATTATATTTATTATAATATGAATTCATAAATGATAAAATTATATTTATTTTAATATTCATTAGTAAATTATATAAAAACATATTTATTCGTAAATGCTATTTAATATTTAAAATTGTATTTATTTTGATTTATATGTAAATCATATTTTTTTTCAAATTTTGTATGTTTGTATATTAATATTTTTTTATAATTATTGAGATTAAAAGTTCAAAAATAATGTATCTGTAATGAAAATAAGGTATCAAGGTAAAATATAATTAATTTAAAATAATTGTGTCTGGTGATTATGTAATTTTTTTAATATATAGTTCCTTGTAACTAAACAATTTTTTTCAAAAAATTAATTAATTATATTATTGAAGTAAAATGTATATATGATTGTTGCGATATAAAAACAGTGAAGATAATACCAATTATCATATGTATACACATCTAACATAAATAATTATAAAATTGAAAAGAAAATATCATTGCAAATATATTTTTCAAAATTAAATGTATATTTAATTAACATGATATAAAAACCAAAGATACAATTTGAAATTATAATATTTTTTATTTGGAATAATTAAGTATTGTAAAACTATATTTTTTTAATAAGGGATATTTTCGTCATATTTTCGGAACATTTCTTTTCTTTTCTTTTAAAAATTATCACCAAGCACGATGGAGATAAATTACAATCTTTTCTTTTATTTTATTAGATTTCGAATCCAAATAATAAGGTGAGAAATCAAAATCATTTCATTTCATTTCTTTACTTTTATGAAATTGGAAATCATTTATTTTCTTTTATTAAAATATGACCAAACATAAGATTAGATTGATTGATTGTCGCCGTAGAATCAAACAAAAAGGAAGAATAAAAGAGGAGGAGGAGATCTTGGTGGCTCTGAAGATAGGTGTGTTATTCATTGATTCATGTTGGGGATCGAGCCTTCGCTGATACTAGCTCGATCTATGGAGGGTTTGAGTTGTACAGTAGAGATTGGGGGTTCAAATTTTGGTGGTGCTGGAGGATCCCTAGTTCGGGTACGCTGATCAGATGGAAATTTTCGTATCAACCCGGCATTGCTACATTCGGATCGATTCACTGTTGTCGCGGCTACCCATTCATGCTGCCTTGGTGACGGAACTGCTGTTCGCGGTGAACATTGAAGAGGGGTTAAGTGATGTTGTACTGTAGATTGTTATGGGTTGCTCATGAAGCCCGGGATGGGTGTTTGGAACCAATGTCTGCAAGAGGATGTAGGTTCTGCTCATTAGGGTCCGATCTCTGCAACTGCTTTTAAGTTGGGCTCTTTGTGCTATCTGCTGCAATCAAGATGGAGGTCTGCTGCCATTGGATTCCAAATAAACAGGTTCGATGTTGGCTGCATCATAGAGGGGTGTTGGGTGCTGGGTGCTGATATGGTCCATAGCTGCTAGTTTGTGGGGCGTCGCTTCTATACATCCATGTGAGGTGCTATCTGCTGCAATCTCCGGTGAGTTGTTTTCCAACCAGACCCACCTTCTGCCTTAGACATACAAATCCCAACACCACAGGCCTGATCCTGCCTCCACAATACTAATATCCACCCCCTTTCCAATTTAAACTCATCATCTCAAGGCCTGCCTACCCAACAACCCACTATTAACCCACTTCCTCACCCAATTTCAAGCCCACCCACAACCTCAATCAGCCACCTATATTTCAAACAGACACTTCCATCAATACTTAAGCCCCTCCATAATGCCATTTCCACCTCAACATTTGCCTAACCAAACCAATACCTAACCTTTCTCAGCCCCTACTTCACACTGTGTCGGCCACCATTCAGCCCCTTCCTCACCATTTTCAACCCACTTCAATTAATCCAAACCACCTTTCCTATGCCCAAAACCAAACCAGCCTCACCCAAAGCACTCACCAGGCCTGCCTAAATCCAAATAGCCCAGCCCATGGTGAAACCCATTCAAACTCCATACCCACTTTTCATGGTAGCCCCATATCAAATCCCAACTACACTTCATCCCACCTTAATTAAGCCACAAACTATAGCCAAATTCCTGCCCACTTTTTACCTCAACAGCCTTGGCACCGAGGACACCTGTCAGCATCTTAGAGAGAGCGAGGCACATGGGAATTGTTAGGAATTTGTTGGAATCCCCTTGAGATGTTCAAGGGAAGGAGACAGCGGTTGCCACTTGTCTTGTTAGGCACTCTAATCTCTCCATCTATCTTATTTAAATATGGAACAGCTCCCTTGTGTAAAGGGAATCCACCCCCCCCCCCCCTTCGGGGAATTTTTTCTCCCACTGCTACTGTGAATAAAAGCTCTTGAAGAGGGACTGTTTCTCTGGTTTTTATATGCTGGCTTCTTATGCTTTTACTTCTTCCTCTTTTTCTATTTTATGCTTCTTCTTATTCTTATTTATTATTATAAAATTTTGCTCATTTATGATTCTAGTTTTAGTCTGATTTGAGTTAAATAAAATGCTGGGCTGATTTATTTTCATGGGGACTTTGTTTGATAATGAATCTTATCATTATTTCTTCATTCTCCACTATTTTTCTGGGTTGTTTGTGCTACGTTGCTACCCTCAATCACTTGCTGAAGCAAATTGTTGACATGGACACATGCAATTTTTTCAATTCAACTTGAGACAATTTTTTCTATTCCTTAGTTGATATTGACAAATGCAACTATTGAATTCATGCAAGACAGTGTAGGCAGCTCAATTCCTTTTGTGATTGCTAAGTTGTCCTCTACTTCTTTTTCATCTTCTATGATTATCAAAGGAGGCAGCTAGTGCTCAACAAACTTAGTTGCATCCTACCATTTGGCACGATGATGTCTTTTTTTTTTCATTGAAGACACCTTTATTCTTTAATTTAATTTAATTGGATGAACTATAGAAAAGTTGAGGACAAACTCTTTGGTTGGTTATGACAGTGATCATGCCAATGATGGTTGTTCCAATTTAGTGGTCATAAAATAGTCATTATAAGAGAATGTTGAACCATCTTTAAAAGCCAAATCTATCAAGTCCCCCTTGCTCATCCACTTTCTCCCTCTTTTTCTTTTGTTTTTAATTAATAAATAACAAAAATGATAATAATATAAAGGTCATTTGAACGTACTCCCCCGTTTCGACCCTCTCATTGCTAGACTAGTAGTAGTATTAGGAAATTAAATAAATCAATTTTTGATAGCGACGACCTATCAATCCCTTTCCAATTCCATCTCTCTCTCTTTTTATTCACTTGTTTATGCCCCTTGTAAATTTGTGTTCACATGCCTTTGTATGTCCCATTTCATAAGGCGTACGTTGTTTTATCCATGTTGATGATTCTCTCTCTTTTCCTCTTATCCAATTTTTCTACCATCCCATAGCCATAGAAAAACCCATTAAAAAGTCATCTTGATTTATGTGCACTTTAGGATTGGAATGTAAGCTGAAATGTCTAACTCATAGAATATCACTCTTGGTTGTTGAATGAGTGAACCTTATTGATACATTTGCATCATTATGAGATGAGTGAATTTTATATGACCATATTTTTTATTCTAATTTTGAGCATGGAAAATGATTTTTTGACACATTATTGCGATAACAATATGTATTAAAATACATTATAAATGAGTGAACTTATTTAGACCCATCATTGGAGAAAACAATATTTTAATATTTATTGGTAATTGTAAATGATTTTGTTGTGTGTGTTTTGTGTCTGAGGATATGCATTAACCTAAGTGTGAGAGAGATGATATTATATATTCATTCATGATTTTTAAATCACCTCCATTACATATTTTTCACTGAAAAATACATAATTTTCAATTAACCTTCATGTTTTGATCATAAACATTTCTGGAGCACATTGTTCAAAATCATCTAATTATCATATAGTTTAATAATTTGATCATATTTTCTCTATTGTGATCCATGCAATGTAATTCTTGTTTGGTAGGATCATTGATTTGTTTTAACTACAAATCATTCAACTGGGTCCTTGATAAAATTAATAATTTGGGAGGCCATTTGGATCACACAAAAAGGCCCAATGAGTTGTTGAAGAAAACTTGACTAGCTATGATGTTTTGGTTGCTGTAAACAATTTAGAATACCAACTTACATGAAACTATATGCGTGGACTCAGATTGCAACCCGATTCACCTTTGGAGGAGTGAGCTAAATCAGAGTGTGAACTTTTTTATTTTATTACATTGAATCTTGTTCTCAAATTGGTAAAAACTTGTTGGACCTGTCGTAGTTAATCGCACACCCACCACAATAACAAAAGTGACAATTAAACATAGAACCCAACAATTTTACTTAGTTCAATGCCAAGAGCTAATCCAAGGAGCATACACATGGTGTTGTGCTGGTGAACCAGAGTCCATTATGCTTAGTAGTTTTCCAGATACAATATTTCGGCCACGGTCACTCTGTGTCAAACTCACTGCCTTTATAAATGTGTTCAGAGAATAGCCCATTGTCTCTCTCTGAACATTTTCATTGACTCCTCATTTGCGCACAACTTCAGATGGATGTATTCTCAGTTTATTGATGTGTAGGTCGCTTCCACATTACCAATAAAGTGTGCTTTGATTTGCATCATGATAGCTAGAATATGATGCTCTAATGCATTCCACAATCCCAATAATAATCACTAGCAATTGGCGCGTATGTTCCATGTTGTATACTACTCACCAAATAAAATCCCTCACTCAACTTTGTGTTTTACACAACTGCTACATAGAACCCCCTTCACACAACTCCTTCACGGGACCCCCACTGCGAACCACTTCACGATCAGCCCTTTGCATACTGCTTCGTGATTTCATTCGTCGTGAACTCCTTTGTGCAACTCTACTTCGTGAACTACTTTGTAGAACTCCCCTTTGTGAAACTAAGAGCTTCGCAAATGAAACTGCTTTGCAAACTGATCTTCTTTCTATGAACTCCTGCTACGCGCAAACGATCCCTAACCTTCCTTTAAATTTTTATCTACACTTAACGAGTCGATTATAAGAGTATTTATAGGCAAAGCTTCCTTAGAAAACTTGCTTAACATGAGATGATGATTTCACCCTCTGCACTAATCACTTCGTATAATGCCACATCATGAATGATATTGTCATTAGCGGTCCACATATAATCACCGCTAACCAATCAAAAACAATGCCCCATTTGTGGCCTTCACATCAGACCCACATTACACAGTTTTCATAACTCATTTGCGAGATTTTTGACTTTGCAGAATTCCTTCATCGAAATCCTTTCCTGCTTCATGTAAAGCCTTCCTTTTCGGTTTTAAAATTGCTACCGCCACTTCTTCACAAATGATGTTGGGCTTTGTGTGATTCGTTCGCGGTCGTGTACCTCTTACACAAGCCGTCTTCTGCATACCTCTTACGTAGTGGTATACGTGCTACAATAAAATCCTTCCTTTGTGATGAACAACTCATGTGACTTCACCAAAGCATCCAAACTTTTTCCAAACTACTCCATTTGCTCCAAACACCCAATAACATCAGGAAAGTAGACTCCCACATATGATTCTTCTTCTCACCAGATTTTCACATAAGAATTAAACTCTGCAACCTTCTTCAGCGCCACCAGATTGGCAATAAACACAACATCAATCTCCAGCTTGGATCACCTTCATTCCAATATTCTCCCCATTTGGGGTTGTTGGCAATCTAAAGTGAAATTCAAGTCCTCACACACTTTTCTTTTTCCAGATGACAACAAAATATCCCACCCATCACTATAAGTCCACGTGAGCATTATTCAATGTTGGAAACAAGTGTTCAAGAGGGTATCTCATGCCTCATGTCATTCCACTTTCTAAAAATGACCCTATCTTTCAGCTTGATCAATCTATATTCCCCATGGATTGTATCTACCTCTGACTTTCATACCATGAAATCCTCCTTTGTGAGAGAATCTCAGGGCTGGAGCCACTTGTCACTGACCATTTGTTAGGAAACATTGTCAATATCTATTACTTTACATTGATTTTTACTAGTCATTCTCCCCATTTGACAATAAACCCAAAGAGAAAGAATTTCCCAAACACAAAGAACACCATATAAATCATTAGATAAAAATGAGAGGGGAGTATCCGAACCTCCTCATGCCAGGGGAGGTGGTTGAACATCGAGGTTCAACCGATGTTTCTCAAATGTTAGTGACCAATAGTTTAGTCATGATATTTCCACTTGTTCATTAGTCCCAACATGCTCTACTTTAATCATTCCTTGCTCCACTTTTTCATTGATAAAGTGATACCAAATCCCAATATGCTTGGTATGAGAGTGTTGTATTGGACTTTTCATGATATCAATTTCCCTCTTATTATAATAGAAGACCATCATAGGTTGTTTCACTTATTCACAAATATCCTCTGACTGTTGCATCATCTATAACAGATGAGTGTATGCCTTGGTTATTGTGATGTATCCTTCTTCTACCGTGCTCAGTGAGACATTTCACTTATTTTTACTCAACCATCCTACACATGTATCCCCAATGAAGAATGCATCACCACTTGTGGACTTTTGATCCACCACATCACCAACCCAAGAAGATATTGGTGAATAGGTGGGAGCGTGCTGATTGCCACTCTCCTGAATCTCAATTTGAAGAAAACGAAGAGACATTTTCTCTACAAGATAAAGACGCTCCTTAGAACATTGGCTATGAAAAAGGTCAACCTCAATGGGTGACAACAACAGAGAACCATTAACTCATGGTCTCTCTAAACATCACTTACAAGTGTTTTAATATGACATAACAATTCTTTCATTTCATTTATCACATATAACAGGTATCTCATTTCACAATTCATATAAGCAAATATATCACATGCAATAAATATGTCCCTATCATGAACAATGCATGTCAAGATATATCCATATGTTCCTATCATGATGCATGCATGCTCATCTCATGCCATATCGGGTCACAAGTATAAATCACAAGAAACAATAACATCACACAACATGTGAATCAACCTGGGCGAAATAACATCAATCGTAACAAGCGAACAACATAAACATCAATCTCATACCTAGACACTTGTATTTCCCCTCATACATGGGTTAACAACTCCCATGCACAAGCTCATTACCAAGTCCCGACACATCCTAGTCTCATTTCTACAATTCCTAAATAGTAAATCAACAAAAAAGAAAATTCTACCCCTCTTATATCAGTTTGTAACACCCCACGATCCGGTACTCTCTCACGTGGAATAATCAAGTTGGTTACAGGACCTCAATCATGCCTCCCCGTACACCAGAGGCTGCTGACTAGCAATGGAGTTCTGATGAGTATAATAGGGAGATTATACCCCCTTGGTATAGAGTTATAATACAGTGGAAGTAACTATTATCAATAAATATCAGATTAACAGAAATAGTGTAAATCGTACAACATACATATGATAAGTAAAAGGGGGAACCAATAAACCAAATACTATTGAACCTTGTAATGACAGTCTGAAATGTATCTAAATGTCAAAATTAAGTAATATTAATAAAAAAATTACCTGACACAAATAACTCAAAGACCCCAGTCTCAAACCCCATGTCAGTTCCGCCTCTATGGTCTAACCCATCCAACAAGAAACAATCAAATATGTGGCCTTTTTTCCTTGTCCAAACCTGTATCCATATAATCAGCTCGGGTACCAAACGACAACTCGAACATGGTGTGAGTAAAACTTGGCAGGGCGACACCACCATGTCTAAAAAAATTATTTTGATAATAAGTGCATGAAATAAAGTGATAAACAAGTATATTAATTAATCAACTTAATATAATACAACAATCAACCTGCTTCAGCAGCATGTCAGAATGTCTCCGAGCATGCATCACAACTATTCCAATAATAAGCACATATCTATGGAATAATCAAATAACTTGGTAGATCCCTCTATATAAGCATTTCAGCATCCAGGGAAAACCCTCTATAAAAGCATTTCGGCATTCCGGGTATAGCCCCATGTATAAGCATTTCAGCAACTCAGGCCAAGCCCTCTATATAAGCATTATAACATGAAACTGGGTCAAGCCGGCTATATAAGCATTACAACATAAAACTGGACCAAGCACGCTATATAAGAATTACAACATGAAAATTGTCCAAGCCTGTTATATAAGCATGATAGCATGAATCACAACACAAGTCATAACATCAAGTATATCGCAATATCATATCATAAGCCTCAATGGTTAATTCTGCAAATTACCATTTTTCTTTCAATTGCACAACCATTTTTATATCAAATTATCAATGACCATTTCAATAAAAGATAAGACATTACCAAATTGATTCTACATCAATCAATCATCAGAGTTCTCATATCATGCTAATCACACTTTAAGCCATTAGCCAATTCATTATTATTTAAGGGTTTTCTCACCCAACGGGTAGCCACAAGCCAAATTGAAACACTATTAAATCCAAAGGTATCCAATGAATAATATAATCCATGATTTACCATCATTCATCAATCAATTAATTAATGCACATGTTGTGTCAGCACAATCGCAATATTGCACATACTTAACAATTAAACAGACCATAGGGTTAGGTTTTAGATCACCTACCTTTAACCGAGGATCAACACAACACTTCTAACCAGTAACACCAACAAGAACAAAGACAAAAAAGATCACAAAAAGAAACATAGATCACAAAAGATTCATATCAGCACCCAAAACAATCGCGGTCAAGAGATTCCACCGCTACAATGGAGAACAAGCAGAAGAGAGGGGAAAACCTAAGCAAAACAACTCACTGGATATTGATTGCTTGAACGGGATGTATGAAAGGGAATAGGAGACTCCAAAATCACCTAGAAATCACCTAGGATTTGAGGGAGAAGGGATTCTTACGATGAAGAATGAAATTACATATTCATAATGGCTTTAAAACCGATTAGCGTGAGAAATACTCGACGTGTAATATTTAAACAACATGTAATTATTGATTTTTGAGTTACATCAAAAAATGCATCGCCTTGGGTTAAAATAATCCTACTCGAATATTACACGATGTGAACCATTTTCACGGCATGTATTAATTTCACATCATGAACCCTTTCATGGATTCTTCTTGGCAATAGTTACATGTTGTGTAATTTTTAAATGATGTGTAAATTCCCTACAGATAGCTTTAAACCTAACTTCCTCAAAAGTGCCTGAACCACCTCCGAAGCCTTCCAAACTCACGAGAAACCCTCATAATCCCCTTTAACATGTTTATACCAAGATTCCATTAATTCAAAAAAAATTATCCCTGAAATTTAGGTCATTTTCCCCAACAAAAGCTCTCTGTCTTTGAATGAGACTCAACCACCAAGGTTTAAAGACAAAGGAAAACCCAAACAAAAGACATTCAATAAAAAACTTAAAAAGTGTTGTACCTGAAAAAAGATGGGATCTTATATTTTATTTCCATTTCAAACCAGTTGATAAACAAAAAATTAAATTTGTATATGCATAAAAATTATTTTTTATTATTTATTTAGTCATAATCATACCCTTCAATCCAACGACTGGACAATAACTATCACATTAAATAATAATATTTTAATAGTATATCACGTTTCTTTTAAACTTTGTATTGTGTGTACATAAAACTATCAAATACAAGAAATTAACAAATAGAAATTATATTCTAAAATCATGGGTTGTTACACCAGGAATTCAGGGCGGCAAGGATACGTTGATGCGAGTAGATATGTGGGAATAAAGGTGCGTCCTTCATGGGGAAAAAGAACTTACATAGGAGGGTTGGTCGTAAGGTTTATTGGCAGGCACGGGAAAAACTCCCCTGGTTGGGATTGGCTTTGATCATTTAATATCTTATATAATATAAATAATATATATGTTAAGTATAAATAATATTGGCAATAACTAGGGTCCTCTAAAAAATATTAGATTATGATCTACACCCTAGTTGAGACTTAGATTAATGTCTAAACATATGAATTATGATATAAATCATCTTATGAAATAGAATTTAATTTTATGAGATAATTTTTAATTTACCAAGGATATCATAAGCCTTAAATCTCAAACATTGACTTCACCCCAATCCATATAAAATAATTTAATTCCTCTACCAATTAAGTAACTTAAGCTCTATAAATAAACCACCCCATTCAAAAGACAAAAGAAAATGAAGGGTACCAAACCATTAGTACCATCGCTATGGATTTGACCCAAGTTGTGCTATACACACTATAGTAGAGCACTAGACCTTTGATGATCGATTGGAAATAAGCACACACACTTCAACCACTTTTTATGAATTCCTCGAACAACTATTTCTCTTTATTTTCTCCAAACATAGTGAGATAAAATCTTAGATAGAGGAAATTTTTCTTTAAATTACCCCTAAAGAACTATTTATGGGCACAAGTTTCAATTCAATCCATAAAATCTATCCAACAACCATAAATAACCAGAAAATCAAACTCCTTTGATCACAATAAAACTCACAAATGTTGATAAAAAACACGAATCAGACGCAACCACATCGAAGAAAATAAAATTTGAGATCACATGAAATAAGAAAACCACTATATTTTCCTTAAGGTGAAAAATTATAACAATTACCTAAAAAATATGCATAAATTCTAAGAAAATCAAACCATTTCCGTACATGTATCTTGAAAATAAACACTTGTAACCTATTTTATAAACACATAACATAATACATGATATAATATTCCATGTTCATTTTCACATATCATGTTCTCCCTTTTCAAATTATGAACATTAAACTTTCTAATGGTTTTATTACTATTTATTTATCTCCAATTTCCTTGATATTATATTGGTTAGATGTTATTGGTCCATTCATTTCCAAAAATTAAAATTTGACCAGATGAGCATGAGTTTATGACCCTAAAATGTTGATTTATATATTTTATCCCCTATTAGATCCACCTATCTAGTGTGATTTGTTAGGGTTTTATTTTCTTTTCATGTTAATGTGTTCATTTGTGTAATGACCCATGGATTTATGGGTCATTGATTTTCAATAGAATTTAAAATTTCATCCCGAAGTAGGGGGTGTTTTGAGAATTTTGATTCAGATTGAAATTTCAAATGTGTGAGAACCTCTAATAGGTTTTTTGGTCATGTTTGAGTATTTTTAGGGGGATTGGGATGATATATAGATCATCAGGGGAAAGATAGACTCGCAATGAAACTGAAACATTATCATAGTTACCATTGAGTACTCGATGGTTGAGGTAGAGGGGTTGTAGCCCCTAGAGCTCTATCTGGTGGTTGGTGCCTCACCAAGTGCATGATGGATTCTGGCCAGATACTCAATGGGTTCTAGATGGATTTTTAGAAAGGGTATGTTTGTAAATTCTCCATCAATTCCCCTTAGTTATTTAAGAGTGGAGGTATCAGGAATTTCCATTTTTAATTGGCAATTACCCCTTCTTTCCCCCTCTCACCCCCTTGAAGATTCCCTTTGTGAGGGGTGATTCAAGCGATGTTTCCATGAAATTTAGAGGTTTGATTCCTCTATTTCCTCCTCTTTTCTTATTCTCTTAGCTCATCTCTAATTTATTTTAGTTCTGAGAAAGGGATTTGAGTGATGATTCTACCAGATCATAGTGGAAATTTCTTGAATGAATGGTCTTTGGAATACAATTGATAGAGGGTGTCGAGGGGTAATGGAAAACCCATTGTTTTTCACTATTTCAGTTAAGGTGTGTCTCTTGGTGTAATTTCATAATGTTTTCACCAAATATGATATTTATTTACAATTGATTGAAAATAATTTCATGGAGATTTTTTCCTTATGAGCATGAGAGGTATTCCATGACTGGTCGGTATGTTGTTGCTTAAGGTTTCGACCATGGGTGGCTGCTCGATGAGTTTCTGATAGTTAGGATTTTTTGGATTAAAATTTTTAGTGAATAATAATTGTTATAATTAATTGTTAAATTAATTATGAGTTCTTTATAATTATTTTTTGGGTGTTTTGGTTGAGACAGTGGATCAAGATGTTGTTGCAGCTTGGTTCAGGATTGCCTGAGGCTTGGCGAGCATGACTTGAGGATGATAACTTCTATATGGAGGTATTTGGTCCCTATAAAACATAACTATATTATTTTTTATGGATAATTGTGTGTTTTTGTATGGGGTTTGAGTTTGGGTAAAATATATAGGGACTGAGATCACCATAAATGAAGAATTAAGTTTCTTAGAGCCACCTAGTTTTGGAGAAAGTGCTCCATTACATGTTGAGAGAATTGGAATATGATGAAAACTACATATTCAGGGGGTGAGGATGAAAGTTGAGTTTATAAGAGGTTTGGGGTAAGTCTTGATTTTTTATCGGTTTTAGGTAGCCTAGTTTTGACCTCCTAGGGCTAGTATGGAAGGCATGACGGGCTTAGGCCTTGGGTGATGAGTGAGATGACTGTACATCTCACGTATGTTTGGGAGTATCCCTAAAGGGTGGAGAGTAGTTTTAGCACTTGAGGTGAGTGGGATAAGTCCTATGGGGATTGATGTGATTTTACATAGGGGGTTCCCTATGGATGATGGCCTGAGAGTTCTTTTATGGGAAATGTGAGATGGGACCCACTCATGGGTAGGGAAATATGTGTTCTTATGGCATGAAAATGATTCGCTAAAAGGATTTGGGTGATTTGGATATGCATGGTACTCAAGGTTCAAGATCAATGAGTAGAGACAAATTTGGGTCTAGGAAACCTAGTGGATACCCTTAAGGTGGAGACGATGATGTTGATAGGTTTGAAATGTCGTGTGTATGAGCCTGACTTGGGATGATTAGCTTGCGAGGATAGGTGGGTGGTGAGATGTGCTTTATGATATGAGATAGGTCTTGAGAGACCAACATCGGGTTGTGAACTAGGTATGTAGAAAGATAATGGCATGAGTAGCTAGATACAAACCCGAGCTTGGCCATGTGAGCCATGGTGTGTATATGGGTTGAGATATGCTATGAGAGGCCTACCCCGAGTGAGAAGGAAGAGGTCATGGTTCAGTATGAGACCCCACCCTGAGTGAAAGGGTGGATGTATAAGGCATGTTATGTGATGTTTGATGAGACCTCACCTTAAGTGAGAGGGTGGTGGTATGAGATGTGATGTGAGGCAGAGTATGAGACCTCACCCTAAAAGAGAGGCTAGAGGTATGATATATGATATGTAGTGTGGTATGAGGCCTCACCCTAAGATATAGGGTGGAGGTATGATACAATTTGTGAGACATGGGATGTGAGAGGTTATGAGGCCTCACACTAAGTGAGAGGGTGGTGGTATGAGACATGGTATGTGATGCAGTTAAAGACCTACCATGAGTAAGAATTTAGAGGTTGAGACTTGGTACAGTGGGGTTTAGGTTCAGTATAGACCCTACCATGGGTGAGAGGGTAGTGTTTGTGACATTGTATGACACCCTACCTTGGGTTATGGGGTATGTGATAGTGTTTGTGTCAAGAAGTGAATTATTTTTCCGATGTTGTCCGAGCAAGGTATGGTTAGGTGTCATGGTGTCCTAGTTAACACATGATGACTCAACACACATGATTGTATGTCATATATATATTTTTTATTTTCCTCATGAATATACATGTATATTATGGAATATATTAGGGGAAATTGGTGAGACCCTACAAATATGTATCTCTCACACCCTTCACGGGCACCTCAATTCACATGCATATGTTATGTTTAACTTTTAGGTCACATGTTGCATAGGTGATCAGGCTGAAGCAAATCAACGAGATTTGGAGATAGAATTGAGGTGAGACTTGGGGTTTGTAGTGTAGACCTGTATATATTTTATTACTTTTGTTTATTTTTATATGTGATCATCCTAGTGGGAGATCCATTGGTATGTATGACTGTATGTATGCATTAATCATTTTTTATAACATGTTTGCCTATTTATTCATTTATGGTTTTCTTAGGCTGTAGTTCTATACTTGCATACTCTGATATGTGTTTTTGGTTGATGTTTGGTTATTTTATTATTATTTAGTAAAATGATATTGAGATTATAGTCTCCAAAAAACATTGATTATAGACTCTCATCACTGGTCAACAATATCTAACTTATAGGGAGGCACATCTGAGGTCATATGGCACTCTAGATAAGGCATTGTTCAGGTTATTTTAACCAGAGCATTAAAAAGTGGTATCAGGGCATATTTTATTTTGTATTACTTTTTGGTCATTATTAGTCAGAGATAAGAATGTGTCAGATCTTGTGATGGACCTCGGGTTGGTGATTCATGAACACATGTATGGTGGGAAGTCCAGATTACCAAGGTTATGAGATTTTTGTTCTTGGTTTTCACTATTACAATTGAGATATGTATTCAAGTATGATTTTTTTATTTTATATTGATTTTTATGGGGTTTTATATTATACTGGAGTGTCAATAGGGGTGTGTACATGCATCATACTTGGAACATAGGATTCACATGATTTTTTTGTGCTTGTGTGTGGTTGATTTTGATGACGATAGAGGAATAAATTTTTTAAAGTGTAAAAAAAACTTATATAGAGTACTATATAACTTGTTGGTGACATTCTACTCAGCTGAACCACGGTGATTTTTGATGACATGTTATGTGGATATTATTGTGTGATGTTCTTTGATGATGTCTATATAGTCCTTGGGTGTAAGGGATGTATGTAACCTTTGGTGGGTTGGTTCACATATTTGATTCCTTGACAATGGATTAGTATAGGTAGGGTATACCTAAGATGTGGTTTGGTATTAAGAGTTTCCTTATTGAGTTAGATTCCATTGAGAGGATATATATAGGCACATGGGATGTCTTGGGCTTTGAGATATAAAGCGCCTAGAGTGTTTGTGGTATTATGGTTGTGTTTATAAGGGAAGATCAGTTAGACTCATAACCCTGTTGGATTCAGGTATAGTTTTAAATGGGATAATGGATGGTGATCCAAGATGGTTGGGTATAGTATGACTGGATCATAGGTAGATACTTCATAGTTTTGGAATTATGCTCGAGTGGTGGATGATCATGTGATCATGTGTGGATGAGCATTGTTCATATACCTTGGATTCTTGGGAAGAGAGGTATCAAGACTACTTTCTGGTTGGATGTGTTGACATGCATGGGTTTTATAGCGTGTTAGTTAGGTGAATGATCCTAGGTTTGATGGGGTTCAACTCATGTAAGTATGATTCATGTGTGTGACTAAGTAATACGAGAGTGTTTACTTGTTTGGTGAAAGGTTTTGGTCATAGTGGAAGCACCAAACATGCCCATTCCCAATGGTGCTTTTATCTTATTCTATGAATAATACACAAGAATATGATGAAGAATCATTATGTTTAACTATTATACCTGAATAAAATATATAAATAATCTCAAAACTAAGATTAGAGGATATTTCACATCAAATTTATAATCAATTTAATAATAATAAAATATCTCAGTCTTGAGATCTTTCTTCAATGTAGAAGTTGATCGATCAAAACCCCATCTGAGTTGTACTATTTTTGTGAAAATGGGATATAATGAAGAATCCCTCTAGTAGTAATTCACCTATTTTCCTTGATCTCTGAATGACACCAATGGAACAATGAGTGCTATCGTGGTTGATCAGACCATCATACGTTGTTAATTTTGATTTCAATACAATCCTTCGGGCTCGAATAGTCATCTATTTAATTATATTATTCTTGATAGATAGGAAGGAGGTGGATAAATTATCTTATACTTAAGATAAAACATAAAGATGTCTTCATTGGGAGAGTTCTCTAGAGAGGAGATGCGTTATGCACTACATCAATGATTTTACCCATTCTCTAAAATGATATATGTGGGTATAAATAGAGTTAAAGATTAATATTGATAATTACACTATGGACCTTAATCAAATAATAATCCTAATATATTATCTATGATAATAATAATTTTAATGATAATAATAATAATAATAATAATTATTATTATTATATCATGGAATGCACCAACTTATACAAATTAAATATCATTTTAATCACTGATCATGTAACTCATCCCTTCCACCTTCCTTGACATTTACTAAAACTCAAATAATAAATAATATTCATTTGATAAATAGATAATAAATATTATATTCAAATTCTTGTGAATAAATATTTATTCAATATTCAACTCACATAATTATAGTGAATGAATATTCATGATCAATAAATCATAATTAAATATTATTTCTTGGTCTTGAAAATAACATTTATTCTAACTATTAAAGTAAAATAAAATCAAAGTAAGATTAATGGAAACCCTAAGTGTGTGACCCTATAATCCTACTCAGTGTCATTAAAAAATCTTATCTAAAGTATAATTCCAACATATTACAACATGTAAATGCACTCATAGAGGTAGAATTTAATGTCATAAATAAAATAACTATATAAAAATGATCACAATGTAACACAATCCATTTATCTCAATATCCCATTAAGAAGGTTGCATACTCATGTCATCAAACCATTTGATCAATATGTATTTCTTTGACTTCCTGAAATGATCCCATCAACCATCATATCCATGAAATTTCTTTTTATAGTTCCAATTTAATCAAAGGGATGAAATATTATATTCTATTATTGGAAAGGAAAAATCCTCTATTGACTTATTCATTGATATCATATCACTCATATGCACCCAACATATCCTACCTCTCCATGATCATATGTTATTATGGTTTTCATCAATACATCAAAGTACACGACTAATGATATACACTAATAATAATCTCAAGCCTAGGGATCATTATACATGCTCATAGACTGGAATATTCAATGACACATAAACATATGGAATTACTACTGGTGATTTTGTCCTGATAATCTCATACCTTGGAGACTACCAAGTGTGAAATTAATGAGATGAAGTCTTTCCTGCTTATGAGAATCAAAAACATAATAGTCTACATCATTCATTTTTGATTAGATGAATTTATTCAATTATAGGACTTATATGTTCTAGAATATTGTCACAAAACTTCAAGGTTCTAATCATAACAGGGGAATACTATATAACCTTTCAATGTGAAAAATACTATAAATACATTATCACATTAAATTTCATATATAATAACAATCAATATGTCATAATAAATTTATTAATATTCAAGTCTATGAATATAAAAGTATTCTAAATTAAAAAGTAGTTATTTCCAGGGAGCCAACTCCGAAAGACTCACACTTGGACTAGAACCCACTATTAATGACTTTTAGTTATCTAGCTATCACATAATATTCATGATTAAATTAAGAAAGGGATTTATTCAATGAGAGAAATTTGTTATCCTTCATGGAAACTATTCTTACTATGACCTCAAATGTATGAGTAAAATCCCTCAAGAGATGATACTTTTTAAGTATGTTCTTTTTCTGTTGATGATAACATGGATCCTTATCAAGATCCACCACTACAGTATTCTCATAGTACAGTGTGACATGATATTTACTATTTGTCTCCACATAAAGATCTTGGATGAAGTTGTGTATCCATACTTCTTCTTTAGCTACATCATAAGATAAAATATACTCATACTCTTCTATAGAATCGACGAACACTACTTTCTTTGAGATATTCCATCTTATATCTCCTCTATTGAAGGTGAATAGATATATCAATTACGATTTAAGATCATCCTGATATGTTTGGAAACTAGAATATGTATATCATATAATAACCATATCCTCATATCTTATATAAACTGGGAACATTTTCTTAGTATGCATGCGGTACATAAGGATAGTCTTGACTACCATCCAATGTCGGTCTGCAGGGTCTACTTGATTTTTTTCTATCACGATCAAGGCATAGACAATATCAAGACTAGTACATATCATTTCATACATGATTGACCATATAATTGATGTGTACGAGATCCTTTCCATACTCTTCCTCTACTCCTGTGCATGGAGGAACATTTTCTTAGAGATATGCATGTTATATGACATTGGAAACAATCCACTATTGGATTGTTCCATACTGGATCTATTTAGTATCTTGTCAATGTATGTAATTTAACTTTTTCCAATCATCCTCTTGGATTTATCACATTGGATCTTGATCTGAAGAATATATGATGCTCTACCTAATTCCTTCATGGAGAAGCATGTGTTAAACCAAATCTTAATAGATTGTAAGACTGATATCTCATTTCCAATTAATAATATATCATCAATATATATTGTTAAGAAAATAATCACACTCTTATTAAACCACTTGTAGAAACAAGGATCACATTTATTATTTATGAAACAAAATTCTATTATGGCCTAATCAAAGAAAATTTTCCATGATATGGATTCTTTTTTCAATCCATAAATGGGTCTCTATAATTTTATTAACTTATTGGCATCTTTTGGAGTAAAAAACCCTTCTAGTTATTCCATATAGACATATTTCATATGGTTCCCATTAATAAATTCTATTTTGAAATCCATATGTCAAATATCATAATAATGGTAAGATTCTATGAAAAGTATAATTTTGATAGATTTTAGTATATAAACCGGTAAAAAGGTTTCATCGTAGTCAATGTCTTGATGTTGTTTAAACCCCTTTTCAACTAGTCGATCTTTATAGGTACTAACTCTACTATTCATGTCTAGTTTATTCTTGAGTACCCATTTAAAACCAATGAACTTTACATACATTAGAGGATCTATCAAAATCCATACTTTGTTTGGGTACATGGAATCCATCTTATAATTTATGGCTTCTTTTTATTTGGCAGATTCTATTCCACTTATTGATTCCTTGTAGGTTATAGGTTCATTATTATCAACTAATATCGAGTAACCATCATCGGTAACTAGAAAACCATAACTTTATAGTTATCTAACCTCTTTAGTTATCCTACATAGTATTTTTTTCTCTAGAACATACTCTTCCATGGGGATTTTTGGAATCTGTCTCTATGTTAACCCTTGTGTATCTTGATCCATCATCAAAGTCTATCTTTCTCCCACCACCTCTTTAAGAGATGTACCCCCTATCAATGAATATTAATTGTATATCCACCATTACCATATTTTACAAGGTTTCATATAGATAATACCCTTTAATTTCCTTAAGATAACCTATAAAGATACAATTAGTGCCTCATGGTGTAATTTTGTTACCTAAAGTATCCCTAACAAGCACTTCACATCTCTAAGAATGTATATGTGAAAAAATGAGTTTCTTTCTAATCTATAATTTGAATGGAACTCTATTTTCACTTTAGTTGGCACTTAGTATAGAGTGTATACTAATATGTGAAACCCTCTATTTCACTAAGTGATTTATTTAATATTATTTAATATTATTTTTATTTTCATGGTTTATGGAAATTTTTGGTCTTGATTTTTTTTAAATTAATAAAATTAATGGTCGAGTGGTTATCCCAAAAAGTTAGTAAATCATACAACAACAATGAATTTTGGTCTGTCTGTAGAAAGTGTTCTTTGTAGTGATTAGCTCATGAGTATTTAGACTATGTAGGGTCCTAGGAGAAATTGTGCAACATTTTTTTGAGGTTCCAGTAGCCTCTGTATGGTTTACTAAACTGTGTGGACAAATAGTTTGGGTTACCCAATTTTTTTTTGAATTTATAATTTTTACCTTGATAATTTTTACCCCTAGAATTCCCCTCTCCTTGTTCATGCAACAACCCTTACCCATGGTCAATTCCCTTGCGTGATCACCTCCCTCCATCATACCCCCTCTCTTATAGTGATTTCTTCACAGTTTCTCCATGAATATTTATGAATCTTCATGGTAAGGAATCCTCCTCTCTTCTCCCTCTATTATTTCCTTCTTTCTTTCCGCCCTCTTACTGTGTGTGATTGGAATAAACCCTAGGGGTTTTAGGTTGATCTATTTATGTTTTTATCTTGTACCTAGGGTGTGATATCTCCATTTCAAATCCACTTCAACCTAGATTCAAATCTTTGAACCATCCGTCATCGATTCCAAGTAGATTTTCCACATGTTTTAGATTTTAATTTTAGGACCAAGGATTTATTGGGTTTTTAATTTATGATTTAATTTTATAATGATGTTATTAAATATTTTAAAGTATTATTTGAAAGTAAAATCAAGTTTTACTTGATTTTAATTTCAATTCAAAGGGGATATAAATATTGGAACATGTTGGAAATATTATTTTATTTAACTACATTCACCAATTGTTTATTAAATTTCCCAAATGTCTCTTTAAAAATTGTATTGAGGTTATGATTTTTTTTTTCTATTTTAATGGAATTATTTAAGGATATACTTGGAATTTCAAGTGATACTTGAAATTCCATGTATTGTAAAAATATTTCAAGAATTATTTTAAATAAATTGTGTGGTTTAGAAATGGTTTGAACTCATTTGGGTCATGGGTGAAATTAACGAATGATGTTTTAAGTTTTATAGAGTTTTATAAAATTCGTATTGACTTCTTAAATTTATTTCAATGGTGATTTCAAATAAAATGTTTTAAGTATTGTTTGTTAAACAATTTTGAAATATTATAAAAAAGACCTTCCCTCCCTGGAGGATTTCTAAAAGGCCTGCTTGTAACTTTCAACGGTTTTTCAAACATGTGGGTGTGTGAAACAATCCTTGTGACCCTTTTATTTTCTACCCTTTTTAAGGGTGATTTTTGATATATGTATGGATGTGGTATATTTCTTATAACTATTTATGAATTGTTTTTTCAACTGATCACTCATCTTCTTGCATGCTTGGGTGTTGGTCATGGGAATTCTAGGTCAAAAAGTAGTGTATTGGATAAGTGAAAACTTTAGTTTATAGTGTTTTTATATAGTGTTGTAAATGGTTATTGAGTACTCCCAAAGGGTTCCCCATGGTAGCTTTACACTCCTGGGATGGTACAGGGCCCGACTAGTTCAGCAGGACTACTAAAACAAATAAATTCTTTAAGTTCTACCTAAAGTTATTATTTCCAGTTCATGATCGTGTTATTTGAGTTCCTAGGTTAGATCCCATGACAAAAAATTACTTGAAATATTATGAATTTATAATTCATAATAATAATAAAATAATAGAATCTAAAAATAGTCTAATGCTACTAAATTTATAAAGTGATTTTTTGATCTATATTAACCACATGTAGAATAATATGACCCATTTTCCCATGCTATTGAGTTTATCCAGGTGACATGGAAGTTTCCAATCTCATATAACCTAACTCATCAATTTTAGATTATGTGAATAGAATAAATAAATCAATGAACACATCAAATATCATTCATTTAAACATGACCATATATTTCTTATGTCTCACTAAATCCAAGGACCATATATATTAACCCATCATACGAGTGGATAAATCCCATGTCAGTTATAAAAATCACTCTACGACATTGGTTCAATTCTTGACCATACTCTATTTAATTATTCAAATAAATGATATTAAATGAATTTTAAAGCATGATAATTTAATTTTAAGGTATTTTTTTAATCTCACATATAAGTACTATGAAATAATATACACCCTAAGTAACACTAATGACATATTCAATTAACATTATATATGGTGTACTCAAAGTAGATCAATTAGGACTACAAGTTCTCCAATATTCCCCATGAGTAATTTATGAATCTCCTTATAAGTTTTTACCCATGATAATATTAACTTATATTGAAACCCCATTATACCACATAAAGGTTATCGATTAGGTATAATTAATTTTTTATGAGTGGTTTATTATCACTTCATATGTCATGTAAAAATGAATAAAACATAAATGGATTATAAAATTGATTTTTTATAAAATAAATGAATGATAAAAAAGTATCTAAACCAATATCACATGAAAACTTTTAGTGAACAAACATTAACATATAGCCCTGATCACAAAGTTAAAATTTATTAACATGTATATTTATAGCATTGTGTATGTATATTGGTGTGTATTTACTACTATAGTGGTAAAATTAAGTTAGTGTGGACATATATTTATACGATTTTACTACATATTTAGTGATTTTCTACACATTCGGTAATGAATAACCTCATTGAAAAAATAATTTAATTATTAAGATAATTTTATGGGGATTTAATTAACCCATAATTATACACATGTATAGTTTTACATTCATCATGGTTATATATTTGAAACTACATAAATTAAATGAAATAATTATTTAACCACCAATTAGTGAAAATATGGTCTTAAAGTGGTTTATTAAAAAAATAATAATAATTAAAATAATAAAGGAAGAAAGTGACATAGTTGTCTGAGAGATTGTTTATCTTTAATGAGCATAGTGAAAAGGAATAAACCAACTAAGTAAGTTGAAAATCCAACTTTAATATGGTTTATCCTATTGAAAATATCAATAAAAATTAAAATATATTAATTAGATAAGTATAAACTCATATATTTGATGTTCTTAAAATTCCTTGATCTAATGCATTTATTAGGGATGAGGAGATATTTTGGGAGATTCCTTAGAAAAATTTAATGATCTTGGGGAGTGATAAATATATAAAAGAGTAAGTAATTATGCTATGATGATTTTACTGGAATGAGGGGTGGGGTAAATCCCAATTTATATATATTTTAGGGGAAACTTTGTAATTAGTATACCTTTAAAATATTAAGAGTGGTAAAAAAAATATAGACTTAATATTTGTTTAAGTGCACGAGTCATATTTTTTTCACTTATTATAAAAGATTATTTATTATTTACTATTATAAATTTATTTTTTACCTTTTAAATTCTTATTGTTTACTATTTACTCGCAAAAGGGTGTTCATTCAAGTGGAATGGATGTCATATGTCATGCATCAAATTGGGGGTTAAACCCTTAACAACTTAATTTACCCCTAAATTAAATTGGTAGTGGAAGAGGTGGTTCTTTCTCCCACATAAAGCTTGCATGGGATTACACTGATGTTTGCCTCATGCCAGTGAGGGTTGGTGTTCCCACCCACCAGCAGGATGCAGTGATTGGACACGAAAATCGACATTGATTATGAGGATGGCCGCTTTGGTGATAGTATCATAGAGACAAGGATGGGTGGGGTGGCTGGCACATACCGGGGTCATAGGCGGGAGGCAGGGGGAGACCCTTGCAGTATAATCCCTCGAGAAAACATTTAGGGATTAAAAATATAATCCAAAAAATTGATAGGGTCTTTAGGATCTATATTGGGCCTTTTGGGCCACCTTTTTCACGGCCTTAGGGATTCTCGGTCTATGGGTCATCCATGTATTAAGTCCTTTGTGACTCTAGGACTACATTTCATGTATGTGTTCCCTCTCAACTCAATTAAAAATAGGTTTCTTTCCTTAATAAAATGGGATTAACCCCAACTTGTTTCGATTATTTACCATTTAATTTTTACTTTATCACCCTATACTTTTTATATTTCACTATTAAATTTTTATCCTTTATTCTCATAACCCTATGATTACTAATTTTCCAACTTAATGAATTATAATGTTTAAATTCCATTTCCATAACTCATTACCCTAAATTCAACCTATCATCTAAAAGTTTTTTAATTTAATAATTTTAAAATAATAATACTAAACATAAATATTTATTGACTAAACATGAAAAAAATTATAAATTTTGAAGCATATATTGGTTATACATTCCAGAAAAAAATACATTATATTTCATTAAATATAATTTTCATGGGTGGTACTATCTTTATCCATTTTATAAAGTATTTAACTTATAATGATATCTACTAAACTCATTTTCTAGCATAAGTAGTTTTTCTCATGTTGAGTGATTGTATCTTGGCTTAATCCACATTTAATTCAAACCCAAAAGAGTACACATCCACCCAATTCTTATTCATATGAACATACAGTGGCATAGGAACCTTAGGATCATAAAACCTCTATGAACTTTACGCTTTTATTATATCAATTAACCATTATAAATTGTATGTCATATATAACAACCCTCTCCCTATAAAGGCACCTCCCCTAAGTAAACAATGGATAAAGAGAGATAATGACACCCATAGACTACCTCCAATAGGCCATGGGTTGAAAACTAGCATTGAGGGCATATAAATCACACAAATGGAAGGAATTACCATTTATATAAAGATTTGGGGAGCAAGAGACGAGTTGAGAAAGACACCAACCAACTCCATTCATAAATAAAAAAATAAATCCCTATATATGATGTGATTTCATACATAAATGAATAAAACTAAAATGAAAATAAAAAAGTGATAAATCCTTTTCAGTGACCAAAAATTTCAACAAAATCATGGACAACTCCTCAAACTAGTAAGCTCTAGATTGATCACAAACTATCTCCCTATGATGGGAAATAATAGTTTATAAATATGTAGGGTGATCATGACATGTATACTCATTTAGATCCTCCCTAAAACATCTCATAAAAATTGTGAAAGAAGAATACTAAATCCCAATGAATAAATAACACAAAGAAAAAAATCATTATATATCAAAATCATATATATGAATGAAGGTACCCCTCTTACACTTCTCCACTGGTTTGTTTCTCTCAAAACCCAATGGCTAAGTCTTGTGCTCATCCCTCATACAAGTCATCATACACCTCATGTAATAACATCATAATCATCAATACATCCTATGATTCATGAAATATCATCATCATCCTCAAATACCACTAGTAACCAAGTGCATTTACAAAGTGTGTACAAGAATTATGATGGTTCTGAGTGCAAAAGAAGCATGCAGTCGTGGGTGATATATAAAAATTCTTTTAATAATTATTGCCTGAATCCAAGAGCAAGGATCTTTTATGCCAAATTTATAATTAATTTATTTAATATCTGAAGAAATAAATACTTAGGCTTAAGAACTTTCTTCATTGATGATTATTGATCGTTTGAAATAGCCCTTATGTATTTCCTTCATTTATCTTGTGAGGATCCAAGGGTTGAATCCCTAAAAAAGTGATCCACACATGCTTTGATGGTATTCAATTAATTAGAATCATTATTTGAGTGCTAGTGTGGTGAATCTAATGTATTTTATTGTTCGTTCTTGATCGCACATTCTTCAGTCTTGAAGAAATTATCACTTGGGTTTCTCATTCTTGAGAGGGATAGAGGAGGAGGATTTGAGAGAGAATTCTTTGTGCACAAAAATTCTCTATTCCCAAACTTGGAATTGGTTTCGAATGAATTACACAATAGACGTATCCGTATATTTATAGAGTTGGGATTTCAGTTACAAAAGTTAATTTCATAACAACCATTAAATATAATTATAATGATTAATTAAATCCCATGCCACATAATAATAATAATAATACTATTGTTTTGTGGTGATACAACTTGTGAAAAATGGATAAATAATATTTACCAACCTGTAAATAATTATTTTTTCACTAGAAACTGTCTTGGTCTATTCAAACTCCTCTTGTATTTATCAAACAACCAAATAAATATTTTTTTCTCTTAAATAAATATTATATTCACAAACTAGTAGATAAATATTTATTAAATATTTAACAAAATAAATAAATATATTATATTTATCCGATCAATATAACTTAAATAAAATTATTACTCAATATTGAGAATAATATTTATTCCATTAATTAAATTCAAAAATAGTTTAATCGAGACCACCAGAAACACTTAGTGCATGACCCTCTGGGATTCTTTCCCATAAGAATTAGGCGGGCTTGCCTAAAGTCCAAGATTACTATCTAGAAATGGGTCAAGGCAACCAAGAGAAAGAACTTAAAGTTGGAATGATCACAACCACATACAAATGATCATTGTGTAATATAATCCCTTCGTCACATAATCTCACCAAGCATGTTTCATGATGGTGTCATCAAACTATATGCTTAATACATAATTCTTTGACTATTTGAAAAAAACTCATCATTACACCATGAACATCGAATTTAGGATAATGTTTCTATTACCATTAAAGGGATGAGATATCAACATCCATAAATATGGAAGAGACAAATCCTTTCTTAACTTATCCATTAATAACATGTCATTCGTGACACACCCAATGTACCCTACTTCCCGCCAACATATGGCGTGATGGTTTTCATCAGAAAATCTAAGTGCATGATTCATGAAATGCATTAATGGTAATATTAAAGTCTAAGGACCATTACACATGCTCAAAAATAAAAGTATTCGATGAAACAAAAACTTGTGGAATTTCTATTGGCAGGTCTGTTCTCATAATCTCTCATCTTGAAGATTACCAAGTGAAAATTTCATGAGAAGAAATATCATCTACTTATGAGTACTCACACCTGATGGTCTATATACTATGTGTCCCATAATAGTATGTTATCCAACTATATAACTATATTAAGAATATTGTCATATCACTTCAAGGTTCTCATCATAGAGGGGAACTACTATGACCTTATCAATGCAACAAATACTCTAGGACATTATTACATTATGGTCATGTAGAATAATGAACAATATGTAATAAGATTCTGAATTTAATATTTAATACATCAAATATTCATATAATAAATTTAAAAACTATTGGTTCTAGGAAAACAAATCTAAAAAAATCCCACTTAGACTTGAGCCAACTACCTATGACTTTTAGTCCACTAGACCTCACATGATAATCATGTTTCTGATGAGTCAAGGATTTAGTCAAGGGGTCTTCCACATTGTCTTCCATGGAAATACCACTCACTAAAAATTCACCTATTTGAGAAAAATCCATCAAGATATGATACTTTTGATGTATATACTTCATCCGATGATGTGACCTTGGATCTTTTATAAGAGCCACCGCTGCAGTATTATTACAATAGAGTGTGATATGATCTTTACTGATAGGTACCACATCAAGATCTTGGATGAAATTTCATATCCAACCTACTTCTTTATCTACCTCAAAAGCTGCAATACACTTAGAATCTATTGTAGAATCTGTAACTATAGCCTACTTTGAGCTCTTACAGCTCACAACAACTCTATTCAAAGTGAATATGTATCACATTTGTGACTTTAGGTCATCTTGATCAGTTTAGAAACTAGAATCTACATATCCTCTAATGGATAGTTCCTCACATCCTCCATAAATCAGTAACATATCCTTAGTGTGCCTCAGATACTTAAGGATAGTCTTGACTACCATCCAATAACAGTCACTTAGATCAGCTTGATATCTGTCTACCACACTTAATGTGTAGGAAATATCTAGCTTAGTACATCAAATGTCATACATGACTTACCCAATCTCTATTTTGTATGGAATCATTTCCATTATATTTATTTCCTCATGGGTATGAGAACACATTTTCTTGAAAATTTTAATGCCATGTGACACTGGCAACAATACCCTCTCGGATTGTTCCATATTGAATCTCTTAAGTATCTTGTCAATGTATGTAATTGGATGAGAAACCTATTGGATCTATCACAGTGGATCATGATCCCAAGAATATATGTTGCCTCACCTGAGTATTTAATTTATAATCATTTATTCAACTATGCCTTAACAGATTGTAAGACTAGTATTTTTTTTACAATTAGTAATATTTCATCAATATATACTATTAAGAAAATGACTATACTCTCACTAAACCATTTGTAGACACAAGGATCAAATTTTTTCTTTATAAAATGGATTCATAAAAATTAATGTTCCATGACTTGGATGCTTAATTTAATCAATAAATGTTTTTTTGCAACATTCATAACTTATTGTCATCCTTGGAAGTCACGAAACCTTCATGTTGTGTCATGTAGACATCTTCCTGATGGTTCCTATCAAGGAAGGATGTTTTGACATCTATTTTCCAAATCTCATAGTCATGTTAGGATGCAATGTAAAGTAGAATTATGATCGATTTCAGCATTGCAATTGGTGAAAAGGTTTCATTGTAGTCAATCCATTGATGTTATTTAAACCCTTTTGCAACCAGTCATGCCTTATGGGTACTAACTTGTCCTTCTATGTCCATTTTATTATTGAATACCCATTTTCAATCAATAATATTTACACCCACTATAGGATCTATCAAAAATCTATAATTGGTTTTGGTACATGGAATACATTTCAAGAATTCATGGATTCTTTCCACTTGCCAACATCTATGCCACTTACTACTTCCTTATAGGCCAGAGGATCATTATTATCAACTAATAATAATTCACCATCCTTGATAACTAGAAAACCATACCGTTTTAGTTCTATAACCTATTTCATACTCTTATGCAGTTCTTGTGTCTCTGGAACAGTTTCTTCTTCCACAAGGATTTTTGGAATCTGATCCTTTACCAACTCTTGTGTTCCTTGAGCCTCAAATTCATTGAAGTTTATATCGCTCCCACTATCTCATTTGGAGACGTTCTCACTCTAAAGAAATATGGCATATATTTCTACTATAAAACTTTTTTTAGGGTTCATATAGGTAATATACTCTTGTTTACTTGGGGTATCCTATAAATATACACTTTGTGCCACGAGGTGCAAGTTTATTACCAAAAAAGGCCTTAACAAATGCTTCGCTTCCCCACACATATAAATTTGATAACATGGTTTTTCTTCCACTCCAAAATTTGAATGGAATACCATTTATTGATTTAGTTGGTACTTAGTTTAGTATGTGTTCCATTATTTATAATGAATATCCCCAAAAGGATAATGGAAGACTTGCATGACTCATCATTGATCTCACCATGTCCAAAAAGGTATAGTTCCTTTTTTCTCTTACACTTTTCCACTGAGGCGTGTAAGGAGGAGTGAGGTGGGATTGGATCCCAAAATCTTGTAAATAATCAATGAAGTATTGATTAAGATATTCTCTACCTTGGTCTAAGTGGAGTTTCTTAATCTTTCTACCAAGATGGTTCTCACCTTCATTCTTGTATTCCTTAAATTTATCAAAAGAATCTGACTTACACCTCATTAAGTAAATATATCCATATCTACTAAAATCATTAGTAAAAGTTATAAAATATGAGTACCCAACCCTTGACTCAATAGGAAATGGTCCACACACATCGGTATGAACTAATTCAAGAAGCTATTTAGCCCTTTAAACTTTCCCACTAAATGGGGATTTGGTAATTTTTCCTTGTAAACATGCATGAAATACACCAAGTGGTTTTAGTATGAAAGAATATAAATATACATCTTGATGTAATTTTGTCAAGTGTTTTTAATTTACATGACCTAGCTAGTGATTCCAAAGTTGGGTGTGCTATGAATCATGTGAAGTAACTTCATTATCGATTTCCATTACTTGGTTTATGTAATCCAACACGTAAAGACTGTTATGTAAATGTAACTTACCATAAAAAATGATATCTTTATAAAAGAAGAAATATTTATTTCCAAATTTGAAAATGAATCCATCTATATCTAGTCTGGATACATAAATATTGTTTTTGGTTACTGAAGGCACATAATAACAACCCTTTAAAACCAATATCATTCTAGTTAGCAATGTGAGGTGGTAGTCCCCGATATCTATAGTAGCAAGTTTAACTCCATTTAATTCTCATATATCTACCTACCCTCATTCAATTTTTCTAAATCTACTTGGTTCCTATATTTGAATACATACGTGAGCACCAAAATTTTCATCTAATACCCAATTTGTAGAAATAAATAAATTTCACTTGATAAAAAATACACATGAAGAATCCCAATGCTTCTTTAGCTGGGTGTAGTTTTTCTTCTAGTGGCCCTTCTTTCTACATGTGAAATAGATATCATCATGTTACCTTACTTCGCCTTTGATCTTATTATTCTTGGAAGGGTGTGAAGAAGCTTTGTGATTAAAGTTATTTTCATTCCCTTTCCGTTTGTTCACCATAAGTACATAAGGATATTCACACTTCATATATTTATCTACTTGGAGAAGGAGAATAAGAAGATCTGGTAGAGACTTATCAATGTTTTTCATATTAAAATTCCCAACAAAACTGGAGAATCTCTGAGGGAGTGATTCCAGAATGAGATCAGGGCCTAGTTCTTCAGGGATTTTAAGCCATAGAACCTCTAGGCACTAAATGTAGAAAATGATATTTACTATGTGAGGCCCAACTAGGGAACCCTCTCCAAGATTTCTCTGAAAGAGTGCCTTAAAAATATCAAATCATTCATGTCTATCTCTCTCCAGCTAAAGAACATGGAGGTTCTCAAGCATGCTATATGCATCTATGTTTTCGTAAGACTTTATGAGTTGACTAGAAATATATGAAAGCATTAGACATTTAACTTCGATCATGTCGTTAATATGTTTTTCATATACTAGGAAGTCTTCATCATTCAACTCTTAAGTAGGAAGACCATACATTGAGGATTCTAGCATGTAATATTTTTATTCATGGCATAAAACAGCCCAAAGGCATATAAACCACTCATGGAAGTTACTACTAGTGAGAAGATTATCTTTGTCCAATATTGATCATAGGGATAGTGAGCTTGTCATTTTATTCTACAATTTAAAATAGTATATTATTATTACTTTTCTTGATTACATATTTTTTAAGAAATAATTAATTGATTTTATTAAATCTACCACTATTTTATCAAGTCCCAATAACCCTCACTATTGAACTTGAAACATATAGCTATTAAGACATTCTAGTGGTAAGGATTCATATTTACATTTGCATAACCCCAACAAGGTTTGGTGAATATATTTTGAAGGTATTTAGGTAGGAAAGTATTTTCCAACTGTAGGCATGTAACTCCTTGATCTATTGAGTAGACTCCCCAATCCATAAATACTAATTTGTATTTTCACAACACTTGACTCCAAATTACACCAAGTCTAGAAAGGGATACCCCTGTTGATGTAAAATGTTTAAGTCAACCTAAAAATTTCATAAGAACTCCCCTTATAAAAGTATGTTTCCCAAAAAGGGTTGGTCAAACACATATTTCTATTGATTTTTGTTCCCAATCAAGTAATGGAAGGCTTAGTCTGACTTAATATTAGATTGAGGGATTTTATTTTATTATGCATAAATTTTTATCTTGTTTTATCCTTTACATGTCTTATTAATATTTAAGTGGATGTTTACTTAATTAATTAACCATGTTTGGATAAAAAATTTATGCATAATCAATTTTATTTATATTCTTTCTCTGCATATTAGTTCATTCATTTATGTGATCGTAGTCTTACATCAATAAATATAATTTTAATGCATTATAAATAAAATAAATAAATAATTAATTGACCCAATCATTAGCATATTTAATAGTTGATTTAATGAGTGGAAATTATATCAACTTATTTTCTAGGGGAAATAACTCCTTATGCCGGACTTGGCATGAGCTAAAACATTCCACGTGTCCACCTATGTATCATCAAGTTGGATTCATTATGGTTCTACCTTGAATCATCCCCATGTGCCATGGGATTCTCCATTAATTACAAATATTTATTACTCACACATAGTTAAGGGGAACTGAAGGATTGGTTAAAGGGATTTACATAAATATCCTTGGACATTCATGTCTCACATAATAATGGAGGGAGGGATGGATCACATGACATATTTTTAATTTAATATTAAATAATTGAAAAACCATGAAATAAATTTAATTAAATAAATTCCAAAACATACATAGGTCTTAGTCAAGATCATGAATGGTCACACATGCAAAGAATATAAAAAAGTAAATGGCTAGAATTTATTTTATTGTTATTTCTTTTTATTATTTTAAGATAAATGCAGTTTCATTAATTAATTAATAAATAAATAAATTGTTTTTCTTTCATCTTAATGATAATATGATATTATTTGGAGATACCCATCATTAATTACATTCATGGAAAAGAAACAACAAAATAATAATGAGATATTAATTACAATAAATTAATTGAGCATTTAAAATTCTTTAAAACCATTATTAAATTTTCAAACACACAATGGTATGCTAATCAATAAAATAAGGTTTTAATGATGTAATTTCAAATTTAATGTAATTTTAATTTTTTCCAATAATGGGAGACTACATGGAATGTACATGCAGCTACACTCCATGTACCTCAGTTTCCGTATATCTAAGTTACACGCCTGGGGCTTCGGTGTGTTAACTTGGCTAGACTACATTGTGTGTCCATGCCAATTATACACCCTGTATCCAATTTCCATGTGCCAGGTTGTCCCATTCAGCACATGGTGTGAAATAAAATCATCGCATGTGATTAATTACTTGGCACATCTAGATACATTATGCATGGGTATAAATCGTGTGATCTGGCCGTACACTGTGTAACCTAGTTTTACTGGCCAATGATTTGGCACTTCTCGATGTCATCTCTAGTCATTCTTCATTTGTTCTTAAACATTTAAGAAAATGAAACACTAAATGAACATGATTAATATACCAACAAAATTTTATTCAAATTGGATTAAAGAACGAATAAAATGAAATAAAATCTAACCACAATTGCGCAGAGATCAACAATCAAATAAATAATTATAAATTTAAATGTGACTACTCTGATACCAATTGATGGTTCTAGGCGCAACAGAAGCATGTGGTGGTGGGTGACATATTAAATTTTTTTAATAATAGTTTCCTGAAACTAAGAGCGATGATCTTGTACGTTAAATTTATAATTAATTTATTTAATATCTAAATAAATAAATACCTGGGCTTAGGAACTTTTTTTATTGATGATTTTTGATCATCCGAAACGGCCCTTCCATATTTCCTTCATTACGCTTGTAAAGATATATGGGTATAATCTCTCTAGTGGTGATCCAAACATGCTTAAATGGTATCCGGGCAATTCCACTCATTCTCCAGGTGCTAGCGCAACGAATCGAATTTCTTGAGTTGTTCGTACTTGATCGCTTGTTCTTCATTATTGAAGAAATTTCCTCTTGGGTTTCTCATTCTTGATAGGGAGATAGGAGGATGAATCAAGAGAGAATTCATTTTGTGCAAAAATTCTCTATTCCCAAACATGACATTGGTTTCAAATGAATTACACAATAGACATAGCCGTCTTTTTATAGAGTTGGGATTTCAGTTACAAAATTTAATTTCATAACAACCATTAAATATAATTATAACCATTAATGAAATCCCATAACACACAATAATAATAATAATAATAATAATATTTTGTGGTGTGCCAACTTGAGTAGAATGAATAAATAATATTTACCAACTCGTAAATAATTATTTTATCACCAGAAATGGTCATGGTCCATTCAAACTCCTCTTTTATTTATTTTACACCCGAATAAATATTTTATTCTCTTAAATGAATATTTTATTTAAAAACTAGTAAATAAATATTTATTAAATACTCAATAAAAAATATATTTTATTCATAATATGGTGAATAAATATTTATTTAATTTATGTGATCAATATAACTTAAATAAAATTATTCCCTAGTCTTAAGAATAATATTTATTCCATTAATTAAATTAGAAAATAATTTAATCGAGACCACCAAAAACACTTTGTGTGTGCTCCTCTAGGATTCTTTCTCATTGGCATTAGGCGAGCTTACCTAAAGTCCAATATTACTTTCTAGCAACGGGCCAAGGTACCCAAGAGGAAGAACTTAAAGTCGCAATGATGAAAAAAACATACAAATTCTCACTATAAAATATAATCCCTTTTCACATAATCTCACAAAGTAGGTTGCATGAAAATTTCATCAACCTATATACATGATACATCATTCTTTGACTATCTAAAATAAACTTATCATTACACCATGACCATGGAATTTAGGGCGACTATTCTATTTCAATAAAGGGCTGAGATATCAACTTCTATAAATATGGAAGGAACAAATCCTTTCTTGACATATCCATTAATAACATGTCATTCTTGATGTACCCAGCGTATATTATTTCCTTCCAACATATGGCGTGATGATTTTCTTCAGCAAATCTAGGTGCACGAGTCGTGACATGCATTAATGATAATATTAAATTCCAAGGACCATTACACATGATCTTAGATAAGAATATCCAATGACATCAAAACTTGTGGAATTCATAATGGAAGGTATATTATCATAATCTTCCTTATTAAAGATTACCAAGTGTGAATTTCAGGAGAAGAAGTCTCATCTTCTTACGAGTACTTGCAACTAACGGTCTATATACTATGTGTCCCATCATAGTATGTTATCCAACCGCAGAACTATATTAAGAATATTTTCATAGAACTTCAAGGTTCTTATCATAGATGGGAACTACTATGATATTATCAATGTGAAAAATACTCTTGGAAATTATTACATTATGGTCATGCAGAATAATGAAAAATTTGTAATAAGATGTTTAATTTAATATTTAATACATCAAATATTCATGTAATCAAAGTAAAAATAGTTGGTTCTAAGGCACCAACTCTAAAAAATTATAGCTCAATCTGTCACAACCCATATATATACACTAGTGTTTATAAGAAACCGCCATGTTCAGATACAATTATGTGTTATGACTCAAGAAATTATACCTTGCACATAAATGTATAGTAAAATTGTAAACTATCACAACCTGAGAAAGAATGAACCCTATACCACAATCTGTTATAACATGGGATACACATACTCATCTACATCTAGAGGGTGAGTGGGGGAGAGGGAGAAGTCAGTTATCCATTCCCTTGCCACCTTATATGTTGGAGAAAATACCCCCAAAACATTTAGGTGCTAGTTTCCCTACCTATGTGGGTGGGGTGGTGTATGAAATCAAAAAATATAAAAATATCATGCACATCCATACTAAGGGAAACTAACAAAACTTAGACTCATCTGACACTAAAATTTCATAGGACCCTTAACTTCCACTATTAAATTATAGATATCAAACAAGAATACGAGCATCCAGTTCCAAGTTAATTAATTAATTAGAAATTAATTGACATTATTCCATTTTAGTTTCCATGATTAACATTTTAATCTTCTAAGGTTGGTGCCTTTTTTACTGTAAATTATCTTCTTATATTATCAATAATGGCATATTTATTTAGAATTACTATGAACCATGACCATCCATTTATTAATTCATTTATCATTTCATAAAATATATGAGTACTCTAGAACTCATTATAGGATACAACAAAAAGAATTCACTTGTAGTGTATAACATCAAACTGCATCAAGCAATTAAAAACTGATCATATAAATAACATCTGGCCATCCATCCATCAATAAAGAATAAAGAAATATTAAATATATTGACAAGAAATCCCCACTCTAAAATTATCTCGATCGTCGAGGTGTCCCTCACCATTGCACATAATATAATCTTACCTCCATTACTACCATTGACCATCATTGTAGCTCCAGGATCCCATCCCATTGCTCAATATATAACCAACCATCAATATAAATATCAGACTCTAACCCATTTCTCGTCAAAGGTTCTCAACCATATCAAAGTTATTATCATCACACCAAGGATCTAAATCCCTAAAGCACACAAAATTTTAAAATATATTATTCACACAGAGGAAAAGGAACTAAAACCATGTAATTGATCCAGTTATGTCTCTGACAACAAGAATTGGATAATTCATCCCTATAAAATTTATTCAATAGAACGAAACCATTTTAATTCCATATTAAATTAATTGGTTTATTATGTATGTTTTTTATACAATAAGGAAAACTACATGCATTAGATACCAATAGCTAACAATAATTATAAACATGCTAAAAATCATTATTCTCATGTTTAATAAACTACAAAAATTGTAGTATATAATCTCTTCATACCTATTTTATTTAACTATATAATCAGTTGGATTTACATTATTTATCCCTTTAACAAAATTAACCAAGCTAAAAAATCAAAAAATAAATACAGCTAAGTAGATAACACACTACCTGGTAAATATCAAGAGGCAAGATAAACATGCTAAAAATACAAGAGATCGCAAAATACCCAACCATTTATTTAATATCCAATAAGAAATATTAATTATATACACATGTAGTAATTATCTCATTTAAATTCTTAAATAATAGAGTTATATAATAATTATAATCATAAAATAATAAACAAATACATTGCAACATGTGATACTACCATTATTCTTTTTGATTTTATGCTATGGATTATATAAATAATTCAACATGAGATTTTTTTTTATCTTTTTAAGATAATTATTAGAATATCTTGTAAAACATATAATAATTGAATTTTTTTCTCCAAGATAATTTCTTTATTATCAAATGATAATGAGTTTCATGCGATTATTCATTCTATATTTCTTAGATAATTTTTAGAATTATAATAAATTTCCATTAACCACCATGTGATAATTTCTATAAACAAGACTACAGGAAGCATGCAGTTTTTAAATTATTAATAGTATAAAATTTATTCAAAACATACATTTATTCCATAATAAGGAACTATACAAGATAATCTTTCTATTTCTTGATTACTATTATTCTTAAGCATGTGATATTATTTTTAATTAAATTATTGAATTTATTATAATATTAATATTTTTATTCCATATAATATTATTTTACTCTTCTTTAATTTCTATATTATTAAATAATTACAATAATTCATTATGTAGTATACAATTTGAAAATTCCAAAAATAAATATTATGTTTTACAACATGCAATGAAAATTCTATTTCTTGAATAATTATAGTTATTTATCTTGTTAAGTTGATCTATATATTCATCCAGAGAATACTAAAGTATGATAGGTTCAAAATTTACATATTAAATAATATATAGAATTAATATCCCATGCCTCCTTGCAAATCTTAGCAGTTTGTTGTGCCAAAACTAGAAGAAAATATTAATATTCGTAAGATTGATAATGAGTGAGGAAAAAACCTTCTAATATAGAACCGTTGTAATATCCATAAATATTTTAATACACTCAAAAAATTGAAGGGTCCTGATCATCCAGGTTTTAAGTAAGTGGACTATGGTATTTGAATTGGGAGGGAGGTCAGGTCAGGTTTGAATCAGGGTGGTGATTCCCCCTTTTCCTCATCGTTATTTCTTTATCTATGCTGCACCCCTACCAAATTCACGATTCTATCCCTCAATTTTGTTTTCATTTTTTTTCATGTGTTGGATTTCTTATTTGAATTTCCAACATTCTTTTGTGATCTTCTGATCACTAAGAAAGGGGACGGATAGACAAAAAAATTATTTCATGGAGAAGGATTACAAGAACCACTAAGAACCAAACCCATCAACTCCTCTCTTTCTTTCTCCCACTTGGAGTTCTCAAGGATCTCTCAATAAAAATGATATATTTGGATCTTAATTGGATAATGTAATGACCCAGACCCTCCGAGTCTAGTAATTTTCCAAAATCTTGGTCCCACCAAATAGTTCCACCGAAATAGTGGTACCATGAGGGTGGCACCGTGAGGGTGACACCATGACAGTGGCACCTTAAGGGTGGCACTGTGAGGGTGAAATCGTGACAGTGCCACCGTGAGGGTGGCACCGTAAGGGTGGAACCTTGAGGGTGGAACTGTGACAGTGGCACCGTGAGGGTGGCACGATGAGGGTGGCACTGTGAGGGTGCCACCATGAGGGTTGAACCGTGAGGGTGGCACCATGAGGGTGGCACCATGAGGGTGGCACCATGATGGAGACACCGTTACGGTGTCTCACCAAATGGTGTCCCACCCTTGTTCTTTTCTTTTTTCCAGTTTCTGACTTTTTTTGCTCCCGCAACATATCTTTTGACATAAATGTGTTTTTATACCCCTTTCAAAGCCATTGAAAGCCCATAAATGATATCTAAAATCTCCCAAGATCCAGGTGACCCATGACTTACCAAAACATGTGTCTTTTTACTTAGTGCCACACCCTTTTCCTGTACATCCAATTCCACCCTTGTTACACATTTTCCTCTGTTTAAAGAAAACTCTTTAACTCATAGTTTTTTATGGCCACCTCTCCAATGAGAATTATTAAATAAAAATTAATTACATTGTGTGTAACCATCCAACCACATGGTGAAACCACGATACACCTTTAAATTTGTTCAGAATTCATATCCCCTAACTCCAGGATCTCGCCTTTTTTTATCACATGAGAATTATTCTTCTTCTTGGCTGGTCTCTTTTCCTTTCCTTGGTGTATTTGGAGTTCCCCTTCCCGAGGAAAGTGGTGTGCCTATATTGGATCCTTTCTTCTCACTCTTGGAGTCCTCAGAGTTCCTCCACTATAAGTCACGCATCCCTAATTCATGACACGTGGAGAGAAACTTTGATCGTTGATCATCCAAGTAGGGTTCTTCCTTCGTCTCTCTATACTATGTATCATGCGGGGCGGGTGTGCTAATGTTTCTATGGGGATGGATGAAACCAAACCTTATTGAAGATAATAAACAGACTTTTAAAGAATTAAGGGGCATGTTTGATGATGATGTTGTACTCTTTTACCCTTTATTATATGTTGTGAACTATATGGGCTTGTGTCTACTAAAAATCATGGTCGTTGGTGGTCATTCCTTGCACACTAATGGACTCCGGTCTTCTATTATGATTGAATGGATGTAATATGGAAATTGGTTAATCATGTAAACTCAATTGATTAAATGAATGTACAGTGAACAAGAATCCTTATGTTAACACCCAGGTTAACCAAACAAAAAGAAAAAACTCGATGAATGGTGTGATAGAATCTAGAAACTCCCTTGCTCTATCTTGGTAATATGTGTGGTTGTTCTGCTTGATCCTTATGGGGTGACATGGATAGGGATGGGATCCCCTATTGTGGTGTAGATGTTAGTTTGTTGATCTAAGGCCTTGTGGGGACGTATAGTGGGTATTGGTTTGGTTCCAGTACTTTGAGGGATCTCACGAATCCATTTTGTTGTTGTGACTTTACAAGAGAATCAGCTGTGAATGCTTAAATTGCTGCTTGGCTGTTTTTTCCTCCTTGGCTTGTGACTATGCCCGTTAGTTGCCTGGTAGTGAATAATTATTTAAATGGAATTAATTGAATATGAAAAAAATAATGGGTTCAATGGGAAATTGTTTTCTGGGAATGAGTTGTGACTTGGCTGTGGGTGGTGTGCTTTTCTATGAATTAATAGTAACGAGGGTGCTTGTGTATAGGATAGTTTTGGAACCCCTTGGTTGGAATGAGTTCTTGTTTACATATATGTATAATTTAGTTCTTATGTTTTTTATTCACGCCCCACCCAATTTGATCACTTCTTGCCAAACACCCACATTTCATTGGGGGAGGGTGTTTTTCCCAATACTCTTATGAGTGACCGGTTATTAGCTCCTTTTTTTCTCCCTTTCCCAAGTAGCCCAAGACTCTTGGGGAGGTTGTAACAAATTGAGGTCCATTATAGCCCAAGATAATTCAAGAAGAGTATGTTGTGGTGGTTGGACCAGGTGTGTGCGGGTAGGTTGTTTCCCAAGTGTCTCTAGGATGAGGCCTAGGTGTCTTCAGACGTGGCGGTAGTTGTTCTATCCCAAGTGTCTGTGGGCATGGTTATGTGTGGCTGTGGTCCAGGTGTTTGCGATAAGGATGTGATATTGTGGTAGCCCAAGTGTGTGCAGGAGTGGTATGGAAGTGGGACTACAGTGAGAAAGGAGGGGGAGGTCTGATGCGTTGGATGTATTCAATAACCAGTGGGAAAGTGGTGCATGGTACCTAAACATCGATGTGTTATTAATATTACTTTAGTTGACTTGAATTATTTGGGGAGGGTTATTTGGTGAGTTTTAGGTGGATAGTTTCCTTATTAGGTGCTTGGTTACCTCCTTTTCTCATGAGGCATTAGAATGATTCCCCACTTGTGCATGAGAGATTTTGGTTTTCCCTACTAAGTATACTTGTATACTCACCCTACGTATATAAAACTGCTTTCAAGTTTCTAGGAGGACTTCAAGGACTGTGCAGAACCATACTAGTTTAGACATTGGGGAATTTTCTGTTGTTGTTTTTCCTTTATTTGGTATTTACATTTGGAGTTTTCTTATGTTGTAGCACTTATTATTGAAACATGCATATGGGAATGGATTTTTTGGGCTTTACTTTTACTTCTAGTTTTGGTGTTGTTTGGGACTTACTATCTTATCTCCTGATCCCACTAAATAAAAAGGGTAATTCCTTCCATTTGCACTTAATTTTATACCCTTGGTGCTAGTCGCCACTCTGGGACCTATTGAAGGTGGGTCTCAGGGGTCATTATCCCTCCTTCAACTTGAAGAAGGAAGGGTCTGGAAATCTTCCGTACCTTCCCTCATCTTGGTGAAGGCGGGTCATGATAGAATGGTATCAGAGGCAGGATGTTGAGAGACAGGATGGAGCTTGGGGTTAGGCACAGTGACGATTTCATGGGATGGTAGGACAGTTGTGTTAGAAAATCTTGGTGCATGAAATAGGTTAGGGAAGACCGGCTATGAAAAAGAATTTTAGCCCCCCCCCCCCCCCCCCCCCCCCGTGATCAGCTGCAATGACTCTGGACCTACCGAACGACCAAGTGAGGCTAGACTGATTGCAGGGTAAAGACCCTAGGAAAGGTACATGCATCATAATGACTTGTGTTCTTGTGTGTCTTGGGTATTTTGGGGATTTAAAATGAATAAGTAGTCTAATAAAAAAAATTAATTAAAATAAATCTCCTACACTACTTGGGATTAGGCATTCCTTATTTACCTTGCAGCTATGGCACCTCGATAGTGACCATGAGTAGTGCGGGCGATCGAGGCCAAGGAGGTTGATTCAGCTAAATAAAAGAGAGATAACTGAGAGAAGGAGGATGATTAGTGGAATAGGATGCTTCATGCCTTTCAGCGGAGAACCCTCAGAAAGTACGAGGACATCGTCTCAGATGTGGAGATAGAGAGTTGGCTTGAGGAGCTGGTGATAGCTTTCAGCTTGATTCGGGCTCCGAAGGAGTACTAGGTTCTTCTGGATGTGAGGCAGATACAGTGAGCAGTGCGTCAGTGGTGGATGCTCTATCTCGGGGAGAAGAGGGAGGCTAAATTTATGTGGACTGACTTTGAGAGGGAGTTCTGGGTGGAATTCCTGTCTTCCATGATGAAGGATGAGAAGAGGTAGGAGATACTCTCCATTTAGTAGGGGAGTATCTCAGTGAGAGAGTTGGGGATCAAGTTCAAGGATCTCCTTCGCTTTTCTATAGACCTCTTTCTGGAGGAGGAGTCTTGGGTGAGATGTTTAGAGGAGGCACTCAGACCTTCTCTTCAGTATGCTGTTACTCCCTTCACTCTACCGACGTACTTGGAGGTCCAGAAGAAGGCTGAAGTGGTATATAGGATGCACATACTGGGAGGTGTGTCATGAGAGGGGAGCCAGTTGGGTTTGTCAAAGGGGAAGACCATTAGCAGCAGACCTCCAACATCAGGGCCTTCTTGGTTTCGACCAGTGGGGAGTAGGCCCCAGTAGTTTGAGTTTTGATCTCCCGGTCCTCTCCCTTTCCTTTAGGGCCCAGAACCAAGATTATTCATCTGTAGCAGCCGTGGGCACCTTTAGAATCTGTGTTTGGACCGAGTACAATATAGTGGGGGTGGGATGGTTCAACTCCCACCTCAGCTGCAACAGTTTCTAGCCATGCCCTTTTAGCACCAGCAACAGATGTTGCAAGAGGAGGCCGACCTTAGGGCGTTCCCTAGGAACTTCGACCAGGGCATGGTTATGGAGGGATCTGATAGTGAAGGGGTAGAGGAGCTAGGCATAGGCAGTTACACACCGCATAGGCAGTAGTTCCATCAGGACCGAAAGTCATTCAAGATATGATTAGCTTGTTTAGTACTATTGCCTATGAATTTTTTGATTCAGGAGATTCACACTCCTTTGTTTCACCAAATCTATCCCATACTTTGGGTCTAGACACATATACACTTTCTGTACCCCTAGTTTTGAGTATGCCAGTCGGAGGTCGGTCCATCTTGTCTCGTGTTTTCCAAGAATTTAAACCGATGTTGGGACCATATCAATCCAGTGGGGACCTTCTTTTACTGTGGATACAGCCATTTGATGTCATTCTAGGCATCGACTGGCTGTTCTCTGTATGTGCTGTTATTGACTGATTTTGAATAAGGGTCGTGTTTTCAAATGTGGGCGAACAACGTGTGACCTTCGTCGGCAAGCAGGGTTTCTAGAAGGGCAGTCGATGAGTGGAGCCACTTCTTTCCTTATTAGCCGATCTTTCAGTAGAGTCAGCAGATACATAGATGGTGGATGTCTCAGGGATTGTTAGTGAGTTCATGGAAGTCTTCCTTGAGGAGGTGGTGACTCTACCCCGTCGATGTGATGTTGAGATCGGGATATACTTACAACTTGGTGCCCGCCCAATTTTGATGGATCTCTATTAGATGGTGCCTTATGAGCTGCGACAGTTACGGATTCAGATTGATGATCTGATGAAGAAGGGTTTTGTTTGACCAAGAGCATCACCATGGGGAGCTCTGGTCTTGTTTGCGAAGAAGGCAGATGGTGGTCCTAGGTTGTTCATAGACTACTGGAGGCTGAATCAGGTAATGGTGAAGAACCGTTACCCTCTCCCGAGGATAGACGACCTCTTTGACTAGTTGAAGGGGGTAGTATGGTTCTCCAAGATAGACCTGTGGTCAAGATATCACCAATTGAGGGTGAATGAGGGAGAAATCTCGAAGACTACCTTCAGGTGCAAATATGGGCAATTTGATCTCGTAGTCATGTTGTTCAGTGTTACAAACACACCAACTTTGTTTATGGGGATCATGAACTCTGTCTTCTGAGAATATCTAGATTGGTTCATAGTTTTTTTTATTGATGAAATCCTGATCTTCTAAAGATCAGAGGAGGATCATGATAATCATCTAAGGATAGTTTTAGAGGTCCTCTGACAGCACCAGCTCTATGAGAAATTGTCCAAGTGCAAGTTCTGGATGTGAGAAGTACACTTCCTTGGACATGCGGTGTCTGAGCAGGGAATAACAGTGGACCCGTCAATGGTCAAGGTTATTGTTTCTTGGGAGGCACCCAATAATGTGATGGAGGTTAATAGTTTCCTGGGCCTAGTAGGTTACTACCAGAGATTTGTACCCAAATTCTTCTGAGTTTCATCACCTTTGACAGCCTTGACCAAGAAAGACCAGGATTTCATGTGTAATGGGAAGTGAGAGGCATCCTTCAATCATCTAAAGGAGAAGTTGGTTTGTGCCCCAGTGCTGAGGTTTCCATAAGAAGAAGTGATGTTTGAGGTATTCTGTGATGCTTCAGGCCAAGTCTTGGGTTGTGTGCTGATGCAACAACAGGGGGTGATCTCTTATGGGTCTAGGTAGTTATGTCCCCATGAGCGTAACTATGCTACCCACAATATGGAGCTTGCTATGATCATGTTTTCACTAAAATTTTGGTGCCATTACCTCATTGGGGAGAGCTTCTTGGTCCTCACAAATCACATTAGCTTGAGGTACATCTTCTCCCAATGAGACCTGAATTTGCGGCAACAGAGGTGGATGAAGTTTCTTCAGGACTACGACTTCGAAATATCTTACACTGAAGGTAAGGGGAATGTGGTGGTTGATTACTTGAGTAGGAAGTCGTAGAAGGATGTGGTCTGAGAGTCAGAAGATTATTGAAAGGTGATGGAGGAGTTGGCCACCCTACACCTAGATGCAAGGGTGGAGGATGGAAGAGGTTGTCTGTTCCAGATGGAAGTGTTGTTCTCTTTGTTGCAGCAGGTAGAGGAGTCTCATTGGGGGGACTTAGAGGCTAAAGTGATTCACGATCGTGTTATCTAGGGTGATGCTCCAGAAGGATGGTCATAAGACGGGTATAATCAGATGATGTTTCATGGTAATTTTTTCATCTCAATGGAAATTCTCAAGAGAGTTCTTGGTGAGTTCCACAACTCACCCCTGTGGTGCACCCAAGAGTTTCTAAAATATACCAGGGCTTGAGGGGTCAATTTTGGTGGCCCAGGTTGAAGCAGGCAGTGGCAAAGTTTGTGGCGAAGTGCCTCATGTGTCAGCAGGTGAAAGCTAAACACCGCATCCCAGGGGGTCTGTTACACCCTTTAGATGTCCTTGAGTGGAAGTGGAACGACATATCAATGGATTTCATCACAGGACTGCCCAGAGTTCAAGGGGGTTGCGATTCCATCAGGGTATTAGTGGACTGACTGACGAAATCAGCTCACTTCTTATCAATCAAGGAGTCGAGTGAGGTGGATTCCCTATCACAACAATACATGGATGAAGTGGTGCGGTTTCATGGAGTTACGAGGTCTATAATCTCTGATCGGGATACCCGATTTACCTCACGGATCTGGAAAGGTTTTCAACATGCTTTTGGAACCCAAATAAGCCTCAACACAACCTTCCACCCCCAAATAGATGGGAAGACAGAGCGCACCATCCAGACATTGGAGGATATGCTACGAGCATGTGTTTTGGACTTTGGGTCATGGGTGTGACACTATCCTCTGGTAGAGTTTTCCTACAACAATATCTACCACTCTACCATTGACATGGATCCATTTGAAACATTGTATAAGAGGACGTGTTACTCACCCATGTGTTAGACAGAGGTCGGGGAAACAGGTGTTCTTGGCCCGAAAGCAGTGTAGAGCTTGACAGAGAAGGTTTAACTTATACGAGAGAGGATGAAGGTGGCCCATGACCGACAGAAGTCGCATGCTGATAATAGGAGGATACCCTTGGAGTTATAGGTTGGGGACCACGTGTTCTTTAAGGTCTCCCCTTAGCATGAGAAACATAGGTTTGGCAGGGGGAGTAAGATTTCTCCCAGGTTCGTCGAACCGTTTGAAGTGTTGCAGCGGGTCGGTGAAGTGGCTTATCAGCTAGTGCTACCACCACCGCTATTGAGAGTGCACAAAGTCTTCCATGTGTCTCAGCTCTGTCAGTATCTACACGATGACTCACATGTCCTCGACTTGGGAGAGCTAGATACCGAGGATGATGTGACATTTGTAGAGAGACCAGTGATGGTCGAAGGTCATGAGGAGAAGGTGCTTCATGGATGAACCATTCCCTTGGTTCGTGTGTTATGGAGGCATGGTGACCTCAAGGAGAGTACCTGGGAATGGGAGGCACAAATGCGCACCCAATATCTAGAGCTATTTTGAGTTTTGTTCTCTTTTGTTTCATAATTGTCTATGGTGTAGTGATAGACCTTGTAAACTATGAAATGTTTTGTTTTCCTTGTTCTTTGAATGTGTGTGAAGAGTCATGACTGTGGGGAAGGGAGGAACTGATCCCTAATTGAGACGCATTAAGGTGGATGCGATTAAACCCGTGTGAGCGAGTTAGTTCCGCCCAAAGCAGATAGTATCTTAACATGGAGGAAGGGACTCCCTAATCCATATGACTAGATGGTATGAACTTTATATGTTTGTGTGGTTACTAGAGGAAGAGGTGTTCCTAGATGTCGATGAGGTGTACTCTTGAGAGGTATCTTCTAGGTGGTTGTTTGGACCCCTATATTTTCATTGGGTTTATCCTTGAATTCTTGAGAACGAGAATAGTTTGAGACGTATATGATGTAATGGCCTAGACACCCCTGGTCTAGTACTTTTCCAAAATCTCAGTCCCACCAAACAGTTCCCCCGAAATAGTGGTACTGTGATGGTGGCATTATGAGGGTGCCACCGTGACGATGGCACTATGAGGGTGACACTGTGATGGTGGCACCGTGAGGGTGACACCGTGACAGTGGCATTGTGAGGGTGACACTGTGGCGGTGGTTGCATCAGGGTGGCATTATGAGGGTGACACCGTGACACTATCACCATAAGGGGGGCACCGTGACAGCAACACCATCACGGTGTCTCACCAAACAGTGTCCCACCCTTATTCTTTTTTTTCTAGTTTCTGACTTTTTCCTCTGCCATAATGTATCTTTTGATGTAAATGTGTTTTTATTACCCTTTAAAAGCCATCAAAAGCCCATAAATGATATATAAAATCCCCCAAGAGTCGGGTGACCCTTGACTTACCAAAACGTGTGGCTTTTTCCTCGGTTCCACAACCTTTTCCCATACTTTTAGTTCTTCCCCTATTATAAATTTTACTCTATTTAAAGGAAACTCTTTAAGTCACAACCATTATGGCCACCTCTCCGATGAGAATTATTCAATAAAAATTAATTCCATCATGTGTAACCATCCAACCGCATGGTGAAACCACGATCCGACTTTAAATCCGTTCAAAATTCATATCCTGTAACTCTAGGATCTCACCTTTTTTTATCGCACAATAATTCTTCTTCTTCTTGGCTGGTCTCTTTTCCTTGGTGCGTTTGGAGTCCCCCTTCCCAAGATAAGTGGTGCACATGTGCTGGAGCCTTTTTTCTCTCTCTTGGAGTCCTCAGAGTTCCTCCTCTGCAAGTCATGCATCCCCAATTCTTGACACGTGGAGAGAAACTTCGATCATTGATCATCCAAGTAGGGTTATTACTTTGTCTCTCTATAATGTGTATCATGCAGTGCGGGTATGCTAATGTTTCTATGGGGATGAATGAAACCAAACCTTAATGAAGATAATAAATGGACTTTTAAAGAATGAAGGGGTGTGTTTGATGATGTTGTTGTACTCTTTTAACCTTTCTTATATATTTTGAACTGTATGGACTTGTGTCCACTAAAAAGAATGGCTGTTGGTGGTCTTTCCTTGCGCACTAATGGACCCCTGTCTTATATGATGATTGAATGACTGTAACATGTAAATTGGTTAATCATGTAAACTCGGTTGATTAAATGAATTTACAGTGAACAAGAATCCTTGTGTGAACACCCCGGTTAACCAAACGAAAAGAAGAAACTCAATGAATGGTGTGATAGAATCTGGAAACTCCCTTGGTCTGTCTTGGTAATATGTGTGGTTTTTCTTCTTGATCAATGTGGGGTGACATGGATTGAGATGGGATCCCCAGTTGTGGTGAAGATGTTGGTTTGTGGATCTAATACCATGTGGAGCCGTATGGTGGGGTTTGGTTTGGTTTTAGTACTTTGAGGGATCTCATAGATCCCTTTTGTTGTTGTGACTTTACAAGAGAACCGGGTGTGAATGCTTAAATTGCTTCTTGGCTGTTTTTTCCTCCTTGGCTTGTGACTATGCCTATTAGTTGCCCATTAGTAAAGAATTTTTTAAATGGAATTACTTGAATATGAAAAAAATAATGGATTCAACAGGAAATTGTTTTCTTGGAATGAGTTGTGACTTGGATGTAGGTGGTGTGATTTTTATGAATGAATAGTAACGAGGGTGTTTGTGTATAGGTTGGTTTTGGAACCCCTAGGTTGGGATGAGTTCTTTTTTACCTATATGTATAATTTAGTTCTTATGTTTCTTATTCTCACCCCACCCAAGTTGAGAACTTCATGATGAACACCCCCATTTCAATGGGGGAGGGTGTTTTTCCCAACACTTTTATGAGTGGATGGTTATTAGCTCCTTTTATGATCCCTTTCCCGAGTAACCCAAGACTCTTTGGGTAGGCTGTGATAGCCTGAGGTCCATTATAGCCCAAGGTACTTTGGGCAGGGTATATTGTGGTGGTTGGCCTAGGTGTGTGTGGGCAGGTTGTTTCCCAAGTGTCTTCGGGGTGAGGCCTAGGTGTCTTCGGGCATGCCGATAGTTGTTCTGGCCCAGGTGTCTGTAGGCGTGGTTATGTGTGGCTATGGACTAGGTGTTTGCGGGCAGGATGTGAGGTTGTGGTAGCCCAGGTGTGTGCAGGTGGGGTATGACAGTGGGAATACAGTGAGAATGGTGGGGGAGGTATGATGCGTAGGATGTCTTCAATAACCAGTGGGAAAGTGGTTCAAGGTACCCAAACATAGATGTGTTATTACTATTACTTCACTTGACTTTTTTTATTTGGGGAGGGTTCCTTGGTGAGGTTTGGGTGGGTAGTTTCCTTATTAGGTTCTTGGTTATCTTCTTTTCTCATGGGGCATTAGAATGCCTCTCCACTTGTGCATGAGAGCTTTTGGTTTTCCCTGTTGAGTATACATGTATAATCACCCTAAGTATATAAAACTGCTTTTAGTTTTCCAGGAGGAATTCAAGGACCGTGCGAGACCATACTAGTTCGGACGTTAGGGAAGTTTCTATTGCTGTTTTTTCCTTTCTTTGGTATTTACCTTTGGAGTTTTCTTGTGTTGTAGCACTTATTATTGAAACATGCATGTGGGAATGGATTTTTTGGGCTTTACTTTTACTTACAGTTTTGGTGTTGTTTGGGACTTACTATCTTAGTCCCGATCCTACTAAATAAAAAGGGCAATGCCTTCCATTTTCACGTAATTACATAACCTTGGTGATAGTTGCCAATCTGGGACCAATTGAAGGTGGGTCTTAGGGGTCATTATCCCTCCTTCAACATGAAGAATGAAGGGTATGAAAATATTCCATCCCTTTCCTCATCTTGGTGAAGGTAGGTCGTGACAGATGATTTGAGGAAGCACCTTAAGTACTCATTATATATCCATGTTTGATTCTTGTTATTTAATGATTTTTTTGGCTATATTCAATAAATTTATTCCCATAAATTTATTCCCATTGAAATTTTATTCATTGATCCCATTCAATGAATAAATTATGTCTAATGAATGCACCAAAAATAGGAAAAAAACTCCTTCAATTCTCTCCCTCAAGCTTCAATCCACTGGATCATTTTAAATAATATAGCTTCTCTCAAGAAACCACCTTTGTCAGCATGTCTGTTGGGTTCTCCTGTATTTGGATCTTCAAAATTCATAGAATCTACCGATCAATCACATAACATATTCAATGATAGTGAATATAGATGTGCATCATTCGAGAATGATACATGGAGTTCATTCTTAAGTCTAAAGAACTTTTACTATCATAATGAACCATGTACTACTTTTGGATAAATCCAAGATCCTGGAGAAAATTCTTTAACCAAAGTATCTCCTTGTGAGCCTCCACAACATGAATATACTATAATTATATTATGGATAAATAAAAACACTTCTGCAACCTTGACTTCCATGATACAACTACTCTTGAAAAAGTATAAATGTATCCTGATGTAAACTTCCTTATGTCAGGTTCTCCAACCATATCTACATATTTATATCCATCCAAGAGTGGATTATCTCCCATGCATCACAAACATAATTTCAATCTACCATTAAGATGCCTCAAAATCCACTTAACTATATCCCATTTATGCTTCTTGAGATTATATAGAAATGATCTCACATTTTCAACTACATGGACAATGTATGACCACATGAAAATTATAGAACACATCAAACTTCCAACCAATGAGGAGTATGGTATCATCGCCATCACCTCAATTTCTTCATTTGATGATGAATATGAACTATTTATTAAATTCATATGACTGGGAAGAGGAATTGTCACTAGTTTGGATCTATCTATGTTGAAACATTTTATAACATGTTCAACATACTTCTCTTGAGATATCCATAGCAGACTCCTATTTCTATTATGAGTAACTGGCACCCCAAAATCTGTTGAGTTTCTCCCAAGTATTTCATATCAAAATATGTGGATAACTCCTTATTAAACTAGTTTATCTTCACTACATACATACTAATGACCGATATCTCATTAAAATAATGTATAAGAGTAATGAAGTTACCACCATGAAATCTATGGAAGTAAACACACTATTCTGCCTATGTCCTCTTGTATCCATGACTCACTATGAACAAGTCAAAATTATTTTGCCATTAACTCAGAGATTATTTTAGTACATATAAGATCTTATTCAATTTTCACATGAGGTTTTCTTGTCCATAAACCTCAAAAACTTCTTGGTGCTTCATAAATCTCCTCGGTGAGGTTGCCGTGAAGTAAAATTGCCTTTATGTGCATATGAACAAGCTCCAGGTCCAATATGGCCACTAATTTGAAAAGGACTTTGATTGAAGCCATATTCACCATGGGTAAAAGATCTCATCAAAGTAAAACTATTTATTCTGATGGAATCCTTTGAAAACTAACCAAGATTTTTTACTTGAATCCCATTTTACTTGTTATCCTTCTTCGGCCTGAACATCCATTTTTTGTTAGTGATTTATTAACTTTGGGTATTTGAACCAAATCATATGTATGCTTCTTCATCAATGAATACATGTAAACCTCTATAGTATGCATCTTATTGAGTTTTTCTAGATTATATATTTCTTCCTGATATCCTTTGGGATCCCCTTCATTAGTCAACAACTTATGATGGAATCCTTCCTTGAGAAGATCTTTAAAGCTGTGAAATGTTAGGTTCGGGAGAAAAAACGTCACCTAGATTTTGTAATGGTTATATCACTTCTGGTAGAGATTATTGAGCTCCCATTACTCAATATACTCCTCCACTGCCTCTTATTTTGCTGACGATGAGTCTTATTTCACCTCTTCCTCTTCAATAGAAGGTGGTGTTGGTACAAGAGTTGGAGTAAGAATAGATTACTTCACACTTTATCTTTGATATATTATAGGATTTTTAATTTCCTCTATCATCTCATTCTCATGGAACATGAAATTTCTACTTTTTATTCCTTTCATCTCCTTTAGGTCTAAAATCCTGTATTCTAACTCCTTTTTATTACTCTAGTGGTGTTTTTTGTTTTTGATGGATGCATCGAAATGATTCCTTGATCCCCAACACATCCCACATATTCTCTCTAAAATATCATTCTATCATCTTATATATATTAGTACATGTGTTTTATTCTTTTTTTAGCACCACACACACACACATACACATATACATGATTCATAATATAATCTTTAGGTATACATTTTGTATAAAATAAATTATAACTAATACATAATATTTTAATAGTTTTTATTATATTGTGACACCCATTGGGTCACTGGTATGGATTATTTTTAGTTTTATTTATATTTTAGTGCATTATTAGAGTTATTGGGTGCCCAAGGTTAAAAATGGGAGTTTTTGGGGAGACAAACCAGAGAACACAGTTAGCACATGGTTTTTCCAAACCATGTGACAACCGTTCAAGGGGTGCTACAGTTTTTGATAGTACTATTTTATATGGTTTGAGCATGATTTTTCAAACCATGAAGCACCAAAATAAAACCATGCAACATGTTTTGGGTGGACAATGGCACCCACATGGTTGGTGTAACACCTCAAGATTTCAGAGTATGTACTTCTTCAAAACAATTCAATAACTTGCACTACACGTAACACCGAGTTCAAGCGCACCATGACTTACCAAACAAGCCGTTCAAAAGATGTTATGAATAATATTAACTAAATTTTTAACCTTATATAATCCTTATAATTTTAGAATCCATATTATGAGTTTCTTAGACATAATTTAAGAACAAATTCATTTTTTTCATATAAAAGAAGTATTTTTCAATAATGCACTTTTACCAACTTTAATAGTGAACCCTTTTTAAATCCAATATTTTAAACTTTTATATATTAAATTTGACTAAATAAATTTATTATTTAGAATAGGGACATAAAAAATTTTACAATGTAACACCCCAAGCTTCCACGGTATGCTTCTCTTTGAATAATACAGTAGCGTGTGTTGTATGCAACTTTGAGTTTTAACACACACTACAACCAATCAAACTAGTAGTAATGAATAGTAATACCTAATTTTTAAAATTTTTAAAATCTTATCTCTCAAAAGGAATTCATTTTTGGATTCGGAATATCAAATTTAGCCTAGGGTGAAATTTTGGTACTTTTCGGATAACTTTTATATTTTGATGAATAGTGAAAATTACTAAATTTTAATTAAAAACAACTTTTTTAATAAAAATAATTGGTAGTGATAAATTATTAATTTGAGTGGTTTTAAAGTATATTTAGAATATAGTTTTACCATTTAATACAATGTTGGTCATTGGAAAAAATTTCACAATTTAACCGGACATAAACAAGTGTCAATTTTTTGATAGTTATTATCTCTTAAAAACACGCTTTTTGTTTTAACAACGGGAATTAATTTTAAATTAATTTCTGCCACTTATGTGTTTTGAATTTGGAAAAATGTATTCCATATTTTGAATCAGGATGTTCAAATTTTGTAAATAGGTAACTTTTATTTTTAGACATTTTGAATAATTACTTCGGTAAATATTTTATTTACCATGGTTAAAGGGTAAATCCGGTAAATAAGGGTTAAAAAATAATATTATAATAATAAAAAATTACCCTAAAACGTGTCCTAAACTTATTGGTTGATACATGTAAGACCATGGGAATCTTTGGGTCGATTTTGGGACCCCATGGATCCACTTGTAAGTGATAGGGACACTTTATTCTAATTAAGTTAAAATGAATACAAAAATGACACAAGCATATATATTTTAGCAAAACAATTTTTACATAGGTTTATATATGTTTGATTTTCAACTATAAATATTCATTATAAATATAAAAATATTTAATACATAATGGTATTTTATCTATAATTTTTATACATTAAATAATTTAATTTATATATGACACAATGGTGATGCAGTAATTACCATAATAGTAAAAAATTAGAATAATTGATATTATAAATACCCAAATAAATTTAATTTGAGTCTTTTTATAAATAAAAATAATTTTCTAGGTTAATATGCAATGTTAGGATTGATTTAATTAACTTTTTTCGAAGTAATCATTCTGTTATGAGTTTTACAAAAATCAATTATTGAATAGTGTCAAAATTTACATAAAAGAGTTTTTAAAATAAATATTATATTATCAATTGATATTAAATTCCTAAAAATCTAAGTTTCGTCCAAGAGACTTATATCATGATAGTTGTATCATTAATGGACCACTTGGGGGTCTCTTGGATGTATATAGTAAGTTTATTAACCATATAATATAAAAATACAAAGAGACATTGTAAAAGTGAAACTAATTAACTAACAGTTAATAATTAAATATAAGGTTAATATAGTGGCCCAAACCTGTCTAAATTCTATTGGTTGAGTGGTTTTAGACCCATAACCACCTTAAGCTTTAAATAATCTAATTTTTAGCCATCATAAACCGAATATGAGTTTATTATAAAATAATATTTCTAGCTTTTCCAAAGGTGCCCCTCACCCCTCTTATAAAAGGGCACTCCCCCTTCTCACTTATTCACACATTCAAAGCCTTTTGGTTCGACCAAACCCTGACCAAATACTCTATAAACTTCCCTCACTTCATCTTAGAGGCCTTACCTTAGTCATAAAGCCAACCTAAGGAGCCTTTTGATCAAATCAAAAGGAATAACCCGAAGAAGAGGTAATGATTTCACCACCCTTTTTCAAGTTCCTTTCTTCTTCCACTTCTTATTTCTTTGTTATTACCATTCTAAAATAATAACTCCAGTATATTATATATACTTTGATGTTATTATAAACATGGTACAACCATATTTCAGTATTCTATCCATCCTTTGAATGACATGTCACCATACGTGCGTACGTACGGCTTACCGTCTCCACGTCGTGGTGTAATTGTTATTCAAAACATTATTATTTGGATGGGTATAATAATGATGTGTAATTCATGTAAATAATAAATATAACATGACAATTATTCTGTATATATGATATAACATCCAATTATATATTATTTTAATATCAAAAGAATGATATTGTCGCTCGTGCGTATGTACGGACTACCGTCTCCATGAACGCGATGAGATTCATTCTCCATCATATCCATTCAAGTATAATTATCATTTTATGATTTAAAAATAATGTTTAAGGACTTGATATCATTCTGGATATGAATAAGATACAACCTATCCATGAAAACCACGACTTACATAACAAAACATATAAAATAAAATGAGTAAGTTAACACCCGAAACGATAATAATACTAAGATATTATTAACAAAGCAATGTTAAAAGATCATATATGATATCATATTAATATATATGATTCTTTTATAATTTAATAACAATTATTTAACCATTATAAAAGAGTTTAACATACCCCCAACCAAGGAAAAGTACAAGGTAAGAGTTTATTTCGCAATCTCTTCATTATCTGAGGTTGTTTATACGTAATTATCTACTAGGATCTCTTTATCATCCACATACATGTTCCTTAAAAATGTATTTAAAAACATTTTTACTATTTACTAGACAATGGGTTAAAGTCATTTATACCCTTATGTGTTTTTAAAGGAATATTTCTGTCGTTTTCCAAACAAGGTACTTTTTAACCTTTTCGACAAATTTAAGGTAAGAATGTATTTTTAAACTTATACGGCGGGTGCAGTTATTTTCCACCATTATAAAATCTCTGAATATTCCCTTAAAAGCTTATAAGAATATTTTCAATGTAAATGTTTTATTTTATAATTATGCGACTTTTAAATTATTTCAAAATGAATATTTTAAGAATTTGTGAAAGGTACTCTTTATCAAGATCATAATTTTAAAAGTTTTAAAGATTTATCTTTCTAAATCTTTTTAATTAATGTCCATGTTTTCAAAATGATTTTAAGGATTTATTTATATGGACATCAATGTTTTGAAATGATATTTCTTTTCAAAAGTTTCAAAGTGGTATGGTACACTTTGATTCAAAAATATCTTTTAAATTACTTCCTTTATAAATGTGTGACTTTTCAATGATTTGGAGAAAAGAGATATTTCTCTCAAATAGTTTTGATTTCATCTATGTCAACATCCTTTGATGGATTTTAAGCTTATTTGAAGTTAATTTATTATGATACAAAACTTTGGTATTTTATTGAAGGTTTTGTGATATGTTTTACTGTGGATGTGTTATTTTTTATACCATTCATGGTTTATGGAGAAAGTATTGACATTTTGTATGCTAGTTTTAATACGAATGTTTATGTTATGTTTAAAACTTTTCATATGGGAATGCATTGGACTTAGTAAGTGATGGGTGGAGCCCGCTATAGCTCCTCGATGCATCGGTAGGTCTCATGAGACAAATTAGTGTCTTGACACAAGGCCTTGACAAAATCTTATTTGTAGTCTTGGCACGAGGCCTTGGCTATGTGGTTATGATAGTCTGAAATTATGCATTCCATCATTATGAAAGTGGTTATTGATATTGCATGTGATTATTCGATTAATAGAATATCCATGTGAATAATTAAATGACATTATTTCATTTTATTTTTACCATACTATGTTGAAGTTTAAGTTTAAAAGTCTTTTGTTTTAGTTATACATTGACTTAAATGTTTATGCTTATTTATGAAAGTTTCCAATGTATTGCTTACCCTTACGGAGCGTTTGAGCTCACCCCTTTATATGTTTTATTTTTCCCAGGATTCCAAGAAGTATATTGTGATTGATATGCATGGTTAAGACAAGGGAATAATGGCATTCATAAAGGATTATTTATGTTGTTTTGTATATTATGAAGTGTAATGTAACATTCATGTATGTAATCTATTTTCCAAGACTGCTAAACTAATCGGTCCTTTGGGACTTGATTCCTTGTAATCATGCCAATGTATTAAAATAATGCACCGACTCTGGGTAACTGGGGTCAGGGTGTTACAGTTGGTATCAGAGGAAGTTTAGCAATAACCTTGGAAACTAGATTTAGATAAACTCTGATTAGAGCACATATCCCTAAGATAGACTTTGAGGATTAGTATAGAAGAACTTCCTAGAATTTTGGTATTTTAGAGATTTTGTGAGTTTTCCGAGCAATAAATCCCTGTCTCGATACAAGCAGGTAGAGGCGGCTCTGGAACAGATGCTCCTAGGGGTAAAACCCGAAAACACTGCTTTGAGCTAGACTCGAACTGGAACTAGTGCACGACAACGGGCCTTGCTGCACTCTTGGTTACAACACTCCCAAGGGATATGCTTAGGATAATTTTCATTTTCTTTACAAACCATTATGAAGGGATCATGAGTATATACTTACTCAAAGAAAACATTTTTATGATTATGGATTATATCCATAAACTGTTCAATTTGCGTTAGGTATTTTACAAGTTTGGAATTATTCATTGCAATTCATAAACTGACCTAGTTTATGCTATTGTATAGAAATGGCACCCAGTAGAAAAAATGTGAACTCCAGTAATACGTATGATCCAAAGAGTAAGAAGGATTGTATCTTTCATGGTATTAAGCCATCATTTAGAAGGGAAATAGTCTCCCACGTATTATCATCATATGAAAAATTAGTATCATGTGTGGATAAGATAACTAAAGAGTTTACTGAGTCCTATGGCTTTGAAGGGAAGCAAAAGAAGAAAAGGATGTAAGAGAGAAAGATGGATAAAGGGAAGAGGGAAAAGAATAATTTCCCCATATGTGATAACTGTGGGAAGAAACACCCTGGAACTTGCCTGAAAAGAATGGGAGTTTGTTATTAGTGTGTAGGAAAAAGGGCATCAAGTACGTGACTGCAAGGGTAAGAAAATGGTTTCAAATGTACAATGCTTCATTTTCAAGGAGTTTGGACACTACGCGAACCTATCATCAGACTATGGCGCAAATGATGCTATTGGATAACAATCAAGTTATGATACTACCACAGATGAAGAGGAATGATTAGATTTCTTATGTTGATTATGTCATTTGAGTGTTGTATCAGCAATTTTCTTGTTATAATAATTATGGAGTATATAAGGATTGTACTGCAGTACTATTTCATTGAGGATTTGAGATTTTATGGTACTAAGAAAAGTGACTCTACAGAAAGTTAAACTTTTTGGAAATTACATGGTTGAAGGAAAGATAATGCTTAATACGGTCCTAATATTTAGGTACTTATTTTGGAATAAGATATGGTTGATTTGAATAAATTATATTGGATATTCTTGACTGCCTTGAAACCGATTAAAGATTTGTATATTCCATAATTATTGGAGTTTAAATTTTTTTTGGATGGATGAAGTATATCCAGCATTCTATATGGAATAAGGGAGCATGAATGTAATCAATAAAGATTATGGTAATTCAGGATGTTTCAGTGTTTTAAAAGAATACATGATTAAGTTATTCATATGCTATTATGGGGTAAAAAAGATCTACATTATGTTTCCCTTCCTTATAAATGTTGGACTGTGAGTTTGTACTGAAGTATTTTGGATAATTCTAGTTTGAGATTAATTTTGGATTGCTATAAAAGGACAACCCGGAGGTTGGGCGGCAACCCGTCGCGACCGGCAAGGCCGCGGGACTTGAACCCGCAACCGAAGGGCGAAAAGGGTGTATCACCTACCACTGGCCCACGAGATGTCCTGGATTAAATAATGTAGTTTATTTTAAGAAGGTCTAGTAGATGAATTATAAATTCATTTTTTTAATGCCAAACAAATAGGATAAATAGAATATTTTTTTAAGTTCTATTATCTTTTAGAGTGAAATATGAGTTTGTGGTAGAAATTAGTTAAAATATGGTACTCTACTTTTCAAGTATATATTTTTCTTCTCCTCTTATTCTATGAAGAAATTAATTCTTATACTTTATTGAAGGTATCTTAAAACCAAAAATGTGTTATCCTAATACCTTATGTTTTGTTGAACCGATGGCATTTTAAATCCTCATAGATTACTGAATTTAAGGACCTCAATTTTAAACTTGTTTAAGATTGATGACCTCAATCACCACCTATAAATATTTACATTTTTACTCTAATTATATGTCTCTAATTTACACCAATGTTCTCCTAATCGAGATCATCATTTGGTGGTGACCCTTTCATTTCTCTTTTCCTCTTATTAAGACTAAATTTTATTAACCAAATTTCCGATGTGGGTTTTCCCACAAAGATATTTTCTATTTTCAAACTTTATTTTCGAAGAAGAATATCAAATTGTGAGGATGCAATTTATTGAAGGAGGGAAGAATGTAACACCCCAAGATTTCATAGTATGTACTTCTTCAAAATAATTCAATAACTTGCACTACACGTAACACCGAGTTCAAGCGCACTATGACTTACCAAACAAGCCGTTCAAAAGAGGTTATGAATAGTATTAACTAAATTTTGAAACTTATATAATCCATATAATTTTAGAATCCATATTATGAGTTTCTTAGACATAATTTAAGAACAAATTCCTTTTTTTTCAGATAAAAGAAGTATTTTTCAAAAATGCACTTTTACCAACTTTAATAGTGAACCCTTTTTAAATCCAATATTTTAAACTTTTATATATTTAATTTGACTAAATAAATTTATTCTTTAGAATGGGGACATAAAACAATTTACAATGTAACACCCCAAGCTTCCACGGTACACTTCTCTTTGAATAATACAGTAGCGTGTGTTGTACGCAACTTCGAGTTCTAACACACATTACAACCAATCAAACTAGCCGTAATGAATAGTAATACCTACTTTTTAAAATTTTATAAATTTATCTCTTAAAATGGAATTCATTTTCGGATTCGGAATATCGAATTTAGACTAGGGAAAAATTTTGGTACTTTTCGTATAACTTTTATATTTTGATGAATAGTGAAAATTACTAAATTTTAATTAAAAACAACTTTTTTAATCAAAATAATTGGTAGTGACAAATTATTAATTTGAGTGGTTTTAAAGTATATTTAGAATAGATTTTTACCATTCAATACAATGTTAGTCATTGAACAAAATTTCACAATTAAACCGGACATAAACAAGTGTCAATCTTTTGATAGTTATTATTTCTTAAAAACACGCTTTTTGTTTTAACAACGAGAATTAATTTTAAATTAATTTCTACCACATATGTGTTTTGAATTTGGAAAAATGGATTCCATATTTGGAATCAGGATGTTAAAATTGTGTAAATAGGTAACTTTTATTTTTAGACATTTTGAATAATTATTTCGGTAAATATTTTATTTACCATGGTTAAAGGGTAAATCCGGTAAATAAGGGTTAAAAAATAATATTATAATAATAAAAAATTACCCTAAAACATGTCCTAACCTTATTGGTTGACACATGTCCGACCATGGGCATCTTTAGGTCGATTTTGGGACCCCATGGACCCACTTGTAATTGATAGGGACACTTTATTTTAATTAAGTTAAAATGAATACAAAAATTACACAAGCATATATCTTTTAGAAAAACAATTTTTACATAGGGTTATATATTTTATATTTTCGACTATAAATATTCATTAGAAAGATAAAAAGATTTCCTACATAATGGATTTTTATTTATAATTTTTAGACATTAAATGATTTAATTTATATATGACACAATAGTGATGCAGTAATTACTATAATAGTGAACAATTAGAATAATTGATATTATAAATACCCAAATAAATTTAATTTGAGACTTTTTATAAATACCAATAATTTTATAGGTTAATATGAAATGTTAGGATTGATTAATTAACTTTTTTTTAAGTAATCATTCTGTTATGAGTTTTACAAAAAACAATTATCGAATAATGTCAAAATTGACATAAAAGAGTTTTTAAAACAAATATTATATTATAAATTGATATTAAATTTCTAAAAATATAAGCTTCGGCAAAGAGACTTATATCATGATAGGTGTATTATTAATGGACCACTTGGGGGTCTCTTTATTGTATATAGTAAGTTGATTAACCATATAATATAAAAATACAAAGAGACATTGTAAAAGTGAAACTAATTAACTAAGAGTTAATACTTAAAGATAAGGTTAATATAGTGACCAAAACTTGTCTAAATTATATTGGTTGAGTGGTTTGTGACCCATACATACCTTAAAATTTAAATAATCCACTTTTTAGCCATTATAAACCGAATATTAATTTATTATAAAATAATAGTTCTAGCTTTTCCAAAGGTGCCCCTCACCCCTCTTAAAAAAGGACACTCACCCTTCTCACCAATTCACACTTTGAAAGCCTTTTGGTTCGGCCAAAACCTGCCCAAATTCTCTATAAACTTCCTTCACTTAATCCTAGAGGAATTATTTTAGTCATAAATCCAACCTAAGTATCCCTTTTGATAAAATCAAAAGGAAGAACCCGAAGAAGAGGTAATGATTTCACCACCCTTTTTCAAGTTCCTTTCTTCTTCCACTTCTTCTTTCTTTGTTATTACCATTATAAATGTAACACCTCAGGTAAATAAAGAATATGAAATTTTAATATTTATCCATTTTTTTGAATAAAATATTAATATTACTTTAAAGGGGATGCTATGCTCGATGGCGTACCCAATACACAACAACGAGTTTCTTGGGAATCTTACGTTGCACTCTAATAACAAAATAATATTATTTTAAATGGTAGTTAACACCTAGCCGTTGTAATAGTTGTAATGAACAGAACTAACTACCAAATGATTATATATGTTTTTAAAATATATTTACTTTTTACAATAAATGTTAGAGGATTAAAAATGCGAATGAATCCAATTTTAAGCGTAAACATTCTAATATTCTTTAAAAGGCCGATTAACCGCATTTTGATGGCGAACCTATTTTAAATCCACTTTTTGAAAATTTTATGTGTTATATTTGACAAACTAAAATTATTATTTGGAATGGAGACCTCAAAATTTACTTTGTGTAAATTTTTGGTATTTTTCCGATAAAGTTCATTTTTTAATGAATAGTGAAAAATGTTGTATTTTAATTCAAAACCTCTTTTTAATCTAATTTATTTATAAGATTAGACTATATTTTGAATTTTTTTTAAAGTTAAATTAGAATATATTTTTACTATTTAATCCAATAGTGGTCATTGTAATTAATTTCACTTTGAAATTGGACTTAAACTAGTGTCAATCTTTTAATAGATACTGTTTCTTAAAAACACGCTATTTGTTTTGACAACGGGAATTAATTTTTAAATTAATTAATGAAACTTATATGTTTTTAATTTTTTAAAATTGACATCATTTTTGAATTCAGAATATCAAATATGTCTTAGGGTGAATTTTTGGTATTTTTCTGAAAAACTTCAATTTTTGATGAATAGTGAAACCACTAAGTGGTAGTTTAAAAACTGATTTTTCGTTTAAATGAAAATTCACCACTTCTGTGATTTGAATTTCAAAAATCCGACATACATGGTTTTCATTAGGATGTAAAATGTGGTTCAATGGGATTAAAATAATTTTTTGGTGAATAGTAACTTTTAAATTTTTAATCACGATTAGAGGTAATTAGTGTAATTTAAGGTAAAAATAATGTTTTAATAATATAAAATTACCTAGACACATGTCCTCCCCTCATTGGATGTGTCATGGCCGACCAAGAAAATCCATGGGTCAACTTGGGGACCCCATGGAGCCACTTTGGTTGGAAAATGACATAAATAACTTTTTATTTAAAGTTAAAATAAAAATGTCACAAACATGAGTTGTTTTAATAAAAAAAATTTTAAATGGGGTTATACAAGTCATATTTTTGACTATAAATATTAATTAGAAATCTAAAAAGATTTCCTACATCATGATATTTTTTTTATAATTTTTATACATTAAATAAATTAAATTATTTATGACATCATGATGTTGTATAGATTACCTCATTAATAAAGGATTTAAATAAAATGAAAAGATAATGTTAAAACTATAACTTACACTTTTCAAAAACCTATTGTATGAGTATATTTCGAACCCTTACCACCTTATCCTCGAAATAAATCAATGTGGGACCTTTAAAATCCGAAACTCATTTGAAAATAAAGTAACATTTTGTAACTTTCCAAGAGTGCCCCTCCTCTCCGCTTATAAAAGGCCCCCACCTCTACCACCTTAACCACACCTCTCAAGCCTTTGGCTCAGCCAAACCCTACTAATTTTGTCTCTCCAAATCCCTATCTTACTCCTAGAAGCCTCACTTTGGGCAGAAGTCTTTCCAAAAAAGCCTTTGAGCTCAAATCAAAGAGAGTTACCCGATTTTAAGGTAATGTCTTCACTTATGTTCTTTTGTTTTATTTTGCTTCTCCAACACCCTAAACTATTTTTATTAAATTATTTTGTAACAACTACAGTATATTCAATATACTAGTATGTTGTTATAAGAAGGATTAGAGATACACTTACACACACCTACATCTAATGGTTAAAGAACATACTATTTCTGTGGATGGTGAATTTCTGCCTCACGAAACGATGATTGTTCAATATTCTTTTAACACCCTCCAAGGTGGCCATTAATATGTCACTATATTTATATATGATATATAATATGTTTATGTTTTACTTAAGATTATGTATTTTTCATTTATGGCATACCTTTATGGTTTCCATTATGGTTAAACGCGATATCTTCATTTTAGGAAGTGAGGAATACCGCCCTCTCAAAGTGATTTGATTCGTTAATACCATATGTGGTATGTATAAAAGATAGATTTAATGATATTATATATGAACCATACTGGAATTATAATACTATTATGTATCATTATGTTTTAATTCCATTAAATAAGAAATATAAATGGAAGTAGAGTTCATGCGTACGTACGGCTTACCATCTCCATGAACGGTGCATTTCATTTATTACCTCTAAATGTTATTTAATATTATAAATGCATGTATATAATGGATATATATGATATATATGATATCTAAATAATGAATATAATTCTGGATATAATATATATTTTACCACATGAACAACTTGTAATTATAAAGAGTTTATTTTTGACTCAAGTAGCAATGATCTACAAAACGACCATTATTAACTTAAATAATTACATAGTGTTCATAGCATGGTAGTAAGTGATATAAAAGGAATAATGAACTTGAAAAATGTTCTTAATAAAGTATAAATTAACTCAAGTTTATTATTCAGGAGGTTAAATAACGATCGAGTCAAGTCGGACTCGAGGTAAGGGATCCTACCTCTCTCTTTCTTTTTAAGTACTCCTTTTTATGTAACTTTCTTTAAGATCCTCTTTATTATGTTGGGAGATGTTATTTTATATTCCTATTTCTGTAAATTGTATGTTAATATGATTAGAGACCCTATTTTATCTCATCAATCTATTTTTGGAAGTTTTATGTGGCGCCGTTAGGCTGTCGAATTTTCATAAGGGGATTTTCATCTCACTTTTTATTCCCATGAGATTCATGCTACATTGGCCACTATTTCCTTTTGTGTGTTGTATGTAATGCCCATTATTTTACTATTTGTATAATAAAATCTCATTTATTGGTAGTTACATCTTCATTTTATGACCCTTCTTTTATGGGATGTACGTTTTGAACGTTGCCCAAATCGGTAAGGGAACCTTTCACACTCCTCTTTTAAAAAGACTTATTTTGTTATGTCTTTTTATTTACATCTTTTTATGTTGGGATATGTTCTCATATATACTTATTGATGTAAATTTTATGTCCAAGTGATGAGATACCATTTTATCTCTCATCAACTAATGTTATGAGCTTAAAGTGATGCCGTTAGGCTGTCGAATTTTACCAAGGGAACTTCTTAACCCAATTTCGATTTATTTGGGTTCAACTTGTAGTTATTGAATATGTCATTATATGAATATGTGAGAATGACATCTGGTTGTTTTACACTTAATATCCACTTATATTGGGTGTATTTATATTTGTCACACATAATTATGAGATTGATTTATCCTTAATTTAAGGATACCTTCTTTATAAGGGATTTCATCTCATTTTACAATTCTATTGAGACTTCATTGTTGTTATGCACCAATTCACTCTTATATGGTGTATATACTATCCTTTGGAATAATATATCATGAATACCTTTATTCTCATGATATTATAAAGTTTTGATTAAATGTCAGTCCTCAATTATTGTATTCAGGTGTCTCTCATTTTGTTAAAAACCCTTTAACTAAAATATCATTTTAAGTGTTTTAATGATTTAATATTATAAATATTTCTCATTAATATCCATGTTTTCAAAATGGTTTTAAGGATTTATTTATATGGATATTAATAGTTTAAAATGTTAAAAGCTTCAATGTGGTATGAGACAGTTTGATTTAAAAATATCTTTATTAAATGTTTTAAATGGTTTTAAAAATGGTTTTTAGAATGGATTCATTATTTCAATATCTTAAAATGTTATATTATTATTGCAATGTGGGAATGTTATCTTTCCTTTATGCTTAAGTTATGTGCTATGATTATGTTGTGGTTCTTGGGCATTATTATGAAGACAGGTGATTCCGTGATAAACTAAGGGCGGGTGAGCCCGATATAGCTCTCCAATGCATTGGGCAACGCGAAGGAGTTAAACATTAAGGTTTCTCCGAAGAGATTTAGGGAATATACTATGATGGGTATTCCAAACGTAACCAAGAGGGTTACTCCCTACGTAAGAATGTTATGAATGCCTTAAGTTACATTTATGCCTTATGATTTCTAGGATTTATTCATGATTTGATGAGGTATGTTAAAATGCTTATGTTTTATGAGTAAAGTATGATTTTATACATGGACTAATGTTTTCTTTTCGTACTTTTATATCCCTTACTGAGCTTTTTATGCTCATCCCAAGTTTTTGAATTGTTTTTCACAGGTCAAGGGAAAGGTGCATGTTATGATGATATTGTCAAGGAAGTTTCAAGAAAGAATCCATGTTTTATTTTAAATATGTTTCCGTTTATGGGGAAAAACGAATACTATCTTTTATATAACCACTTTGTTTAAATGTGGAATGTAATTCATGATTTATGATCTAATTCTCTAAAACTATAAACCTGAAAAGATCCTCAATGTGAATTATTCATTTAATTCAATATTAAGTAAGGTTTAATGCCGAGGCCTTATAGTTGGTATCAGTGGTCAGTTTAGATAACTTTAGAGGTTAGAGTGTTGTTTAAGAAAAATTGACAAGTTGTGTATAACCAAAATGGTTAGTATATTAGACGGAGTCATCATTTTTTTTGAAAGTTAGAATGAGTTTGTGATAACTTGGATAAGTATATCATTGTGTTTATCTTCCTCTTTTTTTATTTGATTATTTTACTGATATACTCACACTGACCTTTTTGGTTTTAGTAAATCGCTGGATCTAGCAGGCACCAAAGTAACAGTGGATTTGAAGAAAACTGTGACGGTTTTATGAAAGAACAACTGAATGATATGGGAGCTGCAATGAGAACTCTTGTGGTTATCCTCAACCAACTATCTAGAGTCATGATTGACCACCTGAACCTTATTGATTTTTATAAGGCATCATATATGCGAGAAAAAAATCCCTACGGAAGTTCAGGTAATAATCATAAGGGTAAGTATGTTCAAAAACCTATGTGTAAAATATGTGGAAAGAAACACATAGGAAAATGTTTCAAAGGGACAAAAAGATTCTATAGATGTGGAAATGAAGGTCATAAAGTAAGAACCTTCCATTGAAAAAGGAAGCATCTAGTTGACTCTAGGAAAGGGAAAGAAGTTCTTTTTGAAGGATCAATTGAATGTTTTAAATGTGGTTTGCATGGTCATTATGCAAACACATGTCTTACGAAGAAGTTTCGGGAATGGGGTCACCAAGATCGTACAAATATTCATTTACCAATACCTAATGCGATTCCGATTGAGGATGAAGAAACTGACAATGAAGAATGAAAGGTATGGATTATTTCTTAACATATGTTTTACTATTATTGGAATCTTAGGATATGATTCATGATTTTGTTTGTAGGAAAGAAGTATTTCAGAATAAGTTTAAAAGGAATGGCTACTGGATCATGAATAATGTTTAATGATCAAGAAGTCATCATATAAGGGATTCAAGAGTTATGGTAGATTTTAGGATGGTGAAATTCTTAGATGTATTAAGTCTCTTTTGATGATGTGGTTACATTAGAAGACTTTTTATAGTAACCCTGATGTTTGATATACGAAAATTTTATTCAAGGAATAATTATCCTTTCTTTTGTGGATATAGTTATAAAGAACCATTTGGGTTTATATGATCCTTGAATTTGATGCAACTACTGGTTAATACATTTTGGGTTGCAAAATAGAAGTTATCAGATAACCTTTGTGGTTAAAATATGTTATGGTTATTTTTGATGAATTTATCTCTTTTTGAGGAATGTTATAAAATTATATAGTTTTTGAAAAGGGACAACACGCAGACCGTGTGACAACCCGTCGCGTCGGACGAAGCTATGGGAATCGAACCCACAACTAAAGTGCAACTGGTATTTATCACCTACCACTGGACTACGTGAACTCCCTAGTTAGTTTGAATGATTCTTTTTAGTTAGATTATTTAATGAATTAATAGTAAGTTGATTTTTGGTTATCAGTTGAAATGATTAGCCTATCATGGAGGATATGTGATTAGGTTAATTACTTTTCAGTATGAGACTGTAAGAGTAACTGATGTTATTTTGGAGAAAAATGTTAAAATTTATCTTAGGAGACTATGTGATTAAATCCTTCAGATAATTGGGTTTCAATCTTAGTTTGGTTTACTTTGTATAATTTTATGGATAGATGTTTATTGAATGGACTTTGTTGAACTTTGGGTTTTGTTTGACAAATTTTGGATATTAAGAATAGATTTTTTTTATAAAGGATTATCATTTTTGGGTATTATCTGATCTCATACTAACCTTTTTGGTTTTAGTTTTGGTTAAGGTCTAAAGACATGGGAAGTATATAGTTCTCTTTTGTGGATTAGGTGATTCTCTAGTAGTTGATTATAGCTCTCTTAATGTGAACAAGTCATCCCAAATACTCGTCTTTTGGAGAAAATATGAGTTCGTGTAAGAAATCTAGTAAAAGTTGAAAGTCAACATGACAATTAAGTATGCTTCCTTATGTTTTAGTTAAGCTCATAAATAAATTCCTCAATGAAAAGTAACATAAAACAAAAATTCTATCTGTTAATTTTTTCTACTTGGGAATCAAATACCGTTTAACCCATCACAAGTTTGTGATTTTTTTGTTGTTAACATTCTCCTAGACATGTTTACTATCACTCTCCATCAGAACATGACCCTTTGTTTTTTCCTCCATATCCATATTTTCATACTTGGAATCCTAGTATGGGTTAACTCGGGTGACATTTGTACTTCTCTCCCATTCTTTTAAAGTGATAGTTTTACTGACTCTTGTTCCGATGTGAGATTTTCAATGAAGCTTCCAAGCCCAATTTTAAAATTGCGAGGACGCAATTCCCAAAAGGGGGGAAGGATGTATCACCCCAGGTAAATAAAGAATATGACATTTTCATATTTATCCATATTTATGAATAAAATATTAATATTACTTTAAAGGGGACACTATGCTCGATGGCGTACCCAATACGCAACAACGAGTTTCTTGGGAATCTTACGTTGCACTCTAATAACAAAATAATAGTATTTTAAATGGTAGTTAATGCCTAGCCGTTGTAATTGTGGGAATGAACAGAACTAACTACCAAATGATTATATATGTTTGTCAAATATTTTTACTTTTTACAATAAATGTTAGAGGATTAAAAATGCGAATGAATCCAATTTTAAGCGTAAACATTCTAATATTCTTTAAAAGGTCGATTAACAGCCTTTTGATGGAAAACCTCTTTTAAATCCACTTTTTGACAATTTTATGTGTTATATTTGAAAAAATAAAATTCTTCTTTTGAATCGGGACCTCAAAATTTACTTTGTGTAAATTTTTGGTATTTTTCCGATAAAGTTCATTTTTTAATGAATAGTGAAAAATGTTGTATTTTAATTCAAAACCTCTTTTTAATATAATTTATTTATATGATTAGATTATCTTTTGAATTGTTTTTAAAGTTAAATTAGAATATATTTTTACTATTTAATCCAATAGTGGTCATTGGAATTAATTTCAATTTGAAATTGGACTTAAACTAGTGTCAATCTTCTAATAGATATTGTTTCTTAAAAACACGCTATTTGTTTTGACAGTGGGAATTACTTATTAAATTAATTAATGAAACTTATATGTTTTGAATTTTTTAAAATAGAAATCATTTTTTAATTCAGAATATCAAATATATCTTAGGGTGAATTTTTGGTATTTTTCTGAAAAACTTCAATTTTTGATGAATAGTGAAACCACTAAGTGGTAGTTTAAAAACTGATTTTTCGTTTAAATGAAACTTCACCACTTCTGTGATTTGAATTTCAAAAATCCTACATACATGGTTGTCATTAGGATGTAAAATTTAGTTCAATGGGATTAAAATAATTTTTTGGTGAATAGTAACTTTTAAGTTTTTAATCGCGATTAGAGGTAATTAGTGTAATTTAAGGTAAAAATAATGTTTTAATAATATAAAATGACCTAGAAACATGTCCTAACCGCATTGGATGTGTCATGGCCGACCAAGACAATACACGGGTCAACTTGGGGACCCCATGGAGCCACTTTGGTTGGAAAATGACATAAATAACTTTTTATTTAAAGTTAAAATAAAAATGTCACAAGCATGAGTTGTTTTACTAAAACAAATTTTAAACAGGGTTATACAAGTGATATTTTTTACTATAAATATTAATTAGAAATCTAAAAATATTTCCTATATCATTATATTTTTTTTATAATTTTTAGACATTAAATAAATTAAATTATTTATGACATCATGATGATGCAGCGATTACCTCATTAATAAAGGATTTAAATAAAATTAAAAGATAATGTTAAAACTATAACTTAAACTTGTCAAAAACCCATTGGATGAGTATATTTCAAACCCTTACCACCTTATCCTCTAAATACATTAACGTGGTACCTTTAAAATCTGAAACTCATTTGAAAATAAAGTAACATTTTGTACCTTTCCAAGAGTGCCCCTCCTCTCCTCTTATAAAAGGCCCCCACCTCTACCACCTTACCCATACCTCTCAAGCCTTTGTCTCAGTCAAAACCTGCTCATTTTGTCTCTCCACATCCCTCTATTACTCCTAGAAGCCTCACTTTGGGCAGAAGTCTTCCCAAGGAATTCTTTGAGCTCAAATCAAAGAGAGATACCCGATTTTAAGGTAATGTCTTCACTTGTGTTCTTTTGTTTTATTTTGATTCTCCAACACCCTAAACTATTTTTATTCATTTCTTTTGTAACAGATCCAGTATCTTCAATATACTAGGATGTTGTTATAAGAATTATTTGAGCTACACTTACACACACCTACGTCTAATGGTTAAAGAACATACTGTTTCTGTGGATGGTGAATTTCTGCCTCACGAAACGATGATTGTTCAATATTCTTTTAACACCCTCCAAGGTGGAAATTAAGATGTCACTATATTTATATATGATATATAATATGTTTATGTTTTACTTAAGCTTATGTATTTTTCATTTATGCCATACCTTTATGGTTTCCATTATGGTTAAACGCGATATCTTCATTTTAGGAAGTGCGGACTACCGCCCCCTCAAAGTGATTTGATTCGTTAATACCATATGTTGTAAGTATAAAGGATAGATTTAATGATATTATATATGATAACATACTTTAATTATAATACTATTATGTATCATTATGTTTTAATTCCATTAAATAAGAAATAGAAATGGAAGTAGCGTTCATGCGTACGTATGGCTTACCGTCTCCTTGAACGGTGCATTTCATTTCTTACCTCTAAATGTTATGTAATATTATAAATGCATGTATATAATGGATATATATGATATATATTATATCTACATAATGAATATAATTATGGATATAATATATATTTTACCACATGAACAACTTGTAATTATAAAGAGTTTATTTTTGACTCAAGTAGCAATGATCTACAAAATGACCATTATTAACATAAATAATTACATAGTGTTCATAGCATGGTATTAAGTGATATAAAAGGAATAATGAACTTGAAAAAGGTTATTAATCAAGTATAAATTACTCAAGTTTATTATTCAGGAGGTTAAAGAACGACCGAGTCAAGTCGGACCCGAGGTAAGGGATCCTACCTCTCTCTTTCTTTTTAAGTACTCTTTTTTATGTAACTTACTTTAAGCTCCTCTTTCTTATGTTGGGGGATGTTATTTTATATTACTCTTTATGTAAATTGTATTTTAATATTATTATAGAACCTATTTTATCTCATCAATATATTTTTGGAAGTTTTATGTGGCGCCGTTAGGCTGCCGAATTTTCATAAGTGGATTTTCATCTCACTTTTTATTCCCGTGAGATTCTTGCTACATTGGCCACTATTTACTTTTGTGTGTTGTATGTACTGCCCATTATTTTACTATTTGTATAATAAAATCTCATTTATGGGTAGTTACATCTTCATTGTATGACCCTTCTTTCATGGGGTGTACATTTTGAAAGTTTCCCAAATCGGTAAGGGAACCTTTCACACTCCTCTTTTAAAAAGACTTATTTTGTTATATCTTTTTATTTACATCTTTTTATGTTGGGATATGTTCTTATATATCCTTATTGATTTAAATTTTATGTCCAAGTGATGATATAACATTTTCTCTCTCATCAACGAATGTTATGAGCTTAAAGTGACGTCGTTAGGCTGTCGAATTTTACCAAGGGAACTTCTTAACCCAATTTCGATTTCTTTGGGTTCAACTTGTAGTTATTGAATATGTCATTCTATGAATATGTGTGAATGACCTCTGGTTGTTTTACACTTAATATCCACTTATATTGGGTGTATTTATATTTGTCACACATAATTATGAGATTGATTTATCCTTAATTTATGGATACCTTCTTTATAAGGGATTTCATATCATTTTACAATTCTATTGATACTTTATTGTTGTTATGCACAAATTCACTCTTATATGGTGTATATAATGTCCTTTGGAATAATATATCATGAATACCTTTATTCTCATGATATTATAAAGTTTTGATTAAATGTTATTCCTCAATTATTGTATTCAAGTGTCTCTCATTTTGTTAAAAACCCTTTAACTAGAATATCGTTTTAAATGTTTTAATGATTTAATCTTATAAATATTTCTCATTAATATCCATGTTTTCAAAATGGTTTTAAGGATTTATTTATATGGATATTAATGGTTTAAAATGTTATAATCTTCAATGTGGTATGGGACACTTTGATTTAAAAATCTCTTTATTAAATGTTTTAAATGGTTTTGAAAATGGTTTTTAGAATGGATTCATTATTTCAATATCTTAAAATGTTATATTTGTTTTGCAATGTGGTAATGTTATCTTTCCTTTATGCTTAAGTTATGTGCTATGATTATGTTATGGTTCTTGGGAATTATTATGAAGATGGGTGGTTTCGTGATAAACTAAGGGCGGGTGAGCCCGATATAGCTCTTCAATGCATTGGGTAACACGAAGGAGTTAAATGTTAAGGTTTTTCCGAAGAGATTTAGGGAATATACTGTGATGGGTATTCCAAACGTAACCAAGAGGGTTACTCCCTACGTAAGAATGTTATGAATGCCTCAAGTTACCTTTATGCCTTATGGTTTCTATGATTTATTCATGATTTGATGAGGTATGTTAAAATGATTATATTTTATGATTAATGTATGATTTTATACATGGACTAATGTTTTCTTTTCGTACTTTTATATCCCTTACTGATCTTTTTATGCTCATCCCATGTTTTTGAAATGTTTTTCACAGCTTAAGGGAAAGGTTCATATTATGATGATAGTGTCAAGGAAGTGTCAAGAAAGAATCCATGTTTTATTTTAAATATGTTTCCGTTGATGGGGAAAAACGAATACTATATTTTATGTAACCACTTTGTTTAAATGTGGAATGTAATTCATGATTTATGATCTAATTCTCTAAAACTCTAAACCTGAAAAGATCCTCAATGTGAATTATTCATTTAATTCAACATTAAGTAAGGTTTAAGGCCGAGGCCTTATAATAAAATAATAACTCCAATATATTATATATACTTCGATGTTATTATAAACATGGTACAACCATATTTTAGTATTCTATCCATCCTTTGAATAACATGTCACCATACGTGCGTACGTACGGCTTACCGTCTCCACGTCGTGGTGTAATTGTTATTAAAAACATTATTATTTGGATGTGTATAATAATGATGTTTAATTCATGTAAATAATAAATATTAAATGATAATTATTCTGTATATATGATATACCATCCAATTATATATTATTTTAATATCAAAAAAATGATATTGTCGCTCGTGCGTACGTACGGACTACCGTCTCCACAAACGCGATGAGATTCATTCTCCATCGTATCCATTCAAGTATAATTATCATTTGATGATTTAAAAATAATGTTTAAGGACTTGATATCATTATGGATATGAATAAGATACAACCTATCCATGACAACCACAACTTACGTAACAAAACATATAAAATAAAATGAGTAAGTTAACACCCAAAACGATGATAATACTAAGATATTATTAAAAAAGCAATGTTTAAAGATCATATATGATATCATATTAATGTATATGATTCTTGTATAATTTAATAACAATTATTTCACCATTATAGAGGAGGTTAACCTACTCCCAACCAAGGAAAAGTACAAGGTAAGGGTTTATTTTGCAATCTCTTCATTATCCGAGGTTGTTTATACATAATTATCTACTAGGATCTCTTTATCATCCACATCCATGTTACTTAAAAATGTATTTAAAAACATTTTTACTATTTACTAGACAATGGGTTAAATTCATTTATACCCTTATGTGTTTTGTAAGGAATCTTTCCGTTGTTTTCCAAATAAGGTACTTTTTAACCTTTTAGACAAATTTAAGGTAAGAATGTCTTTTTAAACTTATACGGTGGGTGTGGTTATTTTCCACCGTTATAAAATCGCTGAAGCTTACCTTACAATATTATAAGAATATTTTCAAAGTAAATGTTTTATTTTATAATTATGTGACTTTTAAATGATTTCAAAATGAATATTTTAAGAATTTGTGAAAGGTACTCTTTATCAAGATCATAATTTTAAATGTTTTAATGATTTATCTTTATAAATATTTTTAATTAATGTCCATGTTTTCAAAATGATTTTAAGGATTTATTTATATGGACATGAATGTTTTGAAATGATATTTCTTTTCAAAATTTTCAAAGTGGTATGGGACACTTTGATTCAAAAATCTCTTTTAAATTACTTCCTTTATAAATGTGTGACTTTTCAATGATTTCGAGAAAAGAGATATTTCTCTAAAATAGTTTTGATTTCATTTATGTCAACATCATTTGATGGATTTTAAGCTTATTTGAAGTTTATTTATTATGATACAAAACTTTTTTATTGTATTGAAGGTTTTGTGATATGTTTTACTGTGGATGTATTATTTTTTATACCATTCATGGTTTATGTAGAAAGTATTGACATTTCGTATGCTAGTTTTAATACGAATGTTTATGTTATGTTTAAACCTTTTCATATGGGAATGCATTGGACTTAGTAAGTGACGGGTGGAGCCCGCTATAGCTCCTAGATGCATCGGTAGGTCTCATGAGACAAACTAGTGTCTTGGCACAAGGCCTTGACAAAATCTTATTTGTAGTCTTGGAACGAGGCCTTGGATATGCAGTTATGATAGTCTGGCATTATGCATTCCATCATTATGAAAGTGGTTATTGATATTTCATGTTATTATTAGATTAGTAGAATATCCATGTGAATAAGTAAATGACATTATTTCATTTTATTTTTTCCATACTATGTTGAATTTTAAGTTTAAAAGGCTTTTTTTAGTTATACATTACCTTAAATGTTTATGCTTATTTATGAAAGTTTCTGCTGTATTGCTTACCCTTATGGAGTGTTTGAGCTCACCCCTTTCTATGTTTTATTTTTTCCCAGGATTACAAGAAATATATTGTGATTGATATGCAGGGTTAAGACAAGTGAATAATGGAATTCATAAAGGATTATTTATGTTGTTTTGTATGTTATGAAGTGTAATGTAACATTCATGTATGTAATCTATTTTCCAAGACTACTAAACTAATCGGTCATTTGGGACTTGATTCCTTGTAATCATGCCAATATATTAAAATAATGCACAGACTCTAGGTAACTGGGGTCGAGGTGTTACAGTTGGCTCATGGCTTTCCTAATCAGGTAGCTAAACCGTTTGACCTGGTCAGACTCCTTAAAAATTGTAAAATTACCATTCTCCTTTATCATTTTTAGCTTTTGGCTATCTTTTTTCATCCTCCAATGTGTGCATCCCTCCTCCCTTGTCTATAGAGATATTTCCATCCTTCCTTGGTGGATTTCCTCTTGGTTTCTTGGTTTTTTTGAGGTAAGTCATTTAACCCATTAATTTCTTCTTCTTTTTCCTTCCTTAATCATTATTTTTCTATTTTTATGGAAGTGTGGAACCCTAGGGGTGGTATTGGATGAATATAGGGTTGTTGATGGGGTTTTTGGTTTAACTTATTGTGTCTTAGGTGTGTGAGGCTTAGTTATGCCTCTTATGGGTGGTCCTCATCAAGAGTGACAAGATTTGGACCAAATCCTAGCTAGGTGTATCTATTTATGTCATCTTCCATGAAATACATTAAATTACCAACCACCTTTATTCTTGGTGTAAATTCTATTTTTGATTTTTTTCATGGAATTATTTAGAAATTTTTGTGTTTAAAGTGGGGTTTTCCAAATGGGTGTGGCTTGTATAGACACCAAGTTTTTGATAAAATTGATCAAAGAGGTTTTTTGATTTTAATGAATTTATAATGTGGTTTTAGAAATGGTTTTAACTTTTTGAGGGTGTTTGGATAAAATGGGATTTTTTTTCTAAAATGGATTAATAAATGGGTTGTATTATGGCTTGATTGATATGATAACTTTATTGTGATGTGTTGGTATAGAGTTGCACATGGGTTAACTAGGGTGTGAGTGAAAGGTTTGTTTGAGGGCCTGTGTGAGCCATCAGAGGGAATACCATGAGAGATTCCATATTGGATTTTATGAGTGGTCATGTGTGCCATCTAATGGAGGACCTTTTGATACTCCAATTTGGTTTCTAAGAATCCAAGAGATCCTTTGGGTAAGAAAACCATGTGATATTCCATTTTGGGCCTAGAGAAGACCATGATAGCTTCAATTTCTTATATATCTAGCATATATTTTTACTCACTCATGTTAGGCCCAATGGTTGGAGCCCCTAGGAGAACATTACTTTTACTAGATTGGTTTATTTTCTTTATGAATTTGATTAGTTCCATTCTGATGTGATGATATGTATTATTACAACTTTTTGTTTTCAATTTATATGGTTATATGATGTTGATTTTTATTCTCAACCTTATTATTCCTTTTTGGTTATGTTGAGCATGTTGTGACTTGTGGCCTTGTTTATTTATTTGACCCATTTTTTGGATTTTTTTAAAACCATTTTTATTTTATGAAGGAAACACAAAGTGATTGTAAATGTTTACTTGAAATTGAATGCTTTTAAAGTGGTTTAGTTTTTATTTTTTTTCAAACTAGTTTATTGGTTTTCATGGGTAAAATCCTTAAATAGATTCTTGGTGGTATCCTACTGGGATATTTTTTCACACCCCTCTTGGGATCTATTTGTGAATTTAAGGATTTCATTTTGTAGGACATAGGTAAAGGTAAGGACTCCATGTAATAGGGTGGATCTTCTTGATTACCATTTTTTGGAGGAGATGTGGTCTCATAGGGGTGGCCTCATGTAGAGTCATTTTTGGTATTTTGTACCCATTAGGCTGTATGCTTGGGCATTGTTTGGGTTGTACCATATTCTCAAGTTTGGGATTATTTTTGAGATACCATTTATGTTTGTATGTCATTTTATGGCATGTTTATCATATGATGTATGTTTTAGTTTATACTCTGAATGGACCGAAGGCCTTTTTTTTTATTCATTTTTGACAACCCCCTTTTAAGGGTTGAAGGGGAACCTTTACATGACCCATAGGCTTTGTGAGAAGACATGAGTTGAAGGAATTATAGAAATACATCCAGAATATAACTACTAGGAACTGGTCCTCCCCGAAATCTATATCATGATGTCATCTCTCTACCTTCACATGGTTGTTTGGCTAGACTTCTCATGCAAGCATAGGATGGTCCTGATATCATTCTTCCAAATCTATTATCTCTACTCTGGTGAATGCATCTTGATTTGAATTCTCATCTAGATCATGATCCTTGTAGAGTCTTCCTAGTCTATTAAGCATAAATTCATGTGGCTTGAAGGCCTTGAGGTGGCCCAAAGGCCTTGAGGTGGCCCAAAATCCTTACTGGTTTAAAGGCCTTGGGTGAACCGAAGGCCTTTAAGGATTCAAGGACCAAACTGGTGGCCCGAAAGCCCAAACAGATGAATAGTTACAACTTCTGTAGTACTAAATAGTACCTTCTACAACACCTTTTACAATTTTTGTTATAGTACCTCAGAAATATGTCTTTTCCCAAATTTGATTTTGGGTCTCTTGGATGCACTTGTCGAGTCCTCACCAACAGATCTGAGGCTCTTGTGAAATGTGTGGGTTGATAACACCGACTCCCTCATTATGGAGTAGTATTGTGGCATGTGGAAATACACACTACATTTTCTTATGGAATAAAGATGTATTTATAATCAAACTATACATTTTTTCGCTAAGTAAGGATCACATAATGAATTCAATGATGAAGTGCATGGAACACATTTCACAGTGTCAACATTTACAATGAAATTTTATAATACCAATTTAAATTATTTAAATTATATTTCTTTGAAATATAATAACATAGAATTTCCATATAAATATTGATCCCAAAACCTTATGAAAACTATAAGAACTTATATCATACCATAAATCAAATAATTTATAAAATAAATATTTTAAAACACCTCTTGCAATGCTCATTTTTTTTTGAAATATTGAAAATTTTATTCATTATTATAAAATATCCATTTATTTTGGATAATTATAAAAATAAACATTTATGTAAAATTTGAAATCCCATATTGAAATAAATATTAATGCATCACTTTATATCATTATCTAAACACACACAAATCAATTAATAAATAAATAAATCATACACATCAAAATAATAATAATAATAACATGTCAAAAGACACCATGGAATATTCCAATCAATTAGTTTACCACCCATAACCTTTATAGAAACTCTAAATGATTAAAATACACATCCAATAAACTATATATAATCAATTCTTTATTAAAAACAAAGTTATATTCACCCATCTTGTACAATAATTCTCAAGACACCTCACCACACTAAAATAATAGAAAAGACAACCCATTGAAGGGTTAATTAACACCACTCTAGCCTGGAATTCCCATGGGAACATTTTTTACACTATAAATGGGCTGATTAATTCCATTTATGGATTACTACCCATGTTTTGAGGATCCTACATATTCCTACAACCCAACCAACTGCTCATTCATCAACATGAATAATTGCCCATCATACCCAAACAATCATTCCAAAAACATATGGTTCATTCTTGATTACCCTAGGATAACACTAGTGCTAATGGTATCACATGTTGAATGAGAAAAAGTTACGTATATACATAATAAAGTATAAATGACACTAAATATGAAACAATCAACTTAAATAATGAACATTAAATTAAACACAGTATAATGACTAACTACAAAAAAATAATAAAAATATAGAAAATAAGTATATGGAGAACAAATCATTACTATCCCCCATTTGGAACTAAATAAATTAAAAATCTGAATCCTCCATAACATATAATCAATCCCATGGTATATGTTAAAAAATTAGTATCATCAATCCAACCTAAATGAAAACTAATTAAATAATAGACTATAGGCACACCAAGGATTGTATATAGAGTGTGGGAGAATACCAAGTAAGAAACCATGAGGAATTTATGTTATTACTTTCATAATAAAATCTAAATATAATAATTTGAAATGAATTTTACAAAATCACCCTTTTGTTTCATTTTACATTGTATGGAAATATAAGTTTAATTATACTCTATCATTTCAAAACCATTTTACTTTGGTGTAATATAAATATAATCTAAGTGAATGAGAATAAAAAAAATAAATTATGAAATAAAGTTAAACATAAAATAAATAAAATCATATCATTGAGTAAAATACAACATGAGATAAAAAACTTGCACCCATGAAGACATTCTTGGACCTTGATAACATAACCACCCATTGACATACAGTGTAAACAAACTGACAAAGACCCTGACTTACCCCAATGGATATGTTAGGTGGAAACCCCCAAGAAAGTGAGAGGTTATAAAAATTAAAAACTAGAAAGATAAAAATCATAACTAGTGTTTCAGTTATATATGATTTATCATATAGTTATAGAAGGCTTCCATGTTAAAAAAAACCTTAAACAATTATCCCCTTTATCCATTTCACACTATAATAATCAAAATCACATGTTCAATAATTATTATAATAACATACAGGGGTGTAACTAATAAATTACCATATAATCATTAATAATATAAAATATATCAATAATTAAAAAGATCCATGGGGGTCAGTTCAGTGGTTACAACCTTACTGTACCCATGGTGGTGAGTTGTGGAGGTCCTCTTTTTGATCCTCCATGTCTATATGTTTCTTTCCTTTGTACCTCAACCCCCAGACCTACCATGTATATCAAAAATTCCTTTATAAACCATAAAATAATGAAAACCAATGAAACTAATATTATGTAAATTTAAACTCAATTCAAACATAATTGATAAATTCATCTGAATCAAAACATTTTATGTGGACATTTCATCAAATACCTATAGTGTGTAAATTTATTATTTTCGAATTCAATATTTTAAAACAATGAAATATTTTTTTTTATAAAATTTAAAATTTATCGAAAACATCCTTTATGAAATCATTTAGATAAAAATAAATCTCAAATACATTTATTCACACACCTTATAAGTATGAAAACTGATTTTACAAATTTAAATCTTAGTAATCTTGGAACTACATTCACTTGGAGATCATGATGCTCTCTCTTTTTCCCATTACTCCTAGGTTTTTTATAGTTTTCACATAGTGTTTTTGGATCTCACCACTTAATTTGGATATTATTTATACCCTCCCACTTATTGTTATTGATTGTCTTGAGCATCATCTGAATTTCTAGACTTTCTTTTTAACTAGTTATTTCATGTGGGTCCCCATCTTGGATGTGTTCTTGTCCTTCCGGTAGAGGGTTAGTGTCAGTGGTGGTTTTTGATTTTATTTATCCTTATATTCATTTACTAGACACTATATCATGCTCAACCCCATTTTTTTGGGTATAATTTTGTTTTTTTGGGTATCTTGTGATTATGGTTGAGGGAGGCAAGTGAAGATTTCAGGATTCTTTGTGTTTCAGTAGACTGAGAAAATTTTTATTTTGGTGTTTTCTTATGATGGTAATTGGAGTTTTTAGTAAGGAATCAATATTGATTAGTGAGATGAAGTTCTCCTAGCTTAACAGTCCTATGTACTCACCATCATTTATTAGGAGCTCTATCAATGATTATTGTACCATCGATCATGCTCCCCTAACACTGATTCTCTGGTGGTCTATAGTGATCTTGTTTATGCCTCCCTAATGCCTTCGATCACTTTTGACCTTATTTTTGTTTCATCTTCTCCCCTTCATGTTTTCTCATCTCGGTAGTTTTATGATTCTCCATTCATAATATTTGTCGATGAAGCATTAAATGTCGCTAAATACCTATCAATGATTCTATTATAGGTTATATATATTTTATAATTTAGGTGAATTGGTTTTGGTTAATTTTTGTTTCACTAGATTAGCCTTGCATATCCTCAGTCCCTTCTACCTTTCCATTCATATTCCCCATGTACGACCCCACTCTAGTCTGATTCAACAGTTACCTCAACAATTTGGGTTGTGATATTGTATTTGTTGAGGACAATTGACTCAGGTTTCTTGTTTTTGTGGTTTATTCTTTCTTAGTGGCACTATGAGTTATAGTACATGTGCGTCAATACATTTCTACCAGGTTCTATTCACATTGAAGAAACTTCTGTAGGGTATGAGTGAAAATCTCCATCTTGTGTCTATATCCTCCTATATTTTTTTACAAACACTTTCCCTACATGATCAATGGCATGAATCAGTAGCACAAAGTACTTAGAAAAGGTTCAAATTTTGTGGTTTGTGACATCCCACCAACTTCCCTCTGGTATGCGATGACTTGATTTAGTGTGGGATCATCTTCATGGGAATCAGTGGTTCTATGGTACCTTAGGTGTTGAAAAGCTCCATTTGTTGAGGGTTCCATTATCTGTGAAAATGTATTTACTATGAATTATTTGGTACAATACATGGGGTTATGATGTGGGTGCATGGGTTTTCTTATTGTTGAGTTCCCCCTCAATGATTGAAAAGGGTTTTATTTGAAAAAATTGGTTTAATCAAACAAACTAGTACTCTTGAAATCTATATAATATAAATTTTGAAAATAATAGAAACCATAAAGAATGATTTTTATTACATTAAATAAAATTATAACAAGTCCTAATTTGGATAATATTATACTTATAAAACCCAAACACCACGAGTGTATGAAATTGAAGGATGTTACATAGAGACACTAACCCAGATGATGATGAAACCTTTATACCTTTGACAAATGAAGTTGAATCATGATTAAAAATGATTATTGTTTCTATTTATCATAAAAATCCCCATAAAAATTAGATAATTTTCTTTGATATGGAAAACCCCCTATATCCATGAACCATAGTTGAAAGATATTTGTAAGAAGAAGAAGAGGATGAAGAAGTGAAGAGAATGGGGAGAAGAAATCATACCTAACACCACCCCTCATGAATCACCTATGGTGAATCATGAATAAGAGAGGAGGAGAGGAGGGTTATTCCCCTCCCTTACATGGGTTGACCAAAAATGGGGAAATAGAGAGAGTTTTTCTCATCTTATATCAAATATTATATAAAAATAATGTTATTATAAAAATATAATAGTAATGAAATTTCTTTTGAATAGAAATTTCTATACACTTGTATATTTATATCAATTGAAAATAATGAAAATCATACTTCTTCACTTATATGTCAATTACCCATATCATATAAATATAATTATAATTGTAACAATACTATTAAAAATATTAATAAAACAACATTTTGCACATTTAGTTTTATAAAATATAAACTAAAATACTTGATATATATTATTAAAAATTTATAACCATAAAAAACACCCAATAAAATAATTATAACAGTCCATAAATTTATTATGAAGGGCCTTGGGATGGTGAGATATGAGAAATCAGTTTTTATGTCAACTTAGATATATTCACAGTTATTATGAATAATTATCAAAACCATGAACTAACCATGCATTACCCACTATCTCTACTCTCTGGCTTCTCACCATCACTATGCATAGTTTCCCAAACCATGTGTCTTTCAAAATTTTCAAAATATTCTAATTTTAATTTTTTTTATTAAAAAAATATTATTATAATATTTTTATTTTAAAAAGTAAAAATTAGGATAGAACATAAACCCAGATGTAAATCCACATTCCCACATAACCTACTCATAAGATTTTCATTCACACCCCAGAAATCCAATTCCATCACACAACTATATAAGGGTCTTGACCATACTATATCTATATAAAAGCACATAAATTATAATTAAATAAGTAACCATCAAGAAAACTCACCAATGGTTAAAGTTAACTAATTTTCTAACATTAATATATTCAATACAAAATAAAAAAATCACTGTTGACACTTAACCAAAAACCATTTTTATGAAAAACACTTTTACAATCACACGTATTCATGCACATGTTATTTGAACCAATGTGATAAGTATGATTAATATATGAATTCCATTTTTGTGTATTAAAAAAATACCACAATAATAAACCATAAACCATAATATCTTACACCATAAAATCATAAAATAATAAAATGTAAACACTAATAATTATAAACCCACTCTTTAGTACCTTGGATTTCTACTATAAAAATTCTATATAGGCATAAACATAACTTCTATACAAAATTCTAACCATACTATCTCTATCTACCATGACCCATAATCATAAGACAAATTAAAAAAGGGTATTTTATTCTATTTTATAACATTTGAACCCAGTTTTCATGGACTAATTCTAAATTCCATGTGACCTAAGGTGTGCATCCTAATTCACCATAGTATTTTTACAAGTTTAAATGGTTTAATCCATACAATAAAAAAATCAATTAAACCATAAGAAATATATTACAACATAATATGGAATTAACTTGGAATCTGAGCATATATATATTATACCACCATTCAATAATAAAATAATAGCCTGATAATTTCATATATATAAATTTAAAATAGTGATCACTAAAGGGTATTGATTAATTAAAAATTAAACAATCTTTTCATAATGATTTTTAATGAAAAAATCACCTTTTACCTTAATTCTTGGGTAATATAATTCATTTTCAATAATTTTGTAAATTTTGGCCTTTATTTTAAAACAGGCCTCAATTATGGATTTTATGGACTAATTCACGATTAATTGATTTACAAATGAAGGCCAACATTTTATTAGATTATTTCTTTTAAACTATTTGAAGAGGTTGAACTGAGCCATGAAAGTAATTAGATTCAAGGGGATACTGATGAAAACAAGATTTTTGTATTCAGTAATATGGTTTAAGTTATATTTTGTGTTTCCTACATTATAAATTAATAATGATATTTTAGGAAATGAAGATTTTATGTCTCTAGTTTCATCATAAATAGACGTTATAATATAAGTATTCCATTGGTTATGATACATATTATATCGAAGAATTGGTAGATATATATGAAATTGATGGATGAAATAAACTAGGGAAGTGTATTTATATCATATGATATCCCCAAGGTGGTTCCTGTTACTTGATCACACCATAAAATATCAATATATCTTGACATGGACATAGTGCTTTGTTTTTGGGTATGATGAATAATATCTATGGAAGGAATCATTTCATATGTTATGAGAATATGAAAATTGACATTTTAAGGATAATGGAATGTCATTTGTTATAATTTCCTATCATTAACATGATATGATATCCTTGGAACCACAAGACTAACACCAATAATTCCACCCAAAAATCCAAGGAACCTCAATAAAATGTGATGATAACTATTAAATACACATAAAGAACCAAAACAAAGAGGTATGACCATGGATATTTATGAAGAAATAGAGCCATGAATAATGAATGTAAGATCAATATTCCTATAAAGATATATTTATAAACACCTTCATAACATCAAATTTTAAACATGGATGGTGATCAAGGAATGATAAGGAGAAAATGTGGGTGATAAAACCCATACTGACCTGAATATTTGTGGAAAAGAAAAACACCTCAAGGCCTCACTGTCAATTTTTTATGATCACATCAAACACATCATGTCCAAAAGGTAGTGATCCCAACACCCTATGATAATGAGTGTTACTATTTAATGTAAAATATTTATGGGAAATATTGGCTCCCTCTGGGGGGGGGGGGTGATCTGAGGATATCTTAATATTTCCTTGTTTTTTTCTTTTTAATTATATTTTGTTTTCTATGTGGTATCTATCTCATTTCCTCATATCCATTACAATGGTGAGATTACCCATGATGGTTAGTCTAAGGTATATCACCATTATAGTTATCAAGTTTACTAATAATATTTATATTTTTTATCACACACGTTCTCTTACTAAGAAGATTATATAGGTTGAGTTATAGAAGAGGGTGATGATTCTCTACCATTTAACTTTACAGAGTCTCCATATAAAATCTATTATAAATTTTAATGATATATTCCATTAACATCCAAAGTAAGTAATAATATTTTTGGTTGAGTAGTGAATGGTCTGTAAAAGTGGCCAGGTAAGTTAGAGTGTGCAATATTTTCTCCTTGCTTGAAGAATAAATTGAGAGAATATGTGATTAACTATTATTAGTATACCTATATGCATATTAGTTTTATAGACAAGATTTCTCATGAAAAAAGGATTTGGTGTACTATAAAAGTAAGTCATCAATGTACTATGTTATATTAGTGTAGGTGTCCAATATAATAGTGAGATATTGAAGAGAATATGATTAAAAAGAAATTTAATTTAGAAATAATGATGTAAGATAAATGAGGATAAACCAAGTAAAACCCAAATTTTCTTCTCAAAATCATTTGAATTTGCATAACATGATTTTTTATGTTATTTCTATCATCACACCACATTCCATATTTATATTTCTTTCTTTTTTAAACAAAAACCTAAAAAAAAATTGATAGGAGGAATCACTGTATGGATTGGGGTTCTAGGAGTGATGATATGAAGGTCATCCCTACATTTCATTATTAGGAGTATAAAAAATTAATTTTATGAAGACCATGAAAATAATTAATTCCAATTTCATATCATTTATAAGGATCATACCTAGTTTCGTAGTTTTTTTGGTCTATTTTCATTTAGTCTCTTCTATTTTTAATTCATTTTAACCCCAAAAATGCACCAGTAAAATCAAATGGGTATGATCAGTTGCAACATTATCTATGTATAATATAAATAATTTGGATGGTAACCTTGTAATTGTTGGTTATAATAATAATAAAAACCAATTTACTAAGAATAAATATCTTAAAATAAAACTAAAATTGATACAAACTTGATTTTTAAGGAACTTTAAGAGATTGAATAAATCCAAGACTATATGGTTGTAACATAAAGGAAACTTACCAATGGAAACCTGAAGAACCAATAGTGCTTGATCATACAATGTTTAAAGTTTTCCATCAATAATATCAAGATAAAGATAATAAGATCAATATGGAGTTGGAATAGGACTTATCATTTACTTAATCTCTCAAAAAAGGCTTCCTATAGGATAAACATGATAAAGGGGAACTTAATGCTGACATAAATAAGGGGGAAGTATATAATTTGAATTATTTATATTCTTATTTTATTAAAACTTCTCTATATACTGATCTTTCTTGAACTTATATTATAGATTCAAAAAAAATGTTTTTTTCCTTAAATGATGAAGATAAATCCATTTGAGAGGTGGTAAAAGTATAATAAAAAGATAGAAGAGCCAATTTAGTATCCATTTAACATAAAATATGATGTCCATAGTAAGATATAAGACCATGTACAACTCACTATCCACTACCAAGAAGAAGATACACTTGTTTGTTTGAAATTTTTTTTTACTAGATACTATAACTCTTAAAGACATAGAGAAAGAGAAACCATACCTTCCTTCACCCCTATGATGCAAGTTTTTTTCATGGACTATGGGGTGGACACACCACATATTGAATTAGGGGTTCTCAAAATATAGTATAAATTAAATAGAACTGAAAATAAGGATGCAGTGGTTTAAATTAAAAATATCACATACACCATAAAATAGAGGATGACCCATTTCTATAGTCTACCTATTGATAATGAAAATGAAACACCTATTGGAGGGGGAAACAAAGATTTTACTTTACTTTATCTTTATTTTTTTTATTTTTAATCTTAAGAAGTTATTTGTGATATTTTATTTTATTTTTTATAGTTTTTAATAAGTCAACTGATAGAAGATTAGTCATTATGACATTAGAAAATACCAAGGTGGTATCTTTCCTTATCACTTATTTTTACATACCTTTCTATCTAAACATTATTGAACTAAAATAAGGGTAGTAATATCTTAGTTTGGGGGAAGGGTATTAACCTTTTTTTTATATTTTTTTGTTTAAAATTGTTTTTGATTTTTTCCTAATTTAAAAAAATATTAAAAAAATATTGATATTAAATAGAATGAATAAACCTTTTTATTTTGATTAATAAAGTGTATATAGACTGATTCATTTAAAAAAATCAAACCTTAGAGTATATTTTGTATATATTTCATTCTCTGAATCAATTTTTGAGCATAACTGTGAATTTCACTAGATATGGAATCCCATTTTATAAGAATTTTAACAATGTAAAATAATATAATCCTAAGTGTTTTATTAAACTTTTTATATTTTTCTATATATAATTATTTCATGAGAGAACATGATCCATGTCATGATAACTAGATCTTTCTATTTTTTTTATTTGAGTTCTTTTTTGGAAAATTAAGAGGCCGTATCAAAATGATTGAGGAACCGAATTGAAATTCCATTGGTAATCCCAAGATTTTAGAGAATTAATTTAATTATAACATTTATTTTAATCCACATATAATCAATTAATAACTAGTTGGAATTCCAAATTATAATATTATTATCATCTCCTACCCTATAGTTGAACATTTTTCATGGTTTTCATTGATAATATGTTTGTGGGGGAGGGTTATTTTATGAGTTTCATGGGAGGGAATTATTTTTATAAGAAATATATCAGGGATTTCCATCATTCATTATGAAGTTTGGTTCAGAATATTCATTGAAATTCAAAAATAGCCTATATTTTTTTATGAAAGGAAAAGAAAAATAAGTATCATGAAAATAAAATAAAAAGAAAATTGGGGAAAAAGAGGATGTATCATTCAATGTTTTTATTGATATGAGACCTTCCATGAAAAAGGAAGTGTGAAAAAATGGAAATATAATAAGTAAGGGGAATGAGGAAGGTTCTTTTAGTGTGTGATACACTTGTTAAATAATTCCTTAAACTACTCATTCATCATCTATTTTTTACAATAAACCCATCCTCATTCACCCACATATATACCCTATCAAGACCTCAATATTAATACAAATTATGATTCCTTAGTTGAGAAACAAGAAGAAAATCAAGCTTATGGTGATGCATGAATGGGATTAATATTGAGAATAACATTTATAAATCAAGTAGTGAGTTATAACGGACAAAGTTTTTAGGAATATTGTGTTGGGTGAGGATGATATGGGAAAAATGTGAAGTCATCTGAAGATGAATCACTAGATACAAGATCATCAATCCACTAAATAATAAAATCCTAGTTTTCATTCATAATGGACATGTCAAACCTCCAAGAATAATTCTCCATAACATAAGAATCTTGAATTCATCTTAAATCACCATGACAAAAAATTTCAAACAAACATACTCAATCATACAAATAATAAAAATAAATACAACAAAGTATAGTGTACTATTGGATTTACACGGTTTATAATTCTATACTAAATACATGGAAGAACACTAAAAAAATTTATTTCTATATAAGTACAAAGAATAAAACCAATGAATTCTTAGAAACTTGGATCACTCTTTGAATGTATTATCATTACACATTAGCAGTTAATCCCCATATATTTGTAGTGAGGTCTAAAAATTCATCCAATTTTACTAACCCCCTATATTTGAGGTTCTCCATAAATTTATAATAGTAACCAATTATCCCATGTAGAAACCTTATTCTTGAATGTATACACATACTAGATTGACTGCATTACCATTTCCATGACATCTAACCTCACTACATGATCTATCTTCCACTAAACTCACAATTCCATTAAAAATTACTCCTAATTGATATGTCATTTTTCAATGTCTCATTGATTATTCCATCATTCAAATAACTAAATCTAGATCCTTGAATAGGATTCACAATCCCAATAATATACCACATGATGAATACTTTTGTGATTCATGTGACACCTTTAACACTTATAAAAATTCTAGCTTTCCTCATCATCTGACACACATGTAGTGGTATATACCACCTTCTGGTCACCCAAATATCACTAAGGCACACTGTTTCTTATTTTTTTATTTGACTATAACTTTAGTGCACATGTCAGCCAAATTTTTTATCCCAAAACTCTTTTTCAACACACAGAAGCCTCAACCCAATTGGCGAGTACTTGAAAAGTGCATCCAAGAGACCTAAGATCAAATCCGGGCAGAGACATATTTAAGGGTTACTATGGTAGGTATTGTAGTAGCAAGAAATATTCATCTATTTGGGCTTAAGGGCTACTGGTTTGGTCCTTGATTCCTTCAAGGCCTTTGGGCCATCCAAGGCCTTCGATCCACCTCAAGGACTTCGAGCCACATGAAACTGTCTTTAAACAGACTAGGAATATTCTATAAGGAGCAGGCTCCATATAAGGATTCAGAGCATGGAACATTCACCAGATCAGAGCTAATGAATTTGGAAGAATTAGAGACCATTAAAATTTCCATCTAGACCAGCTCGTGCATGCATAAGAATCCTAGCTGAACAACAATGTGAAGGTGGAGAGCTAACATCATGACGTAGATGGTGGGAAAGAGTAGATCCAAGTAGTTATATTCTAGATTATTTTCTCTAATACCATTAGGTTATGTAATTTCAATAATCCTACAGGATATGTAAGGGTTCCCCTATAACCCTTAAAAGGGGGATTGTAAAAAATGAAAAAAATATATGGCCTTTGGGCCATTCAGAGTAACAACTATTTTTCAACTATAACTCTCCACCCTTAAGAAATTTTTCTAATGTTGTAGCATTTTTTATTGATATGTTTTTTCCTAGAATGTATCACTATATTTTTCTCTAAGTGAATCACACTTTCTATATCATAGTAAAGTAAAAAATATTCTTGATTCATGATGTGTTCCACTAATAAATATTTTAATCAAACCATTTTATTCACTACCTCTATTATAACCACACATTATTTCTCTATAGTAGAGAGTGAAACTAATGACTACATCTTAGAAATCCAGTTAATTTTCAACCCTTTAAACATAAACACAAAAGTTTTTATACTCTAATGATTATTGGAATCTCATCTAAAATCCACATCCACATACCCATGTAATGGTTTAGATAACATGAAGTAAACATAAGTTAGTATATTCCATAGATATTAGATATTGAATGAACCACTTAATGATTCCCAATGTTCTTTATCCGTATGTACCATATACTAGATGAAGAATCACCTTATATAATAAATGTTAGGATAAGTTCATATCATTTCAAACATTAAAATTATGACTATAGAAGAATATATAACCTTGTACATTTATCATACATCATACTCCAATCTTGAAACTTTCCCATTTTATAGTTTATAATTTCTGACCATAGAAGTTGAAACTAACTTAAATCCAATAATTAAAATTCACTTGATTTCTTTAATAATGTAATATCTTTGATATAAAATAAAACTTCCTTAACTACTATATATTTTAATCCTTGTTTCAATAATTTTGATTTGAAATATTGAGATCCTTCATTTCTAAAGTTACATATAAATAACACTTAAATTCTTAGATATGTTGAATGTTTGGACCCACTAGAATCATATCATCAATATACATGATCAGGATGAAAAAATAAATCACCTTCAAACACCTTCTAATATTAATATTGATTTGAGTTGCTTCGTGTGAAACCATTTCCAACCATGAACCTGTCAAATTTTCAATTTCATTTTCTTGGTTCATGATTCATGAAATAAGTTACATTTTAAATCACACACCAAGTCTGTATTTTTATTCACCTTGAAACTAGTTGGTTTCTTCTTATAAATGATTTTCTCCAAATCACCGTGAAGGGGAAATGTATTTATATCCATTTTTCTAAACATAAATCTTTAGTAAGAACCATTTTTAAGACTATCTAGATGGTATTATATTTAAATACCAATGAATTTTTTTTAGATAAATCCACTAAATATTTCCATTGATACCCTTTAACCACCAACACAACTTTATTCCTCCTACTTTCATCTAATTCCTCCTTTAATCCAATAACCCAGTTAGTTTAAAGTTCTTTATTTCCTTGTTGTAAAACCTTAATATCCCAGGTCTTATTAGAATATAGTAAACCCATTTACTATGTTGTAAAAAACATCTATTTACCGTAATTTCTGAGTGATTATGCATCTTTTAAGATATGAGGCTCCCTACCATCCGTCATAAGTAGTGAAATTCTTGTCCAAACCATTATACTGGGTTTTTTAATCTAAAACACCTTTATAATACAATCCATGATTTTTTTCCTACTAGTACTACATATTCTAGTGCATTTACATATAGATGTTTAACTTCCAGATGTTTTCTCCTTCCTTAGTAGTCCTTGATCATTTTTTCATATCCTCTACTGGTCTATCTTTTGAACAACTGATGCCGATATCAGAATATACTAGAACAAGTAAATATTTTGTGATTTAATAAAAAATTGAATTTGGTTTATTTATTCTTTGAACTAAACATCATCCCTTTCCTTGTTTTGATCTTTTTATAAGACTTTTTCTTTAAATATAACATTACAATCTCTAATAATATCTGAACAATTGTCATCCTATAGATGGTAACCAAAGTCCTCATCTTAATATCATACAACGAAACAATACTAGGAATTATCCATGTGACTATCCATATCCTTAGAATCAATGTGTATGTTATAATGTCTTTTGAAAAATTATATATTATTAATTTATACTGGTTTACAAGACTAAAACTACCTAAGAACCTCCATTCCCAGTGGTACCAGTGGACTTTAGTTAACTAGATATATAGGGAAATTCAACACTTTCAGCAACATTTATATAAACGTACATATTGAAACCTCATGCTATATTCCTACTCATTCAATTATCTATTATTCCTTTCAAAAATAAATTTTTTATTTGGCGTTCATGGTAAAATTTTATCATGCTTGATTCTCTTATTCTGGTAGTATTTTTTAAAGTTCCTTCTAATGTATTTACCATCATTATCTGACCTAAGGAAATTGATCCTTCTTATGGTCTCCCTTTAAAATATGGAATTACATTGATTAAAAAGACTAATTATTTATGAGTTGTACATTAGTAAATATACCCACACTTTTCTTGTTGAATAATTAATAAATATGATAAATTACAATGAATCTTTAAGAGAATAAACTAGGGTTGGCCCCCAAACATCAAAATGAACAAGTTCAAAATTTCATCTATGAGGTTTTCTTGTCATCAAATTAAATAATTAATTACTATATTTTTTATATATAAAACTATTTCAAGTTCTAAAATAAATATGACTAATCTTTATTAAAACCATTTCCACTAGAACCTTCATATTCATATCACTGAGATAAAAAAACTCATTGTTTCATAATTTGGGACTTCGGGATGTTGTAGTTATGGCCATTAAACATCCATATGAACATCCATTCAAGTAAGAGGTCTCACCAGTAGATACACTATCCAAAAACCATTGATCCCCATGAAATATTAACTACACCACTAGTGAAGCTTGTTCCATATCCTTTTTTATCTAGCTGTACCAGAGAAAATAAATTTTTCTATAAATTTGGGATATGTATCACTCCCTTCAACATAGGAAAGTTCCCATTCAGAATCCATACATTCACATCACCATTTTCAATAACTTAAAGAGAATCATTACCCACAAAGTGTACCATTAAAAATCTTTTAGACACATAATTCTCCATGAAACCCTTCTCTTATATGGAATGGAATGGTGATATAGAATCAACCACCCATGATTCAACTATAACATTGAAACTTAATAGAAATATGATACTATCATACAATTAATTTAATGAAGTAGAACCCATATAATCTTTTTATATGGTATTCACTATATATTCTTTAAAAAATTTTATGAGCTGACTCCTCACATCATAGTACAGACACACTGGCTTGGGTTTGGTAGACTTACTCCTATACTAGTATTTATAATTATTTTCATTCTTCTAACACATAATCAAATTAAGTGATCTTCCTATAACTTCATCATTTAATGTATTACCAGAAGTTTCCTAGGATTTTCTATGCCTAATATCTTCATTCAGGATTATATTACTGACGTAATCAAACACTATGTTAGTGTTTCATGTAGAATTGCTAATAGTGGTAATCGTCACTTCCCAACTCTATAGTAGTAATGAAAATAAAATCAATTCCCAAACATAATCCATGAAAATTACTTTCACTAACTCAAGAAGACCCCCGATCATTTTAAAATCATTTACATGATCTAAAACTGGTCTTCATTTTGAAAATATCATATTGAATAACCTATTAATCATAAACACTTTATCTAAAGTAGTTGAATTTTCCTACATGTCAATAAGGGATCTCATTATTTATGTTATTATTTAATTTTAGAATGCATTAAAAACAATATTCCTTTATAATGAAATATGAACCAATCTAAGTTATATATGATACACCCATTCCCATTTAACTTTATTTCATCTTCTCCAGTTTTAATCTGGTCAAAGGACACATAAATCTCTAGATAATCATCCATATGCATCCTCCATAATCCGTATTACTTTCCATAAAACTTATCAATCCCATTAGTTCCATATTCAGGTGAAATTATAAAAATACTGTAACTCATACAATATTGAATAATGTTAAGGCATAATTGAAATAAAGACACATAAGTATGCTAACTATGTATTGAACCAATCTTAGAACCCACTTTTTGGGTGTGGGTAATAGAGACCAAATGTGAAGTCACTGGAAGTTTAAAAAATAGATGAATAATATTAAATTCATTTGATATTTAACCTTTAACCATCACGCACAAAAAACACACCAAGCCTCCAAAAATAAATTCTATGGAACTTAGAAAGCTTGAATGTACCATAAATTACCATATACAAAGTCTTTACATAAAACACATACAAGAATACAAATAAGAAAAAGAAACATGAAAATCTAAGCAAAACTATTAGATTTATATGGTTTAGAGTTTTATCCAGAATACTTGAGAGGACACTATAAAATATTATTTCTCTAGGATTATAAATATTAAAAATGGTTAATTTTCAGTAACATAGATCCATCCTAGAACGTAATCACATTACAAATAAGAATGTGGTCCCCACATATTTATGGTGGTGTCTATCCAGCCATCTAGTTTCACCTACCTCTTCCATTCACGCACCTTAATTTGTTTGTAACAGTTACTACTGATCCCCTATAATAATCATATTCTTGAATGAACACATCTTGTAGATAGAGTTTATTATCATTTCCCAGAAACCTAACCTCACTATATGGTCCATCATCCATTGAACTCATAATTATATCAAAACTTCATCTCGATTGATCTATCACTGGTTGAAGTCTCACCTCCATGGAAAAATTCTTGTGAATTGAATCCAGATATTTTAAAATGATTATCATTTCCCATAAACCTAACCTCACTATAAGGTCTATCTTCCATTGAACTCACAATTATATCAAAACATCATCTCGATTGATCTATCATTGGTTGAAGTCTCGTCTCCATGGAAAACTTCTTGTGAAATGAATTCATATATTTGAAAACGATTCACAATCACAATAGGTTAGTGTGAGTGTACATGGTTGTAAATTTATGTTGAAATTTATTTGATGGGAATAAATGAAATTTGGGAAGTAAATATCATATAGAAAGCATGATAAGTGTAAGGGATCCACTGGTTAATTTTTTTGTCATCTTTTATGATTGTAATTAAATTATCACTAGGGTACATCATTTTTAAGTATTTACTTAGAATGAAATAAATTTAGAAAGGGGGGAAGTGATTAAGAAAAATATAAACATGTTTATCAGTTATAAATTCAATGAAAATAATCCTTTTAATATTTTATTCTTTGGTAATATAAATCATTCATAATAATTTATGAAATTTTAAATTTATTAAAAAACCTACATAAATTATGGATTTTATGTATTAATTCATTATTATGTTATTTAATGATGATGAATTTTTTTAGTTGAATGATTTTGATGTTGAAAAGGTTCAAGTGGTTAAAACAAGACATTAAAGTATTACGATTCATGGGAATTTTGAAGAAAATAATAATTTTGTATTCAATAATTTTAGTGATGTTGTATATTGCGATGTATATATTTTTAAGGAACTGATATATAACAAGTAGTGACAATTCCATATCACTACACTTATTACAACTAGATGTTGTGATGGAAGGATTACTATAGTTGTGATATATATTATCTCATATGACTGGTAGATATTGACCACTGTGATGGATGAATTGAATTTGGGCAGTGGAGGCATATCTTATGATATCCCTAATTCAGTATGTGTGACCCAATCACACTATATGATATTGGGATATTATAACCCAACCATGATGCTCTGGTCTTGAGTCTAATAAATAGTTTTTGTACTTGTAACAATTTCATACAACATGGACATATTTTTCTAGGTGACTATAGGATAAAGACATGTCATTGGTTATGATTTCCTGTCAATAATAGGACATGATACCCATATCTTAGAAAATACACAGATAATGTTCTATATTAGTTGTTAAAAATATATATTGTTGAAGATGATATATAGGGATGAAGTAATTGCAACCTATAACTAAGAAATATTATAGAAGGATATTTAATTATAGAATTAGAGTGTTTTATATTTCTAAATATGATACCCCTATATTATAAAGTACAAAATTTCACCCTAAAACCACCATCTTACCACCAACATTTCCAATAGAAGATCCATGAAACCCTAATGAAATGTGATAATATTCATAAAAGGATCACGAAGAACTAAAGTAAAGGTAAAGGACTATGGTCATTGATAAAAAAATAACTGTAACATCCCAAGTAAGTAATGAATAATAGATATTTTTATCTATGTCTATTAATGAATTATATAGTGTTTTAGAGGCTTAAAATGAAAATAAATCCAATCTTAAGCATGGAATACACTAATATTCTTAAAAGATTGTTTTACTGCCTTTTGATGGCAAACCCTTTTTAAATCAATATTTTGACAATTTTATAATCTATATTTGTCAAAATAAACATATTCATTATGATTGGGACATTGAATTTTACATTGGATAAATTTTTGGTATTTTTCTGACAATGTTCATTTTTTAATGAATAGTGAAAAATATTGCATTTTACATCAAAACTGCTTTTTCATTTAATTTAATTATATGGTTAGATTATATTTTTAATTGGTCTTAAAGTGTAATTTGAATATAATTTTACCATTTAATCCAATGGTGGTCATTAGGATTAATTTCACTTTGGAATTGGTCATAAACTAATGCCAAACTTTTCATAGATATTGTTTCAAAAAAACCCGCTATTTATCATGACAGCGGGAATTGATTATTAAATTAATTAATGTGACTTATATGTTTTGAATTTTGTAAAATATACTTCATTTTTTAATTCGGAATATCAAATATAGCTTAGGGTGAATTTTTGGTAATTTTCTGAAAAACTTCAATTTTTGATGAATAGTGAAACCACTAAGTGGTACTTATAAAAACTGATTTTTTCCGTTTAAATGAAATTTTTCCATCATTGTGTTTTGAATTTAAAAAATCAGACATACATGGTTGTCATTAAGAAGTAAAATGTGGTTCAATGGGATTAAAATATTTTTTTTGGTGAATAGTAACTTATTAAGTTCTTAATCGCGATTAGTGGTAGTTAGTGTAGTTTAAGGTAAAAATAATGTTTTAATAGTATGAGATGAGCTTGAAACATGTCCTACCCTCATTGGATGTGTCATGGCCGACCAAGACAAGCCATGGGTCAACTTGGAGACCCCATGGAGCCACTTTGGTTGGGAAATGACATAAATAACTTTTTATTTAATGTTAAAGTAGAAATGACACAAACATGAGTTATGTTACTAAAACAATTTTTATATGGGGTTATACAAGTCAGATTTTTGACTATAAATATTCACTAGAAAGCTAAAAATATTTCCTACATCATAGTATTTTTTTTATAATTTTTAGACATTAAATAAATTAAATTATTTATGACATCATGATGATGCAGCGATGACCTCATTATTTAACGATTTAAATAAAATTGAAAGATAATGTAAAATCTAAGACCTACACATGGCCAAAACCAATTGGATGAGTGGATTTAGAACCCTTATCACCTTATACTCTAATTATATCAATTTTGGACCTTTTTAATCCGAAACTCATTTTAAAATAAAGTAACTTATCTTTACTTTCCAAGAGTGCCCCTCCTCTCCTCTTATAAAAGGCCCCCACCTTTACCTCCTTACCCACACTCCCAAAGCCCTTGGCTCGGCCAACCCCTGCCCATTTTGTCTTTCCACTTCCCTATCTTACTCCTTGAAGCCTCACTTTGGGCAGAAGTCTTCCCAAGGAATCCTTTGAGCTCAAACCAAAGGGAGTTACCCGATTATAAGGTAATGTCTTCTTTTGAGTCCTTTTGTTTTATTTTACTTCTCCAACCCCCTAAACTCTTTTTTCCTTTCTTTTGTAACAAATACAGTATCCTCAATATACTAGGATGTTTTTATAATAAGTATTCGAGCTACACTTACACACACCTACATCTAATGGTTAACGAACATACTGTTTCCGTGGATGGCGAATTTATGCCTCCCGAAACGATGATTGTTCAACATTCTTTTAACACATTCAAAGGTGGCCATTAAGATGTCACTATATTTATATATGATATATAATATGTTTATTTTTTCCATAAGCTTATGTATTTTTCATTTTTGGTATACCTTTATGGTTTCCATTATGGGTAAACGCGATATCTTCATTTAAGGAAGTGCGGACTACCGCCCCCTCAAAGTGATTTGATTCGTTAAATACCATATGTGGGATGTATAAAGGATGAAACTATGATATTATATATGATATTATACTGTAATTATAATATACCTTTATATCATTATGATTCCATTCTATAAAATATGAAATAGAAATGAAAGTAGCGTTCATGCGTACGTACGGATTACCGTCTCCATGAACGGTGCATTTCATTTCATACCTCTAAATGATTATGTAATATTATAAATGCATGTATATACTGGATATATATGATATATACATAATGATTATAATTATGGATATAATGGATACATGAACAACATGTAATTATAAAGGGTTTATTTTTGACTCAAGTACCAATGATCGTTAAAACGACCATTATTAACTTAAATAATTACATAGTGTTCATGACATGGTAATAAGTGATATAAAAGGAATAATGAACTTGAAAAAGGTTCTTAAGCAAGTATAAATTAACTCATGTTTATTATTCAGGACATTAAAGAATGATCGAGTCAAGTCGGACCCGAGGTATTGGACTTCGTCTCAATCTCCTTTCATTGAGGCATATTTTGTTTTATACACAACCTTATTTTATACGGTGTATAAACCCCTTTGACTTTTACGTTTATCCAAAAGGAATCTTTTTTATACGAAGCGTTTACTAAACGACAAAAGGGAATGTTTTTGTCGTACGTATGCGGCGACAACGACTTCTCCGCCGCCGTGACCGTTATTTGAGTTTCGGCTTCCTCTACAAGCCATACCTTTTTTTTAAAGAAAAATAAATACCATGTTTTACTTTTCTTTTATTTTGATATTGGAAATGTTTTTCATAATGTTTTTATATCAATGTGTTGTATTGATATCTTGTGATTGAAAGGTGGAAATGTTATTTCCTTTATGCATGTTTTATGTGATACGATTATGTTGAGGTTCTTGGGAATTATTATGAAGACAGGTGGTTCCGTGATAGACTAAGGGCGGGTGAGCCCGATATAGCTCTCCAATGCATTGGGTAACGCGAAGGAGTGAAACATTAAGGTTTCTATGAAGATATTTAGGGAATATACTGTGATGGGTATTCCAAACGTAACCAAGAGGGTTACTCCCTACGTAAGGATGTTATGAATGCCTAAAGTTACCTTTATGTCTTATGATTTCTATGATTTATTCATGATTTGATGAGGTATGTTAAAATCCTTATGTTTTATGGGTAAATTATGATCTCATTCTTATGTATATATGTACCCATGTTTCCTTTCCATATTTTTATATCCCTTACTGATCTTTTTATGCTCATCCCAAGTTTTTTTGGAAATGTTTTTCACAGGTCAAGGGAAAGGTACATGATATGATGATAGTGTCAAGGAAGTGTCAAGAAATAATCCATGTTTTATTTTAAATATGTTTCCATTGATGGGAATGAAGAATACTATCTTTATGTAACCACTTTGTTTATATGTGGAATGTAATGTAAGTTTTATGATCTAATTCTCTAAAACTCTAAACCTGAAAAGATCCTCAATGTGTAATCTTGTAATAACTCAATATTAAGTAAGGTTTAAGGTTGGGGCCTTATAGTTGGTATCAGAGGTCGGTTTAGATAACTTTAGGAGTTAGAATTCTATTAAATGATTATCCAAAAATATTTTTTTTGAAATGATATAGCATTTGAAGATTACCATGTTGCTTCATCTAAGACATGTTTGTTCAGAATGGTTTTCCGCAGAGGAAATAGGGAAGCAGTGCTAGGAAGGCATACAGAAAGAAATAACCTTCCGAATCAGCATACTGAGATGGTCAGAATTGGAACTGAACAGTTTGTTGCAGTAATGGTGCAGTTGACTCAAGCGATAAATGGCGGTGGTATCCATACACGAGATCAGCCAGATCAACCGCAGAGGAACATGTCAGTGGTGGAACATTTCATGAGGCAACACCCCCCATCATTCAGAGGATCATCTGACCCTGTGCTAGCTGAAGGGTGGATTAAAGCACTGGAGAAGATTTTTGATGTCATGGGGTGTTCAGACAATCAAAAGTTTAGTCTTGCTATTTACCGTTTGGAGGGTGAGGCAGATCAGTGGTGGTCTATGGTTAAAAATATGAGGGACGCCGATGAGATTGATGCTCTTGACTGGGATGAATTCAAAGGTATGTTTCTTGAGAAGTATTTTCCTAAGGCTGTTCGACTTAGGATGGAAAAACAATTCTTTTAATTGAGGCAAGAGGAAGACTCGGTGGCTACCTATGAAGAAAGGTTCACTCAATTGGCAAGGTATGCTCCAAATTTTATCAGAGACCTTGATAGTAAAATCAATCGTTTTTACTCAGGATTAAAGCCAAAATATCGAAGGGAATTAGCTTCTCATGAGTTTAAAAGTTATGAAAAGCTTGTTCGATGTGTTGAGAAGGTGGAAATGGAGTTTGCCGATGATCAAGTGTTCTATAACAACCAACAGAAGAAGAGACCGAGGTGGCAGGAGAAAGGTAAGAATTCTTCAAAAAAGTCTGATGGTAAGAAAACTAAGTTTCTAGTTTGTGATAAATGTGGAAAAAGGCATGCTGGGGAATGTCTTCTGAATTCTGGAAAGTGCTACCGATGTGGTAAGATGGGACATAAGGCTCGTGATTGCACTGAAAAGGATCAAGGTGAAGGTAAGACCAAATTTGATTTACAGTTAGTGAAATGTTATAAGTTCAATGAGATGGGTCACTATGAAAACGAGTGTCTGACAAAGAGCTTGAGTGATGGGAAGTAGTTAGACTACAAGCAGAAAGGGGTGGTGAAATCCTTTTCAACTACTTCAGCAGATGTCGGGCCATCAAATGAAGTTGTATCAGGTACTTTGTTTGTTTTTTCAGATTATGCCAGTGTATTGTTTGATTCGGGGTCTACACATTCTTTCTTCTCTGAAACCTTTTCTAGTAAAATGGGAATACCGTCTCAAGAAATGACTCCTGAACTTTTGGTAAAAACACCTGGGGGGAATGTTGAGGCAAAAAGAATTTATAAGAATCTTCCTATCCTTATCTGTGGAAAGAACCTACTTGAAAACCTTATTGTTCTACCTCTAGTAGAGTTTGATGTTATCCTGGGTATGGATTGGCTCTCTATTTACCATGCTAAGATTGACTGTAGAGCTAAAGAAGTTTCTTTTCAGAAAGACTTTCAGTTTGTGTACAAGAATGAACCCTTACTGTTGATAACTTATCAAGAGGCTGAGAAACTTGTAAAAGATGGAAATGAATGTTACCTTGCAAACATCGTTGAAAATAAAGGAACTGTTCAGATTAATGATGCGCCAGTGGTAAATGAGTATCCTGATGTTTTTCCTGATGAGTTGCCTGGAATAATACCAGATCAGGAAGTTGAATTTACTGTTGACTTAGTTCCTGATGCTAAGCCAATTTCAAAACCCCCTTATCGAATGGATCAAATTGAACTTTTAGAGTTGAAGGAGCAATTGCAAGATTTATTAGAGAAAGGTTTCATTCGACCTAGCACATCACCATGGGGTGCTCCTGTCTTGTTTGTTAAAAAGAAAGATGGTTCAATGAGACTTTGCATTGATTATAGACCCTTGAATAATATCACTGTTAAGAACAAATATCCTTTTCCTCATATCGATGATTTGTTTGATCAGCTCCAGGGAGCTCAGTATTTTTCAAAGATTGACTTGAGATCAGGGTACCATCAGCTGAAGGTAATGGAAGAAGATGTTCCGAAGACCACGTTCCATACAAGATATGGCCACTATGAATTTGTAGTAATGCCTTTTGGGCTAACCAATTCACCTGCTGTATTCATGGACTTAATGAATAGAATTTTCCATGAGTTCTTGGATAAGTTTGTGGTAGTTTTTATTGATGATATTTTGGCGTTTTCTAAAAGTAAAGAAGAGCATGAAAGACATTTAAGGGTTATCTTGCAAACCTTAAAAGAAAATAAATTGTATGGGAAATTCAGCAAGTGTGAGTTTTGGTTGAAACAAATTTCTTTCCTTGGTCACATTGTTTCTAAAGATGGGATAACTGTTGATCCTGCAAAAAAAAAAGTTGTGGAAGACTGTACAAGACCCACAAATGTAACTGAGATTCGTAGCTTCCTTGGTTTGACAGGCTATTACCGAAGGTTTGTTAGAAATTTTTCACGGTTATCTAGTCCAATGACTAAGCTAACTCAGAAGGGTGTTAAGTTTATCTGGACAAAAGAATGTGATGATTGTTTTCAGGAATTGAAAAGAAGATTGTTAAATGCTCCAGTTTTGGCACTACCTTCCAGGAATGGTGAGTTTGTTATATACAGTGACGCTTCATTGAAAGGACTTGGTTGCGTCCTAATGCAGAATGATCAGGTAATTGCTTATGCTTCATGACAATTGAAAAATCATGAGGTAAATTACCCTACACATGATTTGGAATTAGCTGCTGTTGTTTTTGCTTTAAAAATTTGGAGGCATCATTTGTATGGAGTAAAGTGTGAAATATATACCGATCACAAAAGTTTAAAGTATATATTCAATCAGAAAGAATTGAACATGATACAAAGGAGATGGATAGAATTTATCAAGGATTATGATTGTACAATTCATTACCATCCGGGAAAAGCAAATAAAGTGGCTGATGCTTTGAGTCGAAAAAGTAATGCTTCATTAGAAATGTTGTGTTTGGAACGTGATCCTTTGGTTAAGGATTTGATGAACTTTGGCATAGAAGTTGTGGGTGTAGGAAGTTATTCTGTTTTGTTTCAGGTATCAGTGAGATCATCTCTATCAGATAGAATCAAGCAAGCACAGAAGCAAGACAGTGAGTTGCAGAAAAAGGTAGAGCTGGTTCAGAAAGGTAAGTTGATTGAATTCAACATTGATAATGATTGCGTTTTAAGATTTGGGAAGAGATTGTGTGTGCCTTGTGATTCACAGTTGAAGAGAGAGTTATTATGTGAAGCTCATAGTTCTCCGTTTTCAGTTCATCCTGGCAGTACTAAGATGTATAGAGATCTGCAGGAGTATTGCTGGTGGGATGGAATGAAAAGAGATATTGCTGATTTTACTGTGAAGTGTTTGACTTGTTAGCAGGTTAAAGCAGAGCAGAAGTTACCGAAAGGGATGCTTCAGCCTTTACCAGTGCCAGAGTGGAAATGAGAGAATATATCCATGGACTTTGTTGTGGGATTACCGAAGACATCTCGAGGTAATAATGCAATCTGGGTTATTATTGATCGCTTGACTAAATCTGCTCATTTCCTTGCTATACGAGATACTTTTTCCCTAGATCAACTTTCCCATTTGTATCTTAAAGAGATAGTCAGGTTACATGGAGTTCCTCTCTCCATTTTATCTGATCGTGATCCCAGGTTCACTTCTAACTTTTGGAAAGGCCTTCAGAAGTCGTTGGGTACTGAATTAAATTTTAGTACAACTTTTCATCCTCAATCAGATGGGCAGTCAGAACGAACAATTCAGACATTGGAGGATATGCTACATTCTTGCTCTATGGATTATCAGGGAAGTTGGGACCAACATCTTTCTTTGGTTGAATTTTCATATAATAACAGTTTTCATTCCAGTATACAGATGGCACCATTTTAGGCATTATATGGGAAGCGGTGTCGAACTTCAGCTTTCTGGGATGAAGTGGGTGAAAGGAAGTTGATGAGACCAGAATTGGTAGAAGAGATGGTAGAAAAAGTTCAGCTGATTCAGAAGCACATGAGAACAGCTCAGAGCAGGCAGAAGAGTTATGCGGATAACCAGAGAAAGGATCTATCTTTCAAGGTAGGTGATCATGTTTTTCTCAAGGTTTCTCCTTGGAAAAGTGTGATGAGATTTGGTAAGAAAGGAAAGCTGAGTCCAAGGTTTATTGGACCATATGAAATTCTGGAGAGAGTTGGATCAGTTGCATACCGGGTGGCTTTACCTCCGAGTTTATCTCAGGTACACAATGATTTTCACGTTTCGATGTTGAGAAAGTATATGCCAGATCCATCTCATGTTTTGAGTCCAGAGGTAGTTCAGCTGGAAGAGAACCTATCTTATGAGGAACAACCGGTCCAGATTCTTGACCACAGGGAGCAAGTGTTACGGAATAAGGTGATTAAGAAGGTAAAGGTTTTTTTGGAAAAACCACATGATGGAAGAGGCAACATGGGAATCTGAAAATGCAATGAGGGATAAGTACCCCCATTTATTTGATAAGTAAATAAATTGAGGGGATGAAATTTTCTAAAGGGGGGAAGGATGTAACATCCCAAGTAAGTAATGAATAATAGATATTCTTATCTATGTCTATTAATGAATTATATAGTGTTTTAGAGGCTTAAAATGAAAATAAATCCAATCTTAAGCATCGAATACACTAATATTCTTAAAAGATTGTTTTACTGCCTTTTGATGGAAAACCCTTTTTAAATCAATCTTTTGACAATTTTATAATCTATATTTGTCAAAATAAACATATTCATTATGATTGGGACATTGAATTTTACATTGGATAAAGTTTTGGTATTTTTCTGACAATGTTCATTTTTTAATGAATAGTGAAAAATATTGCATTTTACATCAAAACTACTTTTTCATTTAATTTAATTATTTGGTTAGATTATATTTTTAATTGGTCTTAAAGTGTAATTTGAATATAATTTTACTATTTAATTCAATGGTGGTTATTAGGATTAATTTCACTTTGGAATTGGTCATAAACTAATGCCAAACTTTTCATAGATATTGTTTCAAAAAAACCCGCTATTTGTCATGACAGCGGGAATTGATTATTAAATTAATTAATGTGACTTATATGTTTTGAATTTTGTAAAATAGACTTCATTTTTGATTTCGTAATATCAAATATAGCTTAGGGTGAGTTTTTGGTAATTTTCTGAAAAACTTCAATTTTTGATGAATAGTGAAACCACTAAGTGGTACTTATAAAAACTGATTTTTCCGTTTAAATGAAATTTTTCCATCATTGTGTTTTGAATTTAAAAAATCTGACATACATGGTTGTCATTAAGAAGTAAAATGTGGTTCAATGGGTTTAAAATATTTTTTGGTGAATAGTAACTTATTAAGTTCTTAATCGCGATTAGTGGTAATTAGTGTAGTTTAAGGTAAAAATAATGTTTTAATAGTATGAGATGAGCATGAAACATGTCCTACCCTCATTGGATGTGTCATGGCCGACCAAGACAAGCAATGGGTCAACTTGGGGACCCCATGGAGCCACTTTGTTTGGGAAATGACATAAATAACTTTTTATTTAATGTTAAAGTAAAAATGACACAAACATGAGTTATGTTACTAAAACAATTTTTATATGGTGTTATACAATTCAGATTTTTGACTATAAATATTAATTGGAAAGCTAAAAATATTTCCTATATCATAGTATTTTTTTTATAATTTTTAGACATTAAATAAATTAAATTATTTATGACATCATGATGATGCAGCGATGACCTCATTATTTAACGATTTAAAATAAAATGGAAAGATAATGTAAAATCTAAGACCTACACATGGACAAAACCAATTGGATGAGTGTATTTCGAACCCTTATCACCTTATCCTTGAATTATATCAATGTGGTACCTTTTGAATCCGAAACTCATTTTAAAATAAAGTAACTTATCTTTACTTTCCAAGAGTGCCCCTCCTCTCCTCTTATAAAAGGCCCCCACCTCTACCTCCTTACACACACTCCCAAAGAGTTTGGCTCGGCCAACCCCTGCCCATTTTGTCTCTAAACTTCCCTCTCTTACTCCTTGAAGACTCACTTTGGGCAGAAGTCTTCCCAAGGAAGCCTTTGAGCTCAAACCAAAAGGAGTTACCCGATTATAAGGTAATGTCTTCTTTTGAGTCCTTTTGTTTTATTTTGCTTCTCCAACCACCTAAACTCTTTTTTCTTTTCTTTTGTTACAACTAAAGTATCCTCAATATACTAGGATGTTGTTATAATAAGTATTAGAGCTACAATTACACACACCTACATCTAATGGTTAACGAACATACTGTTTCCGTGGATGACGAATTTATGCCTCCCGAAACGATGATTGTTCAACATTCTTTTAACACCTTCAAAGGTGGCCATTAAGATTTCACTATATTTATATATGATATATAATAATTTTATGTTTTCCTTAAGCTTCTGTATTTTTCATTTTGGTTATACCTTTATGGTTTCCATTATGGGTAAACGCGATATCTTCATTTAAGGAAGTGCGGACTACCGCCCCCTCAAAGTGATTTGATTCGTTAAATACCATATGTGGGACGTATAAAGGATGTAAATATGATATTATATATGATATTATACTTTAATTATAATATACCTTTATATCATTTTGATTCCATTCTATAAAATACGAAATAGAAATGAAAGTAGCGTTCATGCGTACGTACGGCTTACCATCTCCATGAACGGTGCATTTTATTTCTTACCTCTAAATGATTATGTAATATTATAAATGAATGTATATACTGGATATATATGATATATACATAATGATTATAATTCTGGATATAATGGATACATGAACAACATGTAATTATAAAGGGTTTATTTTTGACTCAAGTACCAATGATCGTTAAAACGACCGTTATTAACTTAAATAATTACATAGTGTTCATGACATGGTAATAAGTGATATAAAAGAAATAATGAACTTTAAAAAGGTTCTTAAGAAAGTATAAATTAACTCAAGTTTATTATTCAGGACATTAAAGAACGATCGAGTCAAGTCGGACCCGAGGTATGGGACTTCGTCTCAATCTCCTTTCATTGAGGCATATTTTGTTTTATACACAACCTTATTTTATACGGTGTATAAACCCCTTTTACTTTTAAGTTTATCCAAAAGGAATCTTTTTTATACGAAGCGTTTACTAAACGACAAAAGGGAATGTTTTTGTCGTACGTATGCGGCGACAACGACTTCTCCGCCGCCGTGACCGTTATTTGAGTTTCGGCTTCCTCTACAAGCCATACCTTTTTTTAAAGAAAAATAAATACAATTTTTTACTTTTCTTTTATTTTGATATTGGAAATGGTTTTCATAATGTTTTTATATCAATGTGTTGTATTGATATCTTGTGATTGAAAGGTGGAAATGTTATGTTTCCTTTATGTATGTTTTATGTGATACAATTATGTTGAGGTTCTTGGGCATTATTATGAAGACGGGTGGTTCTGTGATAGACTAAGGGCGGGTGAGCCCGATATAGCTCTCCAATGCATTGGGTAACGCGAAGGAGTGAAACGTTGAGGTTTCTCTGAAGAGATTTAGGGAATATACTGTGATGGGTATTCCAAATGTAACCAAGAGGGTTACTCCCTACGTAAGGATGTTATGAATGCCTCAAGTTACCTTTATGTCTTATGATTTCTATGATTTAGTCATGATTTGATGAGGTATGTTAAAATCCTTATGTTTTATGGGTAAAGTATGATCTCATTCTTATGTATATATGTACCCATGTTTCCTTTCCATATTTTTATATCCCTTACTGAGCTTTTTATGCTCATCCCAAGTTTTTTTTGAAATGTTTTTCACAGGTCAAGGGAAAGGTACATGATATGATGATAGTGTCAAGGAAGTGTCAAGAAATAATCCATGTTTTATTTTAAATATGTTTCCATTGATGGGAATGAAGAATACTATCTTTATGTAACCACTTTGTTTATATGTGGAATCTAATGCAAGTTTTATGATCTAATTCTCTAAAACTCTAAACTCGAAAAGATCCTCAATGTGTAATCTTGTAATAACTCAAGATTAAGTAAGGTTTAAGGCTAGGGCCTTATAATAACCATGAAAAATACATAAAAACTCAAGGGGACACTGGATTTTCAATAAACAAACAGTTGAATGTTTTTTTAGAAAAAATACCCAATCTATAAGTTCCATTTTGTTATAGAGTAATTTGGAATAAAAATAAAACTTTATGCCTTGATAACATGACCACTTAATTTATGCGACCCAAGCCTTTTACATAAAACATTTCATGATTTTAAGAATAATTAATCATCAGAGTACAATCCACAGATCATTAAGTCTAGTGCCTTGAAAGACTAGGTACATAAAACATAAAACATGGGACTAAAAAAAACTTCTTTATTTAATATCCATAAAGAGATTATAACTTCCTTTGTGCTCTTATATCTGCATAGGGTACCCTGGGGAACACATGAAAAAATGGATGAGCTAAAAATGCCCAGTAAGGGAATGAACATAAGGATACATCTCAAGCACAAAAGTTAAGAGGCATGGCATAATGATATCCAAAGAATGAAACTTATGAAATCATTTAATATAAGCATGGGATCATATAAACATGTAATCATATAAATTTGGAATAATCATAAAACATTTCTTTAGTATGGGTCAAGGCTAACCACCAATCCTGTTTCCCATTTCAGTACGGGTCAAGGCTAACCACAAATCCCGTTTCACATCGCATCTCATGAGACTTATCCTTACCCAATGCATTGGAGCACTATCTAGGTGCACCCATTTCAACATATTCATGAATATTCTTTCCACATAAATAATCATACATAATCAAACATATATAAACATAAGGTTATCCATGGAAAGAATTGGGTACCACAATCATGACATAAAACATATCCAATGGGCGTATCACGAAAGTGTCCATGAAAGGAAGGGATTAGAACATACATGGACATTTATAGGGTAAAATAGGAATATAAAATGGTAAGTGGTGTTAAATATAGATGAAAAAATATAAAAAATGTATTTTATAAACATTAGAATTAAAACATTTTTGTGCGGTTTTAAGGAACACACTCTAGAGCTTTTCAAATAGAAAAGAGGACATTCTTTTATATAAAACCAGAATTGAGACAAGAAGGTTTTCATAATAAAAATAATTATTTTATAAATACAATGGTGTTTTAAAACATAGGATAGAGTGCACTTGAAATTTGGGTAAAAATTTGGGAAGTCCCATTAAAACAGGTTGGTTTATCGGAAAGTTCTAAGGAGGGAATCTTTCAAAATCATGTATATCCCTGAAAGAATGTGATGAAAGGGTCTTGATATAAGAATCTTTTAAAAATAACAAGAATTCATAAGACTCACATAGATAGATATGATAACACCATTTTGAAAGAAAGATAAGGCAACCCGAAAAAACAAAGAAGGTTTAGGTAGAATTCATTACGATTTTATTAGCATGGTGTCGGGTGTGACCAAGAGGGATTGATGAGAGAGAAATGGGGTTTCTCATCACTTATAAATCCAGAAGGAAGTATGGGGGAGGTTCTTAAACATACCCCATCATTTTCTAGTACACATATAAATGTATAGTATAGAGGACAATTTTGATTAAGAGAGAAAATGAGAGGATCCCTTACCTCAAATCCGGTGGTGTTCTCCACTTGTTATTAATGACCTCTTGAGACTTCCTCCTTTGAGAACCTATTAAGGGGAGAGGTTTTGGTATTTTGAGGATGATTAGAGCTTTTGGACGTGTGGGAGGACCTTGGGGAGAGATTTGGGAAGAATTTAGAGAAGTCTTGGAGCTTGAGATGAGTGGAGAGAAGAGGGAGTGAAAGGGGTTTTTATAGTGGAGGAGAGGAGGGATTTAATGATATTATAATCCTTAAGTTATTATTTCTTCACAAGACAAATAATAGTAAGTATTCCATGACCAAGAATAGTAAATGGGTCATTTTAATTTGAACCATGGATGGTGACATCATCCATGATGCTAGGAATAGTTTATTTAGCTTATAATGTATATATATACGGTAAATTACCGTATTTTACTATTCATAAAAAATTATAGTATTTCAAAAAAATCCAAAAAATTCACCCTAACCATTTTTTGACATGTAGAATCCAAAAATGAAGTCCATTTTTCAAAAATAATTTTTTAAATATGATTATTTTAATATTTAATTAAAATCATAATTTATTATCAAAAAGTAGATTTAAAATATGAATTAACTCATTATAAAACATAGGTATATTGTACTTCCAACTTGAATATTATTTTTATACTATCATAGGTGAGGTTACTATTCATTAGGGTATATCACTATTTGTAAGGGTATGTTACTATTCATTAGGGTAGGTTACTATTCACCAAAAAATATTTTTGTTTTATTCGACTCCAAAAAATATCTTGAACACAACCGTGTATGTTAGATTTTAAGAATTACAAACACAGAAGTGACAAAATTATGTTTAAAGGCGATTTATCACTTAGTAGTTCATTATTATGTGATTTTATGGCATATTTATAAGAAGGGAATTTCATTAAAAACATTGGGTCGTTACATTCTTCCCCCCTTAAGAAATTTCACCCTCGAAATTTCATTTTACATTCTCGGCCAAAAACGGATGTGGGTAATTTTGCTTCATTGCTTCCTCCTATTCCCATGTTGCTTCCTCAAACTTATGGTTCCTCCACAACACTTTGAAAGGATGGGTTGTATTTTTGCATAGAACCTTATCTCTCTGATCCAGAATCTTTGCTGGCTGCTCCTCATAGGAGAGATCATCTTCCAGCTGCACCTCCTATGAGCTTAGTACATGCGAGGGATTAGGTGTGTAATTCCTCAAGAGTGATACGTGAAAAACATCATGAACTTGAACCATATTCGGTGGAAGTGCAAGCCGATAGGCCACAGGTCCTATGCGGTCAAGGATCTCAAAGGGGCCAATATACATTGGGCTTAACTTCCCTTTCTTCCCGAATCACATGACCCTCTTCCATGGAGATATTCGAAGGAAGACTTTATCTCCAACGTCGAACTCCAAGTCCCTTTGACGGTTGTTAGCATAGCTCTTTTTCCGACTTTGAGTAGCTTTGATGTGTTTCTGGATGACTTGAACCTTCTCTATCATCTCTTGAACAAGATCAGGTCCAAGTAGCTTTCTTTCTCCAACTTCATCCCAACAGGTTGGAGTTCTACATCGCTTTCCATATAGAGCTTCATATGGAGCCATATGAATACTCGAGTGGAAGCTATTATTGTATGAGAACTCAACCAATGGGATATGCTGATCCCAACCACCTTTGCATTCAAGAGAGAAGGATCTTAGCATATCTTTAAGCGTCTAAATAGTCCTTTCAGATTGGCCATCAATTTGGGGGTAATAGGCCGTGCTGAAATTTAATTCAGTACTCAAAGCATGTTGAAGACTCCTCCATAATTTATATGTGAACCTTGGATCCCTGTCAGAGACAATTGAGAGTGGAACACCGTGCAGTCTCACCACTTCCTTCACATATAACTTTGTAAGTTGTTCAAGTGAGAGATCTTCCTGAATAGCAATGAAATGGGATTTATTGGTGAGTCGGTCAACCACAACCCATATCTCATTATTTCCCTTCGATGTCTTTGGGAGACCTGTGAAAAAGTCTATAGTAACATTTTCCCATTTCCACATGGGTATAGGCAATGGATGAATCATACCTTTGGACTTTTTTCGCTCAGATTTAACTTGCTGACATACCAAGAACCTTGAGATATATTCCGCAATCTCCTTCTTCATGTTATACCACCAAGAGTGTTCTCAGAGATCACTATACATTTTTGTACTCCCAGGATGGATAGAGAAGGTTGAACTATGTGCATCATTCAATAGATCCTTCTTTATCTCTGGATCAGATGGTACACATAATCGTGTCCCAAATCTTACAACTCATTCCTCATCAATTTTAAAATCAGAGGATTTCCCATTTTTAACAGCTTCCACCCTTTTCTAAATTTCCACATCCTTTCTTTGAGCAACCTTTATTTTCTCCATGAGGGATGGTTGAGCAATAATTTGAGAAAGGATTGATGATGTTACCCCCTTAATGATTCCCATGTCCATCCTTTGCAAATCTAATATGATCAGATCCTTTTCAATTCTCATCATTGATAAAGATGTAGGATGCTTTCTACTTAGATCATCTGCCACCTTGTTTGCCTTACTGGGATGGTAGTGGATTGAGCAGTCATAATCCTTGATGAGATCTATCCATCTTCGTTGGCGCATATTAAGCTCTTTCAGTGTGAATATATATTTTAGAATCTTGTGGTGATTATATATCTCACATTTTTCCCCATATAGATAATGCCGCTAGATTTTCAACGCAAAGATTACATCCGCCAACTACAAATCATGCGTGGGGTAGTTTTTCTCATGGATTTTCTACTTCCTTGAGGTATAGTCTATCAATTTATCCTTTTTCATTAGCACACAACCTAATCCTTTCTTAGAAGCATCACTATACACCACAAAGAGTTCTCCAGTTGAAGGGAGTGTGAGTACTGACACAGTGATAAGCCACTTTTTCAAATCCTTGAAACAGTCTTCACATTCCAGTGTCTAGACAAACTTTACTCCCTTTCGTGTCAGATTGGTCATTGGGATTGACAATCATGAAAAGTTTTTCACAAATCGTTGATAATACCCAGCTAGACCTAAAAAGCTGCAGATCTCCGTTACAGAAGTTGGCCTCGACCACTCTTCAATTACCTTCTCCTTAGAAGGGTCCACAAATATCCCTTTTCTGGTGATAACATGACCCAAGAATGATACTTCCTCCATCTAGAACTCACAATTACTGTACTTTTCATACAAATTCTCCCTTCGCAAAGTCTTTAACACAGTCTCCAAATGCTCCTCATGTTCCTCCTTTCTCTTGGAGTATATCAGAATATCATCAATAAGGACCACCACAAATTTGTCGAGGTAATCTCTAAAGACTCTATTCATTAAATACATGAAAATTTCTAGAGCATTAGTGAGTCCAAAGGGCATCACTATGAACTCATAGTGTCTATACCTTGTTCGAAAGACAGTATTGGGAATATATTCCTTCCTCAACTTTAGTTGGTGATATCCCGACCGAAGGTCCACCTTAGAGAAATAATTGGCCCCACAAAGCTGATTGAACAAGTCATCTATCCATGGAAGGGGATACTTGTTCTTTATAGTGATTTTATTGAGCTCATGATAATCAATGTAGAGGCGCATTGATCCATACTTCTTATTGATGAAGAGAACTGAAGCACCCCACGGTGAAGCACTCGGGCGTATAAAACACTTCTCCATATTCTTCTGTAACTACTTCTTCAGCTCTTCCAGATCTACAGTGGCCATTCTCTAAGGTGTCTTTGAGATTGGAAGAGATCCAGGGATAAATTTAATTAAGAACTCAACCTCTCAGTCAGGGGGAAGACCATGAAACTCTTCAGGGAATACATCAGTGTAATCCCTCATGATGGGCATGTCTTCAAGCATGATTCTCTCCTTTGTCTCAATCATTTGATCTAGCTATGAATGCTCATAAGGAAGCAATATAAAAACTTGAGACGGAGATTCTAAAGGAGACTCATCTTCCACCTTGCACTTGTAAGGAATCAGAGGATGCTTCGGGATGTGAAGAGTAATCTCCCTTTCCCGGCAGTTGATGTTGGCCTTGTACAAAGATAGCCAATACATGCCCAAGATAGCGTCAAACTCCACTAAAGGAAGTATGATGAGATTTCTTGGGAGGTTCAGTCCACAAACATTAACAAGGGAGGAGTTATAAACCATGGATGCAATAATTTCCCCATTCTCTGTTCTCATAGATAACTTTTCCTCCAAATTTTGAGGTGGTGTTTGAATAGTTCTACTAAACTTGCAAGATATGAAAGAATGCGTAGAACCAGAATCAAATAGTACATTCTCTATTCTTGAATGAATAACAAGCTTACCTGTCACCACATCATTTTACGGATCCACCTCAGCAGTAGTGATAGCATAATCCCTCCTTTGTTTCCTTGGAGGTTATTTCTATTGCCTTCGACAACCCTTGGCTTAGGGTAATTGTTCGTATAATTCCCAAGATCCTTGCAGTTTAAACACTACACTACAGGCTGAGTGTTGATCTGAACCTTCTGTTCTTCTTCAACATTAGTGGGATTTTACATATCCCTTTGGCAGTTCTTGGCTAGATAACCAAACTTTCTACATTTGAAGCAATTCTTTGTACCCTTGAGACAGTCACCAAGATGCTTCTTCCAACAATTCTTGCAAAGGGGAAAGTGAGACTTCTTTCCATCATGGGATTTGTTTGATGAACCACCCATGTTGTTCTCCATTTTCCGCTTCTTGTCACTAGGCCCATGAGACCATTGAGAGTCTCCAATATCTATTTCAACCATAAGGGAACAACGGAAAATCTCCTCATAGCTGTCGAAGTCCCTAATTTCCAACACTTTTTGTAGACTCGACTTTAGTCTACTAAAGTAGCGATCCACCTTGCTTTTGGTGTTCATGACAAAGCCAAAGGCGTACCTTTCAAGCCCTGTAAAGTTCGCTTCATACGCCCTGATGGACTCATCTTCTTTTTGCTTGAGTCCAAGGAACTCTCTTTCTATCTTGAGATGGAGGGTTCATGTAATACTCCAAGATTTCATAGTATGTACTTCTTCAAAACAATTCAATAACTTTCACTACACGTAACACCGAGTTCAAGCGCACCATGAATTACCAAACAAGCCGTTCAAAAGAGGTTATGAATAGTATTAACTTACTTTTGAACCTTATATAATCCTTATAATTTTAGAATCCATATTATGAGTTTCTTAGACATAATTTAAGAACAAATTCCTTTTTTTTTTCAGATAAAAGAAGTATTTTTCAAAAATGCACTTTTACCAACTTTAATAGTGAACCCTTTTTAAATCCAATATTTTAAACTTTTATATATTCAATTTGACTAAATAAATTTATTCTTTAGAATGGGGACATAAAAAATTTACAATGTAACACCCCAATCTTCCACGGTATGCTTCTATTTGAATAATACAGTAGCGTGTGTTGTACGCAACTTCGAGTTCTAACACACACTACAACCAATCAAGCTAGTCGTAATGAATAGTAATACCTAATTTTTAAAATTTTAAATATTTTATCTCTCAAAATGGACTTCATTTTTGGATTCGGAATATCGAATTTATCCTAGGGTAAAATTTTGGTACTTTTCGGATAAATTTATATTTTGATGAATAGTGAAAATTACTAAATTTTAATTAAAAACAACTTTTTTAATCAAAATAATTGGTAGTGATAAATTATGAATTTGAGTGGTTTTAAAGTATATTTAGAATATATTTGTACCATTTAATACAATTTTGGTCATTGGACAAAATTTCATAATTAAACCGGACATAAACAAGTGTCAATCTTTTGATAGTTATTATCTCTTAAAAACACGCTTTTTTGTTTTTACAACGAGAATTAATTTTAAATTAATTTCTGCCACTTCTGTGTTTTGAATTTGGAAAAATGGATTCCCTATTTGGAATCAGGATTTTCAAATTGTTTAAATAGGTAACTTTTATTTTTAGACATTTTGAATAATTATTTCGGTAAATATTTTATTTACCATGGTTAAAGGGTAAATCCGGTAAATAAGGGTTAAAAAATAATATTATAATAATAAAAAATTACCCTAAAAAGTGTCCTAACCTTATTGGTTGATACATGTCCGACCATGGGGATATTTGGGTCGATTTTGGGACTCCATGGAGCCACATGTAAGTGATAGAGACACTTTATTTTAATTAAGTTAAAATGAATACAAAAATGACACAAGCATATATCTTTTAGAAAAAATTTTTTATGTAAGGTTATATATGTTGGATTTTCGACTATAAATATTCATTATAAATCTAAAAATATTTCCTACATAATTGTATTTTATTTATAATTTTTAGACATTAAATAATTTAATTTATTTATGACACAATGGTGATGCAGTAATTACCATAATAGTAAAAAATTACAATAATTGATATTATAAATACCCAAATAAATTTAATTTGAGACTTTATAAATAACAATAATTTTATAGGTTAATATGGAATGTTAGGATTGATTTAATTAACTTTTTTTTGAAGTAATCATTCTGTTATGAGTTTTACAAAAATCAATTATTGAATAGTGTCAAAATTGACATAAAAGAGTTTTTAAAACAAATATTATATTATAAATTGATATTAAATTCCTAAAAATCTAATGTTCGGAAAAGAGACTTATATCATTATATTTGTATCATTAATGGACCACTTTGGGGTCTCTTGGATGTATATAGTAAGTTTATTAACCATATAATATAAAAATACAAAGAGACATTGTAAAAGTTAAACTAATTAACTAAGAGTTAATACTTAAATATAAGGTTAATATAGTGACCCAAACCTGTCTAAATTCTATTTGTTGAGTGGTTTTCAACCCATACCCACCTTATACTTTAAATAATCCACTTTTAATCCATTAAAAACCGAATATGTATTTATTATAAAATAATATTTCTAGCTTTTCCAAAGGTGCCCCTCACCGCTGTTATAAAAGGGCACTCCCCCTTCTCACTAATTCACACATTCAAAGACTTTTGGTTCGGCCAAACCCTGCCCAAATACTCTCTAAAATTCCCTAAATTCATTCTATAGGCCTTCATTTAGTCATAAATCCAACCTAAGGATCCCTTTTGATCAAATCAAAAGGAAGAACCCGAAGAAGAGGTAATGATTTCACCACCCTTTTTCAAGTTCCTTTCTTCTTCTACTTCTTCTTTCTTTGTTATTACCATTATAAAATAATAAATCCAGTATATTATATATACTTTGATTTTATTATAAACATGGTACAACCATATTTCAGTATTCTATCCATCCTTTTAATGACATGTCACTATACGTGCGTACGTACGGCTTACCGTCTTCACGTCGTGGTGTAATTGTTATTCAAAACATTATTATTTTGATGGGTATAATAATGATGTGTAATTCATGTAATTAATAAATATAACATGATACTTATTCTGTATATATGATATAACATCTAATTATATATTATTTTAATATCAAAAGAATGATATTGTCGCTCGTGCGTACGTACAGACTACCGTCACCACGAACGCGATGAGATTCATTCTCCATCGTATCCATTCAAGTATAATTATCATTTCATGATTTAAAAATAATGTTTAAGGACTTGATATCATTTTGGATATGAATAATATACAACCTATTCATGAAAACCATGACTTAGGTAACAAAACATATAAAAGAAAACGAGTAAGTTAACACCCGAAACGACGATAATACTAAGATATTATTAACAAAGCAATGTTAAAAGATCATATATGATATCATATTAATGTATATGATTCTTTTATAATTTAATAACAATTATTTCACCATTATACAGGAGGTTAACCTACCCCCAACCAAGTAAAAGTACAAGGTAAGGGTTTATTTCGCAATCTCTTCATTATCCGAGGTTGTTTATACGTAATTATCTACTGGGATCTCTTTATCATCCACATCCAAGTTCCTTAAAAATGTATTTAAAAACATTTTTAATATTTACTAGAAAATGGGTTAAAGTCATTTATACCCTTATATGTTTCGAAAATAATCTTTCCATCGTTTTACAAACAAGGTACTTTTTAACCTTTTCGACAAATTTAAGGTAAGAATGTCTTTTTAAACTTATACGACGGGTGCAGTTATTTTCCACCATTATAATATCGCTGAAGCTTCCCTTACAAGATTATAAGAATATTTTCAAATTAAATTTTTTATTTTATAATTATGTGACTTTTAAATGATTTCAAAATGAATATTTTAAGAATTTTTGAAAGGTACTCTTTATCAAGATCATAATTTTAAATGTTTTAAAGATTTATATTTCTTATTCTTTTTAATTAATGTCCATGTTTTCAAAATGATTTTAAGGATTTATTTATATAGACATGAATGTTTTGAAATGATATTTCTTTTCAAAAGTTTCAAAGTGGTATGGGACACTTTGATTCAAAAATCTCTTTTAAATTACTTCATTTATAAATGTGTGACTTTTCAATGATTTCGAGAAAAGAGATATTTCTCTCAAATAGTTTTGATTTCATCTATGTCAACATCCTTTGATGGATTTTAAGCTTATTTGAAGTTGATTTATTATTATACAAAACTTTTGTATTGTATTGAAGGTTTTGTGATATGTTTTACTGTGGATGTGTTATTTTTTATACCATTCATGGTTTATGGATAAAGTATTGACATTTCGTATGATAGTTTTAATACGAATGTTTATGTTATGTTTAAACCTTTTCATATGGGAATGCATTGGAATTATTAAGTGACGGGTGGAGCCCACTATAGCTCCTCGATGCATTGGTAGGTCTCATGAGACAGACTAGTGTCTTGACAGAAGGCCTTTACAAAATCTTATTTGTAGTCTTGGCACGAGGCCTTGGCTATGTGGTTATGATTGTCTGGCATTATGCATTCCATCATTATTAAAGTGGTTATTGATATTGAATGTGATTTTTCGATTATTAGAATATCCATGTGAATAAGTAAATGGAATTATTTCATTTTATTTTTTCCATACTATGTTGAAGTTTAAGTTTAAAAGGCTTTTGTTTTAGTTAGACATTGCCTTAAATGTTTATGCTTATTTATGAAAGTTTCCGCTGTATTGCTTACCCTTACGGAGCGTTTGATCTCACCCCTTTCTATGTTTTATTTTTCCCCAGGATTCCAAGAAGTATATTGTGATTGATATGCACGGTTAAGACAAGGGAATTATGGAATTCATAAAGGATTATTTATGTTGTTTTGTATGTTATGAAGTTTAATATAACATTCATGTATGTAATCTATTTTCCAAGACTGCTAAACTAATTGGTCCTTTGGGACTTGATTCCTTGTAATCATGCCAATGTATTAAAATAATGCACCGACTCTGGGTAACTGGGGTCGGGGTGTTACAGTTGGTATCAGAGGAAGTTTAACAATAACCTTGAAAACTAGATTTATATAAACTCTGATTAGAGCACATAGCCCTAAGATAGACTTTGAGGATTAGTATAGAAGAAATTCCTAGAATTTTGGTATTGTAGAGATTTTGTGAGTTTTCCAAGCAATACATCCCTGTCTAGATACGAGCAGGTAGAGGCGGCTCTGGCACAGATGTACCTAGGGGTAAAACCCAAAAACACCGCTTTGAGCTAGAATCGAATGGGAATTGGTGCATGACAACGGGCCTTGATACACTCTTGGTTACGACACTCCTGAGGGATATGCTTAGGATAATTCTCATTTTCTTTACAAAACATTATGAAGGGATCATGAGTATATATTTACTCAAAGAAAACATTTTTATGATTATGGATTATATCCATAAACTGTTCAATTTGTGTTAGGTATTTTACAAGTTTGGAATTATTCATTGCAATTCATAAACTGACCTAGTTTATGCTATTGTATAGAAATGGCGCCCATTAAGAGGAATGTGATCTCCAACAATACGTATGATCCAAAGAGTAATAAGGATCGTATCATTCATGGTATTAATCCATCATTTAGAAGGGAAATAGTCTCCCACATATTATCATCATATGAAGAAATAATATAATGTGTGGATAAGATAACTAAAGAGTTTACTGAGTCCTATGGATTTGAAGGGAAGAAAAAGAAGAAAAGGATGGAAGAGAGAAAGATGGATAAAGGGAAGAGGGAAAATAATAATTTCCCCATATGTGATAACTGTGGGAAGAAACACCCTGGAACTTGCCTGAAAGGAATGAGAGTTAGTTATAAGTGTGTAGGAAAAAGGGCACCAAGTACGTGACTACTAGGGTAATAAAATGGTTTCAAATGTAAAATGATTCATTTGCAAGAAGTTTGGACACTAAGTGAACCTATCATCAGACTATGACACAAATGATGCTATTGGATAACAATCAAGTTATGATACTACCACAAATGAAGAGGAATTATTAGAGTTCTTATGTTGATTATGTCATTTGAGTATTGTATCAGCAATTTACTTGTTATAATCATTAATGAGTATATAAGAATTGTACTGCAATACTATTTCATTGAGGATTTGAGATTTTATGGTACTAAGAAAAGTGGCTCTACTACAAGTTAAGCTTTTTGGAAATTACATGGTTGAAGGAAAGATAAACCTTAATATGGTCCTAATATTGGGGTACTTATTTTGAAATATGATATGGTTGATTTGGGTAAATTATATTGGATATTCTTGACTGCCTTGAAACTGATTAAAGATTTGTATATTCCATAATTGTTCGAGTTTACAACATTTTTGGATGGATGAAGTATATCTAGAATTCTATATGGAATAAGGGAGCATGAATGTAATCAATAAGTATTATGGTAATTCAGGATGTTTCAGTGTTTTAAAAGAATACATGATGAAGGTATTCATATGCTATTACGGGGTAAAAAGGATCTACATTATGTTTACCCTCCTTATAAATGTTGGACTGTGAGTTTGGATAGAAGTATTTTGGATAATTCTAGTTTGAGATTAATTTTGGATTGCCATAAAAGGACAACCCAGAGGTCGGGCGACAACCCGTCGCGACCGGAAAGGCCGTGAGACTTGAACCCGAAATTGAAGGGCGACAAGGGTGTATCACCTACCACTGGCCCACGAGATGTCCTGGATTAAATAATGTAGTTTATTTTAAGAAGGTCTAGTAGATGAATTATAAATTCATTTTTTAACCCCAAATGAATAGGATAAATAGAATATTTTTTTAAGTTCTATTATCTTTTTTGAGTGAAATATGAGTTTGTGGTAGAAATTAGTTAAATGGTGGAACCCTACTTTTCAAGTATATATTTTTCTTCTCCTCTTATTCTATGAATAAATTAATTCTTATACTTTATTGAAGGGATCTTAAAACCAAAAATGTGTTATCCTAATACCTTATGTTTTGTTAAACCGATGGAATTTTAAATCCTCATAGATTACTGAATTTAAGGACCTCAATTTTAAACTTGTTTAAGATTGATGACCTCAATCACCACCTATAAATATTTACGTTTTTCATCCAATTATATGTCTCTAATTTCCACCACTATTCTTCTAATCGAGATCATCATTTGGTGGTTACCCTTTCATTTCTCTTTTCCTCTTATTAAGACTAAATTTTATTAACCAAATTTCTGATGTGGGTTTTCCCACAAAGATATTTTCTATTTTCAACCTTTATTTTCAAAGAATAATATCAAATTGCGAGGATGCAATTTATTGAAGGAGGTAAGAATGTAACACCCCAAGATTTCATAGTATGTACTTCTTCAAAACAATTCAATAACTTTCACTACACGTAACACCGAGTTCAAGCGCACCATGACTTACCAAACAAGCCGTTCAAAAGAGGTTATGAATAGTATTAACTAAATTTTGAACCTTATATAATACTTATAATTTTAGAATCCATATTATGAGTTTCTTAGTAATAATGTAAGAACAAATTCCTTTTTTTTTCAGATAAAAGATGTATTTTTCAAAAATGCACTTTTACCAACTTTAATAGTGAACCCTTTTTAAATCCAATATTTTAAACTTTTTTATATTAAATTTGACTAAATAAATTTATTCTTTAGAATTAGGAAATAAAAAAATTTACAATGTAACACCCCAAGCTTCCACGGTACACTTCTCTTTGAATAATACAGTAGCATGCGTTGTACGCAACTTCGAGTTCTAACACACACTACGACCAATCAAACTAGCCGTAATGAATAGTAATGCCTACTTTTTAAAATTTTATAAATTTTATCTCTAAAAATGGACTTCATTTTTGGATTCGTAATATCGAATTTATCCTAGGGTAAAATTTTGGTACTTTTCGGATAACTTTTATATTTTGATGAATAGTGAAAATTACTAAATTTTAATTAAAAACAAATTTTTTAATAAAAATAATTGGTAGTGATAAATTATGAATTTGAGTGGATTTAAAGTATATTTAGAATATATTTTTACCATTTAATATCATGTTGGTCATTGGAAAAAATTTCACAATTAAACCGGACATAAACAAATGTCAATCTTTTGATAGTTATTATCTCTTAAAAACACGTTTTTTGTTTTAACAACGGGAATTAACTTTATATTAATTTATGCCACTTCTATATTTTGAATTTGGAAAAATGGATTCCATATTTGGAATCAGGATGTTCAAATTGTGAAAATAGGTAACTTTTATTTTTAGACATTTTGAATAATTACTTCGGTAAATATTTTATTTACCATGGTTAAATGGTAAATCCGGTAAATAAGGGTTAAAAAATAACATTATAATAATAAAAAATTACCCTAAAACATGTTCTAACCTTATTGGTTGATACATGTACGACCATGGGCATCTTTGGGTCGATTTTGGGACCCCATGGAGCCACTTGTAAGTGATAGGGACAATTTATTTTAATTAAGTTAAAATGAATACAAAAATGACACAAGCATATATCTTTTAGAAAAACAATTTTTACATAGGGTTATATATGTTGGATTTTCGACTATAAATATTAATTATAAATATAAAAATATTTCCTACATAATTGTATTTTATTTATAATTTTTAGATATTAAATAATTTAATTTATTTTTGACACAATGGTGATGCAGTAATTACCACAATAGTGAAAAATTAGAATAATTGATATTATGAATACCCAAATAAATTTAATTTGAGACTTTTTATAAATACCAATAATTTTTTAGGTTAATATGGAATGTTAGAATTGATTTAATTAACTTTTTTCTAAGTAATCATTCTATTATGAGTTTAACCAAAATCAATTATTGAATAGTGTCAAAATTGATATAAAAGAGTTTTTAAAACAAATATTATATTATTAATTGATATTAAATTCCTAAAAATATAAGGTTCGGCCAAGAGACTTATATCATGATATGTGGATCATTAATGGACCACTTTGGGGTCTCTTGGATGTATATATTAAGTTTATTAACCATATAATATAAAAATACAAAGAGACATTGTAAAAGTGAAACTAATTAACTAAGAGTTAATACTTAAAGATAAGGTTAATATAGTGACCCAGACCTGTCTAAATTCTATTGGTTGAGTGGTTTTAGACCCATCCCCACCTTAACCTCTAAATAATACTATTTTTAGCCATTAGAAACTGAATATGAATTTATTATAAAATAATATTTCTAGCTTTTCCAAAGGTGCCCCTCACCCCTCTTATAAAAGGGCACTCCCCCTTCTCACTAATTCACACATTCAAAGCCTTTTGGTTCGGCCAAACCCTGCCCAAATACTCTATAAACTTCACTCACTTCATCCTAGAGGCATTAATTTAGTCATAAATCCAACATATGGAGCCCTTTTGATCAAATCAAAAGGAAGAACCCGAAGAAGAGGTAATGATTTCACCACCCTTTTTCAAGTTCCTTTCTTCTTACACTTATTCTTTCTTTGTTATTACCATTATAAAATAATAAATCCAGTATATTATATATACTTTTATGTTATTATAAACATGGTACAACCATATTTCAGTATTCTATCCATACTTTGAATGACATGTCACTATACGTGCGTACGTACGACTTACCGTCTCCACGTCGTGGTGTAATTTTTATTCAAAACATTATTATTTGGATGGGTATAATAATGATGTTTAATTCATGTAAATAATAAATATAAAATGATAATTATTCTGTATATATGATATAACATCCAATTATATATTATTTTAATATCAAAAGAATGATATTGTCGCTTGTGCGTACGTACAGACTACCGTCTCCACGAACGCGATGAGATTCATTCTCCATCGTATCAATTCAAGCATAATTATCATTTGATGATTTAAAAATAATGTTTAAGGACTTGATATCATTATGGATATGAATAAGATACAACCTATCCATTAAAACCAAGACTTACGTAACAAAACATATAAAAGAAAACGAGTAAGTTAACACCCGAAATGACGATAATACTAAGATATTATTAACAAAGCATTGTTAAAAGATCATATATGATATCATATTAATGTATATGATTCTTGTATAATTTAATAACAAGTATTTCACCATTATACAAGAGGTTAACCTACCCCCAACCAAGGAAATGTACAAGGTAAGGGTTTATTTCGCAATCTCTTCATTATCCGAGGTTGTTTATACGTAATTATCTACTGGGATCTCTTTATCATCCACATACATGTTCCTTAAAAATGTATTTAAAAACATTTTTACTATTTAATAGAAAATGGGTTAAAGTAATTTATACCCTTTTGTGTTTTGAAAGGAATCTTTTCGTTGTTTTCCAAACAAGGTACTTTTTAACCTTTTCGACAAATTTAAGGTAAGAATGTCTTTTTAAACTTATACGGCGGGTGCAGTTATTTTCCGCCGTTATAAAATCTATGAAGCTTCCCTTAAAAGCTTATAAGAATATTTTCAAAGTAAATGTTTTATTTTATAATTATGTGACTTCTAAATGATTTCAAAATAAATATTTTAAGAATTTGTGAAAGGTACTCTTTATCAAGATCATAATTTTAAATGTTTTAAAGATTTATCTTTCTAAATATTTTTAATTAATGTCCATGTTTTCAAAATTATTTTAAGGATTTATTTATATGGACATGAATGTTTTGAAATGATATTTCTTTTCAAAAGTTTCAAGGTGGTATGGGACAGTTTTATTCAAAAATCTATTTTAAATTACTTACTTTATAAATGTGTGACTTTTCAATGATTTCGAGAAAAGAGATATTTCTCTCAAATAGTTTTGATTTCATCTATGTCAACATCCTTTGATGGATTTTAAGCTTATTTGAAGTTGATTTATTATGATACAAAAATTTTGTATTGTATTGAAGATTTTGTGATATGTTTTACTGTGGATGTGTTTTTTTAATATACCATTCATGGTTTATGGAGAAAGTATTGACATTTCGTATGCTAGTTTTAATATGAATGTTTTTGTTATGTTTAAACCTTTTCATATGGGAATGCATTGGACTTAGTAAGTGATGGGTGGAGCCCGCTATAGCTCCTCAATGCATCGGTAGGTCTCATGAGACAAACTAGTGTCTTGGCACAAGGCCTTGACGAAATCTTATTTGTAGTCTTAGCACAAGGCCTTGGATATGTGGTTATAATAGTCTGGCATTATGCATTCCATCATTATGAAAGTGGTTATTGATATTGCATGTGATTATTCAATTAGTAGAATATCCATGTGAATAAGTAAATGGAATTATTTCATTTTATTTTTGTCATACTATGTTGAAGTTTAAGTTTAAAAGGCTTTTGTTTTAGTTATACATTGCGTTAAATGTTTATGCTTATTTATGAAAGTTTCAGCTGTATTTCTTACCCTTACAAAGTGTTTGAGCTCACCCCTTTATATGTTTTATTTTTTCCCAGGATTCTAAGAAGTATATTGTGATTGATATGCAGGGTTAAGACAAGGGAATAATGACATTCATAAAGGATTATTTATGTTGTTTTGTATGTTATGAAGTGTAATGTAACATTCATGTATGTAATCTATTTTCCAAGACTGATAAACTAATCAGTCCTTTAGGACTTGATTCCTTGTAATCATGCCAATGTATTAAAATAATGAACCGACTCTGGGTAACTGGGGTCGGGGTGTTACAGTTCAAGGAAAATATTTGTTGAAAAACAGACTCTTGAATTCCTCCCAATCTATGGAATCAATTTCCTCTTGGGACTTTGTATTCTTGATCAGTTTCCACCACTGATCAGCTTCCCCATCAAAACGATAGACTTCCAGTACAAATTTCTATACTTCCGAGCACTGGAAGACAGAGAAAATATTTTGAATGGAGTTAATCCATTGTTCTATAAGGAGGGGATTATAATACCCACTAAACCTGGGAGGACTTTGCCAAATGAAGAATTCTACGACAACTTTCTCTTTCCTTGGAGGAGGGGGACGTTCTACTTAATTCAAGTTATTATTCATTACTCGATCCAGATGAGCAAGTAATTCCATGAAGTTTTGAGCACCCTCTTCTGTCACATCAGGCATGGCATTAGGGAAATCATCACATTTCTTATCACATTGGTTGTTGGAACGTGTTCTTCTATTTCCCGCCATTAACTAAGAAAAAGAACGTATAATTAGAGGTCTTGAATACTTAGCTATTGAGCAAAAAAAGAAAACTTTTAACATTAAAGGATAAACTTATAAAGAAGAAGTACATCCTAACTTGTGATTCCTTATATTTATATCTAGGTTATCCTCGATCTATTTCTTAACTTATATTCTTATGGGATTTTTCTGTCCCTTAATAATGGTTTGTACTAAGCTATTGAATCTACCAAGGCATATCCCCCAGGGGTTTCGTAACCAAGAGTGCAGCAAGGCCTGTTATCGTGCAACAGTTCTCGTTCAAGTCTATCTCAAAGCGGTGTTTTATGGTTTTACCCCTAGATACATCTGTGCTAGAGCCGCATCTACCTGCTCGTATCCGAACAGAGATGTATTTTCTTGATAAACCACTTACTCTATACTCACCAAAATTTAGGATTGTTTTCTTATACTTAGTCTCATCCATAAGTTTTTCACTAAGGTGCTCTATTCCTAATCTCCCAAAATAACTAGACCATCCTCTGATACCAACTATAGAGACCCAAGCCTTTTACATAAAACATTTCATGATTTTAAGCATAATTAATTATCAGAGTACAAGTCACGGATCATTAAGTCTAGTGTCTTGGAAGACTAGGTACATATAACATAAAACATGGGACTAAAAAAAACTTCTTTATTTAATCTCCATAAAGATATTCTAACTTCCTTTGAGCTCTTACATCTGCATAGGGTACCCTGGGGAACACATGAAAAAAGGGATGAGCTAAAAATGCCCAGTAAGGGAATGAACATAAGGATACATCTCAAGCACATGAGTTAAGAGGCATGACATAATGATATCCAAAGCATGAAACTTATGAAATAATTTAATATAAGCATGGGATCATATAAACATGGAATCATATAAATGTGGAAGAATCATAAAACATTTCTTTAGTACGAGTCAAGGCTAACTGCCAATCCCATTTCCCATTTCAGTACAGGTCAAGGCTAACCGCCAATCCCGTTTCACATCGCATCTCATGAGACTCATCTTTACCCAATACATCGGAGCGCTATCTGGGTGCACCCATATCATAATATTCATGAATATTCTTTCCACATAAATAATCATACAAAGTTAACCATACATAAACATATGGTTACCCATGGAAAGAATTGGGTACCACAATCATGACATAAAACATATCCAATGGGCGTATCACGAAAGTGTCCATGAAAGGATGAGATTAGAACATACATGGACATTCATAGAGTAAAATAGGTATATAACATGGTAATTTTTGTCAAATATAAGTGAAAAAATATAAAAAATGTATTTTAGAAACATTAGCATTAAAACATTTTTGTGCGGTTTTAAGGAAAACACTCTAGAGCTTTTCAAATAGAAAAGAGGACATTATTTTATATAAAAAAATAATTGAACCAAGAATGTTTTCATAATAAAAATACTGATTTTATAAATACAACGGTGTTTTAAAACATAAGATTGAGTGCACTTGAAATTTGGGTAAAAATTTGGGAAGTCCCCTTAAAACAGGTTGGCTTATCAGAAAGCTCTAAGGAGGGAATTTTTCAAAATCATGTATATCCCCTAATGAATGTGATGAAAGGGTATTGATATAAGAATCTTGTAAAAATAACCAGAAGTCATAAGACTCACATATATAGATAATATAACACCATTTTTAAAGAAAGATAAGGCAACCCGAAAGAACAAATAAGGTTCGGGTAGAATTCGTTACGATTTTATTGGCTTGGTGTTGGGTGTGACCAAGAGGGATTGATGAGAGAGAAATGGGGTTTCTCATCACTTATAAATCCAGAAGGAAGTATTGGGGAGGTTCTTAAACATACTCCATCACTTTCTAGTACACATATAAATTCATAGTATAGAGGACAATTTTGATTAAGAGAGAAAAGGAGAGGATCCCTTACCTCAAATCTGGCGGTGTTCTCCACTTGTTATTAATGACCTCTTGAGACTTCCTCCTTTGAGAACCTATTAAGGGGAGAGGTTTTGGTATTTTGAGGAGTATGAGAGATTTTGGACATAGAGGAGGAACTTGGGGAGAGATTTGGGAAGAATTTAGAGAAGGATTGGAGCTTGAGAGGAGTGGAGAGAAGAGGGAGTGAAGGAGGTTTTTGTAGTGGAGGAGAGTAGGAATTTAATGATATTATAATCATTAATTTATTATTCCTTCATAAGACAAAGAATAGTAAGTATTCCATGACCAATAATAGTAAACGGGTCATGTGAATTATAACCATGGGTTGTTACATCATCCATGATGCTAGTAATAGTTTATTTAGCTTATAATGTATATATATACGATAAATTACAGTATTTTACTATTCATAAAAAATTCAAGTATTTCAGAAAATTCCCAAAAATTCAACCTAACCATTTTTTGATGTGTATAATCCAAAAATGAAGTCCATTTTTCAAAAATAATTTTCTAAAAATGATTATTTTAATATTTAATTAAAATCATAATTTATTATCAAAAACTAGAATTAAAACATTCATTAACTCATTCTAAAACATAGGTATATTGTACTTACAACTTGAATATTATTTTTATACTATAATAGGTGAGGTTACTATTCATTAGGGTATATCACTATTAATAAGGGTATGTTACAATTCATTAGGGTAGGTTACTATTCACCAAAAAATATTTTTGTTTTATTAGACTCCAAAAAACATCTTGAACACAACCGTGTATGTCAGATTTTCAAAATTCCAAACACAAAAGTGAAAAAATTATGTTTAAAGGTCACTTATCACTTATTATTTCATTATTATGTGATTTTATGAGATATTTATAAGAAGGTAATTTCCATTAAAAACATTGGGTCGTTACATTAATTGTCTTGTTGTTAGGTTACATGACCACATAACCCCCAAAGGGACATAAAATCACATGATTTCAACTTGTTCATGAAATTAAACAAGGAAAAATGAAGGATGCGTTTGATGATTGGTAAATCATTTGTTCACTATTCTTTATGTTTCAACACAAAGATATACAATCTTCTACTTCCAAGGACTTCATGTGACCAGTTTGAATGTGAGGATATTTGAAACAGAAGGGTCTTGTAGTTGCTGTTATTTATACGTTTAATCTTTGGGATATGTGAGTGAATTACCTTGTATCACATGGCCTAGGTTGTCGATGATGAACCTCTTTTGTGACAAATATTTTTCATACAATGTACTGGGGGGATGTCATCAATGACATGCAACTACGTCATGCTCAATACCTGACATGAGATAGACTTAAGAGGACATGTTCCACCACCTTAGTTGGTGCACATGGATTTTTTACCTTTTTAATTAGTGTAGATATAAGGGAGATGAAGTCTATAACCCCTTTATATGAGAGTTAAATGAATAAAATAAAGTAACCAGACAAAGGAGAAAAACGATACAGAAGGAGAGATAAAGAGAGTTTTATGATTTTGTGGACCATTTTTTTATAAATTTAGTTATTAACATTGAAATATAGACTGGGGGACCATATTTGAAGTGTATAAACCATTCATACAAGACTTGGTTGCATTGCATAATGACCCCTTAGTCATGCAATCACATGATGAACTATCAATCATGCGATCGTATGCTGATCTATCGGTTATGAAGAAACTTCATAGGGCCACCTAACCTAATGTTGGTTAAATAATCTCATGTCCCATTGGAAATCACATGATCACATGAACCCCTGTCCGTTATGTGATCATGTGACCCCCTTTTCTTTAATGTGATCATAGTGATCACATGGACCTATGAGCTTCATATGATTTCTCAATGAGGGAAAATTGAACCCTCTTAATATAATATTGTCTCCTCCTCCCACAAGTATATATCCCTCATAAGAATCCACATTGGTGTAAGTCTCTAATTCTATAATGATTCCTAACATCTAAATAAATAATGCTCATGAGTTTAGTTATCTTTACGATCCCACTAGCGAGTAAGGGAACTATGAACTACACAGTATCTAATTCATATTATAAATACAATATGTAGGAAACATTTACAAGGATCAAGCCTCATATAAAATATAATAAGTCACTAATATTAAATTTATGTATCAGTATTTTCATGTATCCATATCCCTCGTAAAGGTAATAATCCCCCCATTTATATTTTCATGTCACAATACTCCTTGTAAAAGTTCATGTATTCTCTCATAGAGAAATACCTTCCATGATACTATTAACCATATTTATCTTAGGGTTTCATAGGTGTGTAAGCCCCAAAAAAATACAATATTGAACTCAGGAAATGTGTTTTATCTCTCATTATCTCCTGTTTATCACACCGATGATGACTGACATGACTTAAGAGATCTGCAATGATCATGTCAGTATAATTATGGAAATACCCCCACTAATGGCCTCTACATTATGTTTAAGTCCTTAACACATCTCATTTTACTTCAAAGGGACATACTCCCAATAGAACATCTTCGTGAATACTCATGTGTATAAGTCATTATTAACCCTTAAGTTTCACACCTTTTATGACATATATATCATCAATTATAGGAACTACATGGACTATTATTCTTGTTTTCATTTGATATATTGTAAGGCTCTCCTAGGCTCGACCACCCCGACATCTAATATATAAATTTCCCCTTATACATCATAGTTTTTCAATGTTAAAATTCATGAAAAAATATTTATTGCACAATGTTAAAATGAATGGTATGGACCTACCATTCAACCATAAAATGTGACATTCTAAATACATAGACTTCTATTCCTATCTTTAAGAGATACATAGGATGCCTATATAAGTTCAAAAGCAAAAAAAATTAATCCTTCTATTATTGTTCTCCTCATATGATTATTAACATCCCTTCCTCACCTGGCTATACTCCTGCATGTTTGGACGCCTAGTCAATTAGATCCATATTCCCATGAATCATACTCTATTATAACTTATTATTAATAATGTAATTCTCCCACACATTGAGCTATATTCCTTCTAGGTACCATCAAAAAATCTTCATTGGATAATATCCCCATTGGAAGTCTTTTTTTAACAAGGCCATACACATTATGACTTCAATTAATCATCGTAGGAAAACAATCCCTTCTATGTCAAGTAGTCATGACCACTCAGAAATAAGTCCCACACCAATACTAGGAATCATTCACCTAGTCATCCTTACCGAACAACATTAAAATACATGGACTGGTCTTTGTCACATTACCTTAAATGTTATGATGCATCCTGTTAAGAGGAACCAAACTAGATGGGTTTTGATTCCTTTCACAAGGAAAATATAGGATTATCTCTTATTAGGATCAATCCTATTACCATAAACACATATCACCTTCTTTGATGGATATAAAATCTAGATCACCCAATTATAAGGCTTTAAAACATCACAATTTCCAAACTAAAATCACTATGTAGTAATGGATAACATGATGGAGAACCTCCGATACATACAAACGGTTCCATTTTTTGAGAACCTTTGATACATATAGATGTTTATGCTAATGACATGAATTTGATATGTAAATATACTCACATTAGTCAAAGGAAACAATATGCTATAAATTTTATGGTAACCAACCCCATATGAGGATCTAGGAAGGATTCATGAATGTGAATTAAATCTATAATAGAGTCTTAGAGAAGATAATAGTTCCTCCCAATATAGTGTGATGATATTTAAATTTCACCATATCGACCAATGTTAGTTCCTACATATTATTGGTAGGGAACCGCAATGACAATCTACCTTTAGAAGGAAAAACTGTAGCACATTATAAATTTGGGAACCATTGGATGTTTCCAGTTTTTTGAATAAACCCTATCAAAAACTATATTGGAAAAAATTAGTGGAACAAACATCGGGCCACCCCTTCCTTAGGTTGAAAAAAATGGTGAACATGGAAGGAATATTTTAATAATTGAAAACAATTATGTTTCCTATACTTTGGGACATTTTGTTTTTTTATTCTATGTAAACATCAATAGTGAAACCGACTAGAATCTTTCACTAATAATAATGAACACTGATTTTCCTATGTATAGCTAGTTAAGGTTGTTTCGTAATTATGATTATCCACTGATTGGTAACCTTGTTTCTTATTTAACAAAGTTACATTTCACAAAAAATATCATCAATCCGATGTAAATGGAATCATCGTTCAATAAAACATTCTGACACTACAGTTGATAAAAAATAAATTGCCTCTATGATTTAAAAAATAACATCACTTACTTAAAACCTCCAGCACCATGTCGTGAATGAAATTGTCAATCAATTGAAATTCCATGAAACCATACCAACCCTAAAATATACATTCAAGGATCTCCAGGAATTGAAGCCCACCAACCTACCTCATCCAAGGAGAGATGCGACGAATCTAGTGTTACATGTCTTCATTAAAAACTACTTTGCGAGCCTATCACCGAAGAAAAATAATCAATACCTTTCTTTATCTGAGAATGGTTGATCAAGAATTTGACAATATCTTCATCATCATTTATGATTCACCTAGGAAGGATCCTATCAATATTTACTAGTATTATAACACAACTACTTCCCCTCAACCGCTTGCTGAGGGAGCTTCCCGACATGTCACATCCCTAGAAAAACTAAATCGAGCACCTATAAGATTTTAGCATGTATAGAGAGTAGTGAATAATAGGAAGAAGGACCATATACCCACTTCTATAAATGAATCCCACTAATATATCCTAGTATAAACTAGTGAGTAGGCTCCTATACCTGGTCACCAATACCATGCCTAGTAGTATGTTCCAGTAGCATATGGATTTTAGGTACTTATCCTTGCCCCCATGCACAAAGTCCATCAGCTTATTCTGATAGAATATAGAGGAAAGAAGAGGGAATATATCCCCACTTTGATTGAAGATTTCATCATACATATCATGGTGATAGAAAAAGAAATAGCCTATATTTCTACCCACAACCCTTTAAAGTGTCCATATATTCTTGTAGTAATGGAGGTGATTCATTGAAAATTTTTGGTAATGATTTAGGGAAAAAAATATTCTTGTTCCTACCACCAGAGAATCATATCATAATGATCAGTGTGAATAGATATCTAATCTAGATTAAGCACATATTATTTCTCCAATATAGAAGTATTATCAATTTATTTTGGTAAGGTATGAGGCATAAGATCCGTAGGTAATCCGAAGTAGGGACCACCATATATTCTTTTTACTAGTCCCAATTCACTACATGTGAAAAACCCACCTATGTTTCTTGATTAGGTATAAGAATATGCATCTAATAAAGATTCTATATTGGATTTGTAGAGGATTTTTTCAAGAATACCTTCCTGGCAATTTTTTGTAAAATCACTACTTCTATCTATGATGTCCCAGGTAAGCTAAAGTAGGAATGCTTACATTACCTATGCCGAATCATGTGGGAAACATTAAATCAACTAAAGGTTAATAAAATCCCTTTTTAGGGATATTATGAACAAATTCATTCCATGAACATGCTCTGCTGCTAGATAGTTCATGATTCTTTCTCAATGGCTTAGGACCTGCGGTCAGAAAAGAATTGCATTATCCTATAACATACTTGCCTACACAGTTTAATAGACCTTTGGAAAATAATAACTATAAATTCATACAATGTAATCATCCATGGATAAGGATAATATGGAACATTCCACTTGACCATATTCATAGGACAAGAAAATCCTCGAAGATGGAATCCTAAAATTTTATTACCATTGGAGAAGCTACAAGTTTATGCAATGCAACAGATCCAGGAAACACATGTGCTAGTTGGAAAATCCCACCAAACATTTATACATATAAGACATGAAATCACCATGAGTAGAGAGATAGGTACATTAGTAAGATCCTGGTTTAGGTCTGTTAATATATCAAGAACACACCTCAGACAATGGAGAAAAAATATCATATTGTAAGATAACTCCCTATATAAAGTATCTCACATTCTGAGTAGGAACAAAACCAAGATCACACTTGAGTGAAAATAAACCAAATTAATAATATTTCACTATAAATATATTTGGAATCCATTCAGGAGAGTCCCTATCCCATAGGGATTGGGTAACTTATATTTTCACCCCAACATCCCTAATCATCAAATCCCAAATGGGTCTAGAAGATATTAGTGAAAAATATAAATAGACCCCATCCCACAAGGCATGGGAAATTTTTACCATGACTTAGACTAGGAGAGTCATCAAATATATAATAATTTTAGGAAATACACATTTTAGCCCTAAATTATTCCTAGCCCCAGGGCTGGGGAATTATTATCATCGCTTCTAAGGAGAATGATCTTCTATAGACTAGTTAGTGGGTAACATCAAACGACCCACAACCATTCTTACTGCCATGTGACACACACCTTTCATTTTGGAATTTCTCAGTAGGAATGGTCATGGATTCCCATAAATTTACTATTCATAGAACAAAACCTATAAAATACCTAAGATAAAGACTCGCAAAGGTTTTAGGATAAAACAACCTAGTAAGAGAAAGGGGTGAGGAGAATACATTGACATAACTCTAGAATGGGATACGAGAAATGAAAACTAAATCTATTACTCATATAATAAAAAATGATTCTTACTGGTTCTTTCATGAACCAACATGGGTCTAACTTATACTGGTCACCCGAGTCGGCCTGTGATAATGCCTGAGAGGCATTTCTGATCCTCCCGGGATAGTGACAATTGAAAAGGTAATTAATAGAGTGACAGTGGGAAATATTTCACCCAATATAAATAAACAAAACCAGGCGAATAATAAAAGATCATCCAAAAATAAATAATCCAAATAGAATGACTAAGAAAGAACTGAAAAAAAGATCTAACCAAACCTAATGACCACTAAAACACCACATGACCCCATGGGTCACACTCTGATCACAAGACTCAGCATTACCCACGATGATCGATATCAAGCTGAAACCTATACCTGAGACTAAAAAAATAACAATGTATAGGTGTGAGTATTAAAACATAGCAGGCATGCCCAAGTAATCTATTCCCAAATTTATTTTCTTTAAATAAAAAAACATCAATTTCTTGTTTGAACTACAATATATAAAAATAATTTTTTCACACATTTTCCCTTTTAAACTAGACATGGTCCATTACCCTTTTTACCACTCAAAACCATGTCCTTTCCCAAGGAGGAACCATATGAATTTTAAGAGAGAGATGAAATTTTAGTTATAAAACAGATAGTGAGTATAAAACATTTCCAAAACCTTTTCCATAACCATTTCAACACACTTTATCATTTTAGACAATAATACACACTATTCTAGAATCAATGTCGACAATCATACAACAAGGGAAATGGGAAATAACACACAAGAGTATCAAGCCAACAATGAATCAAAACATTCATGCCAATAGACATGGGTGAAACCTAGGAGCTCCTAAATAATCTAGAATGTTCTGATACATGTTGAATTATCCCAGAAATAATGCCTCAATCGATGACATAAAATCTACCAATACGCTCATCCATACCTCCCAGGTATAGTCCGAGGGGCCTAATCCCATAGCAATAAAACTTAATATATCCCCGGGCTATGGGCCACTAGCTAGTGCGTAATATAACTAGTGAAAAAATTACTCTCAGAATATTCACTCATTATTCCAGGTTCCTGTGTCAAGATGTTTAAAGAGGGTGATACAATGTATACTAACCAAGCATCCAATCACATACACATATATAATGACAATCCATAATAGGCTTCACCCACGTCATCCCAAGGATCAACCCCATTCCTTAAACTCATCAAGTAAATGGGTCACGAGGATTCCACAATGAGGACATCCTAACCATTTAACATAAAGAAGGAAAGAGTGTATCCATGGAGGGATTTCATAACAATCCTTTTCACCATTTTCAATAAAGTTCCAAAAGAGCCTCAAACACACTCACCAAATCATCATCTTTTTCAAGAATCAAATCCATGTGCAACGATACAATTTTCCACTTCACAATCAATTAAGATAAATCATATTTAAACACATTTCATCACATTTTCAATCCAAAACCTCTTTCATGAAAATTTCCAACTAGTCCACACAACACCAACACATTCTAAACCATTTTTCAAAGATAAATACACATCTCCTTTAAATACAAAACCACTTGGAGGACTCATTCAAAAAACCCAAACTAACTTTTCATATATCATTACACATTTAAAAATTCAAATCAAGATTTAAATAATGAAAATTATTCAAAAAATACAAACAGACATTTCATCAAACACTTAGTGTGAAACATTTAACAAAACAATTCTATTTATCACAAAATAATGGAGAAACCACTACTTTTGACACCGAACAATTATTTCCAAAGAATCAAATAAACACCACTTCCATTTTCAGAACAATATAGATCCCCATTTTAAAATTTTTTTTTGAGATACCCACACACATTTAAAACCTAATCCATTCTTTAAAAACCAAAATTTACTTACAAAGTCCAACTAGGCAATTTGATAAACACTTGGCATACACATTCAATAAAATAGTTTCATGAAATTCAAATACGAATATGTTCTTGATTTATTTCACATAAAAATTTTATTCTAAAAACCATATATCACATACTAGCCGTAATTAAAGGTTCAAAAGACAAGAAATTATTAAATTTAAAGGAAAATGGAAATGAGACATACCTAAAAAGGAGAGAACCAACCATAACAATTCGGCACTCGACACCTTTGATGAAGACCACACCATAATTTCACACACATATTGTCATATATATATACCCCTTAATCCATTTCACATATTCTCCATTCCAGGAGGGAATATGTGCAAGGAGGATTTATAAATATATATATGTATGTAACCATGTATGTGTGTTCGAACCTTTAGGATCTATAAAATGATCTAATTAACCTATAGAGACTAAAAAACAACAAAGAATATAAATAAAATTAAAACAAATAAAATATGGTAGAATAAATCAACCTCATACGGTGGAAGATGAATCATAATGGGATGAAGAACATCGCCATCAAAGAGGGATGTTGAAACATAGAAGAAGATGTCTCGAGAGGCCCACTACATGCCCTAAAAATGGAAGAAAATAAAAAAACCAGTCAATCCATGACCTAGGGTTTCCTATGAATGGGACAGGGTGATGGGGGAGTAGAAAAAACCCTGAAAAACATGAGAGGTGGGGAGTAGAAACCGTACCTTGATGAATAGAGTGGGAAACCTATAGAAATAATTTGAAACCAGTGGAGGAAGAGGGTCTTGCTGTAGGGGGGAATGTGTGTGGCCGATAGGTCCAAAGGGGGGGGGGGTGGTGGGTTACAACGTGTGACCATAAGAAAGGGGGGGGGGGGGGTGACACATGAGATGAGGGGGGAGGGGGGAAGTGGATAGTTTAGGGTTTTTTATATAATATTATTTTTATTTTAATTTAGTTGATTTAATATTAAAAAATGACTCAGAATGTAATAAAATTAAATAGGAACTCAAAAATAATTAAAATAACAACAAAGTGTCGGGTAGGGGTTTGACAATTCTCCCCACCATGACACTTTCTCCCCATAGAATGTCCCAAGAGATTTAGTTGATCAGGACCAAAGAAAAGATGAACTATAACCTAAGTAAAAACCTAAAAACTCAAAGACCAAAGAACCAATACTCACTTCTATTAAAAACCTAGAACTACAGATTTCCAAAGGAAACTACAAGACCATCCTTAAAAGAAACCAACAACCAAGGAAAACATCACACATGACCAAATATATAGAAAAAAATAAAAATATTACAAAGAAGAGACATGCTCTTTTCTAAACAAAACCCAACAAGGAAAACCCGAACCCTAACATAGAAACCATTAATGAAACTAATCGTGGTCTGTTCAAGATTTTCCAAGATTATTTGTCACAAGAATCACTATTCAAATCAACAAAAAACTATGATTGAGGTTTGGTATTGTGGAAATAAAAAAGTATTCCTCCAAGAACACCTGTAAGTTGGGTTCATCATAATGTCATCCCATGGTGGCCTCCCCACCATATTAGGACTCCATAAAAACATTGATTTCTCAAGATAGATTAACTTTAAAAGCCTAATGAAAACCAGAAAAAACCAAAGACATGAATCATGGTACAACAAACACCAAAATTCTACATCGATAACATTAAAAACATTTCAAAGTAAATGCCCATTGAGACAGAGTTCCCAAAATACTTAAAACATAATTATACATACCCAAAAGATGAAAACCCCATATATTTAATTAATTAAAACAAAATGGTATTTACAACAAAATATGCTTCTGATTGAGCTTTCACCAGTGCTATGTTCATCTAACTGAGTTGAAATTTTCTCCAAGTGACTGGATCTAGCTCCACATCACCTCTTGGTGCCACCCTGGAAAACCCTTTTCAAATGACCTAAAATGATCATAGGCATGACAGATCTTAGGTTCTTTGTGACATGATAATTTTCTATGCCTAGGATTCCCACACTAAAAACATAGCTAGAACATCCTCTAATGAATCCAGTGAGGTGGAAAATAATGAACATTTTGTACCTCTTATCAACTGACCATATGCCTCTAATTCTACTTCAACTTAAATATCCATCCTCATGAATTCTTTATAATCATTAAGGAATTAAGACATTGCCTAAAGAAATTATAATCAGAGACCCCTTAAAAAAGAATATTGATTTTAAATATTCATCCCCAGCAAGGTTTGGGAGATATGAGACCAAATTGGAAAATTTATTAGAATACTCCAACACCATTGATTCGACCTGCTCAAGGCCATACAATCTTGAACCAATCAATATCTTCACATCATCGGGGAAGTACTATTGGATGAACAAAGCATTAAAGCATCCCCACAAGTATATTTTCTACAGTTCTTCCGAAAGAATGTAATTCCACAATTTCTGACTTAGTCCTTACAACTTGGAGTTTTTAATCTCAAGAATGATAGATTTAAGAGATTCATGCTAAACAAAAATCTCCTCAATATTTCATAGTCGTTACTCAAATTTTCCTGGTTTTGGTTGCCCAAAGAAATGAGGAGGGTTTGAATCTCTGAACCTCTAGAAAAACTCCTGATATTGAGGACCACCATGCTCTATATTCAAAACAGATAAATCAAACATCAAAAAAAAAATATAGGTGATCTAAGAACCACTCGCAAATGATTCTCAAAATCCCGTAGAACTCAATGGGGATGTAATATAAAAATAGAGAGCATGAAACCAAATCAAAACATATCATGAATCAAAATTTCAAATCTCATTTTCAAATCAAAAATCCAAACTCAAAAACATTATTTCAATCACACCTCCAACAAATCAAAGCCACAACCCAAAAAGTAATACTCTAAACACAAAAGGGAATTATCACACACTCCCACTTTTTAAAACATTGAAATCCACCTTTTTTAAGAACATTTTCAAAAAACATAACAAGCCTTACGAACCAGTCACCCACCATTAGTATTCCATTTAGCCTAATATATATATATATATATTATAGATAAAACACCCATCTATACATACCGATAACCATCTTCTTATAAAATACATAAATTTGTATACATATATGCGAGCACTCATAGGAATACCAAACGTCAGATTAAAAATACATTATCAATTTCAAAATCACTTTAAAAATACCCCAACCAATTCTTTAAACCACCTTATCGTCAAAGAAAATAATTCTCAAATTACACATTCATTTTTTTCTAATTTCACATCTTATAAAACCTTTTAAAAACCCCTAAAATATTTTCCAAAATGACTCCCATTTTTTTTTTAAAATGATATCACTCTAAAAAAGATTAAAAGTGATTGTATTAGAAATCTCATTTTTGATAAACAAATTATCATTTTTTCAATCCAAAAATCATTTTGAAAATCTAATTAAAAACACCCTAAAACCATCCTACCCAACCTTAGGTACAAATAAAAGAAACCTACCATTCAAAGGGTCAAGAATCCAATAATATTCAAAATACCAAAAACAAATCACTAGGGGAAACTAGTATAGATGAGTAACATGGCCATATGGTTGGAAACCATATTAAAATCAAACCACCATCATAGATAGTCTTCCAAGAGAATTCCCTCGGCACCACATGGCTTGCCAGACCCTATGAGCTTACTAAGACAACTGTTATAACTATCATTTCATTTCCCATAAAACCATGCAACCTACAAGAACTAAATAAACCAAGAAACACCAGACTTCCCATAGAAACTCAAGGTTCGGTCCATAAAGTGTTGGCCAGAAACTCCCTCAGACCTACACCCAATGCTTTGACAGTCATACTACATCTAACTTAACATAGAAAATAATAAAGGCACTCTAAAGTCTAGTTCCTCTAAAGAATCTATCCTCTAATACCATTTTTTCACGAACCAAATTGGGTCAACCCTAAACTGGTCACCGAAGTTGGCCCACAATAAATCCCGAGAGGCATTCTTAATCTTCTTGGGTGGAAACAAGTTCCAAGGGAATCAACAGAGTGATGATGGGAATGATTTAATCTAATATAAATAAGAAAAAGAATCAGAATAAAAAATTAGAAAACCAAAATAAATAAACCAAAATATTAAAAAAATGAACTGAAAAAAAGATCTAACCGAACCTTTTGACCTCTAAAACTATTCATGACCCCATGGGTCAAACTCTGATCACAATACTCAACATCTTCCATGGCGATCAAGATCAATCCAAAATATACACTTTAGATTAAAAAAAGAAAAAAGTATAAGCGTGAGTAATAAAACTCAGTAGGTTTTCCAAAGAAATTTATTCCCAAATTCTTTTCCTTTAAATAAAGAAACATAAATTTTAGGTTTGAAATAAAATATATCAAAGTAAGTTTCTCATGGATTTTCCATTTAAAACAAAACACGGTTAAATTACCTTTTTACCATTAAAAATTATGTTCTTTCCCAAGGAGAAACCATATGCAATTAAAAAGAGAGATGACATTTCAGTTATAAAAGAGAGAGTGATTATAAAACATTTCCAAAACGATTATCCATAAACGTTTTAAAACACTTTATCATTTTATACAGTAATCCACACTATTCTAGGGGAAATTTCAACAATCATACAACAAGGAAATGGGATATAACACACAAGAGTATCTATCCAACAATGCATCAAAATATTTCTTGCCAATAGACATGGGTGAACACTAGGAGCTCGTGAATAATCCAGAACATACTAATACATGTTGAATCATCCCAAAAAACATGCCTCACACAATAACATAAAATCACCCAATATGCTCGGCCACACCTCACATGTACAGATCGAGGAGCCCAATCCCATAGAAATAAATCTAAATATATTCACATGTTATGGGTCAATAGCTAGTCTGTAATCTAACAAGTGAAAAAATCATTCTCAAAATACTTTCTCATTATGCTGGGCTCCCATTTCAAGATGTATGAAGTGGGTGAGACAACCGATACCAACCAGGAATCTATTCACATACACATATATAATGATAATCCACAATAGGCTTCACTTGAGTCACCCCAAGGATCAACCCCTTGCCTTAAAGTCATCAAATTAAATGGACTAGGAGGACTCCACAATGAGGATATTCCAACCATTTAGAATAAACAATACAAGAGAGTATCCAATATGGTTTCCATAATAATCATTTTCACAATTTCTACAAAAGTGCCAAATGAGCCTCAAACACACTCACAAAATCATCACCTTTTTCAAGAATCAAATCCATGTGAAAGGATACCATTTTCTACTTCACAATAATTTAAGATAAATCACATTTAAACAATATTCATCACATTTTCAAGACAAGACCACTTTTATGAAAATTTACAAATGGTTCACGCCCCAAAAACACATGCCAAACAATTTTTCAAATCCAAATACACATCTCTTTTAAATCCAAAACCACTTGGAGGACTCATTCCAGAAACCTAAACCAACATTTTATATGTCATTACACATTTAAAAATTCAAATCATGATTTATATACAACAAATTAATCACAAAATAAAATCATGCATTTCATTGAACACTTGGTGTGAAACCTTTATCCAAACTATTACATTTATTAAAAAAAGGGAAAAACCACTACTTTCCACACAAAAAGAATTTCAAAGAATCAACTAATCACCACTTCCAATTTCAAAACAATATAGAACCCCATTTAAGAAATATATTTTGAGAAACCCACACAAATTAACTACCCCTGCAATTCTTTAAAAACTAAAACTTAATTATGAAGTCCAACCGGACAATTTGATAACACTTGCCATGCACATTCAATAAAATAGTTCCATGCAATTAAAATTTCCAAGATAATATTACTTTATTTCACATAAAACTTTTATTATAAAAACCATATATCACTAAATATCATTAATTAAAGGTAATAAAGACATGAAATAAATGTATTCTTTAAATAAAATACCAATGAAAAGGGGAACTACCTCAAAAGAAGATAACCAAGTGAAATAATTCATCACTCGATGTATTTGATGAAGATCACTCCCCAATTTCATGCACATACACTCCTATATATATACCCCTAAATCCATTGCACATATTCCCCATGCAATGAGGGAATATGTGAAAGGAGGATTTATATATATATATACCTATGTGCATGTGTGTGAACCTTCAGGGAGATACCAAACGATCTAATTAACATATAGGGACCCAAAAAAATCAGCATAGTCTTTAAATAAATTTAAACAACAAAAAATAGGGTAGAAGAAATCAACCTCAAATGGTGAAAGATGAACCAGAATGGGTCAAAATTCTTCACCTTCAGTGGCGGATGCTGAAACACGGATGAAGATGTCCTGAGAGACCCATTGCATTCCCTAAAAATGGAAGAAGATCGAAAACCTGATGAATCCATGACCTAGGTTCTTAGATGAATGAGAAAATGTGATAGAGGAGTAGAAACATTGTTGAAAAACATGAGAAGGGGGGCTAAGAGATCGTACCTTGACTAATCAAATGAGAAACCCAGAGAAATCTGGTGAAACCAACAAAAGAAGAGGGGATCACTAGTGGGTGGGGGGAGCGTGACCGAGAGGTCCGGGGGGTGGGGGGGTGGGGTGGCGCATTACTAGAGTAGGGGGGACACATGAGTAAGGGGGAGGAGGAATATGACAATTTAGGGTTTTTTATTTAATATTATTTTGATTTAATTTTTTCTAAAAATGACTCAGAAATGAATATAATTAAATAAGAACTCAAAAATAAATAAAATAACCACAAAGTGTTAGGTTGGGGTGTCACATGCTGATATGTCTTGGGTAACATCATCACTATCAATTTAATAGATGATGCATATTGATAATCATATACTGAGCGATGCAAAGAAGAGACAATACCCCTGATATGTGGGTTATACCAATACCTTGGAAGAAGCCTTCATAGTCATAATCAGATGAGGAACAAAAAATTATCCCCCTCAAATGAGGAGTTTCCACCCACTTAACACCATTATTATAGTGAAAAAGGAAAAAAGTGTGGTTATACTTGACCTACCACCATGAAATTGTGAATTACCCTATATAGAAGTGAAGCTCGAACATTATGAATTTGTGACATGAAATCTCAAATGAATCAATGAGGAATTTTTTGGGGAAATATTCCCACTGGGTATCACCATCAATAAGAAGTAAATATTATCATATCACTCACTAGGTGAAGGTTAATTTTCTTAATAGAGTGGAATCTAAAAACTGAGTCAAGTTTTGGATCCAAACAATAAGTTTATCTATATATGGGAATTAAGGAAGACCATGATTTTCTACCATTGTAAAAGTAACCTCCCCCATATCAAGATAATCATTTAGTCCAAACATGAACTAGAAATCAGTGGCCAGATGATTATGGGGTGACTGCATCAAACCTTTCCCACTACTTATGCTCAAGAGGTGGTTCAGAGAGTTGTACCACCAAGAATCTTCTACATCGTTGAGTCCCTCACCACCTAAATGGAATCTATAGAAGAGAATCACTCCCCCATGTTTCCTATAATGAAGCCACACCCTAAATGGGTGGGTTCAAATTTCCCCCCACAATTCTGGGAATCTCATGTTGTCAACCAACAATGGTACGAGGGATCCGATGCAGCATATCACACATTTCGTGTCCCCATGATGCCCCATGATGGTCCTAAGAAACCATTAAGTGGTAGAAAAACTAAGGCACTTTTTGAAGAAAATCGGAGGGATCTTTCATCCATTATTGTTTTTTCCCATAAGGGTTTATCATAGGCTGTGAAGTCCTTAACCATCAATTACTCTGTCAAATTTTCTCCCAATTATGGTATATGATGATTATTGACCTAAAACTTGAAAACCACATAAAAATTAAAGGGTTTAATAACATATAATTAGATGGAAAATGATGACATAATCACTTATAATTCCACTACCACAGGAGAAATTTTTTCAACTTTGTGTAAAAATTATCCATGATGAACTGAAAACACCACTAATACCATTTAAATATACAAGATGATCTCAGGAGTTAGTAGATACAAGAAAAACTCTAGAAGACATTATTCAATGTACCATGGAAAATTCTAGGCCCACTCCCATTAGATAAGGGAAAAGGATAATTAAATAAAAAACATTCTATATCTCACTCAAAATGGTACTAGTGCCTATTGGATCACTTATGTAGGATTCACATCACTAGGAACCTCTCGTTTAGTGTAAATAGTATAAAAAAATATCCTAATGTGAGGAAAAAATAGATCAATACTTCCTTTGATTATAGGAATAGAAGAAAAAATATTTTTCTTCTTAAATGAACAAGTTCTAGGTAACTTTATCATATCCCTAGAGAACAATCTCTTCAATCTGCCTAAGCCCAAGATACCACCCAACATGGTCGGCCTTTGTGATCATCCTAATTGATTCCATTTTTATTGGAGGATAATCCATACTATCCAAGACTGATTTTTCATTAATGAAATCCTCTAGGGTATGGTTGACTATATGCTGGTGATACAGGTGAAGTAAATAGAATAAGTGGATAATGTGTCCACCTCTCAATAAGAACAAGGTTACTGAGAAGATGTTATATATAGGAACAAACAAAATTTCAAAAACTAGAACACTTGAAGACAGTCTATTAGGATTATGTCATTATCAGAGCACAAATTTATCTAAAAAATAAGGGTAAATCACCTATTTTATCATCAAAAGGGATTTTATTAGGTTCTTCCAATGTAGGAAGATAAAATCATCAGATATAGAACATGGAACCAGAAGAAGAGTCCATTCTTACTCTTAAACCAGCCCTAGATCTTTTTGATTTCTTTCCATCAACATCCATAGAATGGTATGAACCCCACCAAATGAAAACCCCATTAGATTAATAATATATAATTGTTCTTATTAATTATATTCACTTTGCAAAACACTTCTCCAGTGTGGAATGTACCTATGAAAATGAGTTCCATGTACCTTCTTGGGGAGTCATAGGAAGAGGTCATAGAAGATGATGGAATAGAGGTAGACATAGTCATCTCCAAGACCAATATCTTGGACACATCCCCACCAAATCTATATAACAGGACAATTCCCATGTTCAATAACTTTTTCAAGACCAACAAAATCATAGGGATACCCTATAATCTTTGAAGAGTCATCGAAACCCAATTATTTTGGATAAAAGACTAGAAGATGTGAAACCATACAATTAGACCCAGTGAGTGGGTTGACTAGTTCAACCCAATATATTAGTAACAAATGTTCCTTTATCTTCTATTTAAGTACACTATCCATCTAACTCAAGCACAAGCACTTTATCCCTTAAGGAACATGCCAAAGAGTAACTGCACATTGGTAAACACAGACCTCTAGTGCATAAATATAGAATTTTGAAATTGTTGGAAGCTGTATTGACCAAGATATTGATCCCAAAAATTATTCATATTTCAAAATATTTTAGGGATGTTATTTTTTAGGCCCTCTGAAGTCCCCATGAGTTTGATACATAAGTTACCAAAACTAAAATCTATCAGGGAAAAACCACTTGGGCAGAATGTTATAACACTATCTCCTTCATAGAGGAAGACTGATAAAAATCCATTTTGAGACATATTAGCCCCCTTTATATTTCAAGAAATCATAACAATATCAATATTATATGGGATCTAATTGATAATATTCCTAGGATCAATCTTATCATACTTCAAACTCAATGATATTTTGGAGATAGTTAGGATGATTTATCTCCCACGATGTTGACCATTCAAGGGTATGATGAGGGATTAAAATCCCCCTATAAAGAATAATACCAAGGCTAAATTTGGGTATCTAGAGTCTAATTTCATGTTCATGGTTATCCAATAGGACATAAAATAAAATGTTTAACTTGAGAGACCATGGATACATATCCCTGTGGTTGCTCCATCGTTTAATCGTCAATTCCTAAAGTACTCTATCAATGGGAAGGTTAGAATTATATGTGGTGAAAATGACCCTTTGAATCATAATAATTCCATTATGATAAGGTAGGGATATATAAGAGATAAAAAATTAATAGATAAAATAGGGTGACATAAGGGTTAACACTCCTAATGGCTTTGGTACTACCCCTGCAATCCCCTAGACCTTATTCGAAAATGAGTATGTATTACCCATTAACCTAATTTAAGATTCACTAACTATTATATATATAATAGAAGTCATACATAGAGGAGATAATGGACCAAATAAGGTAACTATTTTTCTGTCACTAATTGGATTAGAATATTCTCCTACACCATTGAAAAAATTAAAAATTCCCCTTTGATGTCCGTTTCAATTCATGATATCAATATTTCTCTCAATGGATCATTTTCCCTCAGAAAGGATAGAGGTACTCCCATAATATTTACCCATCACGAGGATAATTCTATTAGTGTTGATATATAATATGAATAGTATAACCTTATAGATTCACTTCCATTATTTTAGGGAGGTGTTTCAACGACTATCAATGAGTTTAGGTAGGAAAATATGGAGATAGTAGATGACATATGACCAATATTAATCATAATGTCCATGCCTCTTTAAGAAAAAAATATGTAAATATCCTTCATGAATTTTCACTATTTTTTTACATGGCATTATACAAAGATTCTAGGACTAGAACCAGATGGATTTACCAATCAGTTGGGTGTACTAGACAGCTATAGATATTTGAAACAAATATCCTAGAGAATACATCCCTCAATGGATACAAGGTAGAGTCTAAAGTTGATAAGATTATCAAATAAATATTCATAAGAAAGGTGAATTACCCAAAATGTATTTATAGAATCATCCCAATTAAAATTAATAATGGGATTATTAGGGTCTAAATTGATTTTATAGATATTTATCCACATTGTATAAATGGTGATTTACTAGTTCTGATCACAAAACTCCTGATTGATGAAACTATTTTCTTTCAAGACATTTTCTTTATAGATGAGTACTCAGGTGTTGGACTCACCTATTTTGATAATACCAAATAATTTCTCATTTATGTAAATCATCTTGTTTCTCTTATAGTATTATCATTTATGAGAAAATCATGTTTATATCAAAGTAATAACTATGTACTTTTAATCTCACTACTCTCTTGTTTATGCTCACAATGCAAAATTTCTCTAAGTGAAAAAGGTCACCATTTTAGGGTCACCGATTCAATGGTCACTGATGAAAGGTCACCGATGAAAAAGTCACCGATGAAAAGGTCATCGATGCAAAGGTCACCGATGCAAAGGTCACCGATGAAGGTTACTGCTGAAGGCCACCGATGAAGGTTACCGTTGATGGCTACCGATGAAGGTTACTAATGGAAGATCACCATTGAAGGTTTCTAGTGTGAACCTAATATTGAAGCCTACCATTGTGAAGGCTACCTCTACTAGTCTACCAATGCTTACCCTTCCATACTTTGTCAAATTCTTAAGATTATTTTAACAATCATATTTGATAAATTTAATGCTTCTGACATCAATTAATGTGGATTGTAGACATATCAAGAGACCATATCTGGGGACAGTACGAGGTACGAGAAAGATCACATGTGATGTACTTATTCCTATTTTTGAACCTCAAATATATATAAAAGAGAAGACCAAGGAAGTAAAGAAGCATGCATGAATGCCCAAGTCCAGAGGCTAAGAAATTGAAGAGCAGTAACAGAGAAGTAGCGTATGAAGGAGTTTACATGATAGATCAAAGAAGAACCATTCAATGCTTACATTGTAAACCCAATAACTTAATGAAGATCATTTGAGACTAAATCACTTCTTCCTTATGTGCCTCATAAAATCTTGATCAACACTAGAAGAAGAACACTCAATGATTGAGCGACACTCTATTTTGAAGACAACTTTCAGAGAAAGACCCAAACAATAAATTCTTCACTCCAAGGAGCCACGAGCCGAACTGAAAACACATAGAGATTTCTAAACTCAAGATTATAATCTTAGAAATATTGTGTTTCTTTTTTTTATATTTTTGAGAAGTGTGTCCGTTTGTTTCACAAACTCTCTCCTGTGCTAAATAGGAAGATACTAAAAATTCTCACATCAAACTTCTCCTTAATCTTGTTTCCTACATATAAATGTGGAAGAGACTGTGCGTGGTCCGTATTGTTTGTTTTTACCATGAAGAACTGTGGTAGAGGGTGTGAACTCTGGACAGTTTGTGAAAACTTTTGTAAAGCCTGATACATGCTGTGTATCAAGGTTATTGTTAATATAAACTTCTTGGTGGTAGGTGATCACTAAGTAGAGAGGATTAAGTCTCTTCTTGAGACTGAACCTATTGTTTAACTTCCCAGTGCTATTTTTTTGTACTCTATTTTATCTATTTTCTGCAGCTTAAAATTGCTAAAACATAAAACTGTTTTGCATTCACTTTGATCATTAGTTTTTGTTAGAGTGTGTATGTGTTTAATCTAGTAAACCTATTTCAAAATTTTAAGAAGTGTTTTACACTGATTCACTTAAGGACTAATCACCCTTTTAAAAACTCGCTGACCAACTAGACACTTATATCTTTACTTCCTTGATTAACTAGGCTGTTTCAAAATTTGGGGGATTGTTATAAGAAAATTTTTAACAGAAGTTTTAAGTAGGAACTCAATTCACCCCCTCTTGAGATTCCACTCTGACCAACATTTGGTATCAATGGATTTAGTTTAGTTTTTATTGCTACTATCTAAACTGTTCTGCAAGTTTTCAAATTCGTTTCAACTATGATTTTTTTTTTTGTATCTGAAAGATCTTAAAATTTATGTCATATCTAAATTTTCAGTTCATTAAAATTCTAGTTAACTATGGATAATAGAGTTGAGGGTGCTGCTACTAATATGACACCTTTATTTAAATTTAATAACTATACTCTGTGGAAATTAAAAATGAAAATGTATCTAGAGAGCATGGGATCTGAAATATAAGACACAATTGAAGAACAACATGTATTTCTTGCTACTGCTAAGGACACATGGTCTCAATTGACTAAAGCCACTTATCATAATAATTGTAAAGAAATGAATGTTTGTTACTATTCTCTAGGTGATAAAGAATTCAATATAATATATTCTTGTAAAACTTCATATGAAATTTGAGATACTTTAGCCGTTTCTAATGAGGGAAAAACTAATGTTAATGAAATGAGATTAAATACCTATACTATTAAATATGATAATTTTAAATTGAATCTTAATGAACCTATCTCTGATATGTATCTCACGTTCAATGAAATAGTAAATACCATGAGTCTACTTGGGAAACTGGTGGACAACAAGGATCAAATTATGAGATTTATTCGATGCCTACCTGACAGATGGAGAGGAACGTTTATTTCTATCCAAGAATCTTGTGATATAGGAAACCTCTCAGTAAAGGAACTAATTGGAAAGATTATGATGTATGAAGAAGAGTTTAAGGTAAATCAATAAGTATATGAAGGACCAAGAAAGAAATCTGTAGCATTCATGACTGTTAACTCAAATAATAAAGATAAAGAAAAAGTCCAAGATCTTATAGACACTTCCACCAGTGAAGACTCAGACTCTGACAGTGATGATGAGATGGCTCATATTGCTAGAAGATTCAAGAAGTTCTACCATAAGAGAAATTTATTTTTAAAGTCAAACTATAAATAAAGTTATGATAATAAAGAACAGTGTAAAAATGACAGAAAGTGGAATGATAACACAAATGAAATAGTATGTTATGAGTGTAAATGAAAAGGTCATGTGAAGGACGATTAACCCAAGATGAAATTTAATAAGAAGTATGAAGAAAAGGGAAACAGATATAAAAAGGATATAAATTCTACTTGGAGTGCCTTATAAGATAGCTCAAGTGGATTTGACACTTCTGATGCTGACAAGAACAAACATGCAAACCTGTGTTTCATGACAGAAACATCCGAGGTAACACCCAATTCCCCTATACCTAATGCTTATTATTCTAGTAATAAAAGTGAATCAAATAATGATGATAATATGACTAAGGATGAACTATTTTAATATTGTGGAATGATTGATGATACCTTTAATAAACTCAATGATAAATATAAATTATTGAAAAGAAAACATGCTTTAAATGCCAATTATAAGTCTGATCTGAATATTGAAAAAGAAAAATGTGCTTAGCTATTAAAAGAAAATACTAAACTTAAATTATCCAATGAGCAATTAAAAAGGGATTTGGAAAAGTTTACTACCAGAAGAGATACCTTGAATCAGTTTATAGGAAACCAAATTACTCCAAAATACACAATTGGTATAGGATATCAACTAGGATAGAGAAGGATTATTAAAACTAAATTTGTTCCAAAATCTGGACAGTTCCCTGCTAGTTCAATTTATGAACCATATTTTGAAAAACAATTCTTCAAAGTACCTAACAAAGTGTTCATGTCTCAAAACATATCTGTTGATTATAGGAAACCTGTGAGACAAGTATGGGTTCCCAAATCTTTACTTTCTAACCACTCTAGACCCATGAAAATGTGGGTTACAATGTTACCCTACACTTAATCTGTTTTGCAGGAAAACTGTTTAAAGAGCTCCTGTAAAACTCTATGGTACTTGGACAGTGGATGTTCAAGACCCATGATAGGATACTACTCATGCTTCAAGAGCCTAATTAAAGTTGACGTTGGACATTTTACGTTTGGTGATAATACAAAAGGGAAGATTGTCAGCTTAGGCCAAATTGGTAACCCTAGTATTGTATTAATTTCAAAAGTACTTTTTTATGGGTTAAAGTACAATTTACTAAGTATATATCAGTTGCGTGATGATGGATTCAATTTTAAATTTGAATATGATTCATGTAATGTTTTTAATTCTAAAAAATATTTAATATTTAATGCTCTTATAAATGAAAATGTATATGATTTAAATTTAAATTCTTTAGCTAAGAAAAGCATTTCATATTTAAATGCATTTCATAAGGAATCCTAGTTATGTCATAGAAGATTATGACACTGAAATTTTTACTCACTTAGGAAACTGACTAGGAAAGGTTTTGTTAGAGACTTACCTAAATTGGAATTCCCTCTTAACAAAGTTTGTAATCCTTGTAAAAAGGGAAAACAACACAAAGTTTCTTTCAAACCAAAGAAAGAAGTTTCTACTTCTCAACCGCTTGAGTTAGTTCACATGGATTTGTTTGGACCATCTAGAGTTTCAAGTTTAAATTAGAAGCACTATGTTTTTGTTCTTGTAGATTATTTTTCAAGATATACATGGGTATACTTTCTAGTTCACAAAAGTGAAGCATGCACTTACTTCATTAAATATTCCAAATATGTAGAATATCTTAGTGGACTTAGAATCAAGACCTTGAGAAGTGATCATGGTTGTGAGTTTAAAAATCAAGAATTTGAATCTTTTTGCTCACAAAATGGCTATACTCACAATTTCTATGCTCCTATAACATGTCAACAAAATGGAGTCATAGAAAGAAGAAATAGGACACTTCCAGATATTTCCCAGACTATGCTTAATGGGTATAATCTACCTATCTATTTTTGGGTTGAGGCTATTAATACAGCTTGTTACATTATCAATAGAGTCTTAATTAGAATTTTTCTTAAGAATACCCCTTATGAGATCTGGAATAATAGGAAGCCTAAGGTTAATAAATTTATAGTTTTTGGTTGAAAAGTCTTCATCCTTAACATTAAGGACAATCTTGACAAGTTTTCTTCCAAAAATGATGAAGGAATTTTCCTAGGTTACTCAATCTCTAGTAAAGCTTACAGAGTATTCAATAAAAGATCCAAATGTGTGGAAGAATTAGTTCATGTAAAATTTGATGAGACTGATCCACATGAACCCAAAAACCTCTGTTGAACATCTTGAAGAAGATATGTCAATTCTAGACCTTAATGATAAAGAAAATAATCCCTTAGTGAAAGCAACCAGTTCTCGAAATTTTATAGAATTTGTGCATGGTGAATCTGAACCTATAGACAATCATAAGAAGTCTAGTTAAACTCTTTCTAGAGGTATTAAAACTCTCAAGAATCATCCATTAGATGTTGTAGTAGGTGATTTAAATATAGGAACACAAACTAGAGCTTCTCTGAGAAACTAGGTTGAACATCAAGCCTTTCTTTCACAAATTGAACTTAAAAATATCAATGATGCAATCAATGATGAATTCTGGGTGTTAGTTATGCAAGAAGAATTAAATCAGTTATAAAGAAACAAAGTTTAGGAATTATTATAACAACCTAAAGACAATTTGAACATAGGTACTAGATGATTGTTTAGAAATAAAGTTGATGAATCTGGAAATATAGTTAAAAACAAGGCTAGACTAGTTGCACAAGGATATAGTCAAGAAGAAGGAATAAACTATGAAGAAACCTTTGAACTTGTAGCTATACTAGAATCCATTAGGATACTACTTGCATATGTAGCTCATTTGAATTTCAAAATTTATCAAATTGATGTCAAAAGTGTATTTTTAAATGGGTACATAGTTGAGGATGTATTTGTTTAACAACCCCCTAGTTTTACAAATCCATACTTTTCAAATCATGTCTTTAAACTGTCTAAATCCCTATATGGTCTGAAACAAGCTCCAAGAGATTGGTATGAAAGACATAATTTTTTCCTTATTTCAAAAGGTTTTACTAAAGGAATAGCGGATCCTACTCTTTTTATTAAAAATATTTCTAAAGAATTTCTAATATTATAGATTTATGTAGATGACATTATTCTTGGATCCTCTAAAAATTATTTATGTACTGATTTCTCAAAAATGATGCAAGATGAATTTGAAATGAGTTTAATGGGGGAACACAAATTTTTCCTGGGATTTCAAAATTTTCAAATTAAAAATGGTATTATTATAAATCAGAGTAAATATACTAAAGATATTTTTAAACATTTTGGTTTGGATTGCAATAATGGTAGTGATACACTTATGAGTACCACCTGTAAGTTGGATGCTGATGAAAATGGTAAACTAGTAGATCAAAACAATTATAGAGGTATGATTGGGGGTATGCTCTATCTTACCACTAGCATACCTAATATTATGTTTAGTGTATTCATGTATGATCATTTTCAATCCAATCCTAAAGAGTCATGTTTAACTACTGTCAAAAGGATTTTTAAATATCTCAAGTATACTACAAACTTAGGACTATTTTATCTAAGAAGACAATCATTTTTTTAAATAAGTTATTCAGATGATGAATTTTCTGATTTCAACTTAGATAGAAAGAAAACCTCTGGAACATGTCACATTTTAGGCAAGTCACTAGTATCATGGTGTAGTAAGAAATATAATTCTATTTCATTATCTACAACCGAAGCTGAATATATAGCTGCTGGGAGTTGTTGTGCTCAAATTATGTGGATGAAACACACTTTACTTGACTATGGATATCAATTCAAACATATCTCTATAATGTGTGATAATACAAGTGATATTAATATCTCTAAAAATCTATTATGTCATGCTAGGACAAAGCACATTTATGTGATACATCACTTCTTGATAGATCATTATCAAAGAGGTGATATAACTACTGAATTCATTGGCACTGAACACCAATTGGATGATATATTCACAAAGCCTTTGAATTCTGAGAGAATAAATTACATCAAACATGAGTTAGGTTTGATAAACTGTTAAGGTTTAGAAACCTCACCATTGGAACTCACCGCTGGACCTCACCGTTAGGACCTCACCCTTAGGACCTCACTGTTGGACCTCACTGATAGACCTCACAAATAGAACTCACCATTGGACCTCATCATTGGACATCACTGATAGACCTCACCATTGGAACTCACCGATAGACTTCACCGATAGACCTCACCATTGGACCTCACTGACAGACCTCACCATTGGACATCACCGATAGATCTCACTGATATACATCACCATTGGACCTCACTGATAGACCTCACTATTGTTACCTTACCGATAGTTAAAGTTTTCAGAACTCAATGTTTTCTTTTCCGGAATCTAAAACGTTTTCTATATTACTTATTTTTTTTATCTTATTTTTTTTCTAATCGCTAAGTAATAAAATTAAAGTACATACTAAATTTCGATCCACCTCAATATATCTCTTGAATCTCTTTCTCCTAAACCTCAGAACCTGAACCTCTTACAAAACCCTCAAACCGCTCCAGACCACATGGAAAGAGTAAAGAGACCATTGGTTAGTGATGAAGGGGATGCATCAAATCCAAAGAGACCTCGAGCTGAGTCAAGAAATGGAATCCGGGCTATGGAAAAGTCAATCAACCCTTATCTGTCGAAGAGGGAAATAATAATTGAAAAAGAGATCAGTTCTGAATGGTTGATGACAAGCAGATCTTTAGTGTTGAAGGCACTTGAAGCTCAAGGCTGGGTTGAATGCATTGCAAACAACAACGAACCCTATTACCCAAAGTTAGTGAAGTAATTTTATGAGTTTTTGAAATTTTAACAGACTGAGGATGAGAACAAAATGTCTTCAAGGGTGAATGGAATGATTATGAGTTTTTCCTTTGTTGAATGGGCTGAGTGTATGAGAGTACCACATGAAGGGATTTATGATTACTACTCAGGAGTGGTGCCTCCCACTACTGAGTTCTTCTGTTATGAAGAATCCTTAGAAGAACTGATAGAGAGTGGGGTCCCTAGGAAAGTCATTACTGCTGAGATGGAAGGATAAGACAAGATACTGTTTAAGTTTGTCCAGCATATCTTGAGTCCCAGGAGAGGGGACTTTTCTACATTGAAATTTTAGGATGTATTTCTCTTGTATATCATGGACAAAAGATTAATTTTTGTATGCTACTTATGATTCAACTAGATGATATGACAAATAATAGTTCCAAATCCAATTCCTTATTTCATACTAGATTGATATCCTTGATGTTGAAGGTGAAAGGAGTTGCTAGAGATAAGGATGGAATAGTTGTTGTAAGGGAAAATTTCTAAATTACAAAGGTAATTTTCAAGTTGATGAAAATAAATTGGAACCCTTGGAAAATATGATGGGTGCATGATGAGGCTAATCTTTAGGAGGAATTCAACCCTTTCACTCATCCTACTAGGCCTAGGGATAAGAGATATCCTGGTCTAAAGCCTGGTGAAGTAGATCCTGGATATTCAGATGAAGAAGGAGAAGCTACTGCTGTGCCAGAAAGAGAGGAATCTCTTATATATGATAGGAGTGATCCAGACCTTCCCTTCTATCCTCGTACTAATACTGTATCCTTTGATGAGTCTATCCCACCAAATAGATTGCCTATAATGGATAAATTCCTAAGGGATAATGATGATGAAGAGACCAGTGAAGAAGTGGATGAAAATGTCTTAAGATACATTATGGAAACCTCAGATGAAGATGAGAACACTGAGTCTAGTCATACTGACTTTGAGACTGCTACTGATATGAGTGAAAAAGAATTTCTTAGTCTCAGTCCTTTGATAGGGCATGCAGAAATGGTTGGAAGTGTAGTTGAGGAGGTTGCTGATTCTGTTGAAGTTGTAATTGTTTTGGAAGATGTTGCAGATTCTGTAGAGGAAGTGGCAGTGGACCCTTCTGTTGATGTAGTTGCTCAAGGAGGTATGTTAGAGATGAATGTGGATGATAAGGAGAATTATCCAAGTGAGGGATAGGAACCTGTTGCTACAGGTTCAGTTGCTGTTGCTCATGGAATAGTATATTGGTTAGAAGACACTGGATTTGTGGTCTTAGGCTTAAATTATGGAGATTCTGATAATGACCAGCCTATCAGATGTCCTCCAACCCCTTCAGTTACAGAGACTTCTATTGTGCAGCCAATAGTACATCTACCTTGAGACTATGAGAAGAATGAAGATTTGGAATCAATAAAATCAGATCTGAAGAGCCAAATTGATGAGAGATTTGTTGGGTTAGAAAGGGCTATGAATCAAAATCAAGAAGCAGTAACATCAACAATGGAAATAATAGTTTCTTCTACTAACTCCATCCTAATAAAGGAAGTAAAGGACTATAGGAATCAGATCAGAAACTTGGAAGATTCAATGGAATATATGAAACAGTCTATAGCCAGATTAGATTCCTATATGGCTTCAAGGGCTCAGGTGGACAAAGATCTTCGATTTTTTAAAAGTGTGGTTCAACAAATGGTCAATGTGTTTGAGAACTTTAAGAAGTCCATGGAGACACATGTGAGTGGAACAGATGATGATGTGAAGAGGCTGATCAGTGGGCTGACTAAATCTTTTAAAGAGACAATGTATTTCACCATGGAACCTCTGTGTGCTTCTGCTTCATCTTCAGTAGCTCCCCCAGTTGATCTAGAATCCTTCAGGTCAATTGTTAGAGAAGAAGTAGAGAAGTTCTCTGGTTCCATTACCTCAGATCCTTAGTCTTTGACTCAGGTTATTTACACTACCAGAGAGATTCATAATCTTGTGGGAAATTATTTAAGGAAATCTGCTCAGGATCAGAAATCCATCAAAGAGAAAGTTGATTTCTACTAAAAATGGGTTTATACTAAACATCATATGGATGGTCAATTCGAATTGTTGTTGGAGAACTTAAGGATTCCACCTTTCACTCAGGCATTTAAGGATCAGGTTAGCAAGCTTAGAGAGTTGAATCATACCTTAGATAAATTCATGGAGAATAAGGATGATTTTATTTCAGACATGGAGAGATAAGGAAGTATTATTATGGATTTTAGATAACTTATTATACCATTCCTCCATGTGGACTGCACTCTCATCATTGTTCCTCTAGCCTCACCTTCTACCTTGGCTACTACAGGATTTACTAGTGCTGCACCAATGATGACTCCTACACAGGTCATCAGAAGCTTGACCCCTATGATTTCTCGGAGATCTACTCACTACAAGTCTACTGATGCCTCTGTTGCAGCTCCTTATACCATGATAACTACTACCCCTCAGCCTATCCCTCTATCTTTAGACCCTACCTCCTCTACATCCAGTGACAAATCTCCCTTGGAAATATCTGATGTGGATTAAATGCGGGTTGTCTTAGTTTATTGGGATCCTTGTAACATGTTTGTATATTATACTTTTGCTTCATTAATGGAAAATCCTTTTCTATTTGTCTTTTATTATTATTTTTAATCACAAAGGGGGAAAAATATTTAAGCTTGAATCTCAAAGTTACCTAAAGGGGGAGAAACAGGTCAGGTTACAAGTTATGTATAAGTTTTTAAACTGCCTAAAAGGAGGATATGTTTTTTAGTTGAATTTGAATATCTATACTTTTTTTTTCATAATAATCATGGTTAAAATGTTCTTATACACACCTTTGAAGATATTAGTAAATGTTCTTACCCTGATTCAAACATACTAACATAATTTGTGATTATCAAAAAGGAAGAGATTGTTGGACTCACCTGTTTTGATAATCCCAAATCATGTATCATTTATGTAAAGCATATTGTTTCTCTTATAGGATAATCATTTATGAGAAAATCATGTTTATATCAAATTAATAACCATGTACTTTTAATCCCACTACTCTCTTGTTTAAGCTCACAACACAAAATTTCTCTATGTACAAAAGGTTACCATTGCAAGGTCCCTGATGCAAAGGTCACCGATGCAGGCTCACTGATGCAAAGGTCACCAATGCAAAGGTCACCGATGAAAAGGTCACTGATGAAAAAGTCACTAATACAAAGGTCACCAATGAAGGTTACCACTGAAGGCCACCTATGAAGGTTACCGTTTAGGGCTACCACTGAAGGTTACCAATGTAAGGTCACCGTTGAAGGTTTCCAGTGTGTACCTACTATTGAGTCCAACCGTTGTGTAGGCTACAATTAACGGTCTATTGATGCTTACCCTTCCATACTTTGTCAAATTTTGAATATTATTCTAACGGTCATATTTGATAAATTTAATGCTTCTGACATCAATTAATGATGATTGTAGACATATCAAGAGACCATATCTAGGGATAATACGAGGTACGAGAATGATCGCATGTGATGTACTTATTCTTATTGTCTCAAACCTCAAATATATATAAAAGAGAAGACCGAGGAAGAAAAGAAGCATGAATGAGTGACCGAGTCCAGAAGCTAAGAAAGTGAAGAGCAGTAACAGAGAAGTAGCGTATGAATGAGATTAATTGCTAGATCAAAGAAGAACCATTCAACGCTTACACTTTGAACCCAAGAACTTCATGAAGATCATTTGATAAAAACTCACTTTTTCCTTCTATGCCTCATCAACTCTTGATCAACACCAGAAGCAGAGCACTCAAAGCTAGAGTGACACTCTGTTTTGAAGACAACATTCAGAGAAAGACTCGAACAAAAAATTATTCACTCCAAGGAGTCAAGAGCCGAACTACAAACACATAGAGCTTTCTAAACTCAAGCTTATAATCTTAGCTCTATTTTGTTTCTTCTTTTTTCATTTTTGAGAAGTTTGTCTGTCTGTTTCACACACTCTCTCCTATGCTAAACTGGAGGATATTAAAAATCCTCACATCAATCTTCTTCATCATGTTTCCCATGTATAACTGTGGAAGAGACTGTGCGTGGTCTGTATTTTTTGTTTTTCCCATGAAGAACTATGGTAGAGGGTGTGAACCCTGGACAGTTTGTGAAAACTATTTTAAAGCCCAATATAGGCTCTGTATCATGTTTATTGTTAATATAAACTGCTTGGTGGTAGTTGATCACCAAGTGCAGAGGATTAAGTCTCGACTTGAGACCGAACCTCTTGTTTAACTTCACTGTGTTATGTATTTTTTTGTACTCTATTTTATATATTTTTCGCTACTTATAATTGATAAAACATAAAACTGTTTTGCATTCACTTTGATAGTTAGTTTTGGTTAGTGTGTGTATGTGTTTAATTCAGTAAACTGTTTCAAAAGTTGAAGAAGTGTTTTAAACTGATTCAACTGAGGACTAATCACCCTTTGAGAAACTTGTTGACCAACTAGAAATTTATATCTCTACTGCCTTAATTAACTGGGTTGTTTAAAAATTTGGGGGATTGTTATAAGAAAGTTTTTAACAGAAATTTTAAGTAGGAACTCAATTCACCCCCTCTTGAGATTCCACTCTGACCAACATCAGGGTATTACCTTATAAATAAGGATCTTTAGGATGAGTAAGACACTAATTTTAGGGCACCAAATGGAATATTTTTCAAGTAGGTTTTGGCCTTCGGTGTGAACATTACTAGCACTACCAACCCACCTATTATGAATCATATATTTAATCCTTTTTGTGAAATAATAAATGAATGATTTTTATTGGATTTGTGGTTAATTACTAAAATAATTATGATCATCTCACATACATTCAAATAGTTTTTGGAAAGTTTTAGCAACAGAAGTTAAAAATGATCCCCTAGAAGTGTTTTTTCTGTGTAACATCATTGAAATTAATTATATTTTTGGTATGAAACAATAGAATTTTGGTTGACCCTGAAAGGACTAGTGTGATACTCATAATTACACATCCTTCAAACCTGAAAGTGTTGAAAAGGATCTAGGGATTCCTTTATTACATTAGTCCTTTAATATCTTACCTTTATGAAAAATACCTCCCCTTTACAAAGCTAATGAATAAGGAAGTTTCTTATCGATTGGAAAAAGATTTCCAAAAATCATTCAAGAACCTTAATAATTTTTTTCTTCTAAATCTATCTGCCATGATGCCACTAGTAGAAGGGAATCCACTCATCCAATATGTAGATTCTATAGAGTGATCTCTTGGTTATTTTCTCACACAAAAAAATTACATAGGGAAAGAAAAAATTCTCTACTATCTCAATAAGACAATTCTAGACACAATGACCTAAAATTACAATATTGATAAGAACTTGTAATTTTTTTTTAGTAAAAAAGTTGAGGCACATATTTAAATACCATACAGTCAACTTGGCCACTTATATTGATAAATCAAGTACATTTTCAACTACCCCGTGTTGTATGGGTATTTTTCCTAGATGTGATTTCATCCAATAATAATATAACCTCTAATTTTTATTGTAGAATGAAATCATAGGGAATACAGTAACCAATTTTCTTATGTTGTATCCTACCCTAGAAAGCACTCTAATAAATAGTGAGATTTTAGATAGAGATATTTTCTATGCCTTTGAAACTCACCAAACATTGGAGATTTATTTTTATAGACCCTCTCAAAATTTTACTAGTAAAATAATGAAAACCCCGATGTTTAACCAGGTTGGTTTATAGATTTTATTTGTCTCCCCAACCAAGGATATTAATCCTTATTCCTTTAAGATATCTAAAAGATACACCAACAATAAGGAGGAGTATCAAGCCCTTATTATAGGATTATATCTATAATTTTTGTTACAAATATCCCATTTGAATATCAAAGGTAATTCAGAACCGATGATTAAGTCAATAAATAGTGAAAATTTCAACAATAAGGAAAATTAAACTCCTCTCATCGGCTATGTGATGGGTATGATGAAATATTTCCATATTAAAACAATGCTAAATATCATTCCCCATTAATAGAATGATTCTACTGATGCGTTGGACAATGTATCTACAAACCTTACGATCCTGACCAGGATGAGATAGTCTTCCATATCATGCATCAAAGGGTGGTATCACTAGTCATCATCTGTGACGTATAGGATACCAATAATATTATAACTTCCTTGCTACTAGATGATTTGGAATCTGTTATTTTATTAATGATCCCCAAAATAGAATACCTCCAAGATGAGACCCTGCCAATGGATCAAGCTAAAAGGGAATATGTCAGACATCGGGTTAAAACTTCACCCTTCATGAGAGGATGAATGAAGAAAAATTAATCTATAAATGAGGATTTCAAAGAGTCATCCTAAAATACACCACATAAAGAGATACCCATACTATAATAAAATAATTCCCCGAAGGCTCTTTCAAAGCTCACCAGACCATAATTAGGTTATCCCAGTAAATTAAGACGCTCAATGTTTTTAGAAAACAATGATGAAATATTTCCTAGAGTTCACCAAGAAGTGTTATGTCCATAAAATAGATTTTATGTTCATAAAATATTCCTCAAGGTTATTTGATAATGCTAAATATTCCTAGCCATTTTCCGTATGGATAATGGATGTCCTGGGTCTATATCAACCAGTAACATCTTGGATGTTTAAGTACATATTTACTATTATATAATTATTCTCCAAATGGTCCAAGGATATACCCCTAAAGGATGTTGAGATGAATAACATCATCTACTTCATGAATTCCAAAATCACCACCATATTTAGGCCCCCCTATACCATATAATTGGGCAATGAAACTATATTTTATTCTTCTAAGTTGAAATGTATGTATCAGGAGTACAACACTGAGTCAAAAAAGTCATCATGCTATCATGGGGTAGAAAATTGGTAGATTGAGGAATTCAATTTGAACCTACCAAATATACCACATAAAATTTTGGAAAAAGGAAAAAATATTTCCATAAAAACTCATTCATTCCTTGTGGGATTATCCTACCATGACTAAAACTACCACACAAGAAAACTCATATTCAATTGTCTATAGAATAGAGGTAGTTATACCCATTAATGTTTAGTATCCATCAATTCAAATCACTATCTATAGATATCTCCCATAAGATGAATAATCATAGAACTGATTTGAAGAATTTGAAAAACTCGATGAGGATAGGTTGCATACATTGAAAAAACATAGAATTCCATCAAAATTAAATTTCACTATCCTTAAAGAATAAGGTAAAAACCCAATCATTACTATAAGAAGCACTATTATTGTTATAAAACCCCTGATGATACTAGGGAAGAATCATAAAAATTTATAACCAAAGGGGGATGGACCTTACATTATATACAAGGCCTATTCCAATGGATCTTACTCCTTAGTTTCAATAGATGAAGAATGAATCACTCCCCCTACCAATGAATGGTTTCTCAAGAAATAATTGTCATAATTCCCATATATGCATCTATTTACTAGAATGAAGACTATCAATTGTAAAAAATGTCATTAATAAAGAAAATACTTTAAAACTTATAACACACACTTCTTTGTCATATGGATTTAAACTATGTGGTCATTTTATCTACCATATGATGTTAAACTGTGAGGTAAAATTATATCATGTGTGACTCTAAACTGTTCAGAGTGGACCATTACTCATGGATACTTTTTCCACTACATGAGAGCTCGATCCATGTAAAAGTATTTGGTGTATGGTCATCCTATTATCTAGAGAATTAATACACCATATTTCTCAAATATGATATAAATATAAATATATATATATAAATAATCATACTTCAAAAAGAACTACTTGAAGGATTTATTTCAATCACTTTATGATACATAGTGATTTTTGGGTACTCTACCATAGACCTAACTTCCATACTCATGATCAAAATGTAAACATGACCCCCTAGGCATGAGTTATATTTGAACTGGAGATTCTTATATCTGTTATCTCATTTATGGACCAATGATAGGAATAAAATTCTCACCCCTATATATGAGTTAGATCTATTAAAGGGGAATTTTCCCTAACTACTATGTGTGTCTTGTTTTCTATAATGACATGATACGTAGTGACACTTGAATCTCAAATATTGGGCTCACTTACAATGAAAAAATCCCCTTACACAGAAGTAAAACATGTTAAAGGGTATTGATTTAGAAGAACTATATATAGATTTATTCTTGATATTTCATGATACATAGAGATACATTTTTATATTTTCATAGGCCTATTTTTAGGTTCATCTCTATCAAAACCTTCCCCAATGCTTGACCCATATCAAAATTAGTAAACTCTATTTGTCTATAAGATTGTAAAGATTCCCCCACAAGTGAAATCCTCTCCCAACATAAGACACTTCACCTTCCAAATATTTTTAATATTTAGAGGACATGTTCCCATAAGATAATGGTTAAATTTTATTTTAAGGAATAAAATGCCATGTTTCCATATATATGAATCAAATATGTGTAGGGAACCTTATTTTCCAAGAATTACATGTGGATTTATTCCTTTATATACAAGATAAATAGTGAACCATGAATCAATCATCATGGGACCAACCTAAATCATTAAAATAATAATACCTCATTTTCTCTCCTACATATTTGCCAAATATTTTCGAGTGAAGCATAAATTAATTCATGTAGATGTGTATGGAATCATCAGAAAAATAAAGTATTCCATAACCCTAATTCTCCTTGACATGTTGTCCCCTATCACTTCAATGAACTTCCACATTCAAAGTAGAAACCCCTTTTCCTTTACAATACGTTTGACGCATATTTGTATAGGAGACTAAATGAACTAGGTGTGTATTTATTCCTAATAGTATAGGATACATAGTGATTCCAAGATCTCATATTGCAGGCCCAACCACAAGTAGCCAAAAAATACCCCTCCTTCCATAGTGTCTAAAAATTTACTATGATACTTCACTTCCTCGATTAATATTCACTAAGTTGGGGATTTATTCTTTTTCTCTGCACATGAAATAGATTCTTACAAATCCCCCCCATATATTTTTTTATGTCATGATAAAATTTCATCTCCATTTTTATGAGTTATATTTATAAGGATCTATATATTCCTATTAACACTAGATACATAGTGATTCCATGATTCTCTATCCTAAGACTAGCTGAAAAATCAAATTAAAATGCCCCATTTCTACTATATATAATCCAGATCTATGTAGGGGGTTTTCATTGAATAATATATCTCTGGAATGATTCATTCCCTTATAGGGAACATTGTGACACCTTTTTAGGGTCCCATCCATATTAATCACAAAGTCCCCTAAATCATCGTGGCACCTGATTAGATCACCCATCATTCTTGATGAGTCTCATCCATTCTCAACACTAATATGAATTTCTTATACCTCATGAAAAAATGAAATCAACACATTATCAGAAACTAGAAAAGGGGATCCTTCTATGTATAATCCATATCTGTGTAGGGGTCTTTAACATGGTAAATCCCATTCGAAGACCCATGATTTGGTAATATTTCCCCCATATTTTGTATCCCTCTTTGTCAATAACCCATAACAAACACAATATGTATTATTATTTGTACGCCTATTATTTCTCACACTAATATTGACTAAGATGATCTTAAAGGTCTTCACTGATCACTCCATTTAGAATAACTTGAAGCATCATGAATAAAGATAGGAGGAAAAGTTGGTCCACCTTACAAAAACCTAAAATCCTTAAGGAGGGTCTAGTTCTAGAGACTCAATTTTCTAATGTTTGATTCAGGCCTATTTAATGTCCTCTAAAATGTTAATATTTATCCATAACCTTTTACAAGGATAAAAATTCCCCAACATATCATCCAAGCTATATGATATTAAAATATGTATCATAGGCTCCACATTGCGTATCCCTAAACTGCAGACCATCTGAGTCCTTATCCTAAAATCCCAAAGGCCTTACATTTTTTATTGATTTTTTGGATAATCTACTTTTTAATTGGGTTGAGGAGGAACCTTACATGAATAGTTTTCCATGTAGGCATATAGAACAATACATGACCCTGAAGTCCCCAAATACTTGACACCACACAAAATAGACCCTCCCACCATAATTTGGTACAATTAACAGTATCACAACCTTATATGGATACACCATAAACATTACCTCAAGTAGAGTTACATGGTGCCTAATACCAATGAAAGATTATATATCCTCCAATTATTTAAATATGATCATCCAATAATGTTGGAAGTTCTAATCTGAATCCCCATTTGGAACTACACATATAATGCTAATTTTCCCCATCATTAACACCTGATACTCCAGTGAACCCGCCACCACAAACCTTTCATGATCTATCTTAGTTGACTAGAATATCTATCAAAGCAACTACTATCTCTTCTAAAGATCGTTTCTCCTCCATCATGTGCCATCTCCTATCATCGATTTTGTACCTTATCACATGACACCAACACTAGAAAACCCACCACTGATGCACTATTCACTTCCACTCTCTAACCTTCACAACACATCACCGACTATATGGAACCCAAGGAATCTCCATTTTGGGCTAGAACGAATATTATATACCCACTACACTCCATCATGGAAAACCACTACTGGACAACACCACACCGACACACTCTCCTATAGCATGATCGAAATTGACAAACACTAGATATTAGGGATCCCCCAGTAGTTGATCCTGGTATTTGGTGAATGATTACGAGGCACCTTACCACTAGGATAGACCCTAATAGTCTAAGTCCTTATGAAATAATGTTAATGAAAATGAGATTCACATCCTCATTACAATACATTAAACTACAAATATCATCATCCACCTCCATTTTTTACCAAAGGACCAAAATAGCCTAACAGCAGTTAAGAGAGGTCTGGGATGCCTCCACAATATTTTATGAACACCTGAGTCCATAAATCACACTTCATGTCTTGAGTGTCTCAAATTTCCACAAATGTTCCACAACCTTTGGAAAGTATCATAGTCAACTTCAAGGGACTCTATACATGATTATACATATTTACCTTTGGCACATACACAAAATCCTCTAACTTGTCAACTAGAGGAATCTTTACATTTCAAAAATTTCCTCTAATCTTTATAATCCCTGAAAACATGAAAATGCATTATGTCACCCCATAGTGATTGACAATCATCCTTTTCAAGTCATCCCGGTATGATTAATCATTATTAAAGAACCTCGATCCATGATTTACAACATTTTCACATCCCATTAAAAAGGGGTGTTAATGAATTCTCGACCACGAGAAGCCTAAGTGGGATATTGTGTAACACTTAACCTTTTCTTCTTAATCCATGCATCATGAATTTAAACAGTGCGCAACTTGGTATAAATTTTATGGACTTAAACATTATCCTTGGATGGTTCAAAAGTAAAGACATAAATCTTCTAGGGAAAGAGATATAAAATGTTTCATTATGAAATTCCAAAAGGGAAAGTCTGTGTAAAGTTCAAGTATAAACTAACAATGATTTACTCTTCAAGAGTTCAGGAAAAAGATAATGTAAAAATGCGGTGTGGAGATCTTAGGATCTATCCCATGAACCTAGAAAGATATGATCCTTGAACGTTGGACCCTTATAATCCATGAAAAAGTTAAAAAATGATTTATCACATCCCTTCACCATGATAAAACATTTACTACATAGAGGAAAAATTGGAGGGTTCCAAAACCCTCCTTTGGATAGACTCTTCCCGATAACCTACTTCATAAATCAAGAATTAAAATATCTACAAATATTCCATAGACCTTATAAAGAAGAATATTCAGCTTCATGGGAACCTTTTCTTTACTATGAATTTGATACTGATATTATATTTTTTTATATGGACCCCAACCTATAAACTAGAGGTGTCATTACCTTGAAAAAAGGCCCCCAATACCCATGAGCTCTGACAACATTGAGGCAGAACTCATCACCCCAATGTGATTCAAGTATCCACTCACAATGCTTTATATGATATGTCTCCAGGGTGTCATATACCTCTTTGAATAACCCTTTATCTACAACCTACTTCATTGCTCAAGTGTTTTAATTTATCAAAATGTTCTTTAAGCCTTGGTAAGGAGTGTATATGGATTCAAGGGACCCTCTACTTTACTATGCATGTAAGCTCAAATTTTCACCTACATATGATCCCATGACCTATCAACTAGAGATGTATTTACCATGTAAAAAGGACCTATAATCCCTATAATTCTTGAAAACATCAAAATATAACTCATCACACAAATTTGATTAATAAATATACCCAACATGACTATCCATTCATATAATACTTAGTTAAAACTCCTTGATACATGATTTACACAACCGATAATCCAAATATCCATACGGATCTAACATCCTTGATGTTACATAACCATAAACTATTACCATTAGGGAAGAAAGGATGAAGGGTTCTAAAAACCTTGTTGAATATTTATCCTCTATGACACACTTCATTTATTGGGCATCTGAACCCCTCCCCCCATAATATTTTATATGGCCCTTGGTGAGGAATTTATCCCGCTTCAAGGGACCCTATGTGTGACTATGCAAGCAAGACCATATTTATTCAACTTTTATTACCTTAAACTACATATGAAAATAGAAATAGTACACATCATATTGAAAATCCACAAAGGGTGGTATGAGAAACAATTTATTATATTCTCACTATACACACACCTTTTGTATTCTAGTAAAAATTGAGTATTTATAAAAATTAATGAGATATAAAACTCATTTGACTGAAAACCGGAAAAAGACGACCTAATAAAAATTCAAGTCCCTGCCTGTTGATCCTTCCTTATAAAAATCTTCAGAAAAAGTAATGGAAATAAAGGAAATATACATGATTCATGTGGGGATCATCATATGACCCCAAAAAATAGTCAATAATTTCTTATTAGGCTTATATCATAGTAAAAAGTTATATCACTCTCTATATGTGATATACTAACCCAAGTCACCCAATTGAACCAAACAATGCACCATTATTTAAAATGTTATTCCCCTAATTTGGTAATGATGTTTTATATAACAATGAAAATCCATTAGATAAACCTAGGAATAAATTCCTTATGGATAATTTATTTTAGTTTTAGTTTGGGTTGGATTTTCACTTTGGAAGGGGCTCAATGAGTCTCGATGACTTATATATATTGATTAATTAATATGTTAGGAGAAAAAGGGAGGAGGTTTGAAATAAAAATGTTGGACTCCTCATTTATTAATCATGTTTTAATGATCACAAATCTTATTCAACCTAGTTACCTCTAGTAAATTATATCAGATGATGTGTATTAATGTTTAAAGTATTCTCATGCTTTAACAAGAGCCATTCAAGATCTTAATTTCTCTATATTCAGTTTACTTACTCTATAATATCTTTGATCTAATCTCATAATAACCTCTTTGACAAATGCTTAGGTCTAACCCACTCTATTATCATCATTGATTAAGTCTGAACACAATTACTTTGAAATGTTTGAGACACCGTGAGTCTTCCACTGGCTATGTCTTTAATACACCATGAAGCATACACCATAAAGAAAACACCGTGAAGTAGACACTGTGAAGCAAGACACTGTGAAGAAATACACCGTGAAGCAGACACCGTGAAGCAAATACTATGAAGCAAGACACCATGAAGCAAGACACCGTGAAGCAAGACACTGTGAAGCAAGACATCGTGAAGCAAGACACCATGAAGAAGACACCGTGACCGCGAGACACCATGACAATGAGACACCATGACACTCAGACACTTTGATAAATCTAGACACCATGTGAAGGAGACACCATTTCCATGACTTACTGTGACACCATTTCTTAAACTATTTTTTCTTCTTTCAATTTAATTTCTAACGGTCATATTTGATGATTTTAATGCACTGAAATAATTAATGTTTTTTTGGACATATCATCGGATAGTACAAGATATAAGGTGCAGAATAAATGCAACTTGTCAGCTTCAACACATGAATTTACAAGATAAAAGAAAAGTGTGACCAAGAATCATAGAGCGTGATATGGAATAAAAAACAAGGTTGTGAGCACCATAACGAAGAACACACTTAGATCAAGGAAAGTCCCACTGCATACAACTCAACACTACTGAAGAACACACATAGAATATTTGAAGCTTAGAGAATATATTCGCTTAGTTTAACCTTATGAAGAACAAAAGATGAATCGTGACACTCTGTTTTATAGACAAAGACTCAAAATTTTCATCTACTTCATCTCAAAAGTCCAAAGCTGCAAAGGCAAACACTCAGAGCATCTCTAAACCCATCTCTATATTTCTACTCTGTTGTGTATCTGTTTATTACCTTTCAAGAAGAGTGTGTACCTATAGAAAAACACACTATGTTTCCTTTATTAAACAAAAAAAATACAATATATCCTTACTCGACCTTTCTCATTCTCTTGTGTATACCGAGAGATAAGTGTGGAAGAGGTCCCTATGTGGCCTGGTTATTTTATACCCATGAAAACTATGGAAGATCTTCCTGTGTGATCTGGACAGTTTGAGTACTGTTGTTAACCCTGATCCAGGGTGTGGATCAAAGTTTATTTATATAAACTACTTGGTGGTAGGTGATCACCAAGTAGAGTGGATTAGGTCTCAGCTTGAGACTGAATCACTTGTTTCATATCCGTTGTGCTTCTTCAATTAGTCTTATCTGTTTTATTGCTTTACTATATAATTCAGAAATATATAATTTCACTTTGATAGTTAGTCTTGGAAAGAAGTTATAACTGGCTTGTTTTAGTATAATAACTTCAAAAGTAATATTAATAACACAAATTAAGATGACTGAGAATTAATCAATCTTCTAAGAAGTTATTTAAACAGTCAAATTCTTATAACAATATAACCTTGATTAACTGGGATGTATTTAATCTTTGGGGAAACCTTTTTAGAAATATTTTTTACAGAAATTTTTATAGTTACTCAATTCACCCCTCCCCTCTTGACTAATCTACTACAACCAATATTTGGTATCAATGGTTGTTTATTAGAACTATGTGTAATCTTATTCAACTGTGATTGTAGTTGTACTTTAAAGATCTATAAATTTCTGTTAATTCTAGATTTATATCACTTTTAAAGTCATAATTTATTATGGATAATATATTGGAAGGTGTTGTAACCAACAGACCACTATTCTTTAATGGAACCAATTAAGATCAATGGAAAATTAAAGTGAAAAATGAATTTAGAGATTATGAGTTTGGAAATTTGGTCATCCATTATAGATGAATACAAAATTTATACTACTAATAGAATCACATGGGATGAACCTACCAAAACTTCATATAATAACAACTTCAATGCTATGAATGCTTTATACTATTACTTAGGAGATGAAGAGTTTAATATAATTTCTTCTTATAAGACTGCCCATGAAATTTGGGATACCCTGTCTATCTCACATGAAGGAACATCTAGTGCAAAAGAATTGAGACTTTATACTTATACCATAAAATATGATAATTTTAAAATGAAACCTGATGAGCCTATTTTTTAAATGTATATTAGGTTCAATGAGATCGTCAACACAATGATTTATCTTGGAAGACAAGTCACTGCCAAGGAACAGATCATGAGAATCCTTAGATGTCTACCTGAAAGATGGAGGGGAACCTCTATTTCCATTAGAGAATCATGGGACATCAGCAAACTACCTGTAAAATAACTCATTGGGAAACTGATGATGTATGAGGAAGATTTGAAAGTGAATAAAGAGGAGTATGAACCAAAGAGGAAATCTGTTGCATTTAAGACCACCACCTCTAAGCACAAATATAAAGGGAAACTGGAAGCTTCTGTAAAAAGTTCCACCAGTGAAAAATCATCATCTGATAGTGATGAAGAGATGAATCAACTAGCCCAAATATTCAAATGATTTTACAACTAGAAGAACTTTTTCAGAAATCCTAAATTCAAGGGCAAATATGATAATAATGTAAGATGGAAGAAGACTAGAAAATAAGTGACAAAACTGATAAAATTGTATTCTATGAATGTAAGTGCAAAGGACATATAAAGGATGACTGTCCAAAGCACAAGTACAAAAAGAAATATGAGGACAAGGATAGGAGGTACAAAAAGGAAATGAAAGAAACCTGGAGTGCTTCTGAGGATAGTTCAAGTGACTCAGATACATCACATGATGAACAGTCTAACAAAGCCAATATGTGTTTTATGACAAACACATATTAGGTAACACTAGACTCTTATGTACATAACCCATACTATTATGAAGATGAAAGTGACTCTGAAAAAATGACTAATGTTGAAATGTTTGAATACTATAACATGCTTTAAGAGACATGCAATGAACTAAAAGAAAAATATAAATCATTGAAGAAACAACATGCTCTCACTGTGAATGTTAAATCTGAACTTACTACTAAAAAGGAGGAAAATTATCAACTGATCAAAGAAAACAATGAGTTAAAAATGTCTAATGATAAATTAAAGAGTGATTTAGAAAATTTTACTATTGGGAAAAATACCCTTACCAAAATTCTAGGAAAACAGATTGCCTCTAAATACAAAAGTGGCATTGGTTATCAACCTGGTAAAAGAAATCTTGGTAGAACAAAGTTTGTTTCAAGATCTTGGACATATAGTTTTACTCCCAGCTCTGGAATTAAATCATCTAATTCAATTCATGATACATGTTCTACTGTTTCAAGATTTTCTAGACTGAATAAAGTTTATTTCTCAAATACTTTACACAATTCTTATAAGAAACCTATGAGGAAAATATGGGTTCGTAAAGCACTTATTACTAATATTACTGGACCCAAACAAGTATGGGTTCCAAAATCTATTTTTGCATAATCTTTTTGTAGGAGAGCTTCTTAAAGAGATCCTGCAAAAGTCTATGGTACTTGGACAATGGATGTTCAAGGAACATGATAGAAGAATACTCATTCTTGCAGAACCTAATAAAAGTAGATGGAGGACATGTCACATTTGGTGAAAATTCCAAGGGAAATATTATTGGCCTAGGCCAAATCGGTAACTCTAACTTAGTTTTAATTTCTAAAGTAATGTTTTTTGATTGTTTAAAATACAACCTGATTAGTATCTCACAATTATGTGATGATGGATTTCATGTTAGATCTGAAAATTATTCTTGTAATGTCTTCAATTCTAAAGATGAATTAGTATTTTCTACATTAAGAAATGAAAATGTTTATTCTGTTGATTTAGATTCTTTAGCTTCTCAAAATGCATTATGCTTAAGTGTATTTCATAAAGAATCTTGGATCTAGCATAGGATACTAGGACACTTTAATGTTGACTCCCTTAGAAATATATCTAGAAAAATCCTAGTTAAAAACTTACCCAAACTTGAGTTTCCAAATGAAAAAGTGTGTAATCCCTGTCAAAAGGGAAAACAACATGAAATTTCTTTCAAACCAAATAAAGAAGTGTCAACTTATCAAACTCTCGAATTGGTTCACATGGATTTGTTTGGACCATGTAGAGTTTCTAGTTTAAATGGGAAGAACTATGTTTATGTTCTTATAGATGACTTTTCTAGATATACTTGGACCGTCTTTATGGCTCACAAAAGTGAATCTTGCTCTTATTTTACTAAGTATTCAAAGTCTGTAGAAAATATTAGTGGACTTAGAATTAAATCCTTAAGAAGTGATCATGGTCGTGAGTTTTAAAATCAAGAGTTTGAATCCTTTTGCTCAAAAATGGTTATAATCACAATTTCTCTGCCCCTAAAACACCTCAGCAGAATGGAGTTGTAGAAAGAATAAATAGAACCCCACAAGAAATTGCTAGAACAATGCTTAGTGAATATGACTTACCTATTTATTTTTGGGCTGAAGCTGTCAATATAGTGTGCTACATAATCAATATAGTGTTGATCAGACCTATTCTTAAGGGGTATCCTTACTAATTATGGAACAATAGAAAACCCAAGGTTAGCTACTTCAAAGTTTTTGGTTGCAAAGTCTATATTCTTAATACCAAATAAAATCTTGAAAAAGTTGCATCCAAAAGTGATGAAGGTATCTTTTTAAGATATTCCATGTCTAGTAAATCCTATAGAGTGTTCAATAAAAGAACTAAATGTGTGGAAGAATCTGTTCATGTCAATTTTGATGAAACAGATCCATATGAGACTAAAACCATCCTAGAGAATCTGGAGGATGCTGTATCAAATTTGAACATCAATTTAAAATCCTCAAATTATTCTATGAAAGAATATGTGAAAACTTCCAACTTTGAAAATTCCCTAGAATCAAGTCACAATGAACCTGACTCTGTTGATGAACCTAAAATCACTAGTCCCTCTTTTTCTAGAACTGTTAGAACCCTTAAGAACCATTTCATGGATGCTGTTGTCGGAGACTTATACAAAGGAACTCAAACTAGAGATTCTCTTAGAAATCAGGTTGAACATCAAGTCTTCTTGTCACAACTTGAACGTAAAATAATTAATTATGCTATCAATGATGAATTTTGGGTGATGGCTATGCAAGAAGAACTTAATCAGTTTGAAAGGAACAAAGTTAGGAAACTTGTTGAAAGACCCATGGACATATTCACAATAGGCACTAAATGGGTGTTTAGAAATAAGGTAGATGAATCTGGTAACATAGTTAGAAACAAGGCTAGATTAGTTTCACAGGGCTATAGTCAAGAAGAAGAAATTGACTATGAGGAGACCTTTGCACCAGTATCCAGACATGACGACATCAGAATTCTACTTGCCTATGCTGTACATTTGAATTTAAAACTATATCTAATAGATGTTAAGATTTCATTCTTAAATAGGTATATAGCTGAGGATTTTTTGTTGAAAAACCCCCTGTATTTACAAACCCCCATTTTCCAAATCACATTTTTAAACTATATAAGATTTATATGGTTTAAATCAAGCTCCAAGAGCTTGGTATGACATATTGAGTACTTTTCTTATTTCCAAAGGTTTTACAAAAGGAATAGCTGATCCTATCCTTTTTATAATTTTTTTTTCTAATGATGTTTTAGTTGTTCAAATATATTTAGATGACATTATTTTTGGATCTTCTAAGAATTATTTATGTGTTTATTTTTCTAAAATGATGCAAAATGAATTTGAAATGAGTTTAGTGGGTGAACTAAAATTCTTTCTTGGATTTAAAATCTTTTAAAATAATGATGGAATTGTTTTAACCCAAAGTAATTATACTAGAGATCTTCTAAAACATTTTGGATTAGATAACACTAAAAGTAGTGACACTACCATGGGTACCACTTGTAAGTTGGATCTTGATGAATATGTAAAATCTTTTGATCAAACCACTTATAGAAGAATGATTGGAAGTTTACTCTACTTAACTGCTAGTCATCCTGACATTATGTTTAGTGTGTGCATGTGTGATCGTTTTCAAGAAAAACCTAAGGAATTTCATTTAAATGTTGTAAAGATAATTTTCAAATACCTCAAGAATACACCCAATCTAGGACTATTTTATCCTAAAAGACAATCATTTGAATTAGATAGTTATTATGATACTGACTTCGGTGGCTGTAAGTTAGATTTAAGAAGAACCTATGGAACATGTCACCTTTTAGGCAAGTCACTAGTATCATGGTATGTTAAGAAACAAAATTCTGTTGCATTATCTACTGCAGATGCTGAATACATAGCTGCTGGCAGTTATTGCGCACAAATTTTGTGGATGCAACAAAAATTACTAGATTATGGATATCAATTTAGACATGTACCTGTAAATTGTGACAACACAAGTGCTATTAACATCTCAAAAAATCCTGTTTCACATTCTAGGACAAAGCACATTGATGTAAGACATCACTTTTTGAGATATCATTATCAAAAAAGTTATATCACTTTAAAATTCATTGGTATTGAATATAAACTTATTGATATATTCACCAAACCATTAAATTCCGAGAGAATAGACTATATAATACTTGAACTAGGCATGATAAATCTCAAATAGATACCTTACTTATTACTGTTTCAGGTTTTACTATATGATATCTTACTATGTTACACTTTACTATTTCATGATTACAGTTTCTCAGTTACTGTCTCTCATGTTTACTGTCTCACCGTAAAGTTTTATGTTTACAGTATCACAGTTAGTATTTTTTACTTACTATCTGACGTTTAGTGTCTCACCATAACACACACTGAGAATTTCGTTCACGGTCTCACCATGAAGTTCGTTTAGTGTCTCACCGTAATGAACACTGAGAAGTTCATTCATGGTCTCACCGTGAAGTTTGTTTACTATCTCAATGTAACACACACTGAGAAGTTCGTTCATGATCTCACCGTGAAGCTCATTTACTGTCTCACCGTAAGGACCAGACATGGTCTCAATGTAAAAAATTCTTTATGTTTTTCTTTAAACCCGTATCATGGTAATTATCCTTTTCACCTTTTTTATTTTCCAACGTTTTTATTTTTGCGACGTTTGGTATTCCTAAATGATAAAACAAAGAAATTATCACTTGATTATTCACTCGAGGTTTCTTTTGCTTACTCTTTTCAAAACCTTATTCATCCCTGAAATCCTTGTCTTTCTCGAACCTTCAGTGAATTCCAAGAATGAAACATCTTTCATCGTCAACACCTAAGAAACGCAGATCGAAGAAGAAGAAGACTGCACCTAAGCTGACACTCGAAGGACCTTTAAATCCGAATCTGGTAAATCGTGTTGTTGTACCTGAGAAAGAGATTTGCCTGAAATGGATTCTGTCTAGTAAGTCTCCAGTATTAAAAGTTTTATAACAACAAGGCTGGTTATAATGGTTCTCAAAAGAAGATAAACCCATTTACCCTAGGTTAGTGGCTTAGTTTTACCAGTACACTCAATTATCCTTCGATTCTGGTGATAGTTATGTTGTAAGAAGCTGATTCAATGGATAGGGATGCTCATTCTCTTCGAGGTTATGGGCTACATGCCTTAGGATACCTCATGAAGGAATCTATGAGGATTATCAGAGATGACCTCCACCTTCAACTGAATTCATTGATTTAGAAGATGCCCTGAAAACCTTAACTTGAAATAGCACCCAAAGGAGATCCATTGCTACTGAATTAGATGGATAATCAAGGCTTCTATTCATGTTTATACAGAATTTGGTTAGTTCTAGAAAAGGTGATTTTTCTATTTTAAAATATCAAGATGTGTTTCTGATTCACCTCATGAAAAAATGGGAATAAGATCAACCTGTGAAAGTATATCAAACACCATATGTGTGAGTTGATTAAAGTCACATCCAAGTCAACTTATCTATTTTAATCTCAGCTAATCTTAGCCATACTTCTTGCCAATGGTATGGTTGGACCTAATGAGGAAGTAATTAAGGAATGTGAGTACTGTCTCTAAAAATCCAATATCAAAATAATTAAGATAAACTAAAATCCTTGGGAAAAGGAATGGGTGGAAGAAAATGATAGAGTTTATAAGAAATTCAATCCTATGGATTATCCCTCAAGAACAAAAGACATTTCTGATACTGGTTTGGAAATAAATGATATTGTTGAGTATCCTGAAGAAGAGGAAGAAGAGGCCATAGTGCCACCTAGGGAAGCTGTTACCGTTGAGGAAGACATGACAACTGATCCTCCTAAAGTTCTTGAATAATAAGTCCCTGCTCCGAAAGAAGCTATTAATTTGGAAATTCAACCTGAGGCTGAAACATAATCAGTTGTCAAAGAATCTGAAAAGCATTCCATTGAAGATCCTATAGTGGAAGAGCCACCTGTTTTGCAAGAGGTCCTCCTTGAGGAACTCCCTATGGAACAATCTGTTCCTGAAATCATTCCTTCAGCTGAAGAATGGATGGAGTTAGCCTTTCAGTTGCCGAGATAGGAAATGAGTGAGGAACTTAGCACTGAGTATGTGTAATTAGATCAAGATCCTAAGCCTCTTAGTTCTGAGAAGGAGGCACCTGTTGAGGGGGAACAAACCCCAAATCATGAGTCTATTGAAGCCTCACATCAAACTGAGTCAAGTTCTATAGACACTCAGTATAAATTTACCAGTTTCTATGATGTGGATGACTCTCAGTAGGTTACAACAACTAGACTTGATCTTTTCTCTGTATTTCAGTTGAAATCAGTCTCCAATATTTCACCTAAGAAGGAACTTGAGTCTGTACAAGTTCCTACTCCTAAACCCTTATCTGAACAACCATATTTTGTGAGTAAGGATGATCTGAAGGAATTTGGTGCTACCCTCTTATCTGGAGTTGAGAAACTCATGAATACCCAACCTCGTCCTGTGAAAATTTTAGTGAGATAGATGACTCACTATTATTGGAGAAAATTATTTATAAAATATAACCTAAGATGCTTTATGAGATTCAAGAAGTAAGAGTTGAAAATAAGCTTCTCAGTAATGAAGTGAATACCCTAAGAAGTATGGTTGAAGACATAAAGAGAGATCTTCATTCGAGATATGAACCTGTTGCTCCTCAAATCCCACAGGTTGGTGTGTCTCAGATTCAACCTTATCTAGTTTCCTTAGATGAAAAGATTGGTGAAAGGAACAAAAAAATTGTGAAGGAAATGAAAGTTCTTGTTTCCAATCTTAATAAAGTCACTGATGAGTATACATGGTGTCTTCAAAAGGTGCTAAATCAACTAAACTCTCTGACCACAACTATCAAATCTTATGGTCAATCCTCTAAACTATCCTTAAATAGTGATCTGCTCAGAAATGTAGTCAAAGAAGAGCTTCAGACTATACTCAGTGGTTTCAATATGGATTCTTTATCTGTAGTGGTCAAGAACAGTGAAAGAGTTCTTGACCAAGTACAAATCCACTCCAAAATTGTGAATGATTCTCAGGAAGAGATTGCCAAGAATATGGATTTCTACTTCAATAGAATCTTCTACAAGATTGATATGAAAAACCATTTCAAGTATCTTGTAGAAAATCTGAGGATTCCTCCTGTGACTCAAGATTTCAAGACCCAAGTCGAAAATCTCACAGAGTTTACTCGATTTTTGTACAAGTTTATGGAGAACAAAGAAGATTTTGAGAAAGACATTCAGTATGGTGGAGAGATCATTATAGATTTCATCAAACTCTCGAGACCCTATCTTCATGTCCAGAGTACAACCATTGTTGCTCTAGTGGCTGCACCTCTTAGACCTAAGCTTCCTACCTTCACCTCTGTCCTAGCCTCAACCACCATGTCTGTAGGCCAAGCACTAAGTCAGATCCAACCTTTGATTCTTGATCAACTACTGCCTAGATCTTCTACTCCTCCTACGTTTCCCCCCTTAGTCTTTGAAGGTCTTCCTTTACCCACTTTATCAACCACCTCTCTGCCTTCTTCTACCTCGACCTATTCCCCTATGGCTTCTTCTTTTTCCACTGCTGCTTAAGCCAAAGAGAAGGCCAGCCCCTAAAGAAGAACAGTGATTACTCCTTTTTGATAGGGATTATTTTTTATTGATATTTTGTTTTGTACTGAACCTTGTTTACTCTTAATGGAATGTGCATTTTTGGATACTCTTACTCCATCTTTTTGATAATCCCAATATGGGGAGAAATTTTTATATTTTAGACATTTATCTCTATAGTTGAATCCAATATACAATTTAACTTTACATGATTTTTGATCATCAAAAGGGGGGATATTGTTGGAATCCTCATGTATTAATCATGTTTTAATGATCACAAATCTTATTCAACCTAGTAAACTCTGGTAAATTATATCATATCATGTGTATTAATGTTTAAAGTATTCTCATGCTTTAAGAAGAGCCATTCAAGATATTAATTGCTCTATATTCAGTTTACTTACATTATACTATCTTTTATCCACTCTCATAATACCATCTTTGACAAATTCTTAAGTCTAACCCACTCTATTATCATCATTGCTTAAGTATGAACACAGTTACTTTCAAAGGTTTGAGACACCATGAGTCTGCCACTAGCTATGTCTTTCTGACACCGTGAAGCAGACACCGTGAAGAAAGACACCGTGAAGCAAGACACCGTGAAGAAAGACACCTTGAAGTAGACACCGTGAAGCAGACACCATGAAGCAAGACACTGTGAAGAAAGACACCGTGAAGTAAGACACCATGAAGCAAGACACCGTGAAGCAATACACCGTAAAGAAGACACCGTGACCGCGAGACACCATGACCATGAGACACCGTGACACTCAGACACCGTGATCAATGTAGACATCGTGTGAAGGAGACACTGTTTCCATGACTTACTATGACACTGTTTCTTAAACTATTTTGTCATCTTTCAGTTTAATTTATAACGGTCATATTTGATGATTTTAATGCACTAACATAATTAATGTTTCTTTGTAGGAATATAATCGGATAGTATGTGGTACGAGGTGTAGAATACATGCAACCTATTGGATCAAACACATGAATTTCCAAGATAAAAGTGAAGTGTGACCAAGAATCATAGAGCACGATACTGAATGAAAACAAGTTTGTGAGAACCATAACAAATAACACACTTAGAGAAAGGAAAGGACCACGACATACAACTCGACACTGCTGAAGAACACACGAAGCATATTTGAATCTTAGATAACATCTTCACTCTGTTGAACCTTATGAAGAACACATAATGAATCAAGACACTCTATTTTACAGACAAAGACTCAAACATTGCATCTGCTTCATCTCAGAAGTCCAAAGCTGCAAAGACAAACACTCAGATCATCTCTAAACCCATATTCATATTTTTTTCTCTGTTGTGTATCAATTTATTACATTTCAAGTAGAGTGTGTACCTATAGAACAACATAATCTATTTCCTACATTAAACTGAAGGATACAAGATATCCTTACTCAACATTTATCTTACTCTTGTGTATACCCACGAATAAGTGTGGAAGAGGTCCCTGTGTGGCCTGGTTATTTTATACCCACGAAAACTGTGGAAGAGGTCCCTATTTGATCTAGACAGTCTAAGTACTGTTGTTAACCCTTATCCAGGGTGTGGATGAAAGTTTATTTATATAAACTTCTTGGTGGCAGGTGATCACCAAGTGGAGTGGATTAGGTCTCGGCTTGAGACTGAACCACTTGTTTCATATCCACTGTGCTGCTTAAATTAGTCTTCTCTGTTTTATTGCTTTACTATATAATTCAGAAATCTCTAATTTCACTATGATAATTAGTCTTGGAAAGAAGTTATAACTGGATTGTCTTAGTAGAATAGCTTCAAAAGTAATATTAATAACACAAATTAAGATTACTGAGAATTAATCAATCTTCTAAGAAGTTATTTAACATAGTCAAAATCTTATAATAGTATAACCTTGATTAACTGAGCTGTATTTAATCTTTGGGGAAACATTTTTAGAAATATTTTTTACAGAAATTTTTATAGTTACTCAATTCACCCCTCCCCTCTTGAGTAATCTAATCTGACTAACAAAAAACATAAAGATAAAAATATTTTTAATTATTGATAATAAAAAATGAGGGAACAATATTTATATCCTAGAGTTTTCCCATGATTGCCCAAATAAAATGGTATTCCATAAATTATGAGATTATAACAATATATTCTTGGAAGACTGCCTGAGATCTATCATCTTTGGCTTTATAATGGCTATGGACTAACACAATTCGTACATACCAATGAGTTTTCATCCTCTATTATAAAACCATGATATTTTATGATATATATCTTTAAAAAAGTCAGATTTCTTTCATAGCAGTCTCTATACAAAACACTGAGTTTAGACAAAGCATGATATACTAATAAAATATTATTATTTAATGTGAGAGTTGTCACTTAATTGTTGGATTGTTTAGTATGGATATGAATAAATTAGTTATGATTGTTTTTACACATGAATAAATTAATTATTTTTTTATAAATTGATTATAAATGAAAAATTATCATTTGAATGTAAAAGATATATTTTATAAAAAAACGTTTTTATACACACAATGTGTCTTTATCTTAATAAATTAAATTAATCACTATTATTGATTGATTTTAATGATATATATATATATATTACATATTTTTTAACATCCATATCATATTAGTTCTATTCATGGGATAAGAATAAATACAATTTTATGCTTAAATAAATAAATATATATATCTATAAACAATTTTTGTCGTGTTTTGGGATTTTTTTTAAAATGAACTTTTGAAAATTATTTAAATTGAATCTAAAAAAATTGATCCTATATTTATAATAATGAGGCTAAAATATGTTAAATAGTTATCTTTTATCTCTCATCATTATAAATAGTAACCTTGGAATTTTTTTTACCTCAGTTAGGGTTAAACGGTAAAAACAAGGTTAAAACAATGGTTTAAGGATTTAAAATTACCCTAACACTTTACATTATCTTATTTTATGATTTTATTTTTACCATTCTCATCAAACTCTCTAAAATAATTCCTTTTTGGTTCTATTTTTCATTTATTATGACCTTTATATTATTTTAGGTAAAGGATAAATACAAAATGTGACTCTCTTGAATTTAAAAACAATAAATTTTTATTATAAGGATAAATGTGGATATGTTTGGTTTTAAATTTTTATTTTAAATATGAATTATTTTTTATTAGGGTAATTTATTTATAATTTATAGTGATTTAATAAATACCTTAATTTATTAAAAAAATCCGACATAATATTTATCCAATAAATAGAAAAATAAAATAAATAATATTAAAATTAATAAAATAAAAAAGATTAATTATTGTGTTTCAAAAAATTTTCGATAGATATAACATAATATGAATTTTTAAAATGTTTATATAATATTTATTTTCCTGCCATATTTTTTTCAAAGTCAAATTAAAAGAATATTTCAAAAAAATTACATTAATGATATTTTATAACAAACAATATTTTATTAAATGATTTAAAATTAATAAAAACTATATTGGTAAAAAATAATTTACATGGTTGGAATTATCAACTATGGTCCATTTATGGATCACTTTTCCTTTTACAGTGACATTATTTACCCTTAAAGAGTATAAAACATTTTTATAATGGTAATTGTTAGAAAGGGTTTACCGAGGTTAAAACAAAGAGATAAGGGTGAAATAATAACTACAAAATGTAAAAATTTCATTAGATTAGAGGATTTATTATAATTATAATCTCATGTTCAAATTATATAAATTTTGAGCCACCTTTGCATGAAAATTATTTTATATTAATTTAACACTTTATGTAATTCCAAGAGTTCCCCTCCCCTCACTTATAAAAGGGAACCTAATCTCATTCAATATTTAAAATGTTGTATCATTATAGTTAATTCAATACGCACTATAATAAATTCCAATATTCCTTCCACACATAATAGATCTTATGGTCATTCCAAAAGACCATCCTTTCAAGGATTAAGGTCTAATCCAAAAGTGGTTTCTCAATGAAGAGGTATAACTCTTAACTGAGAATTTTAAAATTTATTTATTCTCATACCTCCTATAAATATATGGTATCTATTAAAAAATAATGAATTAATTAGATTAAATATAATTATTTTTTATTATGATGATTAAAAAACCATTATCCATATTCTTCTGATCCATCGGAAATTGAAAGCATCGCTCATGCGTACGAGTTGACTACCACATCCACAAAGCGATTTGATTGGTTTTTTATTTACTTGTTTATATTAGTGGTAATAAGTATGAATTTAATGAATAAATATTATATATATGATATAATAATGATTCAATAAAGGTGAATTATTATCAATCTTTATTTCAATCCATTTGTTGAAAAATGAAAACAACGTTCATGCATACATTGGACCTGCCATCTCCATGAACGATGTAATTAATTTTTCATTATTTAACTTTATGGAAGAATAAAAATATATATTTAATGAATATTTATGATATTTATATCATTATTAAAATTAATTAGAAGATGTAAAATGGTGAAAATAAAAGGTCCATAACCAATGAACCAAAATTATCATGAAAAACAAAAAATTTAACACATGAAAACGATGCTTTTAATAAAAAATTATTAATAAGTCGGTGTTGAAGTGTTATAAATGGGTCATATATGTTATTATAATAATTTTCATGACTCTTATATAAAATTATAATATATTATAATATATTATATATGATGTTAAAACACGTTCAATGAAAGTTAAACTTGAGGAAATAGTTTTTTTATTACAATCTCATTATTTATTAGGATTATTTATGATCAAGTTTACAATGATTAAATTTTATGATATATCTCTCACAAATACCATGAATTATCTAATCCACTAGTTATTTATAGTGACTACATTTTTTCCTTTCATTTTCCACCCTTTAATAACTCAGATACGAAAATAATTTTTTTAAAGAAAAAAGAATTTATTTCACTATTCGGTTGAAAATTCTTATCCTTCTATATACCTATTTTCTAAAATGTTTTCAAGAATGATTTTAATATTATAATATAATTATTTAAATATATTTTTATCCATGTTTAAATTTTTAAAAAAAGTTTAAAAGAGAATCCTCCTATCATTTTCTAAATGTGTTACTTTTGAATTTTTACTGAAAATGTGAAAGGAATATTTGTTTTAATAAAAATAGAATGAATGAAATTTTCCACCATCCTGACTAATCAAGGCATTAAATATTGAATTAAAATTTACTAATGAAAATTTTGAGGAAATTTTTTCCATAATATTTTGGAATTTTTTAGATTTTAATAAAGTGATTCCAAATTTAAAAGGGTATTTTACTAAAGAAATATTCCATATGAAATTTTAAAATAATTTTCTTCTTAAGTGACATTCTTGAATTTTACTTATTTATTTACTAGAGATATAATCCAATTATACCATCCTTATTCTTTATATGTGTGGTTTATGATTATGATTATAATATTTTTATGAAACATTTTTATTTTCCATGGGTTATTCTATGATGAAATGTTGAAATTATTATGAAACCTATTTTATTTATATAGGTTATAACATATGATGAATGATTTATTATATTATGGAACACATATGAATGAATTTTTATTTTTAAGGGGTGGGAGTAAAATTATATATCACTTCAATGCATTGGGTAAAGATGGATATCTTCTGAGATAATAAAGACTATAATGGGGAGTGAGCCTAGTTTAGTAATGGAATTTCTCTTCTATGATATAATTGGGAGTAAACATTGACTAATGATATGATAAAATGGGGAGTGAACCCAATCCACAATGACAATCTTGGAATTTATCCTTTACTAAGTAAAGGATTTTATATGATTATTTGTATCCCATAAATTTTTGTCTTATACCAATTTTATGCTCTTGTTTATCACATTATTTTATTCTTTTATGATTCTTCTCTTGTAAACTACCAATATTTATTCCATTAATAAATATTATTATCTATGATATGAAGGGTATGGTTTTCCAATTATAATCTCATATTATCATACCCTCATTATCATATTATGTTTAAGCAATCATTGATATCTACCATATTTTCCAATATTGAGCATATGAACTCACCATTTCTTAAGTTTACTTTCCCCAAGTTATGAATGATGGTTTTAAATTTGATATATCTATGAAGGGTGAAAAATATGGCTAACTTAGTGAGATATTATGTGTATTTCTTAATGAAAATATATTTATGAATCCATGTTTCCAAAGACACTTAACCAGTATAATTAAAGAATAGATCATTATATTATGTATTTAATATTTATATAATAAGATGTAATATTTATTTTTTAAAAGTATGGGTCTCTATAGTTAGTATTTGAGAAATATTTTTTCACCTTTGTAACTAGGTTGGGAAAACATTAGTGAGAGTGATTTTACTTGAAAAAAATACCTACCTAGATACTAAAAGTGGAAGTGGTTTTGGAACAAATACATCTTGGCGTAATAACATTGAAATGATTTATTCAAGTATATATCATCCATAATTATAGTGCATGTTGAGTGTGTCCTTAATTCGCACCTAGTTTGACACTCCCTGGAGATATGTTTGGGGTAATTCACATTTTTTTATAAAACATTATGAAACATTTGAATATATGATGATCATGAATGACCTAGGTTAAACCTAATATGTCATATATTTAAAATTAGGTGTTATGATTTAGACATCCTATAAATAATTTTTCATGATTATCTGGTTTCCCGCTATGATTACTATTTCTCACATGAGGATTTTTGGTTTTATTCATTGAAGAACCCAAAATAATCATGTTAATACTAAATGTGATGGAAAGTGAAATGATTTTCCTCCTAATAAACAAAATGTTATGGGTTATAGAATGAAAAATTTAACTATTATACTTATAAAACTTTCTAAATCCATGAATCATGCTGAGATTCCAAATGATCAAAGGAGGGGACACCATTCTATCAATTCTTTCACGAGTTAACATCAACCGTATTTTAGTGGGTCTACTGATCTAGTAGATGATGAATAATGGATCAATACCATTTGAAAGATATTTTCAATTCTATAGTGTTTGGAGTATGAAAATATCATTTTTGTCATCTATTAGTTAGAATAATAAGAATATCAATGGTGTAGTCTCATCAAGAACGTGAGGAAATGGGATGAAATTGACTCCATAGACTGAGATGAGTTTAGAAGGTTACTTTTCAATAACACATTAATATAATTTTTTATAAAAAAATTAGAATGAATTCCTGGATCTAAGAAACAAAGATGATGAATATATTAGTGCGTATGATGAAAATTTTACAACACTTGTAAGGTACACTTTTGGTGTTATCATTCACCATAATGTAATATTGATTTATTCTTCAATGGATTAAAACTAGGTATTTGAAGGGAATTATCCATAAGTTACTTTAGTAGTTGTAAAGAAATTATATGATGGGATACCAAGGTATAAATGGAGATTTGATTTACCCATAAATATCACAGTTTTGATAAGATAAGAAAGATGAAATTCAAAAGAAATTATAATAATAAAAACCATCTAGGAAAGAAGATGAGCCTTCCATTATGTTTGAAGTGTGGAAGGATAGATGGAGGAAATTTTTTCTAGGGCACTATTAACTACTTTATGTGTGAAAAAGGGCTACTTGGAAATAAAATGATGAAGTTAGGGGAAGAAGTAATACAATTATCGGGAAAAATCATTATAGAGTGAACCACCCACAGTTTAGTGTTTCAAATGCATGGAGTATAGGCATTATTATAAGCAGTTATAAAATCCAAATGTTAATGATGATGATTAATTTTAGAAACCAACTAATCCTAGAGTAAAAAAGGGAAATATCATGTGACCACTATTGCTGATGTGGATAATGAAGTGGTTAACAATACACTTACCATCTACTCCAGAACTGCCATTATACTATTTTATTTTATATCTACCCAATCTATTATATATAAATAATTTGATAAGGGTATCATAATTCCAAAAAAAAAATTTGATGTTGAATTAGTAGTGAAAATTACTAATCTATGATGATTGAATCTCAAGTATATGATTCTTATCCAAATGATGTTTTTGGGAATGTGTTTCCTAAAAATCCCATTATTCTTCCTCTATTTGAATTTGATGATATCTTAGGCATAGATTTGATTTATTTACATAAATCCCACATCAATTTCCAATTAAGGGATTTAAATTTTATATTCTAAACCAAACTGTGATATTCCATTAGTGTGATGATAGATATGAACATTTTATAGAAGTCACATCCATTATATAGGTGTTTATTCCTATTAAAAATGGGTCCTTATCTCATATGGTTAGAGAGAAACTGAACATCAATGATTTGGTTATTTTTTGGGAGTTTTTTATGTATCTATTTAAGAGTCTTTTATCCTTCCACCAAATCATGAATTTTAGTTTTTAATAGAACTCATACATGGTTCTAAACCAATTTCAAATACTCCACATAGAATGTTCCCAATTTAGTTATAAGAATTAAAGGAGAAACTCTAGGAGAAACTTGCCAAGGGATTAATTCAACCAAGTCCATCACCTTGATGTGAAAATTTTCCTTTTGTTAAGAAAAAATATCAATTAATGTAATTCTGCATTTATTATCAATAACATAACAAGATCACTATCAAGAAAAAGTATCATATACCACATATTGATGAATTTTTTGATCAACTACTTTGAGGTCAAAAATTTAACAAAAATGAGTTTTATTCTTTATATATTTAATTAAGGGTCAAGAAGGAGGATATACCCAAGAAAAAATTCCATATAAGGTAACTATAATATCAATTTATAGTGATTACATTTGGTCTTACTAATGAACACACTATCTTCATGGATTTAATGAATAGATTATTTAGAGATTACTCTGATCAATTTTTTTAGTCTTTATAGATGATATTATTATATATTAAAAGAGGAAGGAAGATAATCAATACCACTTTAATATTGTACTTAGGACCCTAAGGAAGTATAATATGTATGAAAAATTTAAAATGTGTGTTTTTTGGATACAAAAAAGTTTCATTTTTTGTGTCACAAAATATCAAGCAAGGGTATATAGGTGGATCTATAAAAGGAAAAAGTTATACATTCAACAAAACCAACCACTATGACGAAGGTTCATAATTTTCATGGTTTATATGGATATTAGGGATAATTTATGGATGATTTCTCATGAATGTTAAATCCACTCACCATGTTAACTCGAAAGGAAGAAAATTTACTTTGAGTGGATGAATGTAAAGAAAGTTTCAAGGAACTGAAGAGAAGGTTAGTCAGTGAACATGTGCTTAGATTAACCTATAGTGGAAAAGGGTTTGTGACCTATATTGATTAATTGATGAATAGAATGGGATAAATCCTCATATATAATTATATGGTTATAACCTATTATTTATTCCAATTTATGTTTCCTGATAAAAATTACACAACTCATTATTTGGATTTAGTTTTGGAAATTGTTTCTTTAAATATATGGATGAATTATCTTTATAAGGAAAATTTTGATATATATACTGATCATAAAATTTTAAATTTTATATTCACCAAAATTATTTGAATATGTACTGAAGAAGATGCTTAGAGTTTATCAAATATTATGACTTCTCAATACATTTCCAACTTGAGAAAGAGAACAAGAAGACTGATACTTTATATCGAAAGGATCATGTTATCTTTTATTTGATGAGGATAAAATAGGATCTAATATTTATAGATTTTAAAATTATGGATCGGGAAATATTGATGTAATGGGATAAATAATATCTTTAATGAGTATTAAGTCATCAATTTATGTGATAATTAAATAGGAACTGAAGGAGGATGTGGAACTGTAGAAGAAGGTCATAAATGTTCATAAGTTTAACCTTGATTGTGAAGGAATGATATGGTTCAAAAACCATGTATCATTCCCATAAATAGAATACTTTAAGAATAAGATACTTGTATAATACCATAGTTCATCATTCTCTATTCATACTGGAAGTACAAAGATATATTTATATATGAAAAATTACTTTTGATGGGACAACATGAAATGGGATATTGGAGAGTATGTCTCTCAGTACTTAGTATGTCAGAAATTTAAATATGAGAGATATATGTTTAAGGGGTTTTTAAAACCATTACCCATTATAGTATTGAAATGGGAAATAATCACCATTGGTTTTATCATCAAACTCCCCAAAACATCTAAATAGCATAATTTTATTTAGGTTATAGTAGATCAACTTATAATGCCAGAAATTTTTATTATTATTAAATAATGTTTCTCTATTGAAAATAATTCCATAATATAAATTAAATAAGTTGTAAATTTTCAGCGGGTACCACATTTTATTGTATATAAATGGGATTTGAGGTTTACCATGATTTTTTAGTGATTTATTCAATAAGATTGGGATACCGAGTTGAGTTTTTGTAATTATTATTATCCTAAGATAGATGTAGAATCTGATAGAACCATTAAAACCCTATAATATATGTTTATATTTTATTAAATGGATTTAAAATGTTTTTTGGATTAATACCTTCTTCTATTTTAGTTTTCTCAAATTATAGGTTTCACTCGAGCATTCAGATGGCTTCATATAAACTCATCTATGGGAAAAAGTGTAAAACTCTAACATGTTAGGAGGAAGTTGGAGAATGAATGTTTTTGGAACATGATTTATCTAAATAAATGGTAGAGAAAGTCATATCCATTCACTAGCATATAAATGCAACTTATATTATACTTAAGAGTTATGATCACAATCATCGGTGAAATCTTGAATTCAAAGTTGGTGAGAAGGTATTATTGTGAATTTTACAATGGAATAAGGTTATGATATTAATAAATAAAGGAAATATGATACCTGGGTATATTTTCCACTTCTATATTCTTGATCAAGTAGGGATAGCATCTTATTGATTATAGCTTCTAGTGAACCTCTCTCAAGTTCATGTTGTCTTCAATGTATCTCTCTTGAGAAAGTACATACCTAATCCATCACATGTGCTAAACTCAAAGTTCATATCATTGGATAATGACCATTCATATGAATAAAAACTAGAAAAAATATTGAATTTTAGATATGAAGTGATACGTATCAATACTACCCACATTCTTAATGTTATCTGGAGAAATCAGAAATCCTAAGAAGCTACATTAGAACTCGAGGATGTGATGAGTCATAATTATCCACATTTTTTATATCATAGTGATCGAATTTCAATGGTTAATTTTATTTTAATGAGGGTAGGATGTGACGCCATAATATTTTATGGTTTTTCTCTTTTAATAAGTTTTATTTATTTGATAAATTTTTTTACACACAACACCTAGTTTAAACAAACCATGAAATACTATTAAAATATTAATATTTTACATGATAGTTATCACTTAACCATTTGATTAGAGGCTGTGAATAGGAATATATAAATTACAAAAACCTTATAGTTTAAATAATTATAAATTAAATCATTGGTTTTCAATTTATTAGAAATGAAAATAAAAATCTTTTGCAAGTAAAATATATATTTTTCATAAAAAACTATTCTGATAATTACAATGTGTTTTTATCTTAATTAATTAAATTATTAATTATTGGTAAATGATTTAAATAAATTAAAATATATTATATATTCAATCATATATTTTAATATTCATCTAATTTTTTATTCATAGAATTATATAAGAATAAATCTAGTTTTATGCTGAAAATTTTACATTTTTAAACAACCCATTTCTATTCTGTTTTGCACACTAATTTGAAAATAAATTTATGAAACTTATATGATTTGAATCATAAAAAATGGATCCCATATTTGGAACCTGAATGTCCAAATTTTTTAAATGGAATATTGTATTTTTTGTCAACATGAAGATTATTCCTGGTAAAGTTTTTTCACCCTCATTAGAAAAAAATGGGTAAAATAGGGTTTAAACATTTGTTTAAGGATTTAAAATCCCTATAACACTTTTATTTGTCTTATTGGATGAGTTTATTTTGATAATTCTCATGCAAGTCTTTAAAAAATTTCCACTTGGTTTCATTTTTATTTTTTAAGACCTTTATATTATTTTAATAAAATGATAAATACAAAATGTCATTCTCTTGACTTCAATAACTATAAATTTTTATTTTAGGAATAAAAAGATGATATGTTTGGTTCAAAAGGATTATTTTAAATATAAATAATTTTTTATCATTTTTTTAATTTTTAGTTATTTAATACTTACCTTAACTGATTTCGTAAAGATGATATAATATTTATTCAATTAATAGAATATAAATAAGTAATTTAAAAAAAATAAAAGTAATAAAAATTAGGTGAATTTTTGTGTCTTAAAAACATTATAGATAATTATAACATATTATCAATTTTTTAAAGGATTATTTTGGGATTTATTTATTTTCACGTGGTTTTTAATGTTAAAAAATGAGTAGTTTAAAAAATTACATTAATGATGCTGTTTAATAAACAATTTTTTATTAAATAATTTTAAAATCCTAAAAGTCCTATATTCAAATAAATAAATTAAATATGATTTAAAAAATCAATCATGGTCCAGTTAGGGAACACCTTCCCTTTTATGGTAAAATTCGCGAACCTTAAATAGTATAAAACATTGTTATGATGATAATTGACAAAAAGATTAACAAGCGTTAAAACTAAGAGATAAGGGTGAAACCATAAGAAAAAATTGTCCAAATCTTATTTTATAATATTATTTAGGACCTAAATCATCTAATATTAAATGTATATCAATTTTGAACCATTTTCCATGAAAAAATAATTTTGGTTAATTTAATTATTTAAGTAGTTCTAAGAATTCCCCACCTCTCACTTATAAAAGGACACATCATATACTTAATTATTCCAAATTTTTGAGCCTTATATATCAGACCATATGTACTATAATAGTTTCTTAGATTAATTTCCCTTATCATTTATATTATTTTATTTCTATAATACCATCCTTTTAAGGATTAAAGAGTAATCCAAAAGAGGTTTCTTAATGAAGTGGTATAACTCTTAACTGAGTGTTTTAAATTTTATTTTTCCATATACATCCTATAAATATATGGTATTAATTAAAAAATAATGAATTAAAAATCATAAATATACTTAATTGTTTTTATGATTATTAAAAAACCATAATACACCTATTTCTAATTCATTAAAAAGTGATAAAGACGCTCATGTGTATGTGTAGACTACTAGCTCCACGAAACGATGGGATTAATTTTTCATATTCTATTTAAATGAATGGTAATAAAGATAAATTTAATTAATATATATTATATATATGATATATATGATATAATAATTATCTTGTAATGATTAATTATTATTTATCATTCTTTATTTCCATCCGTTGAAAAATTGAAACAACTTTCATGCGTATGTATGACCTACCGTCTCCATAAAAGGTTTAATTAATTTTTATATATCTATCCTTTTTGGATGAATATATATATATATAATAAATATATATGATATTTATATCATTATTAACATTCTTTAGATGATGTAACAATGATCAAAGTACAACTACCAAAATTACTAAACCAAAGTCCTCATGAAAAATGAAGAAGTTAACACCTGAAATTGATAATTTTGATAAGGAATTATTAATACATTTGTGTTGAAATGTTATAAGTGGATAATATATGATATTATAATTATGTTTATGACTTTTTTATATGATGTTAAAGTTCTTTCTATGCAATTTAATCTTGAGTTAATAGATTTATGTAATAATCTCACTGTTTATCATGATTATTTTTTATCAAGTGTCTAATGATGAATTTTTATGATTTATATCTCAATAATCCCATTAATTTTATTCTACACCAATTATTAATGGATAATATATGTTTTAATTTTATTTTACTCTCTTTAATAACTCAAGATACTAGAAAAAGTTTTTTTAATGAAAATGAATTTATTTATCACTTTGATCAAAAATATTTTTTATTAAATTTCCATGTGTTATGAAAGGTTTTAAAGAATGGTTTTACTATTATCATATATTTTTTAAGGTTAGTTTCAACCATGTTTTAATTGGTAAAGAAAAACATTTAAAATGATTCTTCATTTCACTTTCTAAATGAGGTACTTTTGTCATTTTACTAAAAATAAGAAAGGAATCTTTATTTTAACACACACAACATGAACTAAATTTCCTATAATCATAACTTCTCAATAATTTCATGATTCCTTTAAAATTTTCCAAGGTAATTTTCAATTAATTTTTTTTCATAATATATTTGAAATTTTTTAGATTTTAAATAACTGTCTTAATAGTGAAAAGGAGTATTTTCCTTAAAAATATTATAAATGATATTTTAAAGGAATTTTTGTCTATGATTCATTGTTTTGATGTTACATATGCTTTACTAAGGATTTTATCCAATAAAACCATCCTTATTCTTTCTATGTATATCTTATGATTATGATGACAAGATGTTTCAGAAACCCATTTATTCTCCTTGGTTAATGCTTTGATGAAATGTTGAAATATTTACAAAACTCATTCCCTTTACTTGGGTTATGAAATATAGTCAATGATTTATGATATTGACACATAAATAGATAATGATTTTTTGATGGGTTGGGGAAAAAATTTATACCCCTAAATAAATTGGTAAATATGGATATCTCATGAGATAATACGAATTGGAATATTGAATGAACATAGTTTAGTAGGGGATATTTTCCACTATGATAGTATAAGGAGTGAATCTTAACTAATTGTATGATGAAATGGGGATTGAACCCAATACAGTATGATAATATTGGTTATTAGCCGTGACTAAGGAGATTATTTTATGTGATTATGCATATGCCAAAAACATATGTATTATTACAATGTTATGATCTCATGGTATATATTCTTTGATTCATATATGATTCATGTTATATGAAATACTAATATTTATTCCATGACTCAAGATTACGATCTATGAAATAAAGGTTATGGTTTTAAAAATGTTAATTTCGTGTTCTCATACACTTATACACTTGTATGTTTAAGTGATCATTGATATCTCTCTTGTTTAACCTTTCTGAGCATCTGAGATCAACCTTTATTATGTTTCCTTTAACCAAGTTATGAAGACAAGTTTTAAATATTATATGTATAAGAAGGGTTATCATTGTGAATAAATTAGTGGGATATCATATAGATTTCTTATGTATAAGTTGTTTATGTATCCATGTTTCCAAAGACACTAAATCTATATGATTATGGTATAGATCATAATGTTATGTATTGAAAATTTATCTAATCAGATGTAATATTTATATTAGAAAATTATGGGTTACTAATTCTGTATCCAATTGTAATTTCTTTTCCCTGAAAATAAAAAAGAGACAGTCCTTTTCTACCACATTAATAAGATTCTACTATACTGCTGACATCTTCTCTACAACATTCTACATGTATCATAAGCAAGATAACTCCTATTAAAGCCTATCAACCTCATCCCCCCCAAACCAACCAAATCATCGTGAGTCACTATATATATTCACACTGGTAGGATTCACTCAAGTTTTTTATTTCTAAATTGTCATACCGAATTCAAGGCCTTTGTTGTTGATATCCCTAGTTTGGGGTCCCTCTTTTTTTCCCTACGGATGACCACCACCCTTACCTTGAACTGAAGTGATCGATAGTCAAACCATTTATATCATAGAGTTGTGAACATATATTAAATGTGTTCTAATTGATCCTTGATATATTCAAAGGGGCCCTACGTGATTAATCTATAGATATCTCCCAAAAACACTATCACATGAGTTGTTGTTGAAATTCAATCCTTGACCCAGTCTTATACAAGGAACAAAGATTTATTTTGGAACCATGTCACTAATAAAGGTACTCGTTCTCACATCCCTTAGTGGGATTTATATAGAAAATTATTTTATTTTATTGATTCGGGTGGGGTGTGATCTTAATGATGAAATATTTAGGACCAATGAACATTGAATAAGAGATAAAGAATTTAAACACATAAAATATATTAATTAACAAAAAATAATGTTTTAGACAATTGAAACTCCAAATATCCAATGATAATATACCTTTTTAATCCATGGAATAAAAAAATTCCATCACCTAAATATAAACTTAAGGGGTGATAGTAATTATTTCATTTGTAAAATGACCTTTAGATAGAGATGACACACTTTCTATCGATGTGATCTTTTTTTTTCATCCTGAAGGGATTCAATCATAAAAAGAGGTTGAAAACATGATATAGGACTGATGGTGTATTAAATTTTAGAATAAATGATTACCATCACCTATTTATTCCTCTATCTAGGATAGTCCTATATAATAATATCTACCTACATAAGTATCCTCCAAGAGTTCACTCCTCCACACCGGGTTAAATGGTAGAGCGCTAGTACATCCAAAGGACAATAAGCTAGATACATGATCACTTAAATAATTTGAAGACACACAAAACTTTATTTTAGGTGGATTATAGTCATTATTTATGTTGTGGGTTATGAGATTCATTCAAATTATGGGGTTATGAGATTATGTTATGTGACATGGAGTCATGTGGTTAGTTTATGTAATGGGGGGATTAGATGATGCACTCTTGTGGAGGTTGAAGACTGGAGAGTTATCAAAAATATGATTCATAATTGATCTAGTACTTACCTAATTATATTATTTATATGGATAATCATTGAATATAAAGAGTCAGTAGAACAATAAAGTAAATATTAAATTTCAATGGAATCAAGTGGGAATTCACTTCCTCAAAACTGATTCATCCTTTATTTTTTTATCCTTATTTCAATGGGTTATTTATTAACAACCACAAAAAATAATTAGTAAGATGAAGTGGTGAAAAGAGGAAATATATAAGTTTTGTTTTCCCAAAAAAATCATTTAGAATGAAATTCATACTTTATAACTAGATTTCAAGACAAGTTAAGGGTCATGTGATCAAGTTACATGATTTCATAACCCTTAAAGAGACATGCGATCACATGACCCCAACCCATTCACACAAAACCAAAAAGATAAGAAAAAGAGATTGTCGATGATGAATGATCATTCCATCTCTATTCTTTATGTGATTCTATAAAGATACTCAATTTCTTAATTATAAAGGCTTCATACAACCAGTTGAAAGAAAATTCAATCCATAAAAGAAGGGTCTCATGGTCATTATTATTTATACAATGCACTATCGGGATATATGAGATCTTGATGGTAGATCATGTGACTGACCCTATCCATGAAAGAAATCTTATTTTATTATTATTTTCATGCATTGTACTAGGGGAGGTCATCAATGACATGCATCCTAGTCTTGCACAATGCATGGGCTAACATGAAATTAAGAAAACAACTTCCACCACCTTAGTCTGTATGTGTGGATCTCCAGGCTTATATAGTTGAACAGATATATGGGAGACAACAACAACTACCCCCCTAATAAGAGTCATAGGAAAAAAATAGAGTTACCAAATTGAGTAAATAATTAATACACACAAAGTGCTAATGAGAATTTTTTTATTTCAAAGAACATCATTTAATAAATTTGGTGAGTAGATATGAATGATAGAATGGGTTTCCATTTCACAACTTTCTAAACCAATCATATATGAATTGGAAGGGTTATATGATGTCCCGAGAGCTACACTATCTCATGATCATATATTTCTCATGTGATCACATGATTATCTCTCATTTACTGGGTAGAATCATGTGATCACCTAATCTATTTCAAGTTTCCCCAAAGTGTGATCCCCTAATCATCATGAAATCATGTGACACTATTTTATTTTATGTGATTTTATAAACCTTTTTTCCTTTATATGATCTCATTTCCTTATGACCTTCATGTTATCTCTAAAGAGTGCCACTTTAATCCTCCAAAGATAATATTTTCCCCTCCTCCCATGAGGCTATATCCCTCATGGGAATCCACCTTGGTGTAATTCATTAATAATCCCAATGAGTTTAGATATCTTTACCTAGATACTAGTGTGTAAGGGAATTATGAACTATGAAGACTCTGAAACTAGTTATAAATAGGATTAATAGGATTCCTTTTCAAGGAACAAGCCCCATTTTTGATATAGGAATTCCATTATATTATATTTATGTATCTGTCTTTTTAGGTGGCCATATTATTCATGAAGGCCATAATTCCCCATATAGATTTTCACATTACAATAATATCTGTGAAAGATAATTTCTTCTCATATAGATCCATATCATCCATGAGACAAATAACTATATTTCTCTTGGGAAAACCTTAGTGTCTGTTCCCTATAAAAATACAATATTTCACTCATGCAATGAGTTAATCCCTTTCTATGTATTTTTTCTCACACTGAGTACAACTCACATGGTATTAAATATTTGAAATTATCATACCTTTAACATGATATAAATACCCCCATTTATCCTTTGGTTTATGTCCCGAATACATTTAATTTTAATTTGAAGGGCCATACTCCCTATGTAACATCTTAGGGATTCCTCATGCGCATAATTCATGCTCAAACCTATAGTGTTGAAAAATTTACAACATAGATGTCCCCAATAATTATTACTATGGGGACTCTTATTCCTTTCTTTACAGAATTTGTTTAAAGACACTCTAAGGATCAATTCCCCCCACATTTCATATATAAATTTCCCCATATATGTATTAGTCACACAACATTAAACTACATGATAACAAAATTGTCACATGATGTTAAACTACATGATGTGGTACTATCAAACGACCTTAAACCATGTCATTTTAACTATGTTGTATTTGATTAATATCTTGACATGATATGTAATATACCTCCTTGAGGTTCAAAACCAATATCATTAACCTTCAATTGTTGTTATCATCAGAACATACTTCCCATGAGACTATTTGTTCCCCCTCCTCGCCTGGCTATACTCTATCAATTATAGATTTATAATCCTTGGAGGCCATATTCCCAACATCCCATACTCTATCAGGACATATTCTTGATAATATAATTCCCCCGTCTATAGGGATGTATTTTTTCTAGGTCTTAACACAAAATCCTTATTGTTTCGTACCCCTGATGGGGAGATATTTATAAGGGAATTCTCCTTGTAACATCCATTCATCCTCACAAGGCAATATTCCCTTCAAGGTTGACTAGATAAGGTCACTCACACATAAGTCCTACAGTAAAAATTACTAGAAATATTTCACCTACTCATCCTTGCCACAAGATGTTAAACTACATTGATTATTCTTTTTCACATTACATTAAAAGGTATGATGTTCCCCTTTAAATGGAATCAAACTATGAGGGTTATGATTCTTATTACAAGAATACATAGGAAGCCCTATCATCAAGCTCGTTATTGACACCATAAACACCTATCACCATACTAAATGTCTATAAACTCTAGAAAGCCCATCTCTATGGATTTAAAACATAGAAAGTCCCAAACCATCGTCACTAAATATTAATGGTTAACAAGATAGAGAACCTCTAATACATACATATGATTAAAATAGTGAATAAACTTTGATACATACATATGTTAATGTCAATGGGATACCTAAAATATTTACAGATACTTACATTGATAAAAGTCAATAATCTGCTATAAATTTTAGTTTAACTATTCCAATATCGGGATATGGGAAAGAGACATAGACATGAATTTAATCAATAAGATATTACCAATGTAGGAAATTATTCCAGCCAATGGGGTGTGATTTGATCGACCTCAAATCCTCTCAACATATGTATGTTCCTATGTATCATTCGTGTGAACCCCAAGGACTATTTTCCTTTATAAAGTAGTCTCGTGGAACATTACCATTGTATGGACTGTTGGGTGTTTCTTATTCCATGAATAAACCTCATTGGAAGCCATCTTAGATAGGATAATTCTCCTAAATACTAGGATAAAACATCCTCAGTCTGCAACATGAACCATCGATATATTTCTAAACAAACATGCCTAACCAAATTGAGTAATGAAGAAATAACTTGTCTATATAGATGCTAATCAATGAAGGATAAGGAGAAGATATAGTAATTGAATATGAAACTGACAAAAGGATTAGTGGTAAAAACACACCCCATGGAATCACTTTCACAATGAGAAGATCATAATGTAGACCTTATGTTCACATGAAACTGATCCTAGAACTTGTGCATAAGGAGTTTGGAAATTTAATGTGAATTGGGGATAAGAGATTAGGGTTCCCACCCAGGTGTATTTATTTGGTGGTATGTGAGGATTTTCTTATTTTATACATTTTCTTTCCTTTTTATATCTATGTTCTCTATCCATATAATACTTACCTCTATGTCAATGTTGGGATAACCCACTGTGTTTAGTCTGAGGGCGATCACCATTGTAGATTTATATTTTTTAATTATATTTCTATTTATCTTCTTACTCTTATAACATAATAAGAGGATTCCATGTGTTGAGTGATGGGAAAAAATAATATATTACCGCAATTTCTCTTCACCAATACTCATTATTTTAAAATTATCCACTCTCAATAATACATTGACCATATAGTGTATGTAATATATTGGATGGTTAAGGAGTGAATAGTTAGTGAAAGAGGTCAGGTATGTTGAAGTGTGCATTGGTTTCTCCTTGCATTAATTATACCTAGATAGAGGATATGGTTAAGTGATATCAATGTACCACTAAAAAACTCATATGTGCAGACCAGATTTCTTAGGATTAAGGAAGTTGGTGTATAATGAAAGTAAGGAAAAAAATATCTAAAATTTAAATAATAGATGTGGATATTTTTATCCTTAATTAAGAAAAACTTATGGAAGGGAAATGGTGATCAACCAAGTACAATCGGCATTTTCTTCCAAAAAATCATTTGTATTTTTATAATATGATTTTTTTTATCATCACACTATAGCCTTTGTTTATATTACTTTATTATTTAAACAAAAATACAAAAAAGGAGATAAAATTATAAGAGAAATTTGTGTGTGGAGCATGCTTCATGGAGGGATGACCCTAAGAAAATCCCCATGTTACATTCTTAAGAGTTTATAAATATACCTTGACATGAAATATGGAAATCCTCTAATTAGGTTTGATTATATAAATGGTAAAATTAAAAGAAAAAAATAAAGGTTATTTTTCTAAAAATTCCATATCCTTGCATCAACATCATCTACATATCATGGTCATGTTGTACCTACTTAAAATAAAGTTAAATGGTCCTTTTCCTTTCCAATGTTATGACTAGTAACATAATCACATCAATTTGGGTTCAAAGAATGGGTAAAAACTTAAGTAGGATACCACCCAATTTCCCCTAATGTAATTTAAATATATATAAATTATTTTATAGAGTCATATGAAAAGTAGTAACACTGATCACATAATAATAAAGTGGAGTAATAATGTTCTTACTGGGTTTCCTTAAATCTCAACCCTTCTTTCTTCAGATAATTATGATGAACCACGCCCTAATAATCACATACACACAATGAATTACCATAACGCATGTGTTACCCTGATACATAAACCAAACCCTGAAGACCCTATCACAGGGGAAAACCCTGTTATCATTGTAACAATCACACCAAGGGGGAATACTAGCTCATTCAATTCTTTATTATCTAAAAACTAATCAACACCTGAGATGTATTGGAATAGTACCACCTTCTTATCCATAATAACCATCCACACTAAAATCACAACACAAGTCACCTATCAGGAATCACTAATACACCAGGTCCACTACCCATCCATGAAATTAACATGATCAATCCATATATTGAACTCATTTCACAACCCTCTACAGTATTACCATTCACTATGGGGTGTCACATATCATCTCACTAGACCACACAAGATCGTATATCAGATTACACATACTAATAGACATGTGATGCAGTCCTTGATCGTATCTGACAATAGATAAGTAAGAAATTATCTCCTAGAAAATATAAAATCAAGGTATCATGAATGGGAAATTTACTATAAATTTAGTAGGTCTCACCTGTTTTCTTACACCTAACTAAACTCCCTAGGTCCGTATCTAGGTATCACATACACACTTATCCTTTATCACTCATCCTAAAACATAATAACCACGTATAAAATGAGTGATAATATGAGGTATCACCTATTTACATCTTAATAAAGTTATCTTTTTGAATATCATAAAATAATTCAACTATAATCGGATGATATTTAGAAATATATAAACACCCCTAAATGTAGGGATTTAGAATAATTAACTATAAAAAATAAAAAAAACATTTATTTAAGAGCAGATGCATTTATCCTTAATTTTTTGTGTCTAAAAAAACTAATGACACTCCAATCCCATAAAAATGAGATGGTGAGAGAAAAAATTATGGGAGAAGAAATGAGAGGACTACCTGCTAGTTGTGTGGACTAAGGAGAGAGAATGAGTTACATTTATTATTAATTTTAGACTTATAAAAATAGGAAAAACACATTAAAATTAGTATTAAGGGGTTCACCTAAATACTAGTGAGCCCCACCAATCTCTCGGTGAGTCACAAGGATCCTGCTGTCATACACCATGTTTTTGGTGAAGGTAGAAATCTTAAGAACTATAACACCCTGATATTTTGTGATATAAATATATTTTTGAATTATTTTAGACTTTTTAATATTTTTTAATTCACACAACACTGAATATACATTATGTTATATGAAATCAATATGTTTTGTATGTGTTGTACGCAACACCATGTTATTCTTACACCAAAATCAAAACTTAGATTAGATTTTGGAACATTAAACACTAGTTTTGTCTAGTGTTATACATTATTCTGAGTTCCTTCGATATCTTTCATTAAAAATAAGAATTAGTTATACTAAAATACAATCTACTATTAATATTATTATTATAATATTTTCATCGCTGTCACCTAGCCATTGGAATGGTGGTAAATATTAATTGAATTATAAAAATATGGTATATACATGTATATAATAATAATTATTTTATGACCAATTAGCTAGAAATTAAGATAAATACCTTTTGAAAATATAGGAAATAGTTTTATCGAAGAATATATATATGAAGTAAATCATGTTTTACCTCAATAAATTAATTACACCACTTTAGATATATTATTTTAATGATATATATATACATATTATTTTCAATCATGTATTTAATGTTCATATTTTGTGTTTTCTAGACAAGAGATATAAATAAAACCAATTTTACACATAAAGATATATATTTTTCTAAAGGTGATTTCATTGCCTTTTAAATGAAAAAAAATTTTAAATATAATTTTTTATACTTTTATAATTTTTATTTGAGAAAATAAAAATAATTCTAGATATTTTAATATCAAAATTTAATTTGGGTTAATTTTTGGTATTTTTCAGAGAAGTTTATTTTTTTTGTTAAATAGTGAAAAATACAGAATTTTTATTAAAAAAATGAATTTTCTAATTATTTAATTATGTATTTAAATTATTTTTAAATTTTATTAAAGTTAATTTAGAACAATTTTACATCAATTAATCCAATTTAGGTTATTGGAATCAATTTTCACATTGAAATTGGGTATAAAAATAATTCATACTTTTGAAATTTTTACTTTAAAACCCTCCTTTCCTTTCAAGTGTACAAGATTAATTTTAAATTAATTTATTTCTTTTATGTGATTGAAATTTGTTAAAATTGATTCCACATTTGGAATTAGAATAATTTATAATTTCTAATGAGGTCCAATTATTTTTTACCAAAAAAATTAGCGAATATAATTAAAACTAATAACAATAATTTTGGTAAAACCGAGTTTACTTAGCAGCTAACCTTTTACTAATGTTAAAAAATGACCAAAAAATTGTAAAAAACCATTGGTTGAAAATATTTTTATAATTTGATCTATTTTATATAAATTTTACTGTTATTCGAGACACATGACATAAGGGAGACCTCTTAATAGTATTTTCTTTTTTATATTTACAAGAATGCAACTCCTCCTCCACTATAGAAAGGTATTCACCCCCTCACTTCTTCACTCATCTCAAGTGATTTATATCTTCAAACTAATGAAAAAATAAACTAAAAATTTACTTCCTTTAATCCTTGAATCCTTAATTTGGGTATAAATCCAAACAAGGAATCCCTTTGGTGAAAACCAAGAGGAGTTACCCAAAGAAGAGACAACATCCTTCCACATTCTCTTCTATACTATTTTCATTATCCACAACATAAATTATTCTTATTACCTAATTATATAAAAACCTCAGTATAATTAGTATACTGGTATTTTTTTTATTAAGGTTTCAACCTACACTTACATACACTTCCCTCAAATGGGATGCACAATCATTGTTCATGTGTAGACATGACTACAGCCTCACGAATCGATGTCATTCATTCTTCCATTACCACCTCTCAATGTTTGAAATAATGATGAAATTTTTATTTTTATATGATATATATGATATTTAAGATTTATTTATTCTTATGGGATTATTATATAACATACACCATCTTCCTTTCCATTTTTTTGGAATATGATAACTTCATTTGTGGACGTATGGACTACCACCTCCCCAAAGCAATGCGATTCATTCACACATTATATCAAATGTATTACAAATGGGTTTAGTAAATTCATATGATATATTTAAAATAATAATGATACTATAATGATAATATATATATATATCATTAATTTTTTTTCTTTAAATATGATATGAAAACAGAAACAGTGTTCATGCGTACGTATGACCTACCATATCTATTAAAAGTGTATTCCATTAAATATTTATATCTTTTATATATTATTATAAATATTTATATACTGAATATATATGGTATTTTACATTTTTAAAAATTTAAATCATGATATAACTAGGATTACCAAGAATTAATAGTTAAAATGTATGAAAAAAACAATGTGGATATTACCGGAAACGTAATATTAAAGGAAAATTGTTAATAAACATGTAATATAAATTCATAACCAAATAATATATGATATTATTTATAATAATATGGTTATGTGGTATATTTATAATTAAATTATACTTATTATACATGATTTTTGAATGTGTATGAATAATGTCAAGACCTATGGTAAGGGTTTTCTCAACTCACTTTTTTGTTTGTGAGATATATGCTATATTCACCACTTATTATTATTGGGTGGTGAATAGACATCCCTATGATATGTTATATAATGAATTTAATTGATTTAATGATATATTTTTTTAATTTATGTTATTATTTCATGTGGATTATGATTCAATGTCACTCATGTATTAATGGGATCTCTAGTCTCCCTTTTATTTCTACGAGACTTATGCCTCATTCAACACTCATTTATTTTTTGTGGTGTTCTTACTTTTCATGAATGAATTATATGATTATTATACCAAAAATTATGGGTATTTACATATCCATTTTGCAATCTCTCTTTCATGGGGTTATGGTTCAATATTTACCAAATCGGCAAAGTAATTTTGTTTCAATTATCCTTCTTTGAGACACATGCCAGGTTATACACCAATATTCTTCTATGATGTGTATATACTTCCCTATGAAATGTTATATAAAGAATTTATTTATTTTAATGATATTTAATTATTCATTTAATCTTATTATTTCATAGTGATTATGATTCAACTTTACAAATTTAGTGACATTGTATTTCTATAATATCATCCTTTATTGGGATTGTTTAGGATTATGCTTCCATTGATGAAATCTTATGATCCATACCACAATAAATCTAATGAATTTTTTTATACTATATTTATTCACGATATATTCATATTATGGTACTAATTTTCCACTCTTTCTTACTTTATATGATTAAGAAAATGTTTTTTTAATATGAGTTTATTTATCTTTACTGTCCGGAATTTGTTTTTTTAAAAAACCATGTTTATAAAACTATCTTAAATTTTTTAAATGATCTATTAAGATAATATTAAAGGAAAATTATTTTAAATAAAATTTTCAAAATGGTTTTGAAACATTCCTTTATAATTTTTCAAGTTTATTTTGAAATATAACAATTTTCAAAATGTTTTATATTTTAAAAAGTGTTTTTCAAAGTCAAAATTATATTTTTCACAATAAATGTTTTAAATTATTTTTAAATAACACTTTATATGTTTTCAAAGTTATTTTTAAAGGAATTAATTTTTAAAATGTTTTCTATTTTAAAATATTATTTTTAAGGAAGGTTATTTCCTTTAAGAAATACTCCAAGTGATATTTCAAAACCCTCCTTTATCTAAGATAATATATTTTGATGTAGCTTTTGATTTATTGAGGATATTATTCAAGTAATATATTATTATAATTTATTTTATTCCTTTATTTAAATGATGAAAAGTTGCTTATGACACATATTTCTCTTCCATAGGTTATACCATAATAAAATGATTATGAAACTCACTTCCTTTCATGGGTTATTTTATGATTAAATGATTATTAAAATTGACACTTTTACACAAGTTATAATAGGTTGAACTTTTTATAATACCCATTTTAGTTCATGGGTTATGATATTATGAATGTTTTGGAACTTTGGGTACACATATGTATGATTTCATTATGTAATGGGTGGGACCCATATCTTTGACAAAAGCATTTGGTAACACTGGATGAATAATGAGTATATATATTATGCATGAACCTGATTACATGTTCAAAATGTTATGAGTGAACCTTATTACATGTTCACAGTTTCATGTGTGCGCTATATTATATGTTCACAATGTTATTTAGGAACCTGATTACATGTTCAAAATGTTATGCAAGAACCTGATTACAAGTTCACAACTATATGTGTGAACTAGATTACATGTTCACAATGTTATTCATCAACCTGATTACATGTTCAAAATGTCATGCATGGACTTGTTTCATGTTAACAAGTTTATATGTGAACCTGATTACATGTTCACAATGTTATACGTGAACCAGATTACATGATCACAATATTATGCATGAACATCATTACATGTTCACAATGTTATGCGTGAACCTGATTACATGTTCACAAAGTTATACGTCGACCCGGTTTCATGTCCATAAGTTTATTTGAGGGCCTGATTTTATAACCTAAACCTAATGAGTGAACCTATTTCTATTTACACATGTTAACAATGTTATAACTTTTTGTGTATGCCATAATTCTACATATTATGACAATGTTATGCCGCCATGACTCATATTATTTAACTTCCTTATGATTCATGTATTATAAACATAAAATATTAATTCCATGATTCATGTTTATGATATTTGATATGTATGGTATGATCTTATAAGGATACGATCATGTTCTCATACCCTTATTTTCATGTTAAACCTACAAATCTCCCTTGTTTACCCTTACTGAACATCTGAGCTCACCATTTTCTTATGTTTCCTTTCCCTATGTTATGAATAATGGTTTTAAGTAGAAGTACTAAAAGGGTATATATTTAAGGGAGATGTTGAATATCTTTCATCATGATGAACTTTTATGTTTTTATGTTTATTAGAGAAACTAAAATATTATGGTCCTTAAGCATGTATTTTTGTAATGTGGTAAATATTCATCTAATAGGATGGAATATCCATGTTAGTTAAGCCTCGTTCGCTATAGTTGGTATCAAAGAAAAGGTTTAGTTAACCTTTGGAATCTAGGAGGTGAAAAATTTATTGATATCCCTAGGTATATTTTTGTGAATATGTATAGGGATGTACTTAAGGATAATACTAAAGTGTCATAGATTTAAAATAAGGTGTCATATTTTAGACATCCTATAAGTTATTTTTCATGATTATGTGGGTTTCTGCTATGATGAGTGCTGCTCACACTATGATTTCTGGTTTTTTTTCAATGGTGGGAACTAGAAGGAACTGGGTTAACATTAAATGTTTTATATGTGGAAAGTATGATAATTATAAAAATTGACATATTAAGTTAAAATATCATGAAGAGAATAAGTAATATGGTATGATTATTGGTTACACTACTAAGGATAAAGAGGCTACAAATGACATGTGAAAGGTATGAGATGTTCTAACTATATTGTTTACATTAAACATAAGTAGTAGGATTAGATTTTGGTTGAGTAAACACATGAAATAATTCTTATTTTATATTATAGGAAAGGGTGTTAAGGAATAAGATGATGAAATATGAGTAATGGATTAAGAAAAATATTGGATGATTTAAGTGTATATGGTTTTGAATTTAAAGATTATATTATATTAATCATTAAATATATAATTGTTTTCAGTATAATTTTTTCATTATGTATTTAAAAGGACATTTTTAATGGTGCAGATGACATAAAAAAGTGATTTAATTAAAAAGTGATATTTTAATTAAGGAAGGGAAACCCTTAATGTGTTCTTGAGGACGAGAAAATGATATTTTGTATAGATAAAGATATAATGAAATGGATAATGTAAGTTGGATAATATTTATAACCTTGGAACTGATATTTTATTTATTTAAAATGTGGTTTATTCTATCGTTAATGAAGTTTAAAACATTTCAGAATTTTATATATATATCAAATAATATTTAGAATAAGGAAGAGTGAGTGTTTTCATTATGGTTTGGGGTAATTCATGTTATTACCATGTTTTAAAGGAATGCATGATAAAGGTATTCAAATGTTGGGATTATGACAACCTAGAGCTACCTTATGATATATGTGGGATCAATGTTAACCTGATTTAGTTAAATTCTTTCTAAAATTTAGGATTTCTATCTTTTGGAAGGGATACAAGGTTGGCCATTTATGTAATGGTTTAAAATAAACCTTGGATGAGGTTTTAGAGATTATCTCACCATGTGAGGATTTATTCATATTGGACAACGTAGGATAAATTTTTTTATGTGATGATAACTAAAGATAGATGTAATGAATTATCAGTCTAAATATGGATATTATGATCAGTTAGTGATTTCAGAATAAAAAATTAACTATCATATTTTGTGTAAGATATTATTGGTCAATACACAACCAAAGGGTTTTATTGTGATGAAATAAAGTAAGTAAATATTCTCATGAAAATTATTCAACTTTATGAAAAGGGTCTTAAAATAAAATGTATTCCTATTATTTAATTTTTTGATGATATTAATGTCCTTTTTCAAAACACTTTGGGTTATTCCTTTGTGATCAATAACTTACTCCTAACAAAGATCTCTATCACTGTCCATCAGAACTTGATACTTTAATTTCTCTTCTATGCCTAAGTTTTCACTTTCCACCAATGTTCTCCTATATAGAAACTTAGTTTTTAATTACTTTGGGTAACCTTTATATTTCTAACTTTCAATTTTTAAATTAAGTTTTACTATTCATTTTCATGATGTGGGTTTCTATGAAAGGGACTTTCACGTTTTAAACCATTAATAACCCAAATGAATTTTGAGGTAGAAACTAATTTTAATGGGTATAGAATGTAACACCGTAAGATTTTTTAAAATATATATATTTTGAATTAATTTAAAATTTTAGATATTTTTCATTTCAAGAAACATTGAATCTAGATTGTGTTATATGAATTAAATATGAAAATATGGTTTACACAGGTATATAAGAATATTTATTTTGTGACCAATTAACTATAAATGAACATAAAACCATTTTGTTAATATAATAAACTTTTTCTTGAAAACTATGTTTAAAAAGTAAAACATGTTTTACCTCAATAAATTAATTAAACCACTTTTGAAAAATGATTTTATTGATATATAAATAAATAAATAAATAAATTTATATATTATTCAATAAACTAGGTAACATTCATCTTATGTGTTTTCTAGATAATAGATAATTATAAAACCAATTTTACACATGAAGATATATATTTTTATGAAAGGTAATTATACCTCCTTTTAATAGAGAACCCATTTTAAATATATTTTTTTAAAATTTTATACTTTATATTTGACAATTTATTTTAATGAAGAATATAAAAATTTACTTTTGTTAATTTTTAGTATTTTCTGAGAAGTTTCATTTTTTGATGAATACTGAAAATTACTGAATTTTAATTAAAAACTTATTTTTTATCTAATTTAATTATGTAGTTAATTACATTTTTATTTTTTAAAAGTTATTTTAGATAAATTTTTACATCAATTAATATAATTTAAGAAATTAGAATAAATTTCAAATTGAAATTGTATATAAGAACACTTCAAACTTTTGTACTTCTTACTTTAAAAATCCGCTTTCCCGTCACGTCTGTGGGATTTATTTTCATAACTTATGTGATTGGAATTTGGAAAAATATATTCCATATTTGGAATAATCATAATTTATAATTTATAATAATGTTAACTTATTTTTTCTACCAAAAATATTAGTGAGTGTAATTAAAATTAATTACAGTGATTGAGGTAAAGTGAGTTTACATAGTTGTTAAACTTTAAATTAAGTGGCCAAATAACATAGAAACATGTTGAAAATACATTGTATTTCCATATTTAGACCACATAATACATTTTATAGAAAATATAATATTATTGGATACACATTTTTATAAGGAATACCTCTCATTATTTTTAACTTTTTATATTTATAAGAATGACACTCCTCGTCCACTATAAAAGGAACTCACCCCCTAACTTATTTACAACTATAAAGAATTTTTTCTTGTTCAAACCCTGAAAAAATAATCTCCCAAATTAACTAAATTAATCATATAATATCACCTTTTGACATAAATTCAACCAAGGAATCCCTTTGGTGCAAAGCAAGAGGAGTTACTCAAAGAAGAGGTAACGTCCTTCAACAAGCTCTTTTGTTTTATTTTCATTCTCTACCCCCTGAAATATTATTATTAAATTATTATATAATAAAATTATTATAAAAAATATAATGATATTATTTTATTTTATGGGTTTGAACAACACTCACACACACTTCCATCTAATGGGATACATAGTCATCGATCGTGTGTACGACAGACTACTGCCTTACGAACCGATGTTGTTCATTCTTCCATTACAAACTATAATGGTTGGAAATAAAGATTTTTTATTTTAAATTATATGTACTATATTTATGATTTATTTATTATTCTTTAATTATTATATAACACATATCTTCAGGCTTTCCATTTTGTGGGAATATGATAACTTCGTTTATGGACGTGTGGACTATTACCTCCTCAAAGTGATATGATTCGTTCACACTTTACATGGAATATAGTAAGAATGGGTTTAGTTAATTTATATGATATATTTGATATAATAATTACACTATAAGGATAATATATATATATATATATATACATATATTTCATTTACTTTATTTTATTCAATTCAACAATAAAAGGGAAACAACGTTCATGCCTATGTATGACCTACCATCTCCATGAATGGTGTAGTCCATGTCATGTTTATATTTTTTTATATATTATTATAAATATTTATATACTTATTATATATGATATTTTAAATTATTTATTTAATAAAATAATTATCTATGTAAGAGGATCAAGAATAAAAAGTCAAAACATATATGAAAAACAATACAGATGTTACCCAAAATGAAACATTAACATAAAATTGTTAATAAATGGGTAATATAGAATTAACACAACATGGATATTTTGATATCATACCATGAATCTCCACTCAAAACAACGAATCTGGGAATGGATGGCTGTAATTAAAACCCAAATGAGAAAGTAGTGATAACCTAATCGAAAAATTTCCAAATTGGTAAAGTTATTTGTCTCAATTTTCCTTCTTTGAGACACAGCCATGTTATGAACCCATATTCATCTACAAGGGGTATACACTAACATTATACAAGATATATCATGGTTATATTTATTTTGATGGAATTTTAAGCTTCATATAATATTTTTATTTCATGTGGATTATGATTCAATGTTGCCAAAGTTGTAACTGTTTATTGCTACAATCTCATCGTTTATCGAGATTATTTTGGATTATGCTTCCATTAATGAAATATTATGATCTATAACTACATAACTCTCAGAAATTTTGTTATCATTTTGTTATTCATTATATCTTCATATAATGGTACCATTTTACACTATTTTTAATTTAATATGATTAATAAAATAATTTTAATAAAATCATACTTTATTTCTCTCTTCTCTTGGAAATTTGTTTTATTCACAAAAAATGGTTTCTAAAAATGTTTTTAAATGATCTCTTAAGACCATTTTAAAGGATAATTATTTTAAATAAATTTTTCCAATAGGTTTTAAAACTCCCTTTATAAAATTTCAAGGTAATTTTTAATGAAAATGGTTTTTAGAACGTTTTATGTTTTAAAAAGTGTTTTTCAAAGTGAAAAGTATATTTTTATCAAGAAATATTTTAAATGGTATTTAAATATTACATTATAATTTTTTAAAGTGATTTTAAAAGTAAAGGACTTTGAATTTATTTTATGTTTTAAAATTTTTTTGTAAAGAAAGGTTATTTACTTTAAAAAATGTTTCAAGTGATCGTTCAAAATCTTCCTCTATCTGAGATGACCTATTTTGATAAAGTTTGTGATTTATTGGGGATATGATCAAAAGAATGCATTATTATTCTTTCATTTAATGGTTTATGTTTATGTTGATAAGTTATTTATGACACCCATTTCTCTTCCACATGTTATACAATGACAACATGCTTATGAAAATCACTTCTTTTCAATGGTTATTATTTGATTAAATGATTATGAAATCTGTATATTTTACATAGGTTATGATAGGATGAAATGTTTATAATACCCATTTCATTTCATGGGATATGATATTATGAATGTTTGTAAAATTTTGGCACACATATGTATGATTTCATTATGTGATCGGTGGGACCCATATGTCCCTTTAATGCATTGGGAAATGATGGACAAATCATGATTATATATGTTATGCATGAACCTGATTACTTGCTCACAATGTGATGGTTTAACATTATTAGATGTTCACAATGTTAAGTGTGGACCTGATTACATATTCACAATGTTATGCATGAACCTGATTTCAAGTTAACAATGTTATGTGTAAAACAAATTACATGTTCACAATTAGATGCATGATGCTGATTACATATTCACAATGTGATGTGTGAATTATATTACATGTTAAAAATTTTATATATAGACCTAGTTGCATGTCCATATGTTTATGAGTGAACCTGATTACATGTTCACAATGTTATGTGTTAACCTGATCACATGTTCACAATTTTATGTGTGAAATTGATGAAATATTCACAATGTTATACATGAACCAGATTACATGTTCACAATTTTATGCATGGAAATGATTACATGTTCACAATATTTTGTGTTGAACTGGTTTTATATCCATAAGTTTATGCGAGGGATTTATTTTATGTCCTAAACCTATAGAGTGGGCATGTTTCTATTTACACATGTTCACAATGTTATAAGCCGATCTGTATTCCACAAGTCTATTTCTTATGCCAATGTTATTCTATCATAAATCATGATATTTCATTTCCTTATGATTCAAGTATTTTGAAATACCAATATTTATTCCATGATTCATGTTAATGATATTTTTTTATATAGGGTGTGATCTTCTAGGGACACAATCATGTTCTCATACCCTTATTCCCATGTTATGCTTACATATCTCCCCTATTTACCCTTAATGATAATCATAGGTCATCAATTTCTTATGTTTCCTTTCACCTAGTTATGAATAAAGTTTTTAAGTTGGAGTACTAAATGAGGATATCTTTTTAGGGATATGTTTAAGATCTTTCACCATTATAGAATATTATGTTTCCATGTTTCCAAAGACACTAAACCATTACGATCATCAAGAGTTTATTTTTTTAAGGTGATGAATATTAATATAAAATGACTGAATATCCATGTATGTTAAGCCTCAATAGCTATAAAAACTCACAAAATATTCCAAAAAACTCTCAATGTGTTCCCTCCAATGTCTTGGTATGATTATTTCAAATCCCATCATATATGGTGGTACTCCTATGTTGTTGTCTTATCACCTCAACACCCGCCAAACCAACTCTATAGTTAAAATATACATAATTACACATGGAAAAATTTAAAATAATATAAATTATAAGTTATAATTCCCACATATAAATATAGAATAAATCACCTTTAAGGTGTGTTTTGGTTACTGGCCCACCACCTAAATATGTAGTGTGCTACCTTTTATGCGTAATTTAGTTACCCTTGTCCTCATTTACAGGATGAAGTGCACCATCTTAAGGTGTAAGAAAGTTTCCTATCCCCCATACCAGTTATGAGGTGTTACACCTTTATATAAAAATAATATCATGTATCCCCCAATGACACTCGTTTAAGAAATAAATAAATTTTAGATAAAAACAATTAATCAGTCTTCATCAATTAACAATAATCATCTTTCACATTAATTACAACCCAAAAAATTTATTCGACAATAAAAATAAATTTATTAGTGAATTTCAATTACTTTAATCAACCCAATAAAATTATTATTTCATTCCAAAATCATAATATCCATTATATATTTACTTCAACCAAATAGAGATTATATTCATTACAACCAACTTTTATTTCAAGAAATGATTCATTATTCAATATTATTAATCTTAATAGGAAATATTAAAATAAATATCATTATTCTAAGTGAGTTTTGACATTTAAAAAAATCAACAAATTAGGATTAAATTAAAATATATTGAAAAATAACTGTTACCTTTATCAGTAGAGAAACATGAAAATAATCATTGAAAAAATTACTCCAAATCAAATAAAAGTTATTTTAAAATAAAATCCAAACTAAACAATGTTTATTTAACCAAAACATATTTCCTCCTCACTTAAAAATACTTCCAAATTAATTGAATTCCATTGAAATCCATTAAAAATAATTATCCATTAAAATAAAATTATCATTTATATAGTATAATAAATAACTTTTATAAATATATAAAATACCAAAACCCATTTTAAACATTTTAAAAATGGAAGTCAATTATTTTAAATGTAAAACATCAATCACTGTAACAATGTTACAAATAAAATATATATATTTTGAAATATAAATTTAAAAACATCTTTTTTAAATTTTTAGCAGTAGAATATACATAAATATACAAACTACACAAAAATTTGAAAACTTTTTCCCTTGTACCGCAAAAACTATAACACACACTAGTGCTCAAAGAATCATAAATAATTTGGTACCTAAAGATAAAAATCCATTTTCCATTGTATGATAATCCATTAGTATTGTATTACTTACCATAAAACTATATAGAATCATCTATGCTTTCAGAAGTCTATGGTTACCGTACTATAGCCTCACCTACCCATATAAAATATAAACTCTATAGAAATTAAAGAGATTGAAATGAATTAATGAAATACCCAAAAATAAAAAACCATACAAAATAAAATAGAAATTTATAATTAGAAAAAAGGGAGGTGAGAGATATATATTATATGAAGGGGATTCACTCCCACTCACCCTCTTGTAATTTTGGTATTAGTCATTTCCAAAATCCGCTAATGTATATTTCTATCTCTTACCATCTCTAAAAATAGTATTCATTCGTTAATGATTCTCCTCTCCAATATATACTCCTTTTAATGTGATCACTCTTTTCCATTCCTTACTTCTAGTATATCCTTTATTCTTCAGAATTTGTGTTTCCTTTACCATTTACATTGAATCTCATGAAAATCCATGGAGGTTATAGGTTTTAGTACCCACCTTCATTTCTATCATAGTTTCATTCCCTTTGAGATCTATGTGACACTGTACTACTTTGATGATATTGTATATTTGGGTATCCTTACCCAATATGTTTTCTTCTTTTCATTGTTCACTCTAGATTTATTTATTTTCCTCTGGTCACCCCTTTATTTTGGTTTCCTCGGTTCAAGGATTATTTTGTTTTTTCCCGTAGATTCAAAAATTTAATGGTGAAGGCTTGTTATTTTTCAATCCTTCTAGTGCTGGTCATCCTTGGTTAATTATATAATGAGGATAAAAACCCTATAGTCATGAATATCATGTATATCCAAACAATGTCCCATCTTGACTGGCCTCCCTTTGTCTAATTTGTAGAACCCACCCCAAAATCCACTGAACTAGTGCTTCAGGTTGGTGTGCCACATGACCTTAGGTGTACCTCTCCATATTATAGAGGCCACAAAATACTACAAAGGTTCGATTATATTATCATGTTATAACTTTAACATATTTTCAGAGTGGCTATAATAGTAGAAACAAATAAATAACATAATTTAGGCTAAATAAACATTCCATATAAGACAAGGTAAGTGCCGATCAAAAAGTACAACATAATATGTGATAAAAATAATGGGAATGTCATATAATAATTATATCCTTCATGTAATATCTTAAATAAGGACAAAAAATAACAAAATAAAATATAACTAAACTCATACTTAAACTGATTTCACATCTTGTTTAATTATGAAACCCTTACTCCACTCATAGTATGCCAAGAAAAACATCAAGTAACTAGGGATTTCCCTAAACCTATAACATACAATAGATAGTAATCTACTTAGGTACCCAATTTCTATGGTGGCCTGAGTAGTGTGTGAATAAAACTTAGTAAGACACCATCAATGATGTCCCCAGAATAACCATTCTAGATAACAAGTTCTTTCAAAAGTTCTCCTGACAAAATATTAAAAAATAACTAAATAAAAATGTAGGTAAATGAAAATAACAACCTCTAATACTGGGATCCTAGGAGACACCTAAGGTAGGACCTAGTTTCTTTAGTGTGAAATAATGTATTTATGTTTAGGGGGATGTATCTCCTAACTCATTTTAGTTTCAAGGTGCATAACCAAGGAAACAACAACTATGAAAACAAAAAAGAACCTATGAGTCCCCACCAATAATTCCTCTCTTACCTATTCTATACAATGTATGAGGATTCCATCCATTCTATTCCTCTTAGTTACTTGTAGGTGAATCCAAGGAATCCAACCTTGGAATTATCTAAACTTAATATAAGGAACTGCTAGTCCAAGGCATTCAGAGTATTAATCTTGTTCAGAATATATGTCCATAGCCACAACATTCCATCTCATATAATCAAGATGAATCTAGGGAGATCATCTGATGACATTCACAAGGATACCTCAAGGGAATCCAAAACATTAATCCATGGTATTAAATATATAATACACTAGTAGAATCTAAAGGGGATCCCCCCAATGTATTAACAATGATGAATTAGTAAGTAATCCAAGGTATTTTATGGAATTCCTCATATTTGGACATCCATGTATCAAATGAGACATCCTCCCATGGAACATAAGTGAGTACCCTAATTGAATCCATTCCCATTAAATGAATTCCATCCATTTCTTGTCTAAAAAATAATATAAGGGATGATATAAATGGAATTCAACCCACAATACACATTTAAAAAATAAAATATCATTCACCAAAAACTACAACCATCGTTAGATTTTATGAAATTAGAAAATTTCACATGTCATTTCATAAAATACATATATGTTTTCCATAGAATAATTACGTAATATGTCATTCACAAGATATAAAGGAAATAGACTTATAGTTTTCTTACTATCACTCCATTTAACCAACAACATCATTAAACATTTTCATACCATTTCACAGCCACCATTTTCCACTTTATAAAAAACTATGGTCATTCCATAAGAACATACACTTTTCAAAAAAACAATTTTCAAATATAATTACTCATTTAGAAAAAATATCTTGGGAATCCCATTGACTCATATCAAGGATCAAATCCCTTTTACCATCCAACTCTCACAATTCAATACGTCAAATTCAAAGGCTCATCATATTTAAAAAATTATCTATGGTTTTGAAATTACATTTCACAACCATTTATTTCAATTGTAGCATTCATTCATCCCTTAGAATCATAAAGCCATCGCTCACCCTGATACCATTAATGGTGAATTCTAATCTAAGTATAACCCTATGGGAACTAACATTTTTCTACAGATCAAGGAATTCTAAAATGTGGAATTCAACAAGGAAAAAAAATTAAAACTCTTAATTAAATTGATGTTAAGGAATGACATGGACAACTTAACTGCATCATGAATACACTTAAAAAATGGGTAGACTATGGGTTAAGTCTTAGGGACCACCTACCTCATTTTTAAATAACACAATGCATAAAATATCTTCTTTTAGTTTGGCTAGAATCAAAAGAAAACGAGAAACCAAAAAATCCTTGAAAAAAGGATATATTAGCTAAAACTAGAGAAATGCCTCTTGAAAATGGAATAAAATAAAAATAGATTAAGGTGGAGTGTTTGAATCACCTTATAATCTCCAACGTATTAAATGAAACTCAAATTAGTCAAGAAGTAATAAAAATTCACCATGGATGAGGAGAAAAGAAAGGGAGATCATGCATGCAGAGGATCTGGAAAAAATGAGAGTAAATAGGTATTTAAAAACCTAAAGGGTGAGCATGGATTTTTTTAAAAATTTTAACCTTTTAAAGGGGTTCATAGTTTTTACAAATGATTTAACCAACCATGTAGATCACACTATCTGGGAAACACCATTTTTCATGGATACGTAGCATGGTTTACTAAACCATGCACCAAATATACAAAATGGATTTATAATTTTTTTGTAGAGAATCACTTAGTCTCTTAGATCCCCTTCCATAGTTTAAACAAACCATGCCCCTATAAGAACCAAGATTCATTATTGGGGTTCATGGTTTGCACAAACCATGTGCCCCAGGATGCTCTTAAAAAAAAGAGGATTTATAACCCAAAACCCTAAAGACTCTCCCATAAATCCTCATACCATAATTAATGATTTATTATAAGTCTTAATCTACATGTTTGAGGAGCCCCAAACTGTATAACCTTACCCTAACATGAAATTATAAAACTTAACTGCTTTACTAACTCAAAATTCACGTTCCTACAGAAAAATTATAAATGGCCATATAAAAAAGGGAATCCCTCCTCCAAAACACTTATCATACCCAAAAAGTATAAATGGTCATCCATCCACAAAACCCGACCTATACAGGTCATCAATTCATCCTACCTTAGCAGTGTTCTATATGTGAACTCACAACATGATTCCATAGAAAAAGTCCAAAGATATAGACTATTCCTTGAAAATCCCCATATAATACCTAAACCACACTTATTTCACCAACACAAGAATGATCGATACAGTTCTAAATAACCCACTTTGAATGAAAGGCAACTAGTTGGACCTCCCTCGACCGAACTATCTCAAGAACTCTCAGCTCCCACTAGCAACATGCTTTAATTTTTTATAGAACAATGCCTTGATCAAAATAGGTATACCTTTATCATTATAATACACTGAGTTATATACTAACCATTTATGTAGTTCCTTGGTCAAGACACCAATCACCAATACTATTCCCCATTCTCTCACCCAAGAACCAATGTACTATCATGATGAACCAAGATTGAATCACATCATTCTTCCCTAGACTGAAAAAAATTGTATGAATTCCAAACAAAAACATATAGATAGTGACCTATATTATTCCCCAAGGGATCCAGATTACATTAAAATCACACACACACTTGAATCTGAGACTGTCATAACCATCCAAAGACCGGCCTCTCACACCAATAACCAGTATAGAATGAGGGTCACATGACCATGATTGACATGAATGTCCCCACCATATGAGTGCACTTATCTTCATTTAATTAAGTTAAAATTCTAATATCCAAGACCAAAACCCATATATTGCTGAGTATAATGGTTGGATGTGGACAAACATTCTCACACTTGAGTGCTACTCTAACCATCGAACAATATAATCTTATATCTCAATGGACCCCATATTAGGTACTTTATGAAACTCATCCAATATGTGGGTCACACCCTCCAATGTCCTATAGTGTGATCCCCTCCATATAACTTTCCTTACATTGTTCCTCAATAGATGGCCCCAACATGTCCTTCTATTAGCACATGCATGTCACTCCTTCTAAGCCACACCCATCTTCTAGTTAAAATTAGTTAAACATTGACCCATTAGAATAACCCTATAAAAACATTTCATTATAAATCAATACCGAACATATAAATTTTTGGCCATTTCCACTTCCACAAAAACAAAAAGCATGTAATCACACAACATTTCCTCAACTTTATCAAAACTCTACTTGCACAAAGCTTCTCACCAGCCCAAAAATACTTAGGCACCGTGCTTACCCTCACACACTACTTTTATCCCTTGAATAAAAATAGACACACACTCCAACATAAACCAATAATACAGCATGAATCATTCTTCTAATAGTCAAATTGTTCCCAAACTAGGCTCACACAGATAAACCACTAATCATGATCATGTGAAGGTCAACCTTGATTTACTGAGAGTACCCTCAAAACTCCTATTAAAATTTAGGCATTCACTTATTCCAAGTTATAATATGAAATAACACACTAACTAAAATTTTCTAAAAATAAAAAAATATAACCCTACTTACACCAAGTATTTGGAAGCATACCTTGAACTCGATAGGGAAAAACACTTGACTGATCTCACCGAATGCCCCCAACTTCGATATCAAGGAATGGTAACCTAGGTTCTTCCATGTTCAAGAACCAAAGAAGGAATCTATTTTCCTATTACATACACATTTTCACACCTAAAATTCACATTTCTATGCCCTAATCATACCAGCATAAGTTTATCTAACAATAGGTTCTCACTCTCACACAGTATGATCTCATCCAAACCCACACGTCACACACCGAACTATAAAAATTTTATAATACCTGACTCATCATTCTATGAGATGAGATCTTAGGATCATAGGATCACATGATGAACCCAGAAACAAACCATGCTTATAGCATGTCAATTCAACTAGCCATATGCATCCCAGATAATCGCATATATTATGACTAACATATTACATGTATTTAGGCTAAGTGTATGACCACATTTCATCTCGGGATCCATTTCATGAATTCATAATCATTTATATATGGTTACACTACATACCAAAAGTGAAAACACATGACGAAGTTAGGTTTACAAGTGATCTTACCCTTACAAACTAGCCTAAATATAAGGAACTAAAACTAAATATGCTCAACTATAAATACATAAAAACATAAAACACAAAATATGTGAAGGTAAAAGGGTGATCAATAAGAATTTTGTGTTCTAGAGATTTAATTGTTTCATCACTGAGATGAGAAACATTTCATATTTAGAGATCTGACCCTCGGTGCGGTTTGAGGATCTCATATAAATTAAAGAGAACACCAAAATTAAATTTGGAACAAATTTTTTTCTGATATGAATCCATGCTCGACATATGATTTTCATCGGTTATCACTGATCAAAGGATATAAAGATAAATCCCTCTAAATCATAAAAAAATTATTTAAAAATACATTGGAGCATCGATCACAGATTTTGGGTGATAGAACAGAGATTCGATGATGCCTTTGATGCCCCACAAATCACCGCATCGATGTGCTTTCCATGTTTGATGGAGAACTCGATCCGATCACCTAGATAAAGAGATTATCTCTTTATAAAGTTAGATAAGATATAGAGGATCCATATATATTTTAGTTAATAATCATTGTGTGAGATCATCTCTCCTCTATTTATAGTGGATTATCAAATACCAAGATTGGGTTCCCTAGCCCCCATATATTTAACATCCACTAAATAAATAATAAATTATGATGAACTAGTATGCATCATATATATTATTTGTTATTTTATCACATACCTATAATGTATATATAGAAGTTATTATGTGATCAACCTGAGCCATTAACTTGACTCGTGATTCCCACTTAATATTAAATGAACCTGTAATATTAAAATAATATTTATTCAAAAAATATTATTTATCATATTCACCAGTGAATAATTTTAATATATAAATTCAACCTAACTAATTTAAACCTTAATAACAATGAATTTATTTATTTATTGGTGATTGATAAGTTGTAGAACACTCGAACCCCGTGGTGGGGCCCATAATATCCAATATATCTTTTCAATTGAATATGGAAGAATCTTAAATACACTATTGTGTATAACCCTCTAGGACCTTTTATCGATAGCATTGAATATTATTCATAGACCAAGATTAGAGTCTACCAACACATCGAGGCCACTAAAGAGATAAGGATAGTCATAACAATTAAAACCAACCTACATACATGCACCATGTCATATAATCTATTTGTCTTTTGATATATCTTAAATTATGACTCACATATGTGTTATCAACCTTTATTTATTCATTATTTTTTGATCTAAATAGTTTTATTTATCCTTAAATTCCATGTCCATGGTCTTATGAAGGTAGAACCATCCTGACCAACCTGGTCTGACATATAACTTCTTTAACTCAGAATCAACCAATCCCATATTAATCATTCAACTAATTTTATACTACCAATGATTCCCCCAACACAAGATACATATCCATGATTTCATTATCATGGTTTTTTCCTTGAATCAATGTACTTGATCAAATGAAACATATTGATAATAATCTAAAGTCAAGGGACCAATACACATGTTTTTTGATAGGAACATCTAATAACACCCAAAACATATGTTGTTCATACTGGCGGGTATGTCCTCATAATCTCAACTTATATAGATCACCAAGTGAGAGATTAAAGATGGAAGTCACAATGCTTATGAGCCTCCAACACCTGATAGTTAGGAATCAACTATGTCCAGTTAGTATGATGTATCTAGATCGTAAGTCATATATTTAAGATTAATTTCATAGTATATTGGGGTTCTAATTACTATATGGGATCTTATATAACCTCTTGATATGATAATTAATCTATGGAAATTACCATAAAATAGTGGATGATAAAATGACTTCACTATAATAACAAGAATACATTTTGTATAGATAATTGTATTCATGACATTGTAATATAAAAGTATTTTTTATTTGGGTCTTGAGAACTGACTATTACAACACTTCCAGTTTCACTAGATCTAACTTTTTAACTATCCTTGTTACAGCTCACATGATTAAGGCCATGTTTCTACTGAGTCATGGATTTCATTGCTGTGTCTTCCATGTTAATGTTGTGTGGTAATTCTTCTATATGTGACCTCATATTACTATGAAATCCTTTTCCAGAGATGGTATCCTGAATTATATACATTTTTTGACTGTCTAAACATTACATATTTTCTAGTACTAGTAATAGAATTATCATAATGATAAAAACATACATACTATGTGAAATTTCAAGAACTAGAACAAATATTTTCATTTAATAACTTCATTGTTCCCTCAGAAGCTGCAACATACTTGGAATTTGTTGGTATGTATATCACTAGAATTTATGACCTTGTCTCACTCTGCATATTAGCCTAACTATGATATTAGATCACATTTATCTATGGAAGACTAGTTTGGGACCCCTCAAAACTAGTATACCTTCTTCTCCACATACTAGGTACATATCCTTTGAAACTGTCCAAGTAAAATTGGATAGTTTTGATTGTTTTCTTTATAGTTATCCTAGATATAAATAACATTTTCCTACTATAAAATATATTATTGAAATATCAGGTCTTGTGCATCTCATGGAATATGTAATTGATCTATCCCTCAAGCATTTGGAAATCAACTCACCAATTTAATTTCCTCATATACCAATGCATGTCTTCTCAGAGAGATTTATGGCATGTGACATTGGTAAAAATTATCTCTTTAATTGTTCCATATTTTATTTTTCATTACCATGTCATTATATATATGATTGACTAGGTATAAGAAAACATTAGATCTACCTTAGTTGATCTTGTTCCCTAGAAATGAGGTTTCTACTTTAAGTCAATTACAAGAGAATTTACTTTAATCATGGTCTTAATTAACTGTAATACCAATAGTTGTTTTACATATGTTAAAAAATGTATATCAATTTGAAAACAATGGTTCTCTCACTAACCTATAGTAAATAACTGATATCTCTTCATTCCAAATGAATGTTCTAAGATCTTATTTCGGAAGGTTTCGGGCATAGCGGAAGTGTGGTTGGGATGACACCCAACATTGATTTTTACCATGATCAATGATTATTAAAAAATCAGTATGAAAATGAAGGATATTATCTGTAGAATATAATCAAATATTTAGATAAAGAATAAAGAGTCCCAAAACCTTTAAAGGGGATCTTGCACATCATTATTATAATTAATTTAATTAATTTCATAAAGAAAAATAATACCTGGATCTTAGGTATTTTTCTTCATTGATTTTGTTGATAATTAGAAATGACCCTTATGGATTATCTTTTTGTGCTTGTAAGGATCCAAACTAGAATCCCTCCAACGGTGATCCACACGTGCTAAGATATCTTCTGATCGACACTGCTCATTCTCCGAGTGCTATCACGGCAAAGCAAGTGTCTTTTTTTCTGTCATTTTTGATCTTTTATTCTTAAGCAATGAAGAATGTCTCTCGTTCTTGATATGGGAGAGAATATGAATTGTGAGAGAAATTGTTAGGCTCAACAATTATCAATTCACCAGGCGTGTGGTGTGGTGTAGGGAACAATATGACTACTTGTATATTTATATACATGGAATTTCTGTTACAATATTTAATTTCATAGAAAAAATTAAATACATTCACGAACATAGAGAAAACCCATCCTCATAATAATAATACCGCATCATTATTCATGGTGAGACAACTTACGCAAAACAAAATTGTAAAATAAAATTCCATGTCACAAAATAATATGAGAGTCATTATTATTTTAACTTGTGGAAACTAGTTGTATAATTATTTAACATCTTATAAATAATTATTTTACTACAAGACCGACATTGGTCCACTCAAACTCCACTTCCATTTATTGAACACCATAATAAATAAATAAACAATTTATTTTCTTAAATAAATATTTTATTTACAAACTAGTAAATAAATATTAATTAAGTGATCAATAAAATAAATAAATATATTTTATTTAATTTATGATATTATTTTAACATGAATAAAATTATTCCATGATCTTGAGAAAAATATTTTTTTCATCAATTAAATTCAAATAGAATTTAACTGAGACCACCAAAAACACTTTGTGTGTGACCCTCTAGGATTTTTTCTCATTAGAATTAGGCGGGCTAGCCTAAAGTCCAAGAGTACTATCTAGAAACAGGTCAAGGAACCCAAGAGAAATAATGTAAATTCAAAAAAACAACATCCACATACTAACGCTCACTATTTAATATAATCACTTTGTCGCAATATCTCATCAGGAAAGTTTCATGATAGTGTCATCAACTTTATGCTTGATACGTCGTTCTTTGACTACCTGAAATAAACCCATAATTACACCATGGCCGTAGAATTTCATGTGACAGTTCTGTTTTAATCAAAGGGCCAAGATATCAACTTCCATAAATGGAAAGGACAAATCCTTCCTCAACTTAACCATTAATAACATGCCACTCATGACGTACCCAATGTACCCTACTTCCCACCAACTTTCTGTGTGACTGTTTTCATTTGTAAATCAAAGTGCACGAGTCGTGACACATATTAATGATAATCTTAAAGTATAAGGATCATTACACATGCTCACAAATAGAAATATCCGATGACACTAAAACATGCGGAATTCCTACTATAGGGTATGTTATCATAATCTTCTATCTTGGAGATTACCAAGTGCGAACTTCATGAGAGGAAGTCTCATCTGCTTACAACTACTCGCACCTGACGCTCTGCATGCTATGTGTCCCATCATATTATGTCATCCAATCACAGAACTCTATTTAAGAATATTATTATATCATTTCAAGGTTCACATAATAGAGGGGAACCACCATGACCTTATCAATGTAACAGATACTCTAGTACATTATTACATAATAGTCATGTAGAGCAATGAACAATATGTAATAATAAATTAAATATCGATGTAATCATAGTAACACTAGTTGGTTCTAGTAGACCAACTCTTAAAAACTCCCACTTGGACTGGAGCCAACTTACTATGACTTTTAGTCTGCTAGACCTCACATGATGATCAAGTTTCTACTGAGTCAATGCTTTAGTCAATGGGTTTGCCATGCTATCTTCCGTGAAAATACTGCTCACTACAACTTCACCTCTATGAGACAAATTCCTCAAGAGATGAGACTTCTGAAGTATGTGCTTTGTCCGCTGATGTGACCTTGGCTCTTTTGTGAGAGCCACTGCTGCAGTATTATCACATTACAATGTGATGGGATCTTTACTACTAGGTATCACATCTAGCTCCTGGATGAAGATCTGCATCCAAACTTCTTCTTTAGCTTCCTCATAAGCTGAAATATACCTGGAATATATTGTAGAATCTACCACCACACTATTCTTTGAGCTCTTGCATCTCACTGCACCTCCATTCAAAGTGAAGATGTATCTCGTTTGCGACTTCATGTCATCTTGATCAGTCTGGAAACTAGCATCTACATATCATCTAAAAACTAGTTCTTCTTCTCCTCCATAAAACCAAATCATATCCTTAGTATGCCTCAGATACTTTAGGATAGTCTTGACTACCATCCAATGGCAGCCACCTGGGTAAGATTTATATCTTCCTACAACACTCAATGCGTAGGCGACATCCAACCTAGTACATAGCATGACATACATGACTGACTCAATCGCTGATGTATATGGAGTCCTCACCATTATCTTTTTTTACTCATGTGTCTGAGGACAAATTTTCTTGGAAAGATGAATGCCATGTGATGCTGGCAACAATCTCTTCTTGGATTGTTCCATAATGAATCTCTTCAGTATCTTATCAATGTATGTACTTTGACTTAGGCCTAACAATCTCTTGGATCTATCACGATGGATCTTGATCCCAAGAATATACACTACCTCACCCAAGTCCTTCATAGAGAATCATTGATTCAACCATGTTTTAATAGAATGTAAGACTAGTATCTCATTTCCAATAAGTAATATGTCATCAATATATACTATTAGAAAAACTAATACACTCTCACTAAACCATTTATAGACACAAGGCTCAAATTTATTCATAATAAAACCAAATTTATTTATGGATTCATCAAAATGAATGTTCCATGACTTAAAGGCTTTATTTAATCCATAAATGTATTTTTGCAACTAGCATATCTTATTGGCATCCTTTAGAGTCACAAACCCTTCAGGTTGTGTCATGTAGACATCTTCTTAAAGGTTGCCGTCAAGGAATGTTGTTTTGACATCCATTTTCCCAATCTCATAGTCATGGTAAGCCGCGATGGAAAGTAAAATTCTGATGTATTTTAGAATTGTAACTTGTGAGAAGGTTTCCTCATAGTCAATTCCCTGATGCTATTTAATCCCTTTTGCAACAAGTCATGCCTTATTGGTATTGAATTGTCCTTCCATGTCCAATTTCTTCTTGAATAACCATTTGAAACCAATAGACTTTACATCATCTAGAGGATCTACCAAAATCAAGACATGTTTTTGGTATATGGAATCCATTTTAGAATTCATTTCTTCTTTCCACTTGGAAACATCTGCGCCACTTACTACATCCTTGTAGGTTAGAGGATCATTATTATCAACTAATAATGAGTGACCATCCTCTGTAACTAAAAAATTGTACCATTATGGTTCTCTAACCTCTCTTGTACTCTTATGTAGTACTTGTGTCTCTAGAAGAGATTATTCTTCCACCAGGCTTTGTGGAATCTGTTCTTGTACCAACTCTTGTGTACCTTGAGCCTCGACTTCATAGAATTCTATCTTTCGATCACTATATCTTTTGGATATGTGATACCTCTCAAGGAATATCACATGTCTTTCCACTATAACCTTTTTTTTCTGAGGGGTGTATAGGTAATATCCCCTTGTTTCCTTGGGGTATACTATAAAGGTACACTTTTTGCATTGGGGTTTGAGTTTTCTACCTGAAGAGGACTTGAAAAATTCTTCAATACCCCACACATGTAAATTTGATAACATGGATTTTCTTCTACTCCAGAACTCATATGGAATACCATTTATCAATTTAGTTGGTACTTGGTTTAGTATGTGTCTTTCTTTGTAACTCATACCCCCAAAAGGATAATGGAAGACTTGCATGACTCATCATTGATCTCGTCATGTCAAACAAGATGTTGTTCCTACTTTCACTTACACCATTCCATTGAGTTTTGTAAGGATGAGTGAGTTGGGATAGGATCTCAAACTCTTGTAAGTAATCAATGAAGTCCTGATTAAGATATTATCCACCTCGGTCTGAGTGGTGTTTCTTATTCTTCTTAACAAGATGGTTCTCAACTTCATTCTTGAATTCCTTGAACTTATCAAATGAATCCATCTTATACCTCATTAAGTTGATATATCCATATATACTAAAATAATCAGTAAAAGTTATGATGTATGAGTACCCACCCATCACTTCAACTGAAAATGGTCCACACACATCAGTATAAACCAATTCCAGAAGCTCTTTAGCCCTTTCACCTTTCCCACCAAATGGAGATTTGGTCAATTTTCCTTGTAAACATGCATGACATACGCCACATGGTTTTAGTTCAAAAGAATCTAAATATCCATCTTGATGTAACTTTGTCAAGTGTTTCTCGGTTACATGACCTAGCCAGTGATGGAAATGTTGGGTGTGGTATGAGTCATGTGAATTATCTTTGTCATTGATTTCCATTACTTGGTTTGTGTAATCCAACACATATAGACCGTTGTATAAATGTGCACTACCCAAACAAATGCTATCTTTCCAAAAAAATCAACATTCATTTCCAAACATGAAAAAAATCCCTATATATCTAGTATAGACATAGAAATTATGTTTTTGGTTATAGAAGGCACATAAAAACAACCCTTTAACACCAAGATAATCTTAGTTGGAAACATGAGGTGGTAGTCTCCAATAGCTACAACAACAATTCTGGATCTGTTGGATGCTCGTAGTTCTACCTCCCCTTGATCAATATTCCAAAATATACTTAGTTCCTGTATTTGGATACATATGTGAGCACCAAAAGCTATATCTAATACCCAATTTTTAGAAATATATAGTTTGAATTCGATAACAAACACACATGAAGCTTCCCCTTGCTTCTTAGGCTGGGTGCAGTTCTTCTTCAAGTGGCCCTTCTTGCCACAAGCGAAACAAATGGACTCATGTTCCCTTTCCCCCCTTTGATCTTACTTTTCTTGGAAGGTCGTGAAGAATAATTGGGCTTAAATATCTTCTTATTCCCTTTCCAATTATTCACCATAAGGACAGATTTTTTTTCACTTAATATCTTTATCCACTTGGAGAATGAGGACAAGAAGACCAGATAGAGACTTCTCAATGTTGTTCATAATTAAATTGATAACAAAGTTATAGAAGCTCTGAGGGAGTGATGCAAGAATGAGATTGATGCCCAGTTCTTCGAGGAGTTTAAACCATATAACCTACAGTAGCTCAATGTAGCCAGTGAGATTGACTACATGAGGCCCAACTAAGGAACCTTATCCAAGCTTACTCGGAAAGAGTTCCTTGGATATCTAAAACATTTTCTATCTTGGTTTCTCCTAGTAAAGACCATAGAGGTGCTCGAACATGCTATAAGAATCCATGTTTATATGATACTTTATGAGATCACTAGACATTTATGATAACATCAAACATTTAATGTCAACCGTGTCATTCATATGTTTCTCATTGACCATGAAATCCACATCACTTGTCTCTTTGGAAGGTGGATCAGGTAGTGCTGACTCTAGCTCATAAGATTTCCATTCATGGGGTAGGATAACCCAAAGGCATCTAAACCATTTCTAGAAGTTACTACTGGTGAGGATGCTGTCTTTATCTAGAATTGATCGTAGGGATAGTGTGGTTGATGATCATGTCAATTTTTTTCTACAATTAAAAGAGAAGATCATTAGTACTTTCTTGATTACATTTTATGATAAATAATAAATTTTATTAAGTCTACCACTATTTTATCAAGTCCCAATGACCCTAACCATTGAAATAAAAATGTCCATTTTCCACGACATTCTAGTGGAAAGGATCCATATTCCCCTTTGCATAACCCCAGCAAGGGTTGTTCAAGCTATTAGAAGGTATTTAGGTAGGTAGGTCTTTGCCAATTATAGGCTTCCAGATCCTTGATCTGTTGAGTGGACTCCCCAATCTTGAAATCATGACTTTGGATTTCCTCAACTCTTACCTCCAATATTACACCAAGTCTAGAAAGGGATACTTCTCTTGATGTAATATGGTTATGTCAACCCAAAACCTTTCATAAGATATTCCTATATAAAAGTAAGTGTCCCAACAAGGGTTGGTCAAACACATAGTTTTATTGAGTTTTCCCTTAATCAATGAATGAAAGGCTTGGTCTAACTTAATATTTTATTTGAAGGACTTTTTATCCCTTATACATGAATTTCTTATTATCACATGCTTGTTAATATTAATTGGAACTTACTTAAGTGATTAACCATGTCTTGATTATATTTTCACATAAGTATGGTTTATTTTAGTTCCATCATCCATGCTTGTTTAAGTCATTAATTATGTGATTGTAACAAAACATCCATAATAATAAACCATAAAAATGACAGAAATAAAATAAATTAAATGGCATGGTCATGATCTTTTCTAATGGTTAGTTTATCTAGCGGTTGATAAACTAACCTTGTCCTAGGGTAGAAACACCTTGAACCTTTTGGGTTCATGTTTACAACTTCCACCCGTCCACCTTTGTATCTCCTAGGATTGGTTTCGTCTTGGATCCAACTTGAACCGCCTCCACTAGCTTAGGAGTTCCATCCATTACATATGCCCTTTTTTTAACTCACATGTTGGTGAGGAGTAAAAGGGGGTTTTACATAAAAGAAACATTGGGCACACAAACCCTACATATTAATGAAGAGAAGGCTCACAAACCAAAAAATTTAATTCAAATAAATAAATTAAAAGAAACCATACACATACAAAGGGTTTTGGTATAGCTCATGATCATCCATACATGCCAATATATTTACGCATAAATAAAACTAGCATTCAATTCTTTAATCATTATTGTTTAAGATAAATCAATCAAATAAATTAATTATCATCTTTAATTAATCAATCCTTTTATCTTAAATCCTTTTCTGAATTTCCTTGAGATTATCATCCATCATAATTTTAAACAAAATAAGTTCATTTAAAATTTTCTTTGTACGTAAATTGTACCATGGAGGAAACCTGGTGAATTACAATTCAGAACTACACAATGAGTAGAAATGAGAATTACACATATGTTAAATTAAACACATATTTATAAAACACCGATCACATGTTTTTCCTCATCTTTACACCTACACAATCATACAAACCTCAAGGATTTTTATAATATAAGAATAAATTCTAATAAATATGCATAATTTGGATGAGTTCATGACATGTAGTTTTAACTAAACAGTGTGTAATACTGTTTACCATCCATCTGAATTACACACCTAGGGAAACAACATGTGAGTGTACTTCAGAAATCTTCAGAGTACACAACGTGTCCCGTTGGCCACACGCCATGTGTTTCCTTGTTACACGGTCTCTTGCCGGGATATCCATGAACGGGGTACACGATCCAACCCTAACTTGAAGGGACTACAAACTGTGTCCATTTGGGCCACACAACGTATAATCTGGAAACTATGTGCCACCTGTTTCTGGTCAACACATGAAGTCATTTAAGACTTATAAAGACTCCAACACAGATCTTGGTTTGGCGAATCGGTCTGATGCATTGAATCTTTACTACCCAATGTGTACTATCGAATACAGGCCATGTGTTCTAGTTTTGTATGGGAAGGAAGCTTTAGAACCTCTGGATGAGATCCTCTGTTTTATTTTAATCAAAATAAAATGAAAAGAACGTTTCTGTAAGGTGAACGAGTAAAAAAAGAGGATGAATTGTTCTCAAGATTTAGATTTTCAAAAATATTAACATGAATTGAAATAAATAAATTATTAAATGCGTAAGTCATCAATGAAATATTTAAATAATTATAAACTATGATATAACCCCTCTGATACCACTTGAAGGTTCCGGTCATAGTTGAATCATGGTTGGGACGAAACCCAACTTTGATTTTTACCATGATCAATGATTATTCTGGGATCAATACGATGATGAACACCAGTCTCCATGGAATATAACCAAGATTTAGATAAATAAGAATGAGGCCCAAAACCTTTAGAGACGATCTTTCACATCATATTTATAATTAATTTAGTTAATTTTGTAAAGAAAAATAATACCAGGATCTTTGGTATTTTTCTTCATTAATAATGTTGATCGTCCGGAATGACCCTTCAAGATTATCTCATTGCGCTTGTAAGGATCAAAACTAGAATCCCTCTAGCGCTGATCCACATGTGCTCCAATGGCCTCCGATCGACACTGCTCATTCTATGGGTGCTAGCACGGCGAAGCGAGTGACTTGTGTCAGTCGTTCTTGATATTTTGTTCTTTGGACTTGAAAAAATTCTCTCATTCATAAGAGGGGAGAGAACATGATCCGAGAGAGAAATTGTTTGGCTCAACAATTATCAATTCACCAGGCCTGTGGTATGGGGTATGACACAATATACCTACTTGTTTATTTATATACATGGAATTTCAATTAAAATATTTAATTTCATAGAAACAATTAAATACATTCATGAACATAGATAAAACCCATGCTCATAATAATAATATCGCGTCATTTTTCATGGTGTTCCAAATAGGGAAAAATAGAATTGTAAAATAAAATTCCGCATCACAAAATAATAACAACGTCATTATTATTTTAACTAGTGAAAAATAATTAAGTAATTATTTACCATATTGAAAATAATTATTTTACTACCATACCGACCTTGGTCTGCTCAAAATCCACTTCTATTTATTGAACAACCGAATAAATAAATAAATAATTTATCCTCTTAAATAAATTTTTTATTTACAAACTAGTAAACAAATACTTTTTAATTGTTCAATAAAATAAATCAATATATTTAATTTAATTTATACGATCATTTTAACTTGAGTAAAATTATTCCATGTTCTTTTGAATAATATTTATTTCATTAATTAAATTAAAATAGAATTTAACCGAGAACACCAAAAACACTTAGTGTCTGACCCTCTAGGATTCTTTCTTATTGGCATTAGGCAGGCTTGCCTAAAGTCCAAGAGTATTGTCTAGCAACGGGTTAAGTCACCCAAGAGAAAGAACATAAATTTTCAATAATGACATCCAAATACGAACGATCACTGTGTAATATAATCTATTTGTTGCAATATCTCATCAAGTGGGTTTCATGATAGTGTCATCAACTTTTATACATGATATGTCATTTTTTGATTACCGGAAATAAACACACCATTACACCATGGCCGTGGAATTTCTTGCGGTGGTTCTATTTCAATCAAAGGGTCGAGATATTAAATTTCATAAATGGAAGGGATAAATATTTTATCAACTTATCCATTAATAACATGACACTCGTGATGCACCCAACCTACCCTATTTCCCACTAACTATCTGCGTGAATGTTTTCATTAGTAAATCAAAGTGCACAAGACATGACACATATTAATGATAATCTTAAAGTCTAAGAATCATTACATATGCTCATAGATAAAAATATCTAATGACACTAAAACATGTTGAATTCCTACTAGTGGGTCTGTTCTCATAATCTACTATCTTGGAGATTACCAAGTTCGAACTTCAGGAGAGGAAGTCTCATCTTCTTATGAGTACTTGCACCTGACGATATGCATGCTATGTGTCCCATCATAGTATGTCATCCAACTATAGAGCTATATTTAAGAATATTGTTATAGCATTTCAAGGTTCTCATCATAGTTGGGAACTTCCATGACCTTATCAATGAAACAAATACTCAAAGACATTATTACATCATAGTCATGGAGAACAATGAACAATATGTAATCATACATTAAATATCCATGTAAACAAAGTAAAACAAGTTGGTTATAGAACAAAAACTCTTAAAATTTATTACTTTAATCCTAAACTGTATTTTACCGACTTAAAACCCTATTGGGATTATATGTTTTCACCATCCCCTTTTGGTTACGATGAATAGATACATTACACGATTAGTGATCTTGACATAAAATTGAAAATAAAATGATCATATATATTAGCTATGATAAGTAAAATTCTAATAGATTTAGGGAAAATGGCTTGGTATAACAAATTGACCCTTATTAGTACCACACATATTCCACCGATGTATTATATAACTTGAATACCCAATACAATATTCAAAATAAAAACCCCCTCTTCAATTTGATACATAGAATCCATTATTGAATTTTAATTAACCTTGTTGATATTATTTTATTTCCATATACTACCTACTTGTAGGAATTATTATTCATAATGAATAATTTATCACCAGCCATGTTGAATATAAAACCTTTACTATGATTTCAACCTTCCAACACAATATGTGTCTCTAGAACACTTCACTTCTATGATCTCTTGTGAAACTGTTTCATATGCCAACTATTTATGAATAACTGACATTGAATAAACCCAAGTCAATTTATCTTCTTCTATCTCAAGTAGAGATGCACACCCTTATATAGAAATATCGTCAGTTACTTTGGCTCAATTTTCTATATTACGATTTTCTCTAATATTATATGAAATATTAGGATAAGTTATTTAGATGCTCATTGTGTTTTTCTTAATGAAAGTTTGTTTATATATTAATAAAATCTCTGTATCTAAATACATTTTCCTATGAAATTATTAATTTCTATCATATTTTTACTTATATAATATCCATTTTTCATGGTAGTTGGTATATAGTTGTGTAAATTTCCTATTATTTTCAAGGAATTTATTGAAATAATCAAATTTTTGGAAATTTTTATAAGTTCCAACATTGATAAACCTTTAACTTACATCATGAAACATATGTGTGTAATGAAATGTGAATTTAGGTATTTCTCCATGCTAGATTTTTTAGATCAACGTTACCATATAATAATAATAATCAATCCTCCTTATAAACATCATATCCCTAATGTGGAAAAGGTAATATCCATTTAAGAATTACTCCATGCTAGATTTTGTTGATCGATGAATGCTTGGTCAATATATTATTCAACATACCAGTCCAAAGTAACTCATATCTCCTGACCATGCATATATCATCCCTTTTTTCATGTTCTCAAATTACTTAATGGAATCTTATATGAGGTATATTTACCAATATCTTACCCTTGAAATAGCATACACTCACTTCCCAAACTAATTTTGTCAGCTTTGTTGCATACCTATATTTCTAAATCATTCTTTGTCAAAAATAAATAAGTATATAGCTTGATAAAAACTAATATGTTTAGCTGCACTAGCTCTAAATACCATACTCGATATATATTTGATGTCCTCTTTTATTTTTTCTTGACAATAATTGTCTTTCCACAAATGGGTAGACAAGCATTACATTTTTATATTCATCTTGTATTACCTATGATTCCAGTATCACTGAACTATTAATTGAGTATGAAACAAAAAAAACAACATTCATTCCTAAAACTAGATAAACGCCCCCTAGTTTCTAAAAAAAACATGATATAAGTTTTTTGGTTATACTCAAAAAATGTTGTACTATAATCATTTACCTGGAAATTAGAAGTTATGTGTTTCTCTCTACTGACAAAGGAATTACCCTTTCTCATCTTCTTAGAGAATAAAACTTACTTCTAGTAATGTTTATATATTTAATTGGTTACTATATTCAAATACACATATATTATAGTCACATTTTATTCAATACAAAAAAATTATTATAGAAACATTACAATTAATTAATGAATATACTGGAAGAAGAAACAATTAATTCGTTCTTTAATTTTGTTCATTGATATTAAACTTTTATAAATTTATTTCATGATTTGAAAATCAAATAACCTCATATTTAATATCTCTCTCATTGAAGGATTTAGTGAGGGTTCATTTTAAATTTCTCCTTTAATTGGCCTTATCACAATTTCTTTCAACATGTTCAAAAAAATAACTAAAGAGTAATATTTCTTTAATACTCTTATTACTTGGTGAATTTTATCCAAAAGGTAAAAAAGTGTTTTACTCTATAATATTTGTTTGTAAGTGTTAAATGAAAATAAAGTAAATGGGTCAAAATGAAATGAGAAAGGGATTCATTGAAATATCATGATCTATCTTTCACTTTACATATATGTTGTGTAATCATCACCCATTCATATGACACATCACTATCTCCTGGAAAGCTTCTAAGAGAAGAGACACCCTGTGAAATCATCCATGTCTCAATGTTTTATCCACAACTAACCTTGAACATTGATTATAAAATTATGACATAAGCATCATATGACTGATACATGGGTGTCCTATAATCATTTTTATACCCTCACCTCATAGGGGAAAAGAACAAGTATATGGACACTGAAACCTTGAATTTCCCATATCATAGAATTGTGTGCAAGTGCATTTAATACACTAGGAAATACATGCTAGTTTGGACATTAAATTTTTCCATAATCATCGCAATGTATTTTTTTGGTATTACATTCCATTTTATACAAAAAAACTAACAAATCAAACTTTTATCTTTATTACCTATTTGTACATTACTGATTAATTATATAATTAAATGTCTCTCAATATTTTCTCGAATATATGAACCCTTTGTACTATAATCAGAGTACTCTATCGCTTGAGTATTCTAGTAGAAATATCCTTGAACTTTCTCTAATAGTATACGAGATATGACTATGCCACTACATGGAGATCTCAATGTAGTTGTTTGATTCACCAACCACATTAACTTGCGACCACTTGATCTGTAAAGTGAAGTCTCATCTTTTAAAATCATAAACATGATTTTCCTAATGAATGCCTCTAATGTGATAGAAAGTTAGCTATGGATAATCCTTAACCACCAATTTAGTTAAGTCAACCCATCATTCCTAGAAGAAATCCCTGGTTATAGGAGGAACACTCAACTATGGTAGACCAAGCACCTTAAACACTTGGATGTGTTAAAATTAAAATAATGGAAGGTATTTGAAACATAAAATATCGATGGGGTTTTTTTGTTTTTGTTGACAAATGTAATCTATTTGTATTAATATTTTTAATTGTATGTTTTCATGATCAAAATAGGTCATTAATATAATAAAATTCATCAATTATTTATGAATTTCATTAATTGTCATTTTATGTAATCCTGCTATCATAAAATGTATAAAATAATAAATAAATGTATAAGGGAAATAAACATTCTGAATGATCTTGAGAATATCAAAATGGTTGATCTATTTAAACTCAATGGATCAACCATGACCTAGGGGTATCATACCCGAGTTTTTGATTGACTCATGATGTAACTCATCCCCCATCTGGTGCATCCACTTCCCTTATGGATTTTGTCTTATCTTAGGAGGGTCCACATAATAAATAATGTTTCTCAAAGGTACACGTGTACTCGTATACAGGTGAGGGTGAATTAGGAGTGCAATTTACATCAGAAAAGTTTGGAAGTGTAGGCCCTTATATATTTTGACTGAAAATCAGGAAACACACAGACTGTCAGATATAATTAATTACTTACAATCAACATACATAGTTAAGTAATTGATTAAATAAAATAAAGTTGATATACACAGGTTGGGAAATAGCTAAAGACCAGTCATCATGTAAAATAAAAGTGTGATAAAATAAAATTGTAATAAATTAATATACGAAGGTATTTAATTAAATCAAATGATATAATTTAATTTCAAATAATTTAATTCTATTATGTCCCATAATTAATTTAATTATAATTCATAAATTTAATTTAATTAATTAATTAATTTAATAACAAAATAAAATTAATATATTACGGGGTATTAAAATTATTTTTTTAAACCAAAATGAATATTTTAATTAGTTTAATTTAATTATAAAATTAAATTAATTTTGATTCACCTAGGCCATGAAAAATAACCTCGCATAGGCCTAATCAGGGTCACGCAGAACACATGCAAACCCATTTCAGGTCGTGAGAAGATCCCATAGAGCCATTATGGGGTAGGAATGTCTGTTCACAAACATTATGGGTTAGAAAGACCATCCCAATTTGGTTTTAGGGTCGATCAGGACCAACCAGATAGAGGTTACCTCGCACCCTTGGTAGAAATGCTCGGTCTGAGATTGGAGGCATAAGGGAGGCCCAAGGTGGGTGGTTCAATGAGGTTGAGGAGGTGCTTCTTTGGTCATGCGATGCTATTCTGGCCATCCGAGCCACACAATTTCTCAAGTGAGGCAATGATGGCTAGCGGGGAGGGTGTCTGCGGGTCGCTTGATTACGGTGGGTCAACCCTTGAGGGAGTAGAAGCTCATGAATTTAGAGGGAGTTCTCTCAGTGGGGGGGGGGGTGGTCATTCTATGATAGAACATATGATGCACTTGGAGTGATATGTGCAGCCACGTGTTGGGAAAATACGGGAAAGCAACAAACACCCAAACAATTGAAAAGGTGAATGCACATTGGAAATAAAATCTTTCCCTACAAATAAAATCTTGAAGAACTAAAGTGGATGCACAGTGACCCGAAATTAAATGTGCAGAAAATAAAGTTGACCCCTGATATTTTTACATGGAAAACTCAAAAGGGAAAAATCACGGGACCTAGTCCAAAAAGAGGGATCCACTATAATCAAGAGGTACATGGTAGAGACTCCCCAAAAATGGAAGGGATCTCAAAAGTAATACTCTGGAATAAAAGTGTAGACCAAAAGACGAAGAGAAAGAAAATATGATCATCAAAGAAAGGTGATTACCATATGGGATTTGCACTCGATGTTGTTGCTACCGGTGTTATTGAAATGCCTTGTCACTGCCTCCATATATTGGAAAAATAATCCGTGTCCAATAATATATCCGCGTCAAAATCATGTCACCACCTTAATTAATTCACATGGTCTTGGACCACATTAAAAACATCTCATTAAAATAGAAAGATCTTGGTGCTCCAATTGAGGATACGTTATGTGGTGAGCCAACCAGCAAGGCACCCAACAAACTCCCCCTTCAACTCAAGTTGGGATCACCGCCAACCCTACAAACAGATGGAAAGTCTCAAATTTTCATCTGGGTAAACTCTTGGTCAACATGTCTGACCCATTTTCATCAGTGTAGATATTCTCAAGATCAAACTGTCTCGAATCAAGGACATTGTGGATCCAATGATATCGAGCATTGATATGTTTTGACCAACCATGAAAAGTGGAATTCTTTCCCAAAAAAATATCACTCTGACTATCACAAAATAAAACATACCTATACTGATTTAAACTGAGATCTCGAATAAAAGTTTTCATTGACAAAAATTCTTTTCATGCCTCAGTAGTTGAAAAAAAATCTGACTCTATGCTATATAAAGAAACACATCTCTACAATCTAGACAACCAAGATACATCCCCCCTACAAAGTGATCAAATAGCCTAAAGTAGACTTATTCGAATTGGTATCTCATGCCATATCTGAATTTGTAAAGACACAAATCATAGGTTTCCTTTTTCCAAAACACAATCTCATATTAGAAGTACCATGAAGATAACGAAAAATGTACTTCCCTTCTCTATAATTCTCTCTACCTGGATTTGATATAAAATGACTGACCACACCAACTTCATGAGATATATTAGGCCTAGTAAATACCATTGCATACATCAAATATCCAATGATAGATGAATAAGGTATGTGATTTATCTCCTCTATATCTTCATAAGTAGAAGGTGAATGAATGGTAATGAGCTTAAAATTTAAATCAAGAGGAATACTAACCAATTTAGATCTATCCATAGAAAATCTCTGAAGAACCTTCTCAATGTATCTATCCTAAGATAACCATAATTTCCTGGCCTTCCTGTCACAAGAGATTGTCATGCCAAGAATCTCTTGTGCTGGCCCTAAGACTTTTATCGCAAAAGACTGAAAAAGATCCTTTTTCAATCTATCAATTATTGAAGTATCATGGCAAAAAATGAGCATATCATCAATATAAGGAAAAAATATAATAAAATCATCAACAATAAATCTCTGAACAAAAACAAAATGATCAAAAGATGTATTCTTGAAACTCTAATGAGAAATGATAGATTCAAACTTCTTATAACACTACCTCAGATCTTGCTACAAACCATACAAACTCTTCTTTAACCTGAAGATATAATTTTCTTAACCTGTTACAACAAAACCTTCTGGCTACTCCATATAAATCTGCTCCTCTAAATATTCATGGAGGATAGCTGTCTTCACATCCATCTGCTCAATCTGCAGATCCAAACTAACAGCCAAACCAAGAACAACCCGAATAGAAGACATTTTGACAACAGGTGAGAAGTTCTTATCAAAATCAATACCTTTATTCTAATGGATTCCTTTGACAAAAAACCTTGCCTTGTATCATGGAAGGGAACTGGAATCTTTATTTTCAATCCAATAAATCCACCGAGTTTGCATAGCTCTCTTACCTATCGGTAACTTCACCAGCTCTAAAGTGTGGTTATCGTGTAATGATTTCATCTCATCATCCATTGATGCAACCCATTTGTCCTTCTGTTCACTCTCCATTGCCTCATCAAATGATTTTGGTTCTACCCCTTTAGCGAGGAGCACATAATCATCAGGTGAATATCGAGTAGAAGTGGTGTGATGCGAAGATGACCTCCGGAGTGGAACTGCGGGTTTATTAATAACCCATGGAACCAAATCATCAAAAATAAAAGGTGCATCAAAAACATCAACTCCAACTTTTTCACCTTGAGAATCATTCTGTACATCAACATGATCATTAAAATCAACAATATGAGGTAAATGTGAATTAGAACCTGGATCAAGACTGACAAAACCATCAAAAGTTGGAGAAGCAGATTTTTATCCCTTATCAATGTCTGAAATAGTCTGATCCTTCATAAACACTACATAGTGTCTTATAAAATGTTTCTTCAAAACAGAATTAGAGAACCTGTACCCAAACTAATCATGTCCATAGCCAATAAAAATACACTAGCGTGTCTTACCATCCAGCTTGGATCTTTCATCTCTAGGCACATTAACAAAATCCTTGAAACTAAAAACACACAAGTGATCATACCTGATCTCTTTTCCATACAAAAATTTGTTAGGAGTGTCTATCTGAAAAGAAACCACAGGCGATAAGTTAATAATATAAGCAATATTAAGTAAATACTCCCCACAAAAATGTCCAGGAAACTTTTCTTCTGAAAGCAAACAATGAACTCTTTCCAACAAAGTCCTGTTCATCTGCTCAGCTACACCATTTAGATGAGATGTCTTGGGCGGCGTCTTATGAGGCCGAATACCTTCCTTCCTGCTATACTGATCAAATGTACCAAAATACTCTCCCTCATTTTCAGTGAGAATACATTTCAATTTCTTGCCTGATTCTCTCTCAGCCGAATCATAAAATTGCTTAAAGACACTGAGCACCAGAATTTTGGCATTCAAAACATAAACCTAGAGCTTTTGTGAGTAGTCATCAATATATGTAACAAAATACAGACTACCACTAAAGGTCTTAGATTTCAAAGGACCACAAATGTCAGAATGTACTAATTCAAGTACCTGTGACTTCCTGTGTGGAGGATGATTGCTGAAACTCACTATGCTCTATCTCCCATCCATGCAATGATTACATGTGTCCAATTTGAAACTCTTCAAATATAGAAGAATATTTCTTTTGGCCAAAAAACCAAGGACTTTATTACTGATGTGATTGAGCCTTTTATTCCACAACTTAGACGAAACACTAAACTCAACAACATAAGAAGTATCACAAGAAATAGAAGCTCTAGTCCAGTACAAACCTAACTTCTTATTCCCTCAAGAAAGAATCAAAGATCCCTTGGAAATATTCCATTTGAAATTAACCAAAGTGCTGATAAACCCTTCATCATCAAGAATGCTGGTAGAAATAATATTCAAATGAACCTTGGGTGCATGTCGAACATTAGTCAAAATTAACTTACATCATATACTGGTCTCTAAAAAAACAGTCCTGATGCCTACAACATCAGCATGACCATTAATGCCTATCTTCAAAATCCCAAAATTACCTAGGCTACAAGATGTAAAGAACTCCTTCTTCAATGTCACATGAAAATAGGCACCACTATCAACAACCCAACAAGAATCATCAGAAGCAATGTTAATGGAGTCATGAACAATAAAAAGATCACCTCCTTTAGTAACAACGACATGATCATCTCTATCACCATTTTTATTATGTGGATTTTCCTTCAATCTGTTCTCTCTTTTCAATTGATACCAAAATATCTTAAGATGCCCCTTCTTTCTACAATGATGAAATTCAATGTCTCTCTGCTTTAGTCTGGATTTTCTTCTGCCTCTGCTCTTACCTCGACTACTATGTACCCAGTCCTGGCTTCTCCCCCTCTTCTCTGTGACTAAAATCTTAGAAGAAGATTTCTCCTAAGTGCGTCTCCTGACTTCTTCATTTAAAATACCAGACTTGATAAAACTAAATTTCACAACACCATTAGGAGTAGAACCATTTAGAGTAACACGTAAATTCTCCCATGAATTAGGTAAAGTGTTAAGTAGGAAAAGATCTAAAACCTCATCTTCAAAATTGATACCCATGCCAGAAAACTAATCAAAAACATCCTTGATATTCACTTAAATAATCAGAAATAGACGTACCTTCCCTGTACCTCAAGTTCATAATTTTCTTGAGAAGAAACAGTTTATTGTTTCCCATCTTAGAAGTAAAGGTCATCTCAAGCTTCTCCCACAATGTTCTGGCATGAGAGATGTTTAAAATGTGGTTCATCACGTTGTCTTAAACCCATTTTCGAATGAATCCACAAACCATATCATTCTTGAACAAAAAATCTTCATCTGACATCCTCTCTAGATTCTGGGTACTAAACACAGGAAGATACATTCTCTTGACAAAAATAAGATTATTCATTTTAAGTCACAACATATAGTAGTTTGTACCATTCAACAAAATCATCCAACTATAATTGGTCTCCATAATAAATATGAAATAAAAAACAAACCCTATGATACCAGATGTTGGGAAAGACGGGAAAGTGACGAACGCGCAATCAATAAAAAAGGGGAATGAATAGCAGAAATAAAATCTTTCGCTCCAAATAAAATCCCACAGAACTAAAGTGGATGCTTAGCGACCCGAAATTAGATGTGTAGAAAATAAAGTTGACACTGGAAATTTTTACATGGGAAAAACTAAATGGAAAACCAGAGGAACTAGTCCAGAAAGAGGGATCCACTAAAATCAAGAGGTACATGGTAGAGACTCCCCAAAAATGGAAGGGATATCAAAATTAATACTCAAGAATAAAAGTGTGTATCAAAAGACAGAGAGCAAGAAAATATGACCATCAAAGAAAGTTGATCAAAAAATAGGATTTTATCTCAGTGTTGTTATTTCCAATGTTGTTGAAATGCCTTACCACTGCCTCCTTATATAGGAAAAAGAATCTGCGTCCAATAATGTCTCCATGTAAAAAGCGTGTCGCCGGGTGAATTAATTCACACGGTCTTGGACCGCATTAAAAATACATCATTAAAAGAGAAACAACTCGGTGCTCTAATTGAGGAGGCGTTACGCGGTGCACCAACTAGAAAGGTTCCCAACACCACGAAAGGTCCTGGCCGGATCACGATGGTAAGCCTTGGTGACCATGTGGCACGATGGAGGAGGGAGCTTGGTTAGGCACAGGTTCCCTGTGGAAGCTCTCAGAAGCTTGAGAGAGGAGGTGGCTTCCATGATCCAGTGGGATATTTCAGAATCTAAGAAGTAGTGGGGTGTGACTTTTCAATGGAAGACGATGAGGTGAGAGGTTGGATAGGTGGTGTCTGGTCACCGGAGGAGGTAGGCCTAGTCGACAGCCGGCTGGGGTAAGGTTGGAGGGATCTCGGCATGGGGCGACAAGTAGTTGGGTGAGGAGCTGATGGGGTGCTTTCCCACCAGGGAGGGGTCCAACGTAGGGGAGAAGACCCATGGGTCCTCTACACCATTTTTTTCTAGTTTTACGATGGATCAATACAACACACATTTTTTATTTTTTATTTTTTATTATCTCGTAGGAAGACAATTTGGCCACTGATGATTTTGGTTCTATCTAATTCTTATAATGGATAATAACATAACCATTTTATTATTATGATAATTATTATTGTTATACTTAAAATATAAATACTGGAGAAATTATTTTTTTATGAAAAATATGATTTTCTATGAAATTGGTATTCATCAGAAAAATCATAGGCCACCGTGACTCGTTTGAATTTTAATACTCAAAATAAAACTAGGTATGATCTATAATGTTTTTCAGATGACCATAAATTGGCCATAATAACTCAAATTAAAGAGCGGTTGGATCTGTTGTGACTGATTTTAATCCCTACACTTAAATTTAAATATAATTTAATTTTATTGGTTCATAAAATTTATAGGATCACTTTGATATCAATTTCAGATAATGGGGGACTCAGTGTGCATCGGTGATCAAGGGATTTAATTTTTTTTCCATCCACAGAATGAAATAACGTTTCATATCCAGTGATATGAGCCCCCGTAGAGTCCTAGGATCTCACATAAATTAAATAGAGCACCAAAATAAAAATGGGAACAAAACTTTTTCCGATCTGAAGTCATTCTTAACATCTGCTTGTCTCCGGCAATCGCTATTCAAAGATCCAAATAATAATCCCTCTAGATTATCCACACATTCTACAAAAATATGTTGTAGCATTGATCTTCGAATTCTTGGTGCTGGGGTTGAGATTCTACGATGCCTTTGATAACAAGATGATCACTACATTGACCTGCTTGCGATGCTTGAGGGAGAACTCGATCCAATCACCTAGATTGGGTGCCTCTCTATCTATAAAGTGGGATATGAGAGAGAGGATTTGTATATCTCATAGTGAATAAACCTCATGCAAGAGTGGCTATCCTCTATCTATAGTGGATTCTCAAATGCCCTGATTGGGTTCCCTGACATCCTTAGATTTAATAAACAAAAAATAAATAATAAATAATAATGAAATAATTTACCTAATATATATAAATTACTATTTTATCACATACCCATAATATATATAAAATATATAATGTTATAAACCTATGTTATTGACTCAACTATTAATTCTTAATTAATATGAAAGAAACCTAGAATAAAAAAAATATTCATTTGAATAATATTATGTCTCATATTCACTAAATACCATGTGAATAATTTCAATAAATAAATTCAACCAAATTATTCATAAATTTAATAATAATAAATTTATTTATTTATCGAATATCGATAACTTGGAAAACACTCATACCCTGTGGTGGGGCCTACCATTTCCTTTATACCTATTCAACTTAATAGAGAAGATTCTTGAATATGCTATTGTGTGAGACCCTTTATGACCTTATCTCAATAGAAGTGAATATTATTCACATAAAAAGAGTTTATTATAGTAACCCATTAAATCCATTAAAGTGATAAGGACAATCATAATAATGAAAACCAACCTATGGACACACATAATGTAATATAATCTCTTTATCTTTTGATATATTTTAAATATGGATGCACACTTGTGTCATCTCCCTTTATTGATTTATTATTTGTTGACCTAACTAGAAGGATTTACTGTCCACTGCCATGAACATGGTCTTATGAAGTTAATACCATCCTGATCAACATGGCCTGAGATATAAATTCCTCAACCAAAAAGTTACAAATCATATGATAATCATTCAACCTGTGCCATACCACCAATGAAACACCCAACACAAGATACCTCTCCATGATTTCATATTCATGGGTTTTCCATGCATCAAAGTACATGATCAAATGATAAATATTGATAATGATCTCATGTTGAGAGACCAATACAGATGTCCTTATATGGGAACAACCAATGACACCTAAAACCTATGATGTTCCTATTGGTGGGGTTTTCCTCATGATCTCAACTACTAGAGGTCACCTGGTGCGAACTTCAGGAGAAGAAGTCAAAAAAATTATGAGATCCCAACACATGATAGTGAGACATTAACTATTTCTTGTTAGTAAGATGTATTTAGACCATATGACACATATTTAAGATTAATGTCACTGTATCTTGAGGTTCTCATTATATCCTGATACTTGCTATAAACTTTTGATATAAAAAATAATCTATAGAAATTACCATTAAATAGTGAATGAAGAAATTTATATACTATAATGGTATGTATACATCATGTATAGCTAAATGTATACATGAAATGGTTATATAAAAGTACTGTTTAGTTGGGTCTAGGGAACCCACTATTACAACAACATGCACCATCACACAATTCAAAAAATCTATCCAATCCATACAACTCCAAAGTAATTCAAAGGAATGGTATAACCCTCTAATGGATTATCCTTAGGTATCAATAGGAAAATACCCACACAAATTTATAAGTCACATCTAAAGAGACAATATTTACTCCCACCTACTCTATCAGTCAAGGTCTCACTAATAGAAGAAATCATGAGATGAAACTTACCCCCATATCAAGGTCACATAGAATAAAACATGATAAAATATCACTCTAGGTTCCCCAAATAATCCTGAGTCCAAATGATTCTTCCCACTCTTAGGTTAAACATAAACTAAAAGGGTCACCAACTACCGCTACTCATCAAAACTTTTCACAAATTTCAAAGCTCACAACTCATGAGAAACATAAAACAGTTATGTCATCCATTATCTAACAAACCAAACACCAAGAATGGTTTACAAATCGATCTCTATCTCTATCATCCTTCCATTCTCAATATTATGTCAACACTAAACAACCCAAGGTCCACCACCCTCATAGAGTCTATCTTAACTAATAACATAAGAACCTCATAACTATATCACTCTCATCAACCCAAACTATCGATTCACTAGGCCAAGAATTATTTATATGGGTCTCAATCCACCATGGTAACAATAATTTCCATCATTACAAAGGGATTTTCATTTCTATTTAAGCCATAGGGTTCATATATATATAGGTTTCACATTATTTTAATTCCATAATTTGTTTTTTGTTTTTCCAGGTGTTTGAAAACATTTTCATTATTTTTAAAATCTTGATTTAATTGGATTCCGTTAAGAAGATATAAAATAAAACACCTAATGGTTTTTTAGTGGCACATTATTTACTCAAGACATCCATAAATCTGCTTAAATTTACCTATATATCAAGGAAACATTTTAGGAATTTTTCAAGTTAGATGCCAACATTTCCTGATATGGAAAACACCACATGTGATGCTTCTAATGCCTAAAATACTAACCCTCCTTTTACTAGCAAATAACTATAAATCATAGGCATATATAAACAAGAAAAATAGAAACACAATCCAATATAAATATTTGGAAATAAAAATATCAATCACCTACAACATATGGGTGATATAAAAATCCTATATGTATATCATGATTTATAAACATATAGATCCCCTCTAACTATATAGAGCTAAGAAAAAAACTCCCATAAGTAATTATATCATAAACTAAGTGTCTCAATCAAGGATAAAATCAATCATACCTATACCATAAAATTCCAAAACAACAAGTCCCATACCTGTAAACCTGGTTTTTCTCCCTTACATGGGTTGATCATTCCAAAAAATGAGCTCATTACCAATTTTAGATATAATCATTGTATCCTATTATAGCTACCATAATTTTTATTACATGACTATTAAATTAGTTTTAATATAAAAAGTAATTGAGATACAAATCCATGATCAAATGATTTAGTGTATTGGGAAAATTAGGCTCATACATAACTTGTACATAATAAAACATAAATATTTATTAAATACCTTCTCTTTATACTTCTACGAGATCACATTATTCTTAGTACATCTAGTCTCATGAGGACATACATCAAAGAAAGTTGTGAGCTAAAAGAAAAGTAAGAGGATGAATAAGGTACATGAATTAATATAACGTGGGTGAGAATAATAATCATCACCATATCATAAACATAAGATCATCATAAAAATCACGAGGGAAACATGTGATAAAGGAATGGAATATAGAAATTCAAAAAAAAGAAACATCATGTCATATTAGTCAAATAATAAAAATAGTTCTAATCAAATCTGTCATTATGTTCGCGCATAACATATGTCCATAATCATAAAATCATCATTGTGAATAAATATAGCATATTGTTCATGGATATTACACATTATCTCATGAGATACATCACATAAATCATGGAATTAGAGGGCTATATAATTATGGTCCAACATGTCACATTATAATATTTACATAATCATGCATTCCACATAGTACATATTACAATTATAGTTATGAAATAACCCATGTAAAAGAAAGGGTTTCATAAGGATTTCATAATGAATATATTCATGAATAAAAATTTTCATTCCCAAAATAAAAATGGAGATCATACTTTGGAATAAGAGATCATTTTTCTTTGGATAGGAAATAACACATGAGGAGTTGAAGATTTGTTTTGGAAAGATATGTATTTTTGAAGAATCATTTTATTTAGTCTAAAAATCAAGGTAGAAACTTATATATCCTTGAAAAAAGGGAATAATAATGAAATTATATTTAAGTAAAATTAATGGAATTTCCAAAGTAATTTTTTTAATGTATGGAAGACCCAAAGACTGGTAGTTAGGTTTTAGAATCCCCTTACATTAATTCCCACTTTATTTCATTGCTTTTACACCTCCAGAATAATAAAAATAGATTTACGGAAACAATGAACCAAAAGTGAATTATTGGAATTTTTACCACTATTTATCAATTATAGAAATTTTATTATATTTCTTAATTTCATTGGTTATAGGGTAGTTATTCTGATATCATGTTCTACTTATAAATTCTATGTTTTGCATCGATTTCTCTATTTTGTTCAATGTGATTTATACATAAGTAGAATTTATTAAAGAAGCTTATAAAACATATAATTACATGATTATATATTATATATAATTCATAATATCTATCTATTATTATAGTAATAATTATTGACATGGAAATGTATCCGTATGTGGGTAACCGACCTTTGATGGGGCATTTTCGAGAGAGTGGTAAAGGGAAATTTCATATATATATACATGTATATATATATATACTAAATATGATAATTCCAGAAGTTTATAATCATTAATATAATTATAACAAACTTTATAATTAATCTAATAAGTTTTTTTAAAATGTATGGTGAAAAAATAAATCAAAGAAGAAGAAGAAATAAAAAAGAGAAGAGTTGATCAAAACTTGCTTAATCCTTTGTGCAACTTCTCTTGTACACCGCTAAAACACATTTGATGTTTGGAGTTGGATTACTACATAATTTCAATTAGTATCCTATTGGTATTTATAGAAAGTTATTTTTTATATATTTTACCCTTTAGAAACCATGATATGAGTGGGTTTTCAATGGGAGGGAGTGAGGTCATATATACATGAAGAGAGGGGTATTTTTAGGACAAAATATTAAATAAAAAATATATCAAAGGTAAAACTTCTAATAGTGATTTTTTTAAAATATATATCATATATAAATATTATATATTGGTATTTATAAAATTAAACCTATTTATAATTATAATTAATTTTTTTATTAAAATTTAAAGTGGAATTAACATAAAATTATCATTTAAGGGATCACTTTTGACTTTAGGTTTTGTAAAATCCTTTTTTGGTTTGGAATTTACATTAAATTTGTTTTAATGAATATTTTATGAAATTAAATATATCATGGAATAACCTAAATTTATATAAGTTATTAGGTCATTATTACATCATGAATGATGTAATTTAATATACACTAGTTACGTGAAAACTGTATTTTTACTATTCACCCGAAAATGAAGTATTTCAAAAAATTACCAAAAAATAAGCCTTCGAAAATTTCAACATTCTGATTTCAAAAATGATATTAATTATATAAAAATAAAGTTATATCATAGTAAATTTTAATATGTAATATAAAAATTATGATTTTTTAAAATCCATTAAAATAAATTTTATTAAAAGTGTCGTTATATATTAATTGTGTTTTTTAATCATAATATTTATTTATGGGAATTATTATATCTATATTTACTTAAATTAATCATGATAAATATTATTTATATAAAAGTTTATTATTTTGAGGTAAAATTACTATTCCAATAGTCATGTTACTATTTTTAATTGTCAGGTTACTATTACCAATGTCAGGTTATTATTCTAATGATTGTGTTTCTATTATAATGGTCATATTAATATTCCAAAAGTACCATTACCTTTTATAAATACCTCTACATTCCTTCATTCATTATTAAAATCAGTTCTTCCCATGGTCATATATTTCTTTTTTCTATAATGTCGATTGGTTTACTAATATTCTTCCTTATTTTCTAGTGTCATTGGGGGTGTTAAATCTAGTATACTGAGGTGATACATATTTTCAAATATTATATTTTCAATTTTTTATATTTTTTTCAATTTTAATGTTTGGAATTTTAATTTTTTTCATTACAGATTAATGAAACTGTATTTATTAATATTTTTTTAGATTTATTTATGTCTATAATACTATATAGTATATTATAAAACATATTTATTTCAAAAGAAAAATTTCATTTATAAACTTTGTGTTGTTATACCTATCTCCCATTACCAAACATAAAGACAATAGAAAAATAGATTTAATACCAATTTGTAACATCCCACCACAGAATTGACTAAACTAATGTTGAAAGCTCTTGATTCCCATGATCTCAGGTGTGCCTCTCCCAATTCTAGAGGATATTGAAGAGATATGTGGGCCTTAAAGGATACCATGGGGAGATTATACCTACTAGTTATATTAGTTATAATAGAATAAATAATAAATAATAACATGAATCATACTAGATAAACATTGTATATAAGAGAGGGAAAGTGATAATAAATAAGTACAGTATCAAATGTGATAATAATAATGGGTATTCTATATAATACCAATATCTCTCATGGAGGATCATAGACAAAGGTAAAAATAAAAAATTAAAAAATAACTAAACTCATCCACAAACCGGTCCTAAGTCCTGCCAAATTCATATATCCATACTCCACTATAAGAATACTAAGAAAAACATGTAGAAAATGGAACTTTTCATAAACCCATGATCTTAAATAGATATTTTTCTTCTCAGGCACCAATGTGTGATGGTTTACTGATTAGGGTATGATTAAAACTCAGTAGGCCACAACCAATGACATCCCAAAGATAACTAGTCCATATAACAAGTCCAAGAAAATGTTATATAGATAATATATTACCACATGATCAAATAAATAGATAAAAAAAATGAAAGAAAAACCTCTAATCCTAGGATCCCAGGTGGAAACCAAAGTTGAACCTACCCACTTCATCAAACACCAGTGTATCTCTGATCAGGGTGATGTATCCTATAATTCGTGCTGGTTCTATGGCGTGTAACCAAGGAAACAAAACAATGAAAACATAATGGAATATGTGGGGATCCCATTAGGTTTTCCACTATTATAATGTCATTCCAGAGTTTGAGGATGTCACACAAGATTTTCCTCTCAATTCTATGACTGAAAATACATAGAATCCATCCCTTTTATTCTCTTAACTAAATCCAAGAAACCACTAGTCTATAAAGTATAGACTATAATACTTGAATGAAATGTTGGTCTAAACCCATGGAATTACATGTTTTATAATCACTAAAATTCAATGGTGATCTTATTGAGACCTTTAAAAATGTACCCTAAGGGAATAAATTATATTAATCCATGGGATACATATATAATACATCATGTGAATCCAAGAAAGAGTCATCCTGATGCATTCAATGTGATAAATCGGTGAGGAAGACAATGTATTTTATGTAATTCCTTATCTTTAGACAGACTTTAATCTAATGAGGAATCCTCCTAAGTCATTCAGGTGATTACCCTAATATAATTCATGCTCACCCATGGTGGATCATCTATTTAATGTCTAAAACTAAATCCAAGGGATGAAACCCTAGATAATCTACCCATAATAAACATTTACAAAATAAAAATTTATTTATCAAAAACCATAACCATCATCATATCCCATGATATTATATAATTTCACCTATATTTTCATAAAATCCTCATCCTTTTTCAATTTTTTGATTAAATAGGATTTCATTTACAAACTATAAAGGAAAACACCTTATAGGTTACTTACCAGTACTATATTCAACCAATTCCATCATTTAACATTTGCATTCCATTTCACACCATGGTTTTCAATTTTTTTTTTAAAAAGGTCATTTCCTAATCACATATAATTTTCAAAACAAAAAAACCCATTGGAATCATAATACCTCATTTTCAAAAACAATTTTTGTGAATCCCTTAGATTTATCTCAAGGGTCAAATCCCTTTGGCCATCTAACTCTCACAATCCAGTATGTCTAATTTAGAGGTCTAACCCTTTCCAAAAATTAAATATGGTTGTAAAATTATTTTTTATAACCATCCATTTAAATTATAACTTTTTATTAAACCATTATTCTTATACACCAATTTTTGACCAAAATCCAATTCACGGTCAAGTCCTAACTAAGGCTAACCCTCTTGGAACTAACATTTTACTACGGTTCAAGGAATTATATAATGGGGAATTCAACTAGTCCAAAATTTTTTTAAAACATCATTCATACAGATAGAAAAATATTAAAACCATGGGTTAAGTTTAAAGGTTCACCTACCTTATGCCTAGATAATGCCATAAAAATTATATCAGCCATTGATTCATCCTAAATCGAAAGAAAACATGAAACAAGAAAAAATCCCTAAAAAAGGGTATATTAGATAAAAATAGGGGATCACCACATGAAAATGGAATAAAAGAAAAATAGATGAGGGTAGAGTGCTATAATTAACTTAAGATCTCCATTGCATTACGTATAACTCAAATCAAACAATAAACAAGGGAGGTATACTAAGGAAGGGGATAAGAAGAAAGCAGTGTGTGCAAGAGGAAGTCCTAGAAAAAATAAGAGAACATAAGGGTTTAAAACCTAAAGGTTCGGGTGGTATTTCTTGTAATTTTTCACTTTTTAAAGGGTTACATGGTTTTTCCATACGATTTAACAAACCATGAACTAACCATGTGGATACCACTATTCAAAAAACACCATTGCACATGGATAAGCCACATAGTTTATCAAACCCTATGCCTACCATGTGAAATGGATCATTAATTTTATATATAGAATCACATTTTATCCTAGATCCCCAATCATAGTTTAGAGTGAGGTTTTCAATTTTGGGTCACCTAAAACATGTGGTCTTTCAATTGGAATAGAGCTTGAATGATGGATGGAGGAGTCATGTGAGTATCCCAGGGGTTTAGATTTTGAAATAATATTAAATATTTCACTATATAAATAGTGAAATTTATAATTTCTGAGGGAATCTAGATTACATAAAAAGTACATGTACACTAACATCTAGTGATGTAATGACCATCAAATGACCAGTTCAGCATGTCAAAAACCCTTCTAGCATGAGGGTCACATGATCATGGCTAAAATGAAACTCCTCACCATATTAGTGTCCTTTTTATCATTACATTGGGTTAACACCCCAATATCATGATCCATAACCCATATATTATAGATCATAATGGTTAGATGTAGACAAACTCACTCACACTAGAGCGCTACTCCAGTAGTTGAAGACTATACTCTTCTAACTCAATGGACACCATCCTTGGTACTTACTAAAACTTATCCAAAGAGAGGGTTACTCCCTAAAACATCTTATATTATAATATCTATAATATAAATTTATTTAAACTTCTCTTTGATCATTGACCCCAATTGGTCCTTCCATCGTCACAAGCATGTCACTCCTTCCAAGCCATGCCCATCACCCAGTGAAAACATGTTCAAAATTGACCTCTTCTATTAACCCTATTGTAAAATTCTACTCTAAACCAATGATTCCAATATTAATCATGTTTCTTATCCAATACTATCTGATCCTCAAGAATTTATACCCATAGTGTTTCTTCTAGGACATCAACCCTTAGATCTTACACTACTACTCTCTACCCAAAACATTATAGGCACTGCACTTACCAGTGTGCACTACCTTGATCCCTTGAATCAAAAAAATAAAAAATCCTACAAAAACTAATAAAAAAACATTAATAATGATCCTATGAGTTAGGTTATACACAAACTAGGCTCACATGCCAAAACTACTGATCACACTCATGTGCAGGTCTGCCTTACCTAACTGAGAGTACCCTCAGTACTCATCTTCAATGTCATAAACTTCAATTGTTCCAAGGTAAAACACAGTAAATCCCACAAACAACATTATTTAAAAATTTAAAGTGTCTAATGTCACCAATTCCAAGAAACTAGAATCATACCTCAAACTATACAGTACCAAGTACTCAACCGATCTGATCCCATTCCCCAAACATTGATACCAAACTACAATACCCCAGGTGATTCCATGTTCAGAACAAAATAAGGAAACCCTTATCCTATTTCATACTCCCAGTTTTACATCTATTGAACTAACCCAATCCAGAATAATTACACTATGATATTATCTAATAATAGGTTCTAACTCTTAGACTGTATGATCACATCAAGACTCAAATGTCACAAATTCAACTGTGACTAATTTATAGAGCCTGAATCATTATTCTCTGAGTCAAGTGCCATTAATTTGAGGCTCACATACCCAACCAAGAAAAAAACCATAATTTAATCACGTCTATTCCACTAACCATAGGTCTCTTAGATGATCTATTATAACTTTCCTAACAACTTACATGTTTCCAGGATAAGCGCATGACCAACCATAATCTTGGGAGGAATTTTAAGAATTCCAATCCATTTACATAATCTACCAATGTAAAATAATTTTGAAAACACATGACAAGGTCAGGAATCCAAATGATTAACCTATTTGAAAATATCATAGATAAAATTTACTAGCACTATAAGTGATCAACCATAACTATTCCGAAACTAGGCATCACTAAACAAGTACTAATCACATAAGCCAGTGTATCTATCAAAGGATTATACCTCAGAATCAATCATAGTAATGGGATAACCCTCTCACAGTTTACCATTATATATCACAAGGATGTATGATACACTATAACCTCCCACATTCTCCATCAGTGAATGTATCACTAAAACCAAAAATCATGGGATGACACTCCCCTCTTATAAAATTCACATGTCATCCAAAATGATGGTACATAAACACAGGTCCCTCTCACATAATCATAATTCCAAAATATCCTACCCACTACTAGGTCAAATATAAACAACAATGGTCACTAGTTTCCTTTATTAATCGTAACTTATCAAAAAATTGGAAGGTCACAAATCAATCCATAGACAAAACATGTGTATTATCTACTATGAAACACACCACATATTCAGAAGTATTTCCAATCCAGGCTCTCTATCTAGTCCTCAACCATTATCAATATTAGGTCAGCACTAAAAAACCCAAGGTCAACTCCCCTCATAGGGTTTATCTCATAAAATAACATAGGAGCCTCATAATGATGGAACTCTGAGAATCCCCTACTACCCTTTCATTGGGTCAAGACTTATCTATAAGGGTTCCAAGACACCATGATCTATATAATTTCCATAATTATCAATGGATTTTAATTAATATTCTTGGTATAGTGTTCTAATTTTAATAGCTTTAACATTTTTTAATTATACCATTTATATACGATCTTTCTATGGTTCTTAATTGTTTTTACCATTTCTCAATGCTTTTTTTAAAATAGGGTTCTATTCGCAAGATACAAAGTAAAACCCATTATAGGTTTCTCACTAGAACCTTATTTAATCAAGACCACCACCAAGGCACTTATGTCTTCTTATATATCAAGGAATAATCCTAAAAATTGATCAAGTAAGATATAACCTTTCCCTTTTATAAAAAAACACCATATAAAATCCTACTGAAACATTAAATAAAAACCAAATTTTTACTAGTAAGTAACCATAAAACATAGGATGATATGATCCTGATATATAAAAACATAGTTCAATATAAATATCAGGAATAAACACTATCAATCACATGAAACATACATATGATATAAAAATCCTATCGGCCTAGAATGATTCATGAATGGACACATATGTCCCCTCTTTTCATACTGATCCATGGGAAAAAATACCATGAATCATAACATCATAAACCAAATCGTAAACCAAGTTTCTAACTTATAGTGAAAATTAAGCATAACTATAATAAGAAATTCTAAGAATAAAAAGTCCCATCCCATGAAACTTGGGATTTATTCCATGCATGGATTGATCACTCATAGACATGAGATTGTTACCAAGTTCTAACACACTCCTAGTATCATGTTTACCATACCTAACTAGTAATAAAAATGAAAAATATATTTGATACCATTTTATAATTCCCCACCCAGAAGCCACTGAACTGATGCTTCGATCTGGTGCACTACCTAAACTCAAGTACACCTACCCATTTTCCAAATTGTACCAAATAACATCACAGGTTTATGAGGATGTCATGGAGATACTATAACCTAGAGTAGGAGCATCTAAAATAGTAAAAATAATAACAATAACATAAATTAGGGTAGATAAAAATAACAAATAAGACATGGAAGGTGACAATAAATAAGTACAATATAACATGAGATAACAATAATGGGTAGTCCATAAAATACCAAGATCCTTCATAGAGGACCATAAATAAGGATAAAACATAACAAAATAAAACATATTTAAAATCAAACCCAAACCAGCCATGAGGCATACCTAGTTCTAAAATCCACACTCCACTCTAATCATGCCAAGAAAAACATCTATTAATGAGCCATTCCATAAACCTATAACATACAAGATATGTTCTTCTTCTTGGATACCTACGTTCTATAGAGGCTGAAGCAAGGTGTGAGTATAAATAATTAGGATACCACTAATTACATCCCTAAAATGACTAGTCCAAAAAACAATTTCATACATAATTGATACAGATTACATGTTACCATATAAAAAAATTAATAAATAAAAAAAATGAAAATACAGCCTTTGATCTTGGACACCTAGGTGAAACTTAAGGTTGTACCTACCTTCTTCAGCTAACATCAGTTTATCTCTAACTAGAGAGATGGGTCTCATAAATCATTCTAGTTCTAAGGTGTGTAACTAAGGAAACCAAAACCATAAAAACATAAAGGAATCTATGTGGGATCTTCAAGAAATTCAACTCTAACTATGTAAATCTAGAGTATGATAAATTCATTATGTAAGTTTCTATTAATTATATATAGGTGAATCCAAGGAATCCAACATTGAAATTATATAAATTGAATCTATGGAACTGTCAGTCCATAGAATTTAGAATATCAATCTTGACTGAAATCCAAGTCCACACCCAAGGAATTCCATATCATATAATCAATCCAAATCCAGATATTTAATCTCATGACATTTACAAGGCTATCTCGAGAGAATAAACATAATTAATTTTTTAAATTCAATATGTAATACATCAACCAAATCTAAGTGGGTGCCACCAAAAATAATTCACAATGATGAATTAATGAGGAATCTAAGGTAGATTAATGAATTATAATGTTTTATATATTCTTGATTCAAATAAGGCACCATACCTTTCCTTTTACATGACTCCCTTAATATAATTCATTATCACTCAAGAAATTCCATCAATTTCATGTTTGAAATTGAATATAATGGATTAAAACTAATGAATTCCACCTATAAAATATATTTATAGAAAAAAATTATTTACTAAAAATAGTCACCATCACTAGAGCTGATGAAATTACATAGTGTTACCAATCATTTCATAGAATCATTATCCTTTTTATGAGGCTTGATTAAGTAAGTTTTCATTCAGTAGTTATAAAGGAAAAAACCTCATAGGTTTTTTTATTTTTACTATATTTAACCGACACCATCATTTAACATTTTTATTCCATTTCATACCCATGGTTTTCCAATGTACACAAAACTAGAGTCATTCGAAAATCAACCTTTCAAAAAAATCATGTTAAAAAATAATTCCTATTTTCACAAACATTGCTTGGGATTCCCTTAGACTCATCTCAAGGGTCAAATCCCTTTTACCATACAACTATCACAATCCAATATATCAAATTCCAATGTCGAACCCATTCCTAAAATAATCGATGGCTGTGAAATTACATTTCACAAATATCAATTCCAATTATAACTTTTCATTATACACTTAAACTTTGAAAAAAATTTATCACCCTAATACCATTCATGTTAAACTCCTAACCAATGCTAACCATCATAGTACTAACATTTTTCTATGGTTCAAGGAAAGCTAAAACTAGAAATTCAACTAGTTATAACATAATTTAAAATATTTAATTAGACCAAAGATAAGTCAAGAGATGGACAACTTTACTTCATCATGCATACACACAAAAAATGAAAAGAAAATGGGTTAAGTATTAAGGAACACCTAACTCATGTATTGTAATGACCACACATCCGATATATGCTTATAGTTTATCCTGAGTCAAAGGAAAACAAGAAACCATAAAAATACCTACAAATATGGTATATTGGATAAAACTAGTGGAACACACCTTGATAGTGGATGGAAATCAAAATAGAGGATGTAATATTGTCAAAATAACCATGTCATCTATAAAACATTCAATAGAAGTAAATTTAGGAAAGAAACAAGGGAGATCCACCAAGAAACATGAGTGAGGGAAGGGAGGGAATCCAATATGTGGTTTTGGAAAAAAAATGGGGAGAAATAGTGGTTTTAAAACCTAAAGTGTTAGAGGAGATGTTTTTAAAATTTTCACTTTTTAAATGGGTGTGTGGTTTTGAATATGGTTTAACCAACAATGAACCAACTATACAGATCCCACTAACTGAGATAGATCATTTCTCATGGGCAGTTTTTATAGTTTACCAAACATTGTTCTAAACATGTGAAATAGATATGAAACATTCTATAGAGGATCACCTAGAATTGTAGACCACCTCTCATGGTTTAAACAAATAGTGTACCTTTATAGTCCATAAAACATGCTTGGGGTGTATGGTTAGAAGTAACCACACACTTGTTGTGCCCCCAAAACTACTCTCCCCAAAAATGATATTTCAATCCCCAAACCCCTGGGAATCTCCTGTAACTCATCCATACATCTTTAAGCATTATTATGTGTTTAAAAACACATGTTTTAGGATCCCCAGCCTTCAAAACCTCAATATGATATCCAATTCATAAATCAAACCCCTTTACTAAAAAAAATTCAATTTTATCTGTGTTTTTTTTAATTTTTCATAAAAAAAGGGAATTTCACCATTGGAGGTTCTCTAAAGCAAAGTGGAATTGGTTTTACATTCATGATTTATTAATGTTATAGTTTAATTTCATTCATTATTTTCCATTAATTTTTGGATAAAATAGTAGTAAAGAATCAGTGGAAATTATTTCATTGTTTTAGGGTTTTTGTAATGGTTTTCAACTTTAGTAATTTGGGGATTCTCCCATAATGGTTTCTCTCTTCATGAAATTCCATTGATGATTCTATATTCATAAATGTTTTATGAAACTCATAAATGTCTGCAGTTGAGTTTTCACATGCCATAATCTCTATGATGTATTTTCAATAAATGATTTTGGTCTAGATATTTGTGTTTTCCATTAGATTAATGTCTATAGACATTAACAGTTATGGTGGTAACTTTCATAACAGTTTCTCCCATAGAGGTCAAAGTTCAGAGCAGCCTAGGTTTCCAGTTATTCCAATACTTGGCCAAGGTGGGTGCTGTATATTAGGATTAATTTAAATAAATGGTTCTTTTACAAGGTTATTTTTTATGGTATTATTGAATATGGACCACTAAATGGTCTATATGGAATTTATATGCATGGTTTTTTGGATTCCTACTAAACCCTAAAAGTGATTTTTATTTATCAAATACCAAAAAAAGAGGTCGAGTGAGAGGGGAGAATAAGATGAGAAAAAATAAGAAGAAACACACATTTATTCTTACTTCCCAATCTATTGAAGAAGAATTAGAGGAGGATAGGTAAAATAAAAAGTAGTCTGCCTCCCTTGGATACCCAGACACATGAAATATGAGACAAGAGATGAGTTAAAATACATTTTATTAATTAATACCACTCAATACAATATTATTGATATTAAAATATTATAAATAATGATTTATTTTATTAAAACACTACTAAAATACATCCCACACACCTAAATTATATTTTAAAAATATTTTATAATATACTAATATAACTTTTATAATTAATTATGCAAATACTCAAGATGTTCAAAACCAAAGAATGGATGTTTAGATATATTTTTAACTAATTATGGTCATTGTGAGTAGACTATTAACTAAGCGTATAAATGCTTATCCTTCATAATATCAATTTTTACCTTTCATGGTTTCAATTCATGGTTTAATAATTATGTATCTTACCATGCACTACCCAAATGGTTTTAAAATTTTATATTTTTTTCCCAAAATAAAAATAAAATAAAATATATTAATAACTAATCAAAAGGTTGTCACTACAATTCTCTTGACTTTAAAACGTTCCAACCATATAAGTTCATCCCCATATTCATTCATAAATAACCTTCTTTATTCTAAATATAATACCTCTAACCTTATTGAATGAATAATAAAATTAAAAAAAATTATGTCATATGAATTATAAACCATAATATATAAAAAACCCATTTTATAAATTTTATCCCAAAAGAAATACACAATAATATAAAAAATTACTTATAATTAACAAATAAAATATTACAAATTCATTAGTACATTAATATTTACTCATTCAAAAAAAACATGAAGTTTTTTGATACCTGATTCAAAGCACTTTTTAAACTGAACATGCATTAAAAAAATAATTTTACTTATATAAATACATTTTTTCGGAAATATACACCCATATTATATTTTACAAATGTGTTTATATGACCAAAATATTAATGGAAATATGTTTTCAAAAGAAAAACTAAAAATTTATTTTAAACTCTTTGAATTTTCCATTAAATATTGACACTTTATACACTAACATGAAATGAATTCATAAACTACTTATTAACCCATTTTAACCGCTAAAAATACCTTATATGGGTTTACTTAATATCCAAGTGCATTTTACCTTTAGTTAGATTTTCTTTATCATCTCATAGAGCTATAACAGACACACAGATTAAGATTTAGTACTCTATAATGTTATAGTCCCATTCCAAACTTATTTAAAAACTTCTTACCCATCAATTTTTTTAAAAGGCTTAAAGGGAAGTTACACAACCAAAGAATGATGTAAAATAATGTTCTGAAACCTATTTGGAACATGCATTGTCGGTTTTAATAATTGATCATATATAATCCTAAGTATGTATCCCCTATTAAATGTTTTTGGACCTTTCAAAGCTAGTAAGAAAAATTTACTGACCATGTGTCTAACCATGCAATAATTATTAGATTATTTTTATCTCAAAGTGGCTTGTAAGTTTGGTTAATAGAAAATAATTCTACTTTATAAACTAACTATTTAATTTATAAAAATCATCATTTTATTTCCTTATTTAATAATTTGAGCATATAACATTATAAATACACTTTAAATACAAAACCTATCTAATAGAGGCATGTATTAAGCAAAAAAATCTAAATTTATCAAGAACAACATATTATATCACTCATACCTCTCTTTAACTATTATAATTATTCTAAACTAATGGAATCAATATAAAATTCTAAAATTTGAATCCAAAATATATGAATCCATGAAAAAACTTCCAATAATGTTAAATTATATATGATCAAAACTATTAAGCATATTTTTGAAAAAAATAACCCTAAATTAACTTATATACTTTGACCACATCACATACATTTACTATCAAAAATAATTTCATTAAAATACAATTAACCCAACACACCATAATCTAGAATCCAAATACATAAGGAAAACCAAATTTAATTAATTAAAAATGCATTTTTAGAATGAAAACTATTCTAAAGATGGAATAAAACCTGAAAAGGAATTTAAATGTTATCAAAAAAATATTCATATAAAAGTGAAATATACCCAATAAAAATAAATATTTTATAACTTTTTTATATTTTTGGTTATATTTAAATAATAAAAAAATATAAATCCTATAAATATAAGAAATATTGTAAATTAGAATGAATTTTCGAAAAAAGCAATAAAATGATCTTATTTTAATTCATTTCTCAAATCTGAAATCAACCTCATTAATTATTTGATTAATAAATTTATAAATTTAACACATATCCATGACACCCCAATGTAATACCCACTATTTATATTATATTTTGAAAATAGAAACAACAACTTTTAAAAGTTACAAATTTTCATGCCACAAGAAAAAAATAACATCATAGAATATAGCCTTCATCATCTAATTTTGTGCGTTTAATATTTAAATCACGAAAAAAACCCATTCTCAAAGGTATAATTGATTTATTTTCCAAAAATACATTCTCTGTTAAAATATATCACTCTTTAAGAAACACACTAATATTCTTGAATGAATTTTTATAACTTATTCCTCATGCAACATTGAACTAAAACAAAATCATGATAATTTAAAATAAAATTATTAATTTTGGATCTTATAATATAGCCATTAAATTTGGGGGTATAAATTATATAAAAAACACTATAAAAACATTATATAAATGTGAAGTAATGGCCTCAAGTAGTACAAGTATTCCTTAGGAGTCTCTCCTACCCAAACATGCAAAAGAGGTGTTTTCCCTAGGGGTTTTGTAATGAACCGAGTTTTTCCACCTTAAATAAATACCGTGTTTGATAGATTGAACCATTGGAAAAACTGGAAGAAAGAAAAATATATACCTTTATAAGGTTTAATTATAATTGGTAGGTATAAGTAGTAGTGGATTATTTATGAAATATCAACTCAACTCGTGTAGCTAAGCAACTGATAATATCATTTTTCTAAATTTATTTATTCTCAATTATAATATATTTTGATATGAATAAAGGATTTACATTAGATTAATTAGTAATTTATTGTGAAAGAAATAATTAATATAAAAAAAATTCATTTTCCCATAATTTTTTTTCTTTATATTTTATGTTTTCAAATATTTTTTTATAAATTTTAGGATGATTATTTGAAAAAAGGAATATCAAATTTTATATTTATCATGTAAATTTTATCTTATTATTAATTTTTGGGATTTTTCTAAAAAATAATGATTTTTACGTGGATAGTGAAATATACCATTTTTCAAATAACACGACTTTTACGACATTATTAGTATATAAGTATGAATTTAAAATTCCTAAAACCTTTTTATAAGACTATATTTTTATCTTATATGTGAAATAATAAATTTTAAAATGTTTTTATAATTTATAAAACCAAATTTTACATTTTAGAAATTAAGTTATATTTTTTGAAAAATTATTTTTTTAATACATTATACATTTAGTTTTTTAAAATTAATTTTATCACATTTAAAAATTGAAACGAAAAAATTTATTTCAAATTTTAAATAATTATTTTTAAATTATGTAATAAGTAGTATTTTATTTTTGGTTATAAAGGATAAATTACTTCGGTAAAAAATAGTTACTATCGTGAAAAATAAATTGGTATAAATTAGTAACCTAAGAGAGAAATGGTCCAAATTTTTTAAAAAATATTTTTAATTGAGAGTTGGAGGTTTTTATAGATCTTATCTCTTCCCCAATCCATTATTTCTAAATATTGGTGCCACTTTCCTTGAGAGTGACTTCCCATTATTGAAAAGTATTTTGGTATTTACCAAAATTCCAACACTTTTTATTTATAAAAGGGGATATCTTATACTCAATCCCACTGAAAAAACTATAATATTAGTTCTATTATTCAAATTTAATAGGTTCTAGTCTTCTCAAAATACCACCCCTCAAATATTTAAGCCCCACCACTAAAGTGTTAACCCATTTAATGAGGTACAGATTTCAACAATGTGTTCCTCTTTTATTTTTACTTATATGCATTTAGTCATTAAAAAATTTAAATTCACCATATTTGAATGATAATATCAGTGTAATTATTATAATTTTTTTATATTATAATTATGGTTCAATATATGACCAATTTTCTATTTTCTATTTAGAGAAACAAATATGTGAATCGTACATGTGTGTAGACCACCACCAAAATGAATGATTGCGTATTATTTTCCTTAAATTTATAACATATCTATTATAAAAGGGTAATTTAATAAATAATTATGATATATATGACATGTTTAAGAGACTTAAATAAATAACCATTTTTTCCTTTCAACCAATCTATGAAAAGGAAATCATCACCCATGCAAACATGCCAACTACTATTTCCATAGACAAGGGTATTTTATTTTTCCATACCACTATCATTGTTTATTTAGTTTATATTTTATGAGTATATATGATATATATCAATAATTTATTTTATTAATATGGATTTTTCTGGAAAACAAAAAAAATTAATTATCATTATAAATCAATCCATTGATATTGGTTAATAGCCCAAAAATACTTCATCACTATTTTCATCTTCATGAAACGTGACTTAAAATACCATGTAGTAGAATTATAAAATTACATGTATTTGTGAAAAATAAATTCTAGTTCCTTTAATAGTTTTTAAATTATGATCTTTGGGAGAAAAATTAAGATCAATACCTCTTTTATAAACATAGTTTAAAAGAATCATGATTATTGACATCCAATGTTGAAAAAATATTATATCAATATAATACACAAAGATAATTGTTATTAATTAAGATAATAAATTGAAATGTTTATGGTTATGAAAAAGGTAACTAATATTTTTATCTTTATGATAACGGAGGTTAAATCTCTTCTATAGAAATCATGGGTAATGGTAAGGGACATGGAAACTCAAATTCCATCTTTCGAGTTATACAATTTCATATTTATTTTATTTCCCCTATATTCACTACATTTTTAATATTAAATGATGTTCTCTATAAATTTTTGGAGAATTTTTTCAATCTAAATCCATTTCCATGAATTTTTTATTTTTCACTTATTTTTTTAAAAACTGAAGAGACTTTTTGAAAATGAGGATTATAACTATGACTTGAAAAATGATGATTGAAAAATGTTTTAAAAAAAATATTTTCATGATATGGTTGTGATTATCATAAAATGATATTTCTCTAGTAGAGTTCTGTTTTATGTTTTACCATATATTTTTATTCTATTATGTGATTATTTTAGATGATCATGTTTTCCATGTCAAATTATTTAACTCATGATGTTATTTCATTTGAATGTTTTATGAAAACCATTTTATTTCTATGTAATATTTATGAAAAATGATTGATTTCCATTTTTATGTTTAATAAACCCATTATATTTCTATAAATTTATTAATATATGATGATGATTGAATTTCAGCAGCACACATATGTATTAACGATGATGGTTGAGATCCTATATATTCATTAAATGCATTAATTTTATTTTATATCACATGATATTTTTATGTGTAGAAATAATGATATTGTTCACACAAGAATCAAAATGATGGGTTTTCTCATGTTTTATGGTTATAATCTATTCCCTTATGATCTTTAATTAAGAAATTTTTGTCTACCTCATGTTCTCTGTAATGTTTATGGGATTAAAAAATATAATATATTTTTACTTTACTGGGTGTCTAAACTTTACCATTTTATATGTTTATATTCTCTAGGTTTTGAAAATGATTATATCATGTGATATTTCCAAAAATAGACTATAGGAGAACTATTTTAGATAAATGTTTGCAAGTTTTATAAAATATCATGTTTAGGTAACTAATCTCTAAGACAATAAACCTTTAGGTTCTTCAGTTTTGAGACTATTTATGAGATGTATTATTTAATTATGTCATTAATATATGATTAATGTATTTTGTTAGATTGGGTGACTTCAGTTGGTATTATAGTAGAGTTTAATTATTTGTTTAGATTATTTTAGAGAAGTTTAGAGAAATCCATATGGAAAATTATAAGTGGTGATTTTACGTATATGATAACATCCGGATGTTTGGTTAAAGTAGAGATTATATGGTTCTCTAGGAAATTACATCTTTTTTTGGATAATACAAATGGGTGTAGGATTTGGAACAAATGTACCTAGGGATAATAACCTTGAAGAAAGAGGATCAAGTATTAACCCTATCTTCACATTGTTCATAATAGAGAGGAATTATTGAATACATGGGTTTACAATATTGAGGAATATTCTTTGTTTAATCACATTATCTTTACAAACCATAATGAAGGATGTGAGTGTGTTGTTAACTAATTTGTTTACAGAACCCAATAGAAAAATGATCGTGGATAACCTATATTGAAAACTATAGATTCATAGTCTAACATATTTAAGTTATTTATAAAATTATCCTAAGTTTATTGGTTCCTTTTATGTAGATTAATTAATTTTTTGTATAATCATTCACAATATTCCTTTAGTAATGGTAATTATAGGAACCCAAAAGAACTGATTTAACAGTGGGTATAATTGAAAATGTGGAGACTATCCTAACAATCAACCTAATAATACTGAGAGTGGAATTTACAATCATATGGAGATGATTACCCAAATGATTCACTATATGGGAAATAATACAAATCATTTATTTCTCCTAAACACACTAAGGATGAATAAACTCAATATTGAGTCATTTAGAAAGAAACATCCACCCTCTTTTATCAGGTCTTATAATCCACTAGTTATTGATCAGTGGGTCTTTACAATGTAGAAGATATGTTTCCATTCTCTAGTGATCAGACCATGATAAAGTGTTTTTGGTAGTATATTTTTTAGGAAGTGATGTTTACCAGTGGTGGAGTTTCATTAATATTACCATGGAAATAGATAAAGTAGAGTTTATTGATTTGGAGGAGTTAAAAAAGATATTCTTCACTAAGTATTTTCCTTGGACACTTTTATCAAAAAAAGGGCACGAATTTATGAAATTAAACTAAAAGTTGATGAATCTATAGGATCTTATAAAGAAAACCTCACCAGGGTCATGATCCATGCCTCCTGTTTCATCTCAAATATTGATAAAAAAATGAATCACTTATATAGAATCTTAAATCCTTATATTTGAAGAGAATTATCCCTAATATATATTTGTGTCTCTATGAATAGATTTTTCAATTCACTCTTAAGGTAGAGATGGAAGATGGAACCTGTCAATATTATGTGTAAAAGAAAATGAAAGTGGAGTATTAAAGAATCACCAATGATAATACAAATCATGGGAATAAACTAAAATTCCATTCATCTAATTAATATTTGATAAATAACAAATATAATTTACTTAAAGGATCAATAAATTGTTCCATGTTTGGTAAATAAGGACACTAAGACCATAATTTTCAAACTACGTCCAAAATGCTGATTAACGCAATAGAAGAGAAGATGATACCAACTTATTATCAAACCACACTACAATTATTCATGTACATTAACTTCATAAAATATGCGAATCAATACCCCAACCCTTATGCCAATGAAGAAAATAGGCCCAAAAAACTTCCCATACCAAGGGAATAAGGAAGGGTATTCATGATCACCACCACCGAGGTATATAATGATATTGAAGTGATGTGTGGTATATTGGACCTATTTTATAAATATGATAATACCATATTTGATTCTAGTTTATTTAATTATTTTATATCACACAAGTTTTCAATGAATGTATAATTACCACCCAATGAAATTGATATTTAACTACCGGTGGAAACCCATGGTAGTACACTGATCACATCTAATATTTATAAACCTTATCCAATTGATGTTTTTGTGATGATACTTTTTATAGATATAGTTATTATCCTTTTGGTTGAATTTGAAAAAATATAAGGTATTTATTGTCTTTCCTTGTATAAATCACAAATCAACTATCAGGATAAGGATTTCTTATTTAATATCCCAAATCCTCCTATTATTATTTATTTATGCAAGGATGACTATAAAATCCTTGTAAAATAAAATTATATAATATGGGTTAGGATAAAAAAACATTAGGGACTCTTGTATCAAATGATTTAGTGGGGAGTCCACATTAATAACATGTCTATTATATAAGAATATATTAATGTATTTCTGGATGAATTTTCTGGTATACCCCAAGAGTTTGAGGACGTGTTTTCAATCAAACTGATACCTATAATCATTCCTATCTCAAAGAGTCTTTATAGAATGGATCCTATTGAATTATAGGAGTTAAATAATCAAATTTAAAAAATATGGAAAAAGGGTTTATATTCCCTAGTGATTAACCATGGGGTTCACCAGTACACTATCCAAATGAAATATGGAATTATGCATATTTTCATTGATTATCATGAGCACAATAAAATCATTAGCGAGAAAAAGTATAATATAGATCACATATATGATCTCTTTAATCAACTCATAAGTTCTTTATACTTCTTATAGACTTATCTTTGATATGTAAATCATCAAATATGGGTTAAAAGGGAATAAAATTCTATAATATCATTCCATAAAAGCTATGGGAACTACAAATTTATCATGATTATATTTAGAATTATGAATTCAATGGTTATCTTAATAGATATAATTAATAGAGTATTTATAGACTACCTTGATAACTTTTTTTTTATTTATCGAATATATTCTTATGTATTCAAAAATAAAGGAAGAGAATTGTGATCATTTGTAGACTGTGATAAATACCCTGAAGAAGGAGAAAATATATTTAAAATTTATAATGTGTGAATTCTAGTTATATAAATTATCATTATCAGGTCATGTAATCACAAGAAATAGAAAATAAATAGGAGCATAAAATAAGGAAGTTATCAAGAAATGAACCAAATTGACTACTATAATTGAAATATGTAGTTTTCTTTGTTTAACATGATATTATCGATGCTTTGTAAAAAATTTATCATGGCTATAATATCCACTATCCATGTTAACATGTAAGGGATTAAGGTTCCTTCTAATAGAGGAATTTAAATAATTTTTTTATAAAGATGAAGAAGAGGCTGGTTATTACTCCTGTACTACATTACACTACAGTTGTGAAGTGTTTGTATTATATAGTGATTATTTGAAAACGGGTTTTAGATGAATAATCATATATAATAATAATGGAATTTATCATTTATCATTCCAAATAAGGTCTCATGAGAAAAATTACATAACACATCATTTATAGCTACTAGTAGGGATCATTGCATTGAAGATCTGATAACATTATCTCTTCATTGAAAAGTGTGATACATATAATGATAAAAAATAACATGAAAAATATATTCCTATATAATTAATTTAATATGAACTAAATGATATGGTTTTAATTGTGAAAATATTATAACTTCTCAATACATTACAACCTAGGGATGTCAAATACGGTGGTTGATTCTCAGAGTATGAAATACCATGATACTCTATCCATGTTGAGGATTAAAAAACACCAAATTCTAATGGTTTTTCAAAAGGTAAATCTTGATGAAATAATGGGGGGAGATAAATCCAATATTTCCCAACTGACTTCTCAAACTTCCATTCACATAAAGATTAATGAATCCCGAAATTATAATGCAGAGCTACAAAAAATAGTATCAAATAGTCAAATGTTTAAATTTGATAAATATTGAGTTATAATGTTTGGATCCTGGATATGTGTTCCATAAAATATATAATTTAATAAGTAACTTTTGATGATGTAAATTGGTAATCCTTTTCAATACATACAGGAAGTACAAATTTGTTTAAAGATATAAATCAAATTTCCAGTGGGGTAGTATGAAGAGAGAAATTGAGAAATACGTATCTCGATGCTTTATATAATAAAATTTTTAATGTTAAATGAAAAAAATAAAGGTATGATGGAAACATTACCCATATTGATATCAAAATTGTAAAAATCACCATGTGATTCATCATAAGACTCCATAAAATGGATAAATTACATAATTATATTTAGGTTATAATCAACCACCTTATGAAGTAAGCACATTTTATTTGAATCAAATAATATTCCTCTGTTGACCAAATCAACAAGATATATATATATATATAAGGGAATTTTTAAGGCTATATGGAGTACCACTATCAATTTTATCTAATCACGATCCAAGTTTTACTTCAATTTTCTAGAGAAGACTTTAGAATCCATTGGACAAAGAGTTGAGTTTTATCACTACTTAATATCCTCATAAATATGGTCTGTCTGAGATGAAAATTCCAAATCTATAGGATATTATGAGTCTTTGTCGATATATTTACAATGATATTGGGATCAACACCTACCCCTATTCTAGTTGTCATATAAAAATAGTTCGTATTATATAATTTAGATGTACCCATATAAGGATCTATATGGGAAGATATGTAGGGATCCAACAAGATATGATGTATTCGGAGAGAGTAAGATGATTTCTTCTAACCTTATGCATAAAATAATAGATAATGTTAAAACTATTCAGCTACATATAAATGGATCATAAATTTGAAATAATAGTTATGTATATAATCAATAGAAGTTAATATTATTCACATACCAATAGTTTATTATAGAAACCCATCAAGTCCCCTAAAGAGATAAAGACAATCATAACAATGAAAACCAACCTATGGACAGACAAAACATAATATAATATCTTTATCTTTTGATATATTTTAATGTTGCATGCACAATTGTGTCATATCCCTTTATTTATTTATTATTTGCTGACCTAACTAGATGTATTTTGTAACACCCGAGACTTTTATGTTATATAAATCATCAAAGGAATCTTTTTCTACACAACACTTGCTTGGCTTGCTTTACACGCAATCGCGACCTTCCTCGATAGCTTGCGTCGTACACAATACCGAGTTTCACTAAACAATAATATGCTATTAAAACTAGCCGTTATGAATAGTAATAACCACTTTTTGAAATTTTATAAATTTTATTTTTCAAAATGGACTTCATTTTTGGACTCAGAATATCGAAATTAGCCTAGGGTGAAATTTTGGTATTTTTCTGAAAACTTTCAATTTTTGATGAATAGTTAAACCACTAAGTGGTAGGTTAAAAACTGAATTTTTCATAAAACTTAATTTTACCGCTTCTGTGAATGGAATTTCAAAAATCCGAGAGACACGGTTAATATCAAGGACTAAAATGTGGTTCAATGAGATGAAAATAATGTTTTGGTGAATAGTAACTTTTTACTTTTTTTACCGCGGTTAATAGTAAATAGGGTAACTAAGGGTAAATATGATATCAATATTACCCTAACACATGTCCTAATTATATTGGACAAGTGTAATTCGACCAAAAACAAACTTAGGAATAAAATATGACCATTTAGGCCCACTTGGATTAGATTAGGACATTTATTATTAATTTATTTAAAGAAGGGTTAAAATAGTTAAAATCAAAGTTTAATAAGTAAATCATTTTAATATGGGGTTATACATAAGATAAATTCGACTATAAATATTAATTAGAAAGCTAAAAAGATTTCCTACATAATGGTATTTTATTTGTAATTTTTAGACATTAAATAATTTAATTTATTTATGACACAAGGATGATGCAGTAATTATCTTATTAATGAAATATTGACATAATTGATGTTATAAACACCAAAATAAATGTAATTTGAGACTTTTTATGAATTACACTAATTTTCTAGGTTACTATGATATATTAGTGTTGATTTAATCAACTTGGTTCGAACATATAATTCTGTTATGACTTTCACAAAAATCATATATCAAATAGTGCCAAAATTGACACAAAATAGTTTTTAAATCAAATATTATATTATTAATTGTTATTTTATTCCTAAAAATCTAAGGTTCGGCCAAATGACTTAGATAAGGATATATATATTAATAATAAACAATTTGGGGTTCTTTTGGCATGTTATAGTAAGTGTATTAACCATATAGTGAAATAAAACAAAAAGACACGGTAAAAGTTAAATTAATTAACTTAGAGTTAAATCTAATTGATAAGGTTAAAATAATACCCTAAACTTGTCTAAATCCTATTGGTTGATAGGATTTCGACCCATCCCCACTTTAGCTTCGAAATAAGACCCTTTGGAACCATTATAAACCGATTTTGACTTTAATATAAAATAATATTTTGAGATATTCCTAAGGTGCCCCTCTCCTCCCTTATAAAAGGGCACCTCCTCCCCCTCCTCCTCACACCAAATTGAGCACTCAAGCTCGGCCAACCCCTGCCATTTTCTCCTCTCCACTTCACTAGAATAATCCTAGAGGTCCTGGTCTTCTCCAAAGACCAATCTTAGTTCCTTAAGTGGAGGATTCAAAGAGGCGTTCCAAAGAAGAGGTAATATCCATTACCGATCTTTTCAATTTCTTTCTTCTTCAACTTCTTCTTCTTTAGTTGTTTCATGATAAAGTAATAACATCAGTATTACTTACATACTGATATGTTATTATAAATATGAAACAACCCTAATTCACCTTCTATCCATCCTACGGAAAAATGAAATCACCGCGCGTGCGTACGTACGGAATACCGTCTCCACGCCGTGGTGTAATCTATTTTCCACCATCACCTTACAAGGATGGGTATAATGGTGTAATGAGTAACTATATATTATTATTATGAAGTAATATTGATACTGAAATAATATATATATACTCCAATACAATTCCACGATCATAGGAACGATATCATCACTCGTGCGTACGTACGGAATACCGTCTCCACGATGTGATGCGACTCGTTCTACATGATCTTCATTTCATAATGATTATATAAATGAATTGAATGAATGAATATGGTATATAATACAATAATACCATTCTGTAAATGAATTATCTATAACCTAAAGATAAGAATAAGAATTTATTCGACAAAACACGCATAAGAACAAAAAGTTATAAAGACCCGAGTAACAAGTAACAATGAAATATTACTAACAAGAAGCTAATAATATGACCATATATGATATCATATCAATATGTATTATTATGGAATAAGTCAATAACATTATTTAAACCATTATACAGGAGCTTCGGACACGAACAAAGCAAATCGTACCTAAGGTAAGGGAAATATCACAATCTCATTTTTATCCGAGATTGTTTATTCGTAAGTATTTACTGGGGTGTATTTTATCATCCACATCCATGTTTCATCAATATGTAATATTTAAATCCACCTACAATTGTTTAAATCTATTTTTACCCTTCGGTGAGTTTTTAGTAATATGTATGAAAGGAATCTTTTGTCGTTTTTCGTACGAGGTACTTTTTGACTTTTCCGACAAAAGTACGAAGAATGTTTTTTTTAACTTATACGGCATGAATGGATTTTTATAACATTATTTACAAGAAACTTCCTTTAAAAGTTTTCAAGTTTATTTTAATCAACTTCTTTTATTTTAAAGTTGTATGACATGTTATGAAAGGAAAAAGGTTTTTGAAGAAGAAAGGATATTTTCCTCAAGAATGGAGTTCAAGTGTTTTATCAAAATTATTTTCCATCTAAGATAATAAAGGGTTCTGTTTTTATCCCTATTATTACATGGATTTGATTATGTTGTGATGGAAATATTTTTATGAATTCCTTTATCTTATATGAATTGTTTTATGATGTCATGTTGTTTAAGAATCCCATTTTTATTACATGGGTTACGTTATGATGTATGGTTTATGATTATGTGGCACACATAAGAAAGAATTCATTATAATATGGGTGGGACCTATATCTCCCTCCAATGCATTGGGTAAAGATTTTATATCTCATGAGATAGACATGGCTGGAACAGAAGGTTATTTCGGTTCAGTGATACAGGACTGAAACGAGGAGTGAACTCGGTTCAGAAAGGGACTTTGTCCACTAAGATAGTCTTGGCAATGAGTCATGACTAACAAGAAATGATTTTCCATGATTATGTGTGCTTTCCACAAAGCTTCAAGTTTTATGGGGATATCATTTTCACTTCTATGATTTATTCCATGTTAAGATATTATGATCTCTTTTGCAGGTTTTGATTTTAAAAAAGATATGATATGATTTTTATTTCCTTTATTTGCCCTTGCTGAGCATTTGAGCTCACCCTTTTATGTTTTCTTTTCCCCTGGTCAGGAAGATGGATATTAAGTAGAATATGCTAAAAGGGACCCCAGATATGATGAAATAAATGGGAGACACTGTAGAAGATTTATGAACCAGTTGTTTATGTTTCCCAGTTTCTAAAGACACTATACCTATACGGTCCTTTGTGGTTTTGTCATATGTTGTAATAAGTGTGCTTCAATTTCGAAGTATTAACAATGTATGTAAAGTATGGGTCGTTATAGTTGGTATCAGAGGAAAGGTATAGTCAACCTTTGGAAACTAGGATGTGAAAGCCTTAGTAAGAACCCTAAGGATAAGTCTAAGCATAGAACACAATCTTAGTGTTTTAGAAATGGCCTTGAATAACCTAGGATAAGACCTTAAGCATGAAAATTTTATTCTTGAATTATGTGGTTTCCTATTATAATTAGTGTTGCTCACACTATTCTTCTTGGTTTTAGTCAATGGCTGGAACCCGAAGGAACTGTGTTAATGCGGAATGCGATGGGCAATGCAATGATTGTCCCCCTGAGCAACCAAACGATATGGGAGCTGGAATGCAAAATCTTGTAGCCATGCTCACACAACTTTCTCAAGCTATGAATCATGCAGGACTTCCAAACGAGCAAAGGAAGGAGCAACATTCTGTTGAATCCTTCATGAGGCAGCGCCCACCTTCTTTCAGTGGGTCTACTGATCCATTAGTTCCTGAACAATGGATTAGTACTACTGAAAATATATTTTCAGTTCTTCAATGTTCTGAGCATGATAAAGTCATCCTAGCAGTGTATCGTTTGGAAGGAGATGCTGATCAATGGTGGAATCTTGTTAAGAATACGAGGCAAAGGGATGAAATTGAGTCTATGGAATGGGACGAGTTCAAGAACTTATTTTTCAATAAGTACTTCCCTCGTATTCTCCGAACAAAGATGGAGAAAGAGTTTCTTGAACTGAAGCAAATGGATGATGAATCTGTTGGTACCTATGAAGCAAATTTTACAAGACTTGCAAGGTACGCTTCTGGTATTATTATCCAACCTGAGAGTAAGATCGATCGATTCTTTAGAGGCTTAAAACCAAGTCTTCGAAGGGCGTTAGCCATAAGGGACTTCAATAGCTACGAGGAAATCGTTCGATGTGCTCTCAAAGTCGAGATGGAGATTGGAGTAACCCATCAGTCGCATGGGTTTGATAAGAAGAGGAAGATGGAATTCAAAGGAAACTCTAAAGAGCACACTGAAAAGAAGATGAACTTTCCCTTATGCTCAAAGTGTGGAAAGAAACATGGAGGGAGTTGTCTTAAAGGGACAAGTAAATGTTTTAAATGTGGAAAGGAAGGTCATCGGGCATTTGAATGCCGTAATAATGGGATGAAGATGTCTAATGACGCAAACAAAGGAAGGGATACACAGAATGAACCTACTACACTTCAATGTTTCAAGTGCAAGGAGATGGGGCATTATGCCAATCAATGCCCAAATCCAAGGGTTGATGATGATGGTCGACGTCAACAAAATCTTAAGGCTAAAGACAAAGGAAAGTCACATGCAATTTCTATCAGCGATGTGGAGTACGATAATGATGTGGTTAAAGGTACACTTACCATCCACTCTAAAGTAGCAAATGTTTTATTTGATTCTGGATCCACCCACTCTTTTATTTCTAAAGAATTTTCTAAGGGTATCACCGTATTACCTCAACAATTAGATGTTGAGTTAGCTGTGACAACACCTAATGGAACAACAGTCGCATCAAAAGTTTATAATTCTTCTCCGATCGAAGTTTGTGGGAAAGTGCTTCCTGCAAATCTTATGATCCTTCCTTTAGTGGAATTTGATGTGATTCTTGGCATGGATTGGCTTTCTCTACATGGATCTCATATCGATTGCCAAAGAAGGGAAGTCACATTTCATATTCCAGATCAATCTACGATCGTCTATCAATGCAAGGATGAACATAACCTTCCAGTGGAAATTTCTTCCATCTTATGGGTATTGATTCCACTAAATGAAGGTTATTTATCTCAAATGGTTGGTGAGAAACTCACGATTAAGAATATGCCCATTGTACGGGAGTTTGATGATGTCTTTCCGGAGGAATTACCGGGTCTTCCACCAAATCGTGGAGTTGAGTTTTCAATAGAACTCGTACCGGGTGCTTTGCCTATTTCAAAGACACCTTATAGAATGGCCCCAATTGAGTTGCAGGAATTGAAGAAGCAACTCCATGAGAATCTTGATAAGGGATTCATACGCCCTAGTGCGTCACCTTGGGGAGCACCTGTTCTATTTGTTAAGAAGAAAGATGGATCAATGAGACTTTGCATTGATTATCGAGAACTTAACAAGATCACTATCAAGAACAAATATCCTCTCCCACGCATTGATGACTTATTTGACCAACTACGCGGAGATCAATACTTTTCCAAGATTGATCTTCGTTCAGGGTATCATCAATTAAGGGTCAAAAGGGAGGATATACCAAAGACGGCTTTCCGTACAAGGTATGGACACTATGAATTTATAGTGATGCCATTTGGTCTTACTAATGCCCCTGTTATCTTCATGGATCTAATGAATAGAGTCTTTAGAGACTATCTTGATCAATTTGTGGTAGTCTTTATAGACGATATTCTTGTCTATTCAAAGAGCAAGGAAGAGCATGAATATCACTTGAGAATTATATTGAAGACCCTGAGAAAGGAGAAGCTTTATGCCAAATTTACCAAGTGTGAATTTTGGCTTCAAAAAGTTGCATTTTTGGGTCATATAATCTCAAAAGAGGGGATATCTGTGGATCCAGCAAAAACAGAGGTTATCGAAAGATGGTCAAGACCAACAACAGTAACTGAGATCCGAAGTTTTCTTGGTTTGGCTGGATATTATCGACGTTTTGTAAAAGATTTTTCACGATTATCTAATCCACTCACCAAGTTGACTCGGAAAGGAGTTAAGTTTGTCTGGACAGAGGAATGTGAAGAGAATTTCAAGGAGTTGAATAGAAGGTTATCCAGTGCACCTGTGCTCACACTGCCTTGTAGTGGAGAAAGGTTTGTGATCTACAGTGATGCATCCAAGAAGGGATTGGGGTGTGTTCTTATGAAAAATGATATGGTGATAGCTTATGCCTCACGACAGTTGAAAATCCATGAGCAAAATTACCCAACACATGATTTGGAGTTGGCTGCGGTAATCTTTGCATTAAAGATTTGGAGGCATTACCTTTATGGTGAAAGGTGTGATATTTATACTGATCATAAAAGTCTAAAGTATATTTTCACACAAAAGGAGATGAATATGCGCCAAAGAAGATGGTTGGAGCTGATTAAGGATTATGACTGCTCAATCCATTACCACCCTGGGAAAGCAAACAAGGTGGCAGATGCATTAAGTCGACAAGACCATGCTAGTTTATCCATGATGAGGATCACAAAAGATCCAATATTTATAGATTTACAAAGGATGGATCTTGGAATTATAATGGAAGGGGAAAAATCTTATCTTTCTCAAATGAATGTTCAACCATCTATACATGTGAAGATTAAAGAGGCACAGAAAGAAGATGTCGAGTTACAAAAGAAGGTGAGAAATGTTCCTGAATTCAACCTTGATTGTGATGGGATAATAAAGTTCAGGAATCGGGTTTGTGTTCCTCCCATCCCCGAATTAAAGAAGGAGCTGCTGGATGAGGCTCATAGTTCTTCATTCTCTATTCATCCTGGAAGCACGAAGATGTATAGGGACCTAAAAGATTACTTCTGGTGGGATGGCATGAAAAGAGATGTTGCTGAATATGTCTCTCGATGCTTGGTTTTTCAACAAGTTAAAGCTGAGAGACAAAAGTCTAAGGGGATGTTACAACCATTACCCATACCCGAATGGAAATGGGAAAACATCACTATGGACTTTGTCACAAGACTCCCTAAAACATCCAAAGGAAATAATGCTATCTGGGTCATAGTTGATCGTCTTACAAAGTCTGCACACTTCATTGCTATTAGAGAGGATTTCTCTCTAGATCAGCTTGCCAGGATATATGTAAAGGAAGTGGTAAGATTGCATGGAGTACCACTTTCTATTATATCTGATCGGGATCCGAGATTTACCTCGAAGTTCTGGCGAAGTCTTCAGCATACTCTGGATACAGAGTTGAGTTTCAGCACTGCTTATCATCCCCAGACAGACGGTCAGTCTGAGAGAACAATTCAAACCCTAGAAGATATGTTGAGAGCTTGCTCTATGGATTTAAAAGGAGGTTGGGATCAACACCTACCTTTGGTGGAATTTTCTTATAATAATAGCTTTCACTCCAGTATTCAGATGGCTCCTTATGAAGCTCTCTATGGAAAGAAATGCAGGACTCCAACTTGCTGGGATGAAGTTGGGGAAAGAAAGCTATTAGGACCTAATCTCGTTGATGAAATGGCAGAAAAGGTCAGATCTATTCAACAACACATAAGAGCAGCTCAGAGTCGACAGAAAAGTTATGCCGACAACCGAAGAAAAGACCTAGAGTTTGAAGTGGGTGATAAAGTGTTCTTACGAATATCTCCCTGGAAGAGGGTTATGAGATTTGGAAAGAAGGGGAAGTTGAGCCCTAGATATATCGGTCCTTTCGAAATACCGGATCGTGTTGGGAAGGTAGCTTACCGATTGGCGCTTCCACCGAATCTCTCTCAAGTTCACGATGTGTTCCATGTATCTCTCCTGAGAAAGTACATACCAGATCCTTCACATGTACTCAGCTCAGAAGTTGTACCGCTGGAGCAAGATCTTTCTTATGAAGAACAACCGATAGAGATTCTGGATCGTAGCGAAAAAGTCCTACGAAACAAGACCACTCGCTTGGTGAAGGTTTTATGGAGGAACCACCAACTTGAAGAATCTACATGGGAGCTTGAGGATATGATGAGGGAGAATTATCCTCATCTGTTTGTTACAAAGTGACGAATTTCGAGGGCGAAATTCTTTTAAGGGGGGTAGAATGTAACACCCGAGACTTTTATGTTATATAAATCATCAAAGGAATCTTTTTCTACACAACACTTGCTTGGCTTGCTTTACACGCAATCGCGACCTTCCTCGATAGCTTGCGTCGTACACAATACCGAGTTTCACTAAACAATAACATGCTATTAAAACTAGCCGTTATGAATAGTAATAACCACTTTTTGAAATTTTATAAATTTTATTTTTCAAAATGGACTTCATTTTTGGACTCAGAATATTGAAATTAGCCTAGGGTAAAATTTTGGTATTTTTCTGAAAACTTTCAATTTTTGATGAATAGTGAAACCACTAAGTGGTAGGTTAAAAACTGAATTTTGCATAAAACTTAATTTTACCGCTTCTGTGAATGGAATTTCAAAAATCCGAGAGACACGGTTAATATCAAGGACTAAAATGTGGTTCAATGAGATGAAAATAATTTTTTGGTGAATAGTAACTTTTTACTTTTTTTACCGCGGTTAATAGTAAATAGGGTAACTAAGGGTAAATATGATATCAATATTACCCTAACACATGTCCTAATTCTATTGGACAAGTGTAATTCGACCAAAAACAAACTTAGGAATAAAATATGACCATTTAGGCCCACTTGGATTAGATTAGGACATTTATTATTAATTTATTTAAAGAAGGGTTAAAATAGTTAAAATCAAAGTTTAATAAGTAAATCATTTTAATATGGGGTTATACATAAGATAAATTCGACTATAAATATTCATTAGAAAGCTAAAAGGATTTCCTACATAATGGTATTTTATTTGTAATTTTTAGACATTAAATAATTTAATTTATTTATGACACAAGGATGATGCAGTAATTATCTTATTAATGAAATATTGACATAATTGATGTTATAAACACCAAAATAAATGTAATTTGAGACTTTTTATGAAGTCCACTAATTTTCTAGGTTACTATGATATATTATTGTTTATTTAATCAACTTGGTTCGAACATATAATTCTGTTATGACTTTCACAAAAATCATATATCAAATAGTGTCAAAATTGACACAAAATAGTTTTTAAATAAAATATTATATTATTAATTGTTATTTTATTCCTAAAAATCTAAGGTTCGGCCAAATGACTTAGATAAGGATATATATATTAATAATAAACAATTTGGGGTTCTTTTGGCATGTTATAGTAACTGTATTAACCATATAGTGAAATAAAACAAAAAGACACGGTAAAAGTTAAATTAATTAACTTAGAGTTAAATCTAATTGATAAGGTTAAAATAATACCCTAAACATGTCTAAATCCTATTGGTTGATAGGATTTCGACCCATCCCCACTTTAGCTTCGAAATAAGACCCTTTGGAACCATTATAAACCGATTTTGACTTTAATATAAAATAATATTTTGAGATATTCCTAAGGTGCCCCTCTCCTCCCTTATAAAAGGGCACCTCCTCCCCCTCCTCCTCACACCAAATTGAGCACTCAATCTCGGCCAAACCCTGCCATTTTCTCCTCTCCACTTCCCTAGAATAATCCTAGAGGTCCTGGTCTTCTCCAAAGACCAATTTTAGTTCCTTAAGTGGAGGATTCAAAGAGGCGTTCCAAAGAAGAGGTAATATCCATTACCGATCTTTTCAATTTCTTTCTTCTTCAACTTCTTCTTCTTTAGTTGTTTTATGATAAAGTAATAACATCAGTATTACTTACATACTGATATGTTATTATAAATATGAAACAACCCTAATTCACCTTCTATCCATCCTACGGAAAAATGAAATCACCGCGCGTGCGTACGTACGGAATACCGTCTCCACGCCGTGGTGTAATCTATTTTCCACCATCACCTTATAAGGATGGGTATAATGGTGTAATGAGTAACTATATATGATTATTATGAAGTAATATTGATACTGAAATAATATATATATACTCCAATACAATTCCACGATCATAGGAACGATATCATCACTCGTGCGTACGTACGGAATACCGTCTCCACGATGTGATGCAACTCGTTCTACATGATCTTCATTTCATAATGATTATATAAATGAATTGAATGAATGAATATGGTATATAATACACTAATACCATTCTGTAAATGAATTATCTATAACCTAAAGATAAGAATAAGAATTTATTCGACAAAACACGCATAAGAACAAAAAGTTATAAAGACCCGAGTAACAAGTAACAATGAAATATTACTAACAAGAAGCTAATAATATGACCATATATGATATCATATCAATATGTATTATTATGGAATAAGTCAATAACATTATTTAAACCATTATACAGGAGCTTCGGACACGAACAAAGCAAATCGGACCTAAGGTAAGGGAAATATCACAATCTCATTTTTATCCAAGATTGTTTATTCGTAAGTATTTACTGGGGTGTATTTTATCATCCGCATCCATGTTTCATCAATATGTAATATTTAAATCCACCTACAATTTTTTAAATCTATTTTTACCCTTCGGTGAGTTTTTAGTAATATGTATGAAAGGAATCTTTTGTCGTTTTTCGTACGAGGTACTTTTTGACTTTTCCGACAAAAGTACGAAGAATGTTTTTTTTAACTTATACGGCATGAATGGATTTTTAAAACATTATTTACAAGAAACTTCCTTTAAAAGTTTTCAAGTTTATTTTAATCAACTTCTTTTATTTTAAAGTTGTATGACATGTTATGAAATGAAAAATGTTTTTGAAGAAGAAAGGATATTTTCCTCAAGAATGGAGTTCAAGTGTTTTATCAAAATTATTTTCCATCTAAGATAATAAAGGGTTATGTTTTTATCCCTATTATTACATGGATTTGATTATGTTGTGATGGAAATATTTTTATGAATTCCTTTATCTTATATGAATTGTTTTATGATGTCATGTTGTTTAAGAATCCCATTTTTATTACATGGGTTACGTTATGATGTATGGTTTATGATTATGTGGCACACATAAGAAAGGATTCATTATAAGATGGGTGGGACCTATATCTCCCTCCAATGCATTGGGTAAAGATTTTATATCTCATGAGATAGACATGGCTAGAACGGAAGGTTATTTCGGTTCAGTGATACAGGACTGAAACGAGGAGTGAACTCAGTTCAGAAAGGGACTTTGTCCACTAAGATAGTCTTGGCAATGAGTCATGACTAACAAGAAATGATTTTCCATGATTATCTGTGCTTGCCACAAAGTTTCAAGTTTTATGGGGATCTCATTTTCACTTCTATGATTTATTCCATGTTAAGATATTATGATCTCTTTTGCATGTTTTGATTTTAAAAAAGATATGATATGATTTTTATTTCCTTTATTTGCCCTTGCTGAGCATTTGAGCTCACCCTTTTATGTTTTCTTTTCCCCAGGTCAGGAAGATGGATATTAAGTAGAATATGCTAAAAGGGACCCTAGATATGATGAAATAAATGGGAGACACTGTAGAAGATTTATGAACCAGTTGTTTATGTTTCCCAGTTTCTAAAGACACTATACCTATACGGTCCTTTGTGGTTTTGTCATATGTTGTAATAAGTGTGCTTCAATTTCGAAGTATTAACAATGTATGTAAAGTATGGGTCGTTATAGTTGGTATCAGAGGAAAGGTATAGTCAACCTTTGGAAACTAGGATGTGAAAGCCTTAGTAAGAACCCTAAGGATAAGTCTAAGCATAGAACACAATCTTAGTGTTTTAGAAATGGCCTTGAATAACCTAGGATAAGACCTTAAGCATGAAAATTTTATTCTTGAATTATGTGGTTTCCTATTATAATTAGTGTTGCTCACACTATTCTTCTTGGTTTTAGTCAATGGCTGGAACCCGAAGGAACCGTGTTAATGCGGAATGCGATGGGCAATGCAATGATTGTCCCCCTGAGCAACCAAACGATATGGGAGCTGGAATGCAAAATCTTGTAGCCATGCTCACACAACTTTCTCAAGCTATGAATCATGCAGGACTTCCAAACGAGCAAAGGAAGGAGCAACATTCTGTTGAATCCTTCATGAGGCAGCGTCCACCTTCTTTCAGTGGGTCTACTGATCCATTAGTTTCTGAACAATGGATTAGTACTACTGAAAAGATATTTTCAGTTCTTCAATGTTCTGAGCATGATAAAGTCATCCTAGCAGTGTATTGTTTGGAAGGAGATGCTGATCAATGGTGGAATCTTGTTAAGAATACGAGGCAAAGGGATGAAATTGAGTCTATGGAATGGGACGAGTTCAAGAACTTATTTTTCAATAAGTACTTCCCTCGTATTCTCCGAACAAAGATGGAGAAAGAGTTTCTTGAACTGAAGCAAATGGATGATGAATCTGTTGGTACCTATGAAGCAAATTTTACAAGACTTGCAAGGTACGCTTCTGGTATTATTATCCAACCTGAGAGTAAGATCGATCGATTCTTTAGTGGCTTAAAACCAAGTCTTCGAAGGGCGTTAGCCATAAGGGACTTCAATAGCTACGAGGAAATCGTTCGATGTGCTCTCAAAGTCGAGATGGAGATTGGAGTAACCCATCAGTCGCATGGGTTTGATAAGAAGAGGAAGATGGAATTCAAAGGAAACTCTAAAGAGCACACTGAAAAGAAGATGAACTTTCCCTTATGCTCAAAGTGTGGAAAGAAACATGGAGGGAGTTGTCTTAAAGGGACAAGTAAATGTTTTAAATGTGGAAAGGAAGGTCATCGGGCATTTGAATGCCGTAATAATGGGAAGAAGATGTCTAATGACGCAAACAAAGGAAGGGATACACAGAATGAACCTACTACACTTCAATGTTTCAAGTGCAAGGAGATGGGGCATTATGCCAATCAATGCCCAAATCCAAGGGTTGATGATGATGGTCGACGTCAACAAAATCTTAAGGCTAAAGACAAAGGAAAGTCACATGAAATTTCTATCAGCGATGTGGAGTACGATAACGATGTGGTTAAAGGTACACTTACCATCCACTCTAAAGTAGCAAATGTTTTATTTGATTCTGGATCCACCCACTCTTTTATTTCTAAAGAATTTTCTAAGGGTATCACCGTATTACCTCAACAATTAGATGTTGAGTTAGCTGTGACAACACCTAATGGAACAACAGTCGCATCAAAAGTTTATAATTCTTCTCCGATCGAAGTTTGTGGGAAAGTGCTTCCTGCAAATCTTATGATCCTTCCTTTAGTGGAATTTGATGTGATTCTTGGCATGGATTGGCTTTCTCTACATGGAGCTCATATCGATTGCCAAAGAAGGGAAGTCACATTTCATATTCCAGATCAATCTACGATCGTCTATCAATGCAAGGATGAACATAACCTTCCAGTGGAAATTTCTTCCATCTTATGGGTATTGATTCCACTAAATGAAGGTTATTTATCTCAAATGGTTGGTGAGAAACTCACGATTAAGAATATGCCCATTGTACGGGAGTTTGATGATGTCTTTCCGGAGGATTCATTATAAGATGGGTGGGACCTATATCTCCCTCCAATGCATTGGGTAAAGATTTTATATCTCATGAGATAGACATGGCTGGAACGGAAGGTTATTTCGGTTCAGTGATACAGGACTGAAACGAGGAGTGAACTCGGTTCAGAAAGGGACTTTGTCCACTAAGATAGTCTTGGCAATGAGTCATGACTAACAAGAAATGATTTTCCATGATTATGTGTGCTTGCCACAAAGTTTCAAGTTTTATGGGGATCTCATTTTCACTTCTATGATTTATTCCATGTTAAGATATTATGATCTCTTTTGCAGGTTTTGATTTTAAAAAAGATATGATATGATTTTTATTTCCTTTATTTGCCCTTGCTGAGCATTTGAGCTCACCCTTTTATGTTTTCTTTTCCCCAGGTCAGGAAGATGGATATTAAGTAGAATATGCTAAAAGGGACCCTAGATATGATGAAATAAATGGGAGACACTGTAGAAGATTTATGAACCAGTTGTTTATGTTTCCCAGTTTCTAAAGACACTATACCTATACGGTCCTTTGTGGTTTTGTCATATGTTGTAATAAGTGTGCTTCAATTTCGAAGTATTAACAATGTATGTAAAGTATGGGTCGTTATATATTTACCCTCAACTTCCATGACCATGGTCTTATGAAGTTAATACCATCCTGATCAACATAGCCCGAGATATTACTTCCTCAACCAAAAGTGAAATATCCTAGGATAAGCATTCAACCAGTGCCATACCACTAATGAAACACCCAAAACAAGATACCTCTCCATGATTTCATTATCATGGGTTTTTTCTTACATCAAAGTACATGATAAAATGATACATATTGATAATGATCTCAAGATGAGAGACCAATACACATGTCTTTATATAGGAACAAGCAATGACTCCCAAAACCTATGTTGTTTATATTGGTGGGGTTTTCCTCATGATCTGAACTACCAGAGGTCACCAAGTGTAAAATTCATGAGAATAAGTCTCAAGGATTATGATACCCCAACACATGATAGTAAGACATCAACTTTGTCTAGTCAGTAAGATGTATTTAGACCACATGACATATATTTAAGATTAATGTCACTGTATCTCGAGGTTCACATTATATCCTAATACCTACTATACTATTTTTATATAAAAAATAATATATAGAAATTACCATTAAATAGCGCATGAAAAAATTTATATACTATAATGGTATGTATACATCATGTATAAATAACTCTATAAATGAAATGGTTATCTAAAAGTAATGTTTTGTTGGGTCCAAGGCACCCACTATTACGACAACATGCACCATCACACAATTAAAAAAATATATTCAAGCCATACAAATCTAAAGTAATTCAAAATAACGGTCCAAACTTCTAATTGAATATCCTTAGGTATCACTAAAAAAATACCCACCGAAATTTACAAGTAACATATAAAGAGCCACTAGGTACTCCCACATAGTCCATCAGTCAAGGTCTTGCTAATAGCACAAATCATGAGATGACACTTACCCCCATATAAAGGTCACATGGAATACAACATGATAAAATTTCACTCTAGGTTCCCCGCATAATCTTGATTCCAAATTATTCTTCCCACTCTTAGGTTAAACATAAACCAAATGGGTCACAAACTACCTCTACTCATCAAAATGTTTCAAAAACTCAAAATCTCACAACTCATTCCAAAAATACAATAGTTGTGTCATCCATTATCTAACACACCACACACCAAGAATGATTTAAAAATTTATCTCTATCTATATTATCCTACCATTCTCAAGATTATGTCAACACTACACAAACCAAGGTCCATCACTCTCTTAGGGTCTATCTCAACCTATAACATAAGAACCTCATAACTCTATCACTCTCATCCACCCAAACTATCGATTAACTAGGACAAGAATTATTTATATGGGTCTCAATCCATCATGTTCACATTAATTTCCATTATTATATAAGTATTTTAATTTCTCTATAAGCCTTAGTGTTCAAATATTAATAGATCTCACATTATTTTAATTCCATAATTTTAATTTTGTTTTTCTAGGGGTTTTAAATTTTTTCAGTATTTTTAAAATATTTATTTAATAGGATTACATTCACAATATATAACATAAAACACCTAATTGGTTTTTTAGTGGCACATTATTTACCAAAGACATCCATAAATCCACTTATATTTACCTATATATCAAGGAAACATCTTAAGAATTTTTCAAGTTAGATGCCAACATTGCCTGATATGGAAAACACCACATGTGATTCTCTTAATGTCTAAAATACAAACCCCATTGTTACTTGTAAAAAACCATAAAATAAAGGCATATATAAACCAGAAAAATAAAAACAAAAGCCAATATAAATAATTGGAAATAAAAATATCAATCACCTGCAACATATGGCTGATATAAAAATCCTATATGAATAACATGATTTATAAACACATATATTCCCTCTTACCATTCCAATATTTGAACAAAACTACCATGAATAATTATATCATAAACCAAGTGTCTCAATCAATGATAAAATCAATCATACCTATACCATCAAATTCCAAAACAACAAGTCCCATCCCTGTAAACCTAGGTTTTCTCCCTTGCATGGGCTGATCACTCAAAAGAATTAGATCATTACAAATTTTAGCTATACTCATTGTATTCTATTATAGATACCATAATTTTTATTACATGACTATCACATTAGTTTTGAGATAAAAAAATAATTGAGATACAAATCCACGATCAGAAGATTTAGTGTCTTGGGAAAATTAGGCTCATACATAACTTGTACATATTAAAACATAAATATTTATTAAATCTATATTATTTATCATTCTACAAGATCACATTATTCTTTGTACCTGTAGTTGAATTAGAATATACATCAAAGAAAGCGGTGAGCGAAAATTATAGTAAGAGGATAAAAAATGTACATGAATTAATATAAAGTGGGTAAGAATAATCATCATCACCATATCATAAACATAATATCCTCAAAAAAATCATGACATAAACATGTGATAAAGGCATGGAATGTGTACATTCATAAAAATGAAACATCATGTCATAGTGGTGAAATACCACAAATAGTTATAATCAAAGCTATCATCATGTTCATGCATAAAATATCTGCATAATCATAAAATCATCATTGTGAATAAATATAGCATTATGTTCATGGATATTACACATTATCTCATGAGATACTTCACATAACCCCAGGAATTGGATGGATATATAATTATGGTCCCATATTTCACATTATAATATTTACATAATCATGCATGACACATAGTAACTTCCCTTTCTTTCCAAACCTCAGGACCTTCTTCCATGGAGATATGCATAGAAATACCATGTCTCTAACTTTTAACTCAAGATATCATAGACGGTTATCTGCATAACTATACTATCGACATTGGGATGCTTTGATATGATTCTGAATGGTTTTCACCTTCTCCACCATTTCTTCGACCATTTCAGGTCCTAAAATCTTACGCTCACTGACTTCATCCCAAAACATCGGTGTTCTGCACCTTTTCCCATAAAGGGTTTCATATGGTGCCATTTAGATGCTCGAGTGGAAACTGTTGTTGTAGGAGAATTCAACAAGTGGAATATGTTGGTCCCATCCTCCATTGAATTCCATAGAACACACTCTCAACATGTCTTCCAGTGTCTGAATAGTTTACTCAGATTGGCCATTAGTTTGAGGATGATAGGCCGTACTAATGTTCAGTTAAGTTCTTAAAGCATATTGGAGACTTTTCCAAAACTTCGAGGTGAATCTTGGATCATGATCGGATACAATAGATAGTGGTACTCCATGAAGCCTTACAACTTATTTGATGTAAATACGTGAAATTTGATCCAATGAGATGTCTTCTCGAACCGCAATAAAGTGAGATGTCTTTGTAAGATGATCCACAACTACCCATACAACATAATTTTCTCTGGTTGTTCTTGAAAGTCTAGTGAAAAAGTCCATGTTAATGTTCTCCCACATCCATGCTAGTATGTGTAGTGGTGACATCATCCCCTTATACTTTTGTCTCTTAGCCTTCACTTGCTGACATACCAGGCAATTTGAAGTATATTCACCAATCTCCCTTTTTATATTTTCCCACCAAAAGTTTTCTCAGAGATCTTGATACATCTTTGTGCTCCCTGGGTGGATAGATAAGGTTGAGCTATGTGCATCATTTAGAATCTCCTTCTTTTTCTCCTGATTAGATGGTACACATAATTGTGACCCAAATCTTACAAATCCTTCCTCATCAATTTTGAAATCGGATGATTTCTCTTTTTTAACAGCTTCCACCCTTTTCATAAGTTCCACATCCTTTCTTTGAGCACTCTTTGTTTTCTGCAAGAGGGATGGTTGAGAAATAATTTGAGAAAGGATTGATGATGTTCCTTCCTTAATGATTTCCATGTCCATTCTTTTCAAATCAAAAAGATCAGATCCTTTTAAATTCTTATCATTGTTAAATATGTAGGATCCTTTCTACGCAGAGCATCTACCACCTTTTTGGACTTCCAGAGATGGTAGTGGATTGATCTGTCATAATCCTTGATGAGCTCTATCCATCTTCGCTGGCCCATATTAAGATCTTTCTGTGTGAATATATATTTGATACTCTTTTGGTCAGAATATATTTCATAATTTTCCCCATAGAGATAATGTCGCCAAATTTTCAATGCAAATATCACCGCCGCGAACTCCAGATCATGCATGGGATAGTATTTCTCATGAAGTTTTAGCTAAATAGAGGCATAGGCTATCAATTTATCATTTTTTCATTAGCACAAAGCCTAGTCATTTCTTAGAATCATCACTACACACCACAAAGAGTTTTCCACTTAAAGGGAGTGTGAGTATTAGCGTAGTGATAAGCCTCTATTTCAACTACTTGAAATAGTTTTCACATTCCTGTGTCTAGTCACAATTTACTCCCATCCATGTCATCTTGGTCATTAAGTTTGAAAATAATGAAAATTTCTTCACAAATTGTCGATAATACCCATCTAGACCCAAAAAGCTGTGGATCTCCATTACAAATGTTGGACTGGGCCACTCTTCAGTTGCCTTTGTCTTGAAAGGGTCCACATATATCCCTTTACTGGTGATAACATTACCCAAGAATGATACTTCCTCCATCTAGAAATAACATTTACTATACTTTTCAAACAACTTCTCCCTTCAAAAAGTCTTTAACACAGTTTTTAAATTCTCCTCATATTCCTCTTTGCTCTTGGAGTATATCAGAATATCATCAATAAAGACAACCAAAAATTCATATAGGTAATCTATAAAGACTCTATTCATTAAATCCATGAAAAATTCTAGATCATTAGTGAGTACAAAGGGAATCACTATGAACTCATAGCGTTCATACCTCGTTCAAAAGGTATTCTTGGTAATATCTTCCTTCCTCACCTTTAACTGGTGATATCCCGGCCGAAGGTCAACCTTAGAGAAATAACTGGCCCCACAAAGCTGATCGAATAAGTTATCTATCCATGGAAAGGGATACTTATTCTTTAACATGATTTTATTGAGCTCACGATAATCAATGCATAGGTGCATTGATCCATCCTTCTTCTTTATAAAGAGGATTGGAGCACCCCACAATGAAGCACTCAGGAATATAAAACTCTTCTCCATATTCTCCTATAACTGATTCTTCAACTCTTCAATCTCTATGATAGACATTCTGTAAGGTGTCTTTGAGATAGGCAGAGATCCAGGGATAAGTTCAGTTGAGAACTCAACCTCTCGGTAAGGAGGAAGACCAAACAACTCTTTAGGGAATACATCAGTGTAATCCCTCACAATGGGCATGTCTTCAAGCATGAGTCTCTCCTTTGTCTAAATCATTTGAGATAGATATGCTTGCTCATAGGGAAACAATATCCACACTTGAGATGAATATTTTAAAGGATATTCATCTTCCTCCTTACACTTGTAAAGAATCATAGGATGCTTCAGGATGTGGAAAGTGATTTCACTTTTCTGACAGTTGATATTGGATTTGTATAAACATAGTCAATCAATGCCCAAGATAGTGTCAAACTCCACTAAAGAAAGTATGATGAGATTTTCTAGGAGATTAATTCCAAAAACGTTAATCAAGGAGGAGTTATAAACCATGGATGCAATAATTTCCCCATTCGCTGTTCCCACAGATAACTTTTCCTCTAAATTTTGTGGTGGTGTTTGAATATTTCTACTAAACTAGAATGATATGAAATAATGCGTAGAACCAAAATCAAATTGTACATTCTCTATTCTTGGATGGATAACTGGAGTACTTATCTCCACATCATTTTCCAGCTACACCTCAACACTAGTGATAGAATAAGCCCTTTATTTTTGCCTTGGAGGCTGTTGTTGACTGCCTCCGATAACCCTCATCTTAGGGAAATTGTTTGCATAATGCCCATGCTTCTTGCAGTTGTAACAAAACACTGCATGTTGAGTATTGATTTGAACCTTCCTTTCTTCTTCTACATTAACAAGATTTTTCATATCCCTTCGGCAGTTCTTGGACAGATGACCAAACTTTCCACATTTGAATCAATTCTTGGTTCCCTTTAGATAGTTACTAGGATGCTTCTTCCCATAATTTTTTCCAAGGGAAAAGTCAAGATTCCTTCCATCTTGGGATTTTTTTGATGAACTACCCATGTTTTTCTCCATTTTTTACTTCTTTTTACTGGGCCCATGAGACCACTGAGAGTCTCCAATCTTCATTTCAACCTTGAGGGCACAATGGAAAATATCCTCATAACTGTCAAAGTATCAAATCACCAATGCTTTTCATAGACTCAGATTTAGTCCGCTAAAGAAACGATCCACCTTAATTTCGGTGTTCATGACAAAGCTAGAGGTTTACCTTGCAAGACTTGTAAAGTTTTATTCAAACGCCCCGATGGAATCAACTTCCTTCTACTTGAGTATGAGGAACTCTATTTATATCTTGAGACGGAGGGTTCAAGGAAAATATTTGTTGTAAAACATCCTCTCAAATTTCTCCCAATACATGGAATCAATTTCATCTTGGGACTTTGTATTCCTGATCAGTGTCCACCACTGATATGCTTCCCCATCAAAATGATAGACTACCAGTACCACCTTCTCTTATTCCGAGCACTGGAAGACAGATAATATCTTTTCAATGGAGTTAAGCCATTATTCCACGAGGAGGGGATTAGAATATCTGCTAAACATGGGAGGCCTTTTTCACATGAAGGATTATATAGAAACTTTCTCTTTCTTAGAGGTGGAGGGCGTTCCACCTGATTCAAGTTATTATTCATAACTCGAGCAAGCTGAGAAAGTACTGTCATAATGTTTTGAGCACCCGTTCCTGTCATATAAGGCATATCATTAGGGAATCTTCACATTTCCTATCACATTGGTTTTTAGAACGTGTTCTTCTATTTCTAGCCATTAAGTAAGAAAAATAATGTATAATTATTGGTCTTGAATACTTAGCAATTGATCATAAAAAAGGAAACTTTGAACATCAAAGGATAATCTAATAAATAATAAGTATATTCTAACATGTTATTCCTTAGGTTTATATCCATGTTATCCTCTATCTATTTCTTAACATATATTCTTATGGTCTTTTTTTCCCCTTAATAATGGTTTGTACTAAGATCATGAATCTACCAAAGCATATCCCCCGAGAGTGTCATAACTAAGAGTGTAGCAAGGACCGTTTTCGTGCACCAGTTCCCATTTGAGTCTAGCTCAAAGTGGTGTTTTCAGGTTTTATCCCTAGATACATATGTTCTAGAGTCACCTCTATCTGCTCATATCTAGACATGGATGTATTTTCTTGATAAACCACTTTCTCAATACTGACCAAAATTTAGTAATGTTTTCTAATACTTAGTCTCATCCCTATGGTTTTCCCTAAGATGCTCAATTCCTAATCCCCCAAAAAACTAGACCATCCTATGATATCAACTATTGCAACCCAAGCCTTTTACATATAACACTACATGATTTTAAGAATAATTATACATTAGAGTACAAGCCAAGGATCGTTAAGTCTAGTGTTTTGGTAGACTTGGTGTATATAACATAATATAGGGGCTAAAAAAGCACTTATTTATTTAATCTCCATAAAGAGATCCTAATGTCTTTTGAGCCCTTAAATCTGCATAGGGTACCCTAGGGAACACATGAACAAAGGGGTGAGCTAAAAAGCCTAGTAAGGAAATTAATATAAGGATACATCTTAATAACATGAGTTAAGAGGCATGACATAAAGATATCCAAATCATGGAACATATGAAATCATATCGTAGAATCATGGGTTCATATAAACATAGAATCATATAAATGTGGTAGAATCATAAAACATTTCTTTGGTATGGGTCAAGGCTAATAGATAATCCCATTTCCCAATATAGTACGGGTCAAGGCTGACCGCCAATCCCGTTTCACATCGCATCTCATGAGACCTAACCTTACCAAATGCATTGGAGGGCTATCTAGGCGCACCAATCTCAACATTTTCATGAATATTCTTTCTACATAAATATTCTTTCCAAATAAATAATCATACATAATCAACTATACATAAACATAAGGTTACCCATGGAAAGAATTGGGTACCACAGACATGACATAAAGCATAACCAATGGGCGTATCATGAATGTGTCCATGAAAGAAAGGGATTAAAAAATTCATGGAATTTAATAAGGTAAAATAGGCATACAACATGGTAAGTGGTGTCAAACAGAAGTGACAACATATATGAAATTTATTTGAGAAACATTAGCATTAAAACATTTTTGTGCGGTTTTAAAGAAAATACTATAGAGATTTTAAAATAGTAAAGAGGAAATTACTTTATATAAAAAAAGAATTTAAACAATAAGGTTTTCATTATAAAAATATTGATTTAAAAATATAGTGGTGTATTAAAACAGAGGATAGAATGCACTTGAAATTGGGTAAAAATTCGAGAAGTTCTTTTAAAATGAGTGTGCTTATTGGGAAGTATCAAGAAGGGATTCACTTAAAAACATGTATATCCCCAAAAGAGAATGAGAGATGGATCTTAGAACAAGAGTTTGGATCATATAAACATAATGTATAAGTTTTACATAAAAATAAATGACAAATACATTTTGGTAAAAAGAAATATATAGAAACCCGAAGGTATAATGGAAGTTCGAGTAGAATTCATTACGATTTATCGGCATAGTATCGGGTGTAACTACGAAGGATTTATGAGAAAGATACAGGGTTTATCATCAATTATACAACATTATGGAAGTATGGGGGAGGTTAAAAAACATACTCCATCATTTGGTATTACACATAAAAAGGAATAGCATAGAGGACAGTCTTGATTAAGAGTGAAATGGAGAGAATCCCTTACCTTAAATCTGTTGGTGTTCTCAACTTATTATTAAATACCTGAATAAAAAAATTAGGCTGATTAATTCATAATTCCACAACCACTTATATATTTAATTTATTTATTAGAACCCTTTTTAGTTCATTAAAGGCCTTCTTGATTAGTTATAATGTTCAATTTCAATGTTCGGGCTCGTTTATTTACTTGGTTTAAAAAAATCGGTTCACTTATATTCAAGTTTGGATAAAAATGAAAGATGGAAGTGGATTTACATAAATTAAGTTATATGCTATTAGTTAACATCTAGAAGATTACATGGTTTTAAATTTAATTTGGTTACTTAGATTGAAGTCAAACTATTATATAAAACCATAATGACAACTGTTTTTGTTAATCAGTGAGTTTGATTACAAAGAACATGTTTCTCTCTATAAGTTAATACCATTTGTAAAAAAGGATTACAGAAATAAAAATATGATATATTAAATAAATAATAATTTGGTTCCATCATAACAAAAATGGTTTCCTGACCAGAATTAAATATTATATTAGAAATTGATAAATCGTTGTCCTTGAATGTGCTAAATTAGCACATCTCAAATGGTGCTTTCATTTCATTAAAATAAAAGGTGGGGAAAGGAGAGAAGATAATGAAATATATCATTAGTATGAAAACATTCCAGTACATTTATGTTACTGGATTTATCATACTATTTGTGTGAAGGGAGGTGAGAAAAGAAACAAAAAGAAAAGAACTTAAAAGAAATGAAGGAATTGGAAAGAGGAATTTACCTCTTGAGACTTCCTCCTTTGAGAACCTCTTAAGATGAGAGGTTTTGGTATTTTGAAGAGGTTGGGAGATTTTGGAAATGGGGGGGGGGGCTTGGGAAGATATTTGGGCAGAATATTGGCAAGGCACAAGACTTGAGAGGAGTGAAGAGAAGAGGGAGTGAAGGGGGGTTTATAGTGGAGGAGAAAGGGGATTTCGCAATATAAAATTCATTAATTTTTTGTTTCCCCACAAGACAAGGAATAGTGAGTCTTCTTTGACCAAGAATAGTAATTTTATCATGTGATCCCGAAACCAATTGGTCTTACATCAGCCTAACATCATCAATGACTCAATAAATCCATTATTTAGCATTTTTTGTAAATTATTGTATTTTTACTATTCATAAAAAATTCAAGTATTTCAGAAAAATCTCAAAAAATTCACCCTAATCATTTTTCAATGTGTAGAATTAAAAAATGAAGTCCATTTTTCAAAAATAATTTTCTATGTATGATTATTTTAATATTTAATTAAAATCATAATTTATTATCAAAACCAGTTTTAAAACATTCATTTACTTATTCTAAAATACAGGTATATCATACTTTCAACATGAATAATATTTATATATATAAACATAGGTAAGGTTACTATTCATTATGGTATATAACTATTCATAAGGGTATGCTACTATTCATTAGGGTAGGTTTCTATTCACCAAAAAAAAGTTTTTCTTATCAGACTCAAAAAAACTTACTGATTACAACCGTGTATGTTAAATTTTCGAAATTCCAACACAGAAGTGACAAACATATGTTTAAAAGTCACTTAGAACTTAGTAGTTCATTATGTTGTATTTTCATGACATTTTATGACATCTTTATAAGAATGGAATTCCCACTGAAAAACATTGGGTCATTACAATAACTCCCACTAAACAAAATTATTTCATAGTAAAAGAGACTAATTCCACCAATACCAAGATACTAGAATCATACCTCAAACTCGACAGCACCAAGTACACAACTGATACAACCCCATTCCTCAAACATTGATACCAAACTCCAGTACCCCAAGTGATTCCATGTTCAAAAAAATTAGGCATTCCTTATCCTATTTCATACACGCAGTTTTAAATCACATGAACAGACCCAAGCCCCAATTATTCCACTATTAGCTTATCTAATGATGGGTTCTAACTCTCATATTGTATGATCACATCACGACTCAAATGTCACATACTCAAATTTGACTAATTTATTGAACCTGAGACATTATTCTGTGCGTCAAGTGCCATTGATTTGAGGCTCACATACATAAAAAAGGCAAAAAATCATACTTCCATCACATCTCTTTTGCTAGCCATTGACCTTCTAGATGTTCCCTTACAACATTCCCAACAACTTACATGTTTTTAGGATAATCACATGACCAACCATAATCTTGGGTGGTATTTTAAGCATTCCAATCCTTTTACATAAGCCACAAATGTATAATAAATGTGAAACCACATGGAAAGGCCAGAAATCCAAATGACTCATCCATTTGAAACTGTCCTAGATAAAATTCACTAGCACTACAAGTTCTCAACCATAACTATTCCGAAACTAGGTATCACTAAACATGTACTAATCACATAAGCTAGTGTATCTATCCAAGGATTATACCTCTAAATCAATCATAAGAATGGGATAAACCTATCATAGTTTACCATTATATATCATCAGGAATAGGCTCACTAAAATTACTTATTCATATATGAGTCACTATGACCTCCCACCTTCTCCATCAGTCAATGTATCACTAAAACAAAAACTCATGGGGTGACACTCCTCTCCCATCAAATTAACATGTCATATGAAATGATGGTACATAATCAAAGGGTCCCTGCACGTAATCCTAATTACAATCTATCATACCCACTCCCAAGTCAAATATAAACAACAAGGGTCACTAGTTTTCTCTATTCATCACAACTTATCACAGAATTGGAAGGTCATAGTTCAATACATTGACAAAATGTTTGTATTATCTACAATGAAACACACCACACATTAGGAATGATTTCTAAATAAGGCTCTCTATCTAGTCCTCACACATTCCTAATATTAGTTCAACACTATAAAACCCAAGGTCCACCACCCTCATAGGGTTTTTCTCATACTATAAAATAGAAACCTCATGATGTAGGCACTCTTAGAATCCCCAACCTCCCACTCATTAGGTCAAGACTTATCCACATGGGTTCCAAGACACCATGATCAATATAATTTCCATAATTTTCAATGGATTTTAATTAATATTTTTGGTATAGTGTTATAATTTTAATAGGTTTAACATTATTCTAATTATACCATTTATATTCGGTCTTTCCAGGGTTATTAACGTTTTTTACCATTTCTCAAAGCTTGTTCAAATAGGGTTCTATTCGTAAGATACAAAGTAAAACTTCTTATAGGTTTCTCACTAGAACCTTATTTAATCAAGACAAACACCAAGACACTTATTTCTTCATATATATCAAGGAATAATCCTAAGAATTCATCGAGTAATATGTGACTATTTCCATCTATAAAAAAACACCATATAAAATCCTACTGAAACATTAAATACCAACCCCATTTTTACCAGTAAGTAACCATAAACCATAGGATGATATTATCCCGATAAATAAAAACATAGTTCAATATAAATATCATGAAGAAATTATATCAATCACATGAAACATACATATGATATAAAAATCCTATCCTCATAGCATGATGCATGCATGGACACATATGTCCCGTCTTTTCATAATTCCCCATGGGAAAAATACCATGAATGATAACATCGTAAAACAAATCGTAAACCAAGTTTCTATCTCAAAGTGAAAATTTAGCATAACTATAATAAGGAATTATAGGAATAACCAGTTCCATCCAAGGAAAGATGGGTTTTCCTCCATGTATGGGTTGATCAATCCTAGAAATTAGATCATTACCAAGTTCTAACATACTACTAGTATCATGATTACCATTCCTAACTAGTAATAAAAATGAAAAATATCTTTGATACCATTTTATAATGCACCACCCTAGAAGCCACTGAACTGATGCCTCGAGATGGTGAACTTTATACAATCAAGTGAACCTCCCCATTTTCCAAATTATACTGAATAACATCATAGGTCTATGAGGATATCATGGAGAGACTATACCCTCGAGTAAGAGTAGCTACAATAGTAAAAATAATAACAATAACATAAATTAGGGTAGAAAAAATCACAAATAAGACATCGAGGGTGACAATAAATAAGTAAAACATAACATGAGATAACAATAATGTGTAGTCCATAAAATACCAAGATCCCTCATGGGAAATCATAAATAAGAATAAAACATAACAAAATAAAAAATATTTAAAATCATCCCCAAATTGGTCCAGAGGTATACCTAGTTCTAAAATCCACACTTAACTCCAATCGTGCCAAGAAAAACATCTAGCAGTGATCTATTCCATAAACCTATAACATAAAAGATATGTTATTCTACTTGGGTACCTACGTTCCATAGAGTCCGAAGCAAGGTGTGAGTATATCTAATTAGGATACCACCAATTACATACCAAAAATAACTATTCCAAATAAAAAGTTCATCATGTTTTGAGTAATGGTAGTAACATCCCCTTATAATTCTGTCTAACAACCATAACTTGGAAACATACTAGAAATCAGGATACAAACTATGCAATACCCTTTTCATGTTGTCCCACCAAAAATACAATTTTAGACCTCTATACATCTTCACACATTGAATATGTATAGATAATTATGATCTATGAGATTCATCAAACAAATCCTTTTAATATAGTATTTATGAGACACATAATCAATTATTAAACCAAATAATTCCATAATAATAATGTTTGAACTCATGAACATTTCTCACTTTCTTCTGCAACTCTACATCCTCCTTATGCAACTCTTTAATACTCACATAGATGGATGGTTAAATATTCATAAAATAAAGATATCACATTGATTTTTATTTAAGGGCACATATTCTACCAAACCATAAATATTATATCTCTTCCAATCCTCATCATGGAAAAAACTATCATGGTATTTAAGACTCAAATAATTATCCACCTTGTTCACCTTCTTAGGGTTGTTGTGTATTGAGAGGTAATATTCTTCAATTAACTCTAACCATGTCATTTAATGCATATTCAACTCTTTTTTTGTGAATATATACTTAATTATTTTATAATATTTATATATGTCACACCTTTCACCATAAAAGAAACGCATCTATATGTTCAATACAAGAATTACAACTTTCATCTCTAAATCATTATTCAGATTATGTTTCTCATGTATTTTTAATTTGTGTGAGTAAAAAGATATCAACATGTAATATTTTAGGAGGATTCATCCCATCCCATTATTTGATGCATCAAAATATATCATAAAACCTTCCCCACAATAGGGTACTATAAGAACATGTTCCCAACCAACCTTATTTTTATGTCCTTGAAAGTTTTCTCATATTCTTATATTCATAAGAACTTGGATCCCTTCCATGTCAAATTAGTTAGTGGATTAGATATCTATGATAAATTATTCAAAATTCATCCACAATATCAAGACAACCCAAGAAAACTATGGATCTCAACCACCATGGTTGATTTGGGCCATTGTTCATTTAAATCCATATTTGAAGGAGCCACCGATATAGCATCACATGAGGTTATATGAAAAAAGAATGAATCTTTATAAAGCTAAAATTTACACTTGGTAAATTTATCATAAAACTTATCCTTCCTCAAGTTCTTCAATAAAATTATCAAATAATATTCATGTTTTTCATTACTCTTCAAATATATAAGAATATCATATATAAAGACTACCATAACCTGATAAAGATAATATCTAAAGGATATATTTATTAAATACATGATGATAGAAGGGTTGTTATAAAGTTCAAATTGCATCACTATAAATTTTCGATGACCATACCCCATATGAATGTTTTTCTTGCGTATATCCTTCTTCTTAACCCCCAATTTATGATATATAGAATGAAGGTAAATAGTTGAAAAGTATGGACCTCTTCACAGTTGATCAAAAAAATCATCAATATCTGGTCTAGGATAATTGTTCTTGATAGTGATCATGTTTACTTCTTGATAATTAAAGTAAGGTAACATTGATCCATATTTATTCTAATTAAAAATAATAGGTGAACCATAAAGTGACACACTTTGAAAAATGATTCCCCTATCAAGATTTCCATGGTTTTTCTTCTTCAATTCTGAAAACTCAATTGAGACTATTCTATAAAGAGTCTTTAAGATAGGTGTAACATCATGTATTAATTATATTGAAATATCAACTTCGTTATTTGGGGGAATATTAAGAAATTATCCAAGAATTCATCATCATATTCTTGAAAAATAGTCATAACTTCAATGATTAGTTTATTTTTATCCATTTGAGAAAAATATACCTCATGAATAGGTGGTAATATATGTACAATGAAAGTAACTTCTATTGGAGGTTCATATTCATCCTGAAATCTAAAGATGATCATAGTTTGATTTAGAATATCAAATTTTCTTCCCTTCCTCAGTAATTGATATGAGATCCATATAGAGAGGGACAATAAATGACCAAAATCACATGAAATTAAATTATAGGTAGAATCAAAAGATATGTAGGATGTATATTCCCATACACTTTTATTATAGAGGAGATATAGACTTTATATGAGATCATGAAACCATTAAAAGTTTTTACTATTAATCCAACATCTAATCATTGAGGTGGTGATGCTATATTCTTATAAAATTATTCAGATTGAAAAGAGTGGGTAGATCCAGAATAAAATAATATATTTTCAATTTTATATTGGATGGTAAGTGTACCTTTCTACAAATCATTATACTAAACAACATTAGTGGTGATCGTAATGTCCTTCACTTTTCCATTTTCTTATAGGGGTTTTGTGTCCTACCATCCTCATTATCTCTTGGATTAGGGAATTAATTTACATAATTCCTAATATCCCTACATCTAAAACATTGAACTTCATTGGATGAATCCCTATTATTATCTATTTAATTTTTATAGCTTTCCATAACCCATCGAAAATCACTAGCTTTATAGATAACCATTTCATAATTATAAAATTTCCCAATTCTTTTCAAAAAAATTCCCAAGTTCTTTCCCCCAAATTTCAGGGATGTAAGTAGTTGTTATTAATTTCTTTGATGGAATTTACCATAATAGTTTCTATTATGATTCTTTTGCATTTTAATTTCAATAAAACCAAAAGAATAATTTCAGTCACCACTCTCTATTTATACCATCAGATCAAATTGAATGATTTCTTTATTGATACCAAATTATCTTATTGGTAACACCTTTAAAAGAATTTGTATTAGGCCACTAATAAATCAATTAATTTTTTAGGAATGGCCAATGGAAAATTCAAAATCATACCATGATGTTCTTGTAATGTTTTGTTCATAGGTACTAAGGGATTCATCATCCTTATATTTCATCACTTGAATATTACTTTCCAAATTAGTATGTAGAGTTGAAGTAAATTTTTTAGTGAAAAATATCCTCTTAAAATCCTCTCGTTTGATGATTTTTTATTTATTCCGCATTTATTATGTTTTTATAAGATTTCACCATTGATCAGCTCCACTATCTAAGTGATTGACTACTGGGAAAACTTTCTCATGGTGAGAGCACTGAAAAACTGAAAATATATTTTCCACCACATTGATTCATTACTCAAAAACTAGTGGATCAAAAGACTTAGAAAAGTCCTTCTATCATCATCACATAAATGACACATGGAATGTTTCTACCCCCTCAGTTAATTTTAAATCCCTAAGTTTTCACATTATCGCCCATATATTGAGAGATTTGAGTGAGAAAAGTTACTAGATTTTGCATCCTTGCTTTATATCTATTTAGTTTCTCATGAGGATGATCATTTCCTTGGCCATCACATTCATTTATCACATGAAAAATCATATTTCCAGACATTGAATACCCCCACAAAAAATTATATTTTAATTTTGAGTATCAAACATCAATAATCAGAGTAATAAATGAGTTGATTATGAAAATAAATATTATGAAGTCCAAAACTATGAAACCTTCTATCGACCCATGAAACTTTATGTTCATATCATATAAAAATGGAATATTATTTGATATTATAAGTTTGATACTCTAATTAATAATAATGGTTTATAAATAGAATTTGAATTAACCTAATTATACCCCCTCTAGAGAGTGTCTAGATAGTTGTATATTCTTAATCCCACATATCGTGCACCACTGATGACCAAGTCAATACGCAATCCACCCATTTCTAAGTTATTTCCCCCAGATGTATTTGTCCCACAAGTGAATCTACTTTCTATTATATATATTGGTATTTTTTTCTAGGAAAATCACAATCCTTTATTTATCATAACATATGATGTTCTCTTATACATAGGCTTATCCAAAGGATTCTCACTAAAGTGTTCTAACTATAATCATCAAAAATAACTAAACTGTGGATCTATTACCAACTATAAAAACTCAAGAATAACATAAATAAATATTAAATAATATTTTAAGAATATTTAATACATTTCTTAATGATACATACATGAGTATCATAAAGTTTTAGTGCCTTTGGAGATTTCTAGTCCTTATCCCATAGTTTTAACCATGTTTTACTGATCTCACCCTTACCAAGGTGAAAAATGTTTATCATTATTACTATTCATAGTAAAAAGGATACTATTTATAAAATTTTAAATTCATGGTTCTAAATATGGAATCAATTTTTATTGATTTAATCTATAGAATTTTCATAAATTCATTTTAAAATAAGATAAAAAAACCCAATGAAGCCGTTTTTGGAAAAAATATTTTGAAGCAAAAAAGAGGTACTTATTATTATCCCATGCCTAATAAAAACCATTAGATGAATTTTAAAACATTTAATAGATTAAAAAATATATAATTTTCATTAAAATCATTCAACTATAATGATTAATTTAATTAATTAATATTAAAACACATTATGCATATAGAATCATTTTTTTCATGAAAACATATTTGTTTCATTCAATTGATTTTATAAAATTATTACTAATGAATTTATTATATTAATGTTAAAGAAATAGTTTTTTCATAAATTCTTTAGTATTATTAATACCCTCTAATCCAAAATCTATAAGTAACTTCCACACTAAATAATAGTAATTCGATTGTATATCACGGTTTCTTTATACACTATGTTATGTGTGATGAAATCTATGAATGAAATTAAATTTATTTAAAGAAAAATATATCACAAAATATAACTATGTTACAAAAGTAACCTCACTTGTTTTCTACCATGTAATAAAAAATTGAGGATGAAATTTTTTTAGGGGTTATAATGTAATTAATTGAGTTTTTCTTCCTTAAATAAATACTGTATTCGATGACATTATCCTTACACAACACTATAACCAAAACAATATATACCATTGTCAGTTAGCATTATGATAGGCAGGTATAAATAGTGGTAATATAATTATGATATATATATATATATTTGGTGGGTGGGGTGGGGGGGGGGGTACAATTACATTCAAATACACACTTACCCACCACACACACATACCGAAGAGGCATCCCATATCCCCCTAAGGGGATATCCCACCCATCAAGATTTATTTATTACACGACATGTAATCCCATTGGAAATGATGAACACAACATGGAATGAAATCCCTGTTTATCATGATGCTTTCAACATCTTGCATGTGTCACTAGGCCAATGTCATACATTTATCACCACCTTCCTACATCATGCATGCACCACTGCCTGCCTATGCCATAATTTGCATCACTGCCTATATAATACTATAATAGTACCTTCAACCAACAAGGCTTGATATCATGAACTATTGAATTCCAAGAAGGAACTGTTACCACTTAGTTACATGATCATTAGCATATATATATATATATATGAAAAAACAGAATAAAGTTCACTTTAAAAATTGACTTAACTAGTGCAGTTAAGGGTGAAATAAAACATTTTTTTTGAAATAAAATTATTTTAAAGAATAATATATTTTGATATGAATAATGGATTAACACTATTTTAATTAGTAATTTATAGAAAAAATAGCATTAAATATACCAAAATACATTTTCTTAGAAAAATAATTTTCCTAATATTTAATGATTTTAAATAACATTAAAATTTATAAATTTTAGAATGTGGATTATAGAATATTAAATTATATTTTTTCTATATATCATGTAAATATTATCTTAATATAAATTTTTGGGATTTTTATAAAAATATTTGTTTTTAGGTGAATACTAAAAAATTCCATTTTTACAAATAACATGATTGTTATGAAATTAGTAGTATATATTTATGAATTGTTAATTAATGAAACATTTTTACAAAAAAAATATTTATTTGATTATTTAATTGATGATTTTAATTTTTTAAATTTACAAATCCAAGTTATATATTTTAGAACTTAAGTAATATTAAAAAAAAATATTTTTAATACATTATACATATAGTATATTAATTTTTTTTTTCATGTTTTAAAAAATTCTAAAAAATTGATATCAAATATGGAATAATTAGTCCCAAATTATTTAAAAATTACCATTTTATTTTATGTCATATAGGGTAAATTTCCTAGGTAAAAACAAGTTATTGTGGTGAAATACAAAATGATAAAGATGAGTAACCTAAAAGGGTAAATTAATAACTTGTTTAAAAAATGTTTTTAATTGATTTTTGGAGGATTTAATAGGCCTTATATCTTCACCCATACATTATTTATAAAATTTGGATCCACTTTACATAATGGAGAATTCCCATTATTTGATGTTTTTTTGTATTTACAAAAAATATCACCCCTTTTCACTTAAAAAAGGGGAACTCCTCTACTTGCTACCGATCACAAAAAACCACTAATTTCTTCCCAAAATATATAAAAAAATATCATACACACTCATAGACACCATATTTAGGTTTTATTATTCTCAAAATACCATCCCTTAAAGGTTTAAACCCCTTTGTATAAGAGATAACCCATGTAGTGAGATACTGATTTCTAAACATATTTTTTTATTTTAATTTTTCTTTAAGTGAGAATATTATTTATAAAATTTCATTTAACCACCTTAAAATAATAAAATAATTATATTTATTATAATAATATGTAAATATAATTATGTTATAATCAATAACCACCTTTCTCTTTTCCATCAAGAAAAATAGAAATGTGAATTGTGCATGTGTACAGACTACCAACTCCATGAATAAACGTGTATTGTTTTAATTAACTTCATAAAATGGATTGAAAAAAATTATAATTTAATAAATAAATATGATATATATGATATGTTTATGAGTATTAAATAACCCACCATATTTTTCATTTCTCCCATTCCATGAAAACAAAATCATCACCCATGAATACTTGTGGACTACCTCCTCTATGGACTAGTTTATTCCATGTTACCCTACAACAATAATGTATGTGTTTATTTTATATTTTATGAGTATAAATGATAAATATAAGTAATATATATCCTTTTTTATAATATAAATGTTTGTGACCATTATAGGAAAATCCATTGATTTTTTTAAATTACCTAAAACTGGTTCATTTCTATTTTTTTCTTCACAAAACATGGCTAAAGCTCTCAAGTTATTGAATTATTACATTATAGATCTCTATTAAACATCAATTATAGTTCCATTAATGGTTTGGAAATTATTATATTTAGGTGAAAAATGGAAATAAACATCACTTTTACAAATATAGTAGAAAACATTTAGGATTATTAACACATGATGTTAAAAAATATTATAACAAAAAAATACATGAATAAAATCATTATTATTGAAGATTAAAAATTTAAATTTATAAGATTATGAAATAGTTAAATGATTTTTTATATTTTTTATATAGTAGGTCAAATAAATTTCGTGAAAATTAGTGGTAAATGTAGGAGACATAGTTATTTAAATTGATTCCTTTGAGTTAAAAACCTTCTTCTTGATTTTATTTCACCTATGTTCTCTACATTTTTAATTTTAAAGGATGTTATCTATTTATTTCTAGAGAATTTATTTTTGATCTAAATCCATTTTGATGAATTATTTTTTTCACATATTATAAAACAAATTAATCTTTTTAAAAAAAGACTAGTAACTGTGACATTTACAATTATGAATAAAAAATTATTTCAAAATTATCTTTTCATGTTTTAGTTTTCATTATATTTAGATTATCTATCTCTAATAGAGTTATGTTTTTTGTTTTACCCTATATTTTTCTTTTATTATGTGGGTATTTTGGGTGACCAAGGTTTTAGTGTCAAAAAATTTAACTCATGATGTTATACCATTAGGATGTTTTATGAAACCCATTTTATTTCCATGGGTTATTTATAAAAAGTGATTGATTTCAACTTGGATGATTAAGAAACCCATTCTATTTACACAGGTTCTTTAATATATGATGATGATTGAATTTAAGTGGCACACATATATATGGATGATCATGGTTTGGATACTATATTTCCCACAAATGCATTAGTTTATGTTTATATCTCATGAGATAGTTAGGAATAGATATAATGAGTTTGTTCACATATTCATGGGAATGATTGGGTTTCTCACATTTTCATACATGGATATAATGAATTTTTTCACATAGGAGTTAGAATAATAGTTTTTATCACAATGTTTTTTTATAATTATGATTTGACCACATTTATAAGTTTTTTACAAGCCAAGCTAAATTTTCAAGTGGAATTTTATTTCCATGAAATATCATGTTTTCATGATTATGAACAATTTTTAAAGTATTCTAAACAATTATATCCTACTCACACGTTTTAATATTATTAATAAGTATTTAGAGACAAGTCATAATTTTTAATCATTCTTATGATATTTTTATGATATTATGCTGCTCTATCATGTTTTATGATCATATTATATGGTAATATGACATTTTATTAAGATACTTATGGATTCATAATGATCTATTTCATGTTTATAAGATGACATGTTATGTAATATTTTTACCTTACTAAGAATGTGATATCACCCCTTACATATGTTTCTATACCTGAGTCAATGAGGATGATTAAATCACATGAGATGTCTAGAAAGGTTATAGAAGAAAAAGATTACAGAGAAATGTTTGAATGTTTTGTAAAATAATATGTTTATTTAACCTATCTCTAAGACACTAAACTCTTAGGTACTTGTGTTGCGAGACAATTTGTGTGAAATATTATTTAAATCATGAGATTAATGTACTATTTATGTCTTTTTTAGATTATGTCACTTTAGTTTTCCTTATTATATGCCCAAGTTGAACTCCAGAAATTACAGTATAAGAAAAACAAAATGTGATAGAAGTTCAAGATTGGGGAAATTTCCATGAGATCCATTCTAATGGAATCACCACCCACAACTACCAAAAAAGCATACATTATACTTAGATCTTACATAGAGATCTTGACGGACCTTAGAAAGATAAATTTTAAAGATATAGTTTTTTAATTGGTTATGTAACAAATTATTTATCACATGTATTTTACACATTTCACATTTTTACTTTTTAAGAGAAAGAATATTTATTTATTAATGCATTCAAAAGATCAATGAGAACATTTTATTCTTAAAAATTTATTTTTTTATAAAATTAGATTTTTATGAGATTTAATTAAGGAAACTAAATATTATATATATATATATATTATATGTATAATATATTAACATTAATTAGTAATTTATTAGAAATAATAACAAGAAAAATTAATATTTTAGAAGTTATGTTCTTATGAGAACAATTTTAACTATTTTTTATGAATTTTTAAAAAGTGTAATTCTATAATATTATAAATAAAATATAAAAAAATTAAATTATTTTTTTTAAATTATAATAAAAACTTTATCTTAGGATTATTTTTTCTGTTTTTTATAAAACAATATATTATTAGATGAATATTAAAACAATAATATTTTTACAAATATTATAATGTTTATAATTTTTTTCAGGAAGTAAGTATTAATTAAATTCATATAATTTTATTATTAAAAAAATGTATTTATGGTGTAAAATGTTTTAATTACAAAAACTATATTGAATTTATAAAACACATGTCTAATGTTTTTGAAACTAAAGTAATATTTTACTCCTACTTTTATTTACTTATATTAGAAATTAGTTGTAATCACTTCTAAAAATTAAATATAAAAATATTTATTTCATATTTTTGATCATAATTTTCATATTATTCAATAAGTTCAATTTCATTTTTAGTTATAAAATTATGATTACTATAATTAAAGTTAGTGACCATGATAATAGAGAAAGGGTTTAAAAAAAAAATATTTTATTAATGTTGTGTATTTATTATAATTTTTTTTAAATATTTTATATAAAGACATTGGTTTTAATTTCCAACTTATATATAATTATATAACCACTCATTTAAATTTTAAATAATGATATATAATAATATGAACACTTAATGGTTAATTTTTTTTATGCAGTAGTTTTTCTATATATTATATGTTTTAATTTAAAAGTTAATGAAAAAAGAATTTATAAAATGATTTAGATTAAGTATAGTATAAATTTAGATTCTAAATATTAAAATTTTCTAATAAGGGTTATCTAATATTTTTAGTAAAAATGTAATTATTTATGTAAAAACAAGTTACTAAGGTAAAAACCAAAAAGGTACATTTTAAAAATATAATGATAAAAGACAAAAACATGTTTAAAATATAGAAATATATTAATAGTTGATGTATGATAGATGTTAAGTCTCCCCAAATCAATTATTTTTAAACCATGAAACAAAATGAATGATGGAATTATTATAAAGTAATGAGTTTTTAGGAAAATGTCATTTTATTCACTTATAAAAGGGGATCACTTTCATGGAAATTTTCCACCCTTAAAAATTATTTAGATCTAACCAAAATTTACATTAGTATCACTTTAACAATCTACCCATGTCCTAGAATCCTTGGTATTTACAGAAGACCAAACTAAGTATCCATATGGTGTTACCCAAGAGAGAACATCCAAAGGGAGAGGTAATGTCCTCAACCAAAATCCCTTAGTCCTTTTAATTTTCTACCCAATAATACCCATTATATCTATGAAAGTATTATTACATTATTATGTATAATAGTATTAAATTTTATTATACTTATTAAATATACATTTTATACCCTCCTCCAAAACCATTCAAAAAATAAAGACATCATCATGTGTATCTGATAACTACCACCTAAATGAACAACCTATTATAAAATTTAATTATGATAATTTAATAAAAATAATAAATTTTGACCATGATAAAGTCATTTCTAAATTAGAGGGTATAAATATTGCTAACTAAAATTTGAGAACTATTTATAAAGGAGAATAGATGGGATCGAGTAGTACAAGTCTTCATAATGAGGCTCACCTATCTAAACTTGGAAGAGAAAAGGATTCACTAGGGTTTTCCCTAGATCATGTCCAAGGTGAACTATAAAAATTATGTAATGAGTTTGTGAAATAATTTCAAGCTCATGGAAATTTCCATGAGATCCATGAAGGTAGAATCACCACCTGTGACTGCCCCCAGATCATACCTATCCTTTGATCTTACATAAAAATCTTTTTTGGATACGTAACATGAAATTAGAATGATTTAAACAAGTAATTTTTTATGTAATATGTTATTTTTCAAATTTATTTTACACATTTAATTTTTTTACTTTTAATGAAACATTTTTTTACTATGTGTGATGTCCCGACTCAAAGGACACTAAATGGGTGTGCGAAGATAGTTGGTCACATGGACAACTAGCTTGGGGCACCATTTAGTTTCTTTAGGGTTAATACATAAAAAAGTGGTATCTAAAGTTTTTTTCTTTATATTTTATCTTGGAAAAATATAAAGGATATTATAAATGCTTTGGAACTTGGTTATAAGCTATTATTAGGGATTTCTAACCGATGTTCAGTGTAAATATCGGGTTTTATAAAATGAGGAATTGTTGTTCAATATTTAATTTAATTTATTTTTCATCCTTCCACCATTAGGTGACACACATGGTACGTATTCATTTTAATTATTATTATGATTGAGGATTAAATTTTTCTTTGGATAGATGAGATGAGTTCAGGGAAACCTTAATCATGCATCATTATAGGCACCTATAATTCACACACCATGCATATTCTATGACATATTGGTTCATTTCACTGATTACATTGACTATTTTTCCTTTGATTATTGAGTGAGCCATGGTTTATATAAATATATAATCATGTGATGCTAAAACACTCTAATTGTGTTAGCTATGTACCTCTGGTTTCATGAGATTCTCTTTTTATGTGATTGAGTGATTTATAGTTTCAATTCATGAGGTGTATGTGTCCTCAATTATTGGAATGGGTAAATTAACATGTTATCCCATCATATATAACCCGTTACATTGTGAGATCGAATGTATATGGGGTTAAATAGAACATAAATAGGTGTCTATTTCAGTGATAATGTGTATGTGCCCTTATTAACTGAGAATGATGATACATTTTAATTGAACCATGATATATGTATATATATAAGAAAATGAAAACTTAAAATTTAAAAAATGAATTATAAATAAATGTTTGTGACTAAATGAAGTGTAAAGGTATAGTTTAACCTTCTCCAGCTGGTACCCCCGTAAATTAACCTTAAGAACATACTAATACCTTAGCCTCTTAGGCGGGAATCTAGGGTAGCACCTTGCACAGTAAGCCTTTATTCTTGTGATATAATTCCTCTAGTACATTTATCTACTGTGAAACTATATCTATGGCATGTTATTTTATTTTTTAGATCTCTTCCACCTGAACGTCCATGAGTTGTGAGCTAAGAGGGTGGTGATGACCACACTTCAGAGATGTTGGGCCTTGATCCACCATTATTACTTCTGGAAGTGACACTTCATTCAATACATGATATACCCAAATTGGGAACGGATGCTCAGCTTCATAGGATTTTTCTATATATGATGTATTCCATAAAGGGTACTCCATAAGTTGATCCTATGATGGATGATCTGACACATGAGTTCAAATAGTAGTATCCTCCAATATTTTTGGGGGATAGTAGTCCACAGGATACTGAGTCTTGGATAGAGGGCACTCCTTATACATTCGATCTTCTAGAGATGCCTTTATTGGGGAGGGTCAATAATTCCACCTATATACTATGTGATTCATGCAAGAGGTTATGGGATGTGATTACCCAGGCTAATCATCATCATGGAATGGTCTGGGATGACTTCCAAGCTATTTTTTATGAGTACTTCTTTCCTCATATGTTGAGAGGTGACCAATCCAAAGAGTTTATTCACATAGAGAACGATAATTTATTAGTCATGGATTATTCAGTATGTATTATAGATTTTAAATTCTTTCCACATCTTTTAGATGGTGATGTGTGATCGCGTCCTAGAGGCTTCGAGGATGAGATTAGGCATGTCATCCATACCTAAGTGAATGTTTTTCAACTACCAATATTATCTAATATTTATAACTAGGATCTTCTCAGTGAGTAAAGCATAAGGGAAGGCTATAATAGTAGGCAAAAAGGTTTAGTGAAACGATTGGTAAGTTGTCATTCTGGTAGCAGGAAGTGTACCATTGAGGTTTCACGTCAGAGCAGTGGTGGCCAGAGTATCCACACTGGTAGCTCTGTTATATTTCATCAGTGTAGACGATAGGGGAATATAAAGAATCAAGATGATAGTGACCCAATTGAGTGATATTTTTATCACCTTATGTGGAATATTCATATATTCAATCAAACAAGTCCATCTACTTCAAGTGGAAGAGGCTCCCCACCAACTCCACCTTCAGGGGTATGATCTTTTATACTATGTCAGGCAGGTAATTGGGTCTCACTATTAGTTTTGGCTAAGTAAGATGTTGTGGCCAAAATAGCCAGACTTTTGATTATCAGTGACAATAGAACGGACCTATTCAGGGTAGTTTAGCTATAGAATAGGGTCATGGATCAGGGCAGTTTCATGACTTATAGATGATACATGAGGATCAAAATGAAGTATTATATATAATTTGGTGTACTATTCTAATATTCTCCACTATTGTGTTTTATTTTTTCAATATAGTCCCATTACACTCCTTTTTCTCGTTATCCACCATGAAAAATATTATGCTAGAAAATTAGTATTATTGTGGAGTAATGAACCTAGATACACCCTTGGGAGTATGGTATGAAAGAATATGAAAATGCATGGATTTTCCCCTTGAGGTATGGAGTTATCTATTCTTATGGGACATGTTAATCCTTGAGATTATGGGATTCAATTTCATTTACTGGATGAATTGGTTGGTTCCCTATAAAGACATTATGGATTAATATCATCATAAAGTCTCATTTACCTCATCTAAGGGAAGAAGTTATCTACATAAGGGTGAGTGGGATGTCCTGGATGGTAGAGATGTACTAGGGAGTCATGGACTTGGTGGAGTGATTTCCATGATTTATAGTCTTTTCATATTGGATTAAGTCTTGCCTCAAATAGATTTTCCTCCAATAGTAGATTGTTTCAGGGATATTTCCCAATGAATTTAATAGATTACCTCTTAAGAGATAGCTAGAGTTTACAATTGAGTTTGTTATAGGATCATGTTTTATGTTTATTACTCTGTATAAGATATAATCTACCGAGCTCCAAGAGCTCATGATATAGTTTTAATATCTAGAATATAAAGATTTTATTAGACCCAATACTTATTCTTGGGGCTCACCTGTACTTTTTTCCAAGAAGGTAGATATGAGCCTTCATTTATGCCCGGATTACCAAAGGTTGAACCAAATTACAATTAAGAACTAGTATCCACTACCTTGAATTGATGATCTCTTTGACCATATCTGAAGATATAGGGTATTCTAAAAGATTGACCTGAGATCATTATGTCATCATGTGTGATTCATTCCTTTAGAAATACCTCCATAACGTTTCTTAGCTGGTATGGTTAGTATGAGTAACTAATTAGGTCATTCATTCTTACGAACATGCCTTCTATTTTCATGATTTTGATGAATAGGGTTTTCTATCCCTATTTGGATTCATTTTTAATGGTTTTATGGATGAAATCTGGGAGTATTGTCCTACTTATAGAGACTATGATAGAAACGTTGAGATATTTTTGAATACACTGAGAGAGAATCATATTTATTAAAATCTTATTATGTTCCACTTCAGCATTGATAAAGTTAAATTCTTGGGTCATATAATCTCATAATTATGAGTATCTACTGTCTTAGAGAAGGTGGGTATTATAGTTTCCTATAAGTATCCCAAGGACATGTTTGATATATAGAAATTCTTGAGGATGGATGGATGTTACAAGAATTTCATACGTTAATTCCCATGATTTATTCACATATTACTAGTATTACAAAAAAAAGTATTATGTTTTTTGGTCAAAAACATGAAATAAATCCATTTAGGAGAGGAATGCGAGGTTTTTTTAGCATGAAATATAATTCTTCTAGGGACTAGAAGAGGATATATAGTGTTTTGTGTTGCAGTTGGAGTTGGGTTGGGAGAAAAAATTATCAAGGAGGATATAGATTTTGTGTACAGATCTCAACTGTTAAGGAATCAAGAGAGAAACTACCTGGAATATGACCTTGAGTTAGAATCAATTTCCCATGCCTTATATTGCTAGAGACATTATATAATGAGTGATATCATTGTGGGGTATACAAACCAAATGAGCCAAAATTATATCTATAAGTAGAATGAATTTAATCTTATATAGTGAATATAAATTGAATATATTCAGTCCTTCAATTTTGAGATTACCTATATGCCTAGAAAAGGAAATGTGGTAGCGGATGTGCTGAGTCAAAAAACTCAAGAACATTCCATATTGGAATCCAGTGATGAGGATAAATTGATAGTTTTTATTTATGATATAAATATATCATTTCATGAGAGTCGCAATATGTATTATAGTACAAACCTAACAGTTAACCCTTCCCTCCTTGATAGGGTGAATAGTAGGTAGTTTTTAGATCCTAAAGGCTTGGTTCTCTAGGATAATATTGATGGAGAGGACCCACCTTTAGATTGGTCTATTGATGGATATGACATAATATCTATAAAAGGATGCATATGGGTTCTTATAGATAAGAGAGAGGAGCTAGTGTGGGATTCAAATGATTTTCAATGGGTAGTTCATCTAGGTATCACCAAGGTGTATCGAGATATGCGACGTCAGGATTGGTGTACTGGTATGAAATGTCATATAACAGGTTTTAGAACATTGTTTTCCACCTACCAGTAGGTAAATTAAGAGAAAAAATGTCTTGTAGGATTGTTATAGTCATCACCAGTCTCGTAATAGAAATTATAATATATTTCTAAGGTTTTTTAAGTCGACTTACCAAGGTTTCATAAAGGTTGTGACATAGTTTGGGTTGTTGTTTAATGAATGATGAAAGTATCCCACTTCCATCCTATCCAAGAGACTTTATCATTTGAGGAGATAGAAAGAATATTTTCATATGAAATCATATAACTACATAAGATCCATCATACTATCATTTCATATGGGGATTCTCATTTCACATTGAGATTTTGGTTGGGGTTATAGAAATATATGGGTACCTAGGTGATTCTGAGCACAAATTTCCACCATCAAACAGATGTCTAGTTAAAACAGATGATATAGGTGTTATAGGACATTCTATGAGCTTGCGTCCTTTTTTTCTATTATTATTGGGAGAATCATATTCCTATCATCATATGGTCCTATAATAATAGTTATTAGGTGATGATTTAGATGGATCCATTTGAGGCCTTGTATAGTTGGTTATGTCATTTAACCCTATGGAGGTTGGAGGTATGAGGGGAAACAATACTAGGTATTTATCTCGTATGGGAGAATTTAGAGCTAGTTCAACTGGTGAGGTAGCATATGCCTACTGCTCATTATATATATAAATTCTACGATGGTCTCTATCGATGTCCTCTAGAGTTTGAGGTCAGGGATCATTTTTTCCAGTGTGTATCACCCAAACTTGGGAATAGATAGATATAGAGGAAATTAAAGATATCACAACACTTTGTATGCCCATTTTATTTTTTGGATAGAATAGTTCTGGTAGCATATCTTTTACATATACCATGGTGGTATCATTCCATTAATGATGTCTTCTAGGTTTCATATCTTCACCATTATCTTGATAAATTTTCTCATACTTTTGATCCTGATGATATTGAGTTAGATGTTGATTCTTTGTTTTAGAAGTATCCTATACACATATTTTATCATAGAATGAAGGCTCTATAAGGATAGTATTTCCATATTATAATGGTGCTATGGAATCATGGCCATGTACTGGATGGGACTTGGGAGATTGTGGTTGATGTATTTTTTTAGTGGTTGGAGTTTTTCTCAGACAGTGTTTTTCACCCTTTGAAGGTAAACTTGGGGATGAGTTTCTTTTAATGGGAGAGGAATGTAAGAACCTGATTTATCTATTAGGTATGGATACATTAAAATTTTGGTCTAATTATTTATATTTAAATTTTTATGGATGCCTAATGAGTTTAAGGTTGTTTCAAGGGTCTTCTGGATCGTTCAAATCTTGAAACCCAAGATGGTGGAAAAGGAATGGGACACAATGTTAGTAAAAACCATAGAGGAAAGAACACATGGTTACTTATAACTGAGTGGTATGGGAAATATGAGATCTATAGGGTGCACAATTTTATGAAATTATTCCAGTAGGGGTTCGTTCCTTTTAAGGTTTTCTATAGTTTTTAATAGATCCCAAAAGCCTGCTGGGAACATGATTTCTCAAACTGTGCAGCCTAACCATGTGAGGCCCCCTTGAGGCAGTTCCATGCGCATAGTTGTCTCATGATTTTCACAACCATGTGGCCAAACTGTGTGACCCTATTATCATTGGTGAATTTACTATTTTACCCTTAAGGATAATTAAACCACACCCCTCCTCATTTATCCTCCAGAAGGTTGGAGGCTCGTTTTTTCATCATATAAGAAGCTCTCAATCTCCCCTTTCAAAGATTTTGATCATATTCCTTCATCAAGTTTTTGATCAAATCACCATTCATCTCTTTGGAATTCTCTAGTTAATATCTGAGATCATTAGGCTAGGTTCATCATTTGTATTCTACTCAATGACTAAATTTTGATACAGGCTCATATTCTCTATTTTCAGGGCATTGATCCATTATTTTGTTTTCATTTGATCTAGACCAAACTAAAGGCTGATACTGGATGAGAAGAGAGAAATATGATCGAATTGGGTGTTCTATGAATCATCCATCAAGTCTCAACATTTTATAATATTTCATCATTCTGCACATTCCCATTTTATTGGGTGTTTCCCATTAGGATTTTACTCTATTCTTATAATCATCATACTAATATTATAGATCCATGTTTATAATTGTTCCTGGTGTATTTGGAGATTATGAACACAACTCCTTAGAACCCAATTTGGGTGCTTCCATAACGATGCCTTGGTGTCCCATGTGGGTCTGTCTGCACCATTTTTCAGGTTTTCTTTGACTTGGACTTCATAATGGTAAGTGTTTAATTTAAATGATTGAATTTTTAATTATAAAATGGATAACACATTTATAGTTATAACTTGACCCTTACAAGGTAAGTGTTTCAATTAATTTATGACACAATATAATGTTAAATGTAAAGTATATTTATAGGTACCACTTTTTCTCATTTATTATAAATGAAATGGTAATTGGTTACATGTCCCGAGATAGCTTTGTCATGACTATTAAAGGTAAAGGAATGAACCAAAATAATTAAATATGGAATGAAAGTAATAAATGGTTGCATGTCCTATTATTCCTTGTGACCTAGTATAAGAGGAAATGGAATGAACCTTCTAAATTATAAAATAGCCTAAGTATTAAATGGAATAAATTAAATAATGAATTGTGTATAAAGTAACAATTTTATATGAACCTTTTCATCTTTATTGGAGTTTTTAGACTTGATCAATCCTTGGATATCTGAGGGAATGACTTCAGCACTCAGAGGATTCCATTCCGATTCAAGGATCCAATTTCCAATGGACATACCCACATAACAAACAATTTCTTTTTATACTATTTGATTCCTAAAATGATTATATATGATCCCTTAACTATCTGTTGGATATTCAGATGCCTTGGATATACTACTTGGATCCATCTTAATGTCCTCAGACATGTAACACCATGGATACACCCCATCAAGACCATTCATGCTTATCCTGTATTACCTTAGAAGGGATCCTTAGACTCAGTTAAAATCTATTACAATGGAATTCCATTGGTGATGCCCCTTGGATTAAACTGAGACCCCTTATATCAAGGTTTCATATTTTTTCTATATTGGATTGACCCCCAAGGTCAAGGGTGCCTTGGTTTTTACCTTGGACCATCTTCACTATTATTATCTATATGTGATTCTTCATTAAACCATGGATCCTTTATTATTATTACCATGTATCATTGTTGGTGTTGTTATACCTAATGTGACACAATTATATAAACAAAACTAAAAATCATTAATCAAATGATTATATGTTTCAACACCAGCTGAGGTTAAAGAAGGTATTGGGATATTTTAATTTCCATACTTATTTAAATGAATATATTCTGAACAATGTTTATTTATATTCACAAATTGGGTGGTATAGACACCATTGTTGGTGGACTAGTGAGATTTATCTCACACCCTATCCATGCCACCATTGGTACTTGGGAAGATTATATGTATGAAGGTTTTGATAATGGGAAGAATATTTATTTTGAAACTTGATCATTCTTGGTTGTGTAGGATGAATCTTGGTAGAAGATTAAAAGTCCAATGCTTATGATGCTGGATAGTTTTTGAATTGTTTTTGATTATATTATATAGAATGTATTTATTTGTTCCTTGTGTACATATTTTCTAGTTTTCTAGCTAAATGACATACATTATCATAATTTTTTTATATGATTCATTTATAACTTTTAATTATTATTTTTTACTGTATATCTATGTCTAATTTCTCTATGGAATATTACAGGTCCTACTTATTTAGTGTCTATTTCTGCTATGCCATCTCTTTACAAATGCTTCTTTTATTTACCTGTTATTACTTATCCACTATGCTCCACTATGGTTATGAGGGAATAGTCTACCCACATACACACATAAGGCCCTTACTATTATTCATTAGCCTCTTTAATATAGGGAGGCATGATTGAGGCCATGTGGAAGTCCATCTTGGGGCACCCGTTTAATGGCTTCTAGGTTATGATGTCACACTAAGGCATTGACAAAATCAATGAGAATATTTTATTCCTAAAAATGTATTTTTTATAAAATTATCTTTTATGGAATTTCCTTAAAGAAAAAATATATATTACATATAATTTTCATATGAATAATATATAAATACTAATTAGTAAATTATAGGAAATAAGAATAATAAAATTTAATATTATAAAAGTTATTTTCCTATGAGATCAATTTTTACTAAATTTTTTATACTTTTATTTAAAAGTTTAATTCTAAATTTTTTGAATTTGAATATTATAAAAATTATTATTTTTTTATTCTGAATAAAAATTCCATATTTGGATGATTTTTTTGGTTTCATTTAAAATGATTTATTTATAGGTGAATAGCCAAAAATGCCATTTTTATGAATAAAGTATTGTTTATAATGTCATCATGATGTAAGTATTACTTAAAAACATATAAAATAATTTGTTATACCAAAAATATATTTAATTAGTAAAATTATTAATTTATAAATATGATCTTGAATTTATAAAATGGATGTTTAAGGTTTTAGAAACATAGGTACTATTTTACTCTAAAATTCTTTGTTGTTCTCTTATATTAAAAATTAGTTTTAAAAAATTATAGAAATTAAAATAATAAAAATGTATTTAATATTTTAAATAACCATTTTCATATTATTTAATAAGGTCAATTTCATTTTTAGGAAAAAAATTAAGTTTACTATGATTAATGTTAATGGTCATGATAATGGTGAAAGGGTTATGTTCAAATAATTGTTTTGTTTATGTATTTTAATTTTTAATCTAATAAATTAAATTGATATATTTTTTCATAAATATTATATGATTTTTAAAAATATATAAGAATATATTATCACTCATTAAAATATTAACTAATACTATATAATATTAAAAAAACTTAATAGTTGAAACATTATTTTTCCACAAAAACTTTTTTTATATATTATATGTTTTAATTTAAGGGTAATTTTAAAATATTTTGAAATTGATTTAGATTAAATAGATACTAATTTTAGGTTTATAAAAAAAATGAAATTCTGGAAATTTCAGTTATCTTATATTTTGAGTAAAAACTTAATTACTTAAGTAAAAACATGTTACCAATGTGAAATCCAAAAAGGTAAAAATTAATATCCAAATTATAAGAGATTAAAAAAATATTTAAAACTTGGAAAAAAAATTAATAGTGGAGGTATTATTAGCTTAAAATCATCCCAAACTCAAATATTTTCTATTTTTGAACACCTTACATTGTAATAACGTCATGACATTATGTTAAAATAATGGGTAATTTTTAAAATGAAAATTTCATCACTTATGAAGGGGGATAACTTACAATACATATATCCACCGAATCCAAATATTTATCACTGCTAAAAATCATCACTATTCTATCATAAACCCTCTCTACATGTCCTTGAATCATTTTTATTTCATAAGGACTAATCTATGGAGTCTTAAGGTGTAACCCAAGGGATAATTTCCAAAGGGAGAGGTTATGTTCTCAACTAAACTCTCTTAGTCCTTTTATTACTATGACCTATTAAAACTATTAGCTACATGAAATATTGTTAAAGTAAATATTTTTAATATTATAAAATTTTAATATAATAGTGGTATATCCAATTTCTATCATCCTTTAAAATCACTCAATAAACGAGGGCGTCACTATGTGTACAGACGACCTACTGCCTCCATGAACGAAGTGTTCTATTTTTCTTCAACACATAACATGGATGAATTTAAAAATATATTTATGTTAAAAAATTATATTTATGAAACTATTAATATTATATATAAAAAATATTGGCCATTATACAGCTGATAGTGATAATAAATGGTTTTGTTAAACTTAACCGCCTAAAATGAATGTATCAAGGAACCCTTCTTAATTTGATCCCATTTTATAAAATCTATGGAAATTAATAATTTTATTATTAATTTAATTGTAAAATATATTGAAATATTCAATTATTGATATTATGAAGATATTTTTCAACACCCTTGTCAATGGTAAACATACAGAGAGAGTTATGGATAATTTTAGTGAACAACCTCAAGTAACTCATATAAGAAAAAACAATATAATAAATAAATACAATATAATAATAAATTAAAATTAAACAAATGAAATATAGATGAATGATTTTAATAATAAATTATTCAATTAACTTAATTTTATTATTTAAGAAGTTAGTCACATGCCCAGAATACATTAGGATATGAGGTAAGGGATTTTCTTAACCACACTCATTACTTTTAGGATACACATTCTCTTTGGTTTTCTCCATTTTTCATTAAATTATAGTGATTTATTTCATAAAAATTATATATATATATATATATATATGTGTGACATACATATATAAATAGTTATTTTACATTTATTACTTCTAAATAATACACATTTTATGGTCCCTTTAAAATTATTTCTTATAAGTAATCCGAATTTAAGGTAACATAAATATGTCTAATTCCATACCAAGTACAATCTACCATAAACTTTTTTAACAATGAATATATTTTGAAATAGCTAAATATTTTACACAAAACCCCCCTAGCAAAATTCTAGTAAAAAGGAATATAATATGATTATTCCTTCTTTAAACGAGTTTTTTCTCATTTTGAAATAATAAATTAAGTGGTTCATTTATTATTATTACTTATCTTATACTTCTCATAAATGTTTCTACATTTGAAATCCATGTTCAATACCTATGTTTCTTTTTGAAATAAGATTTTTAAAAAAAATTAAATATTATTTATATTTGTAATCCTTTTGAAATATTCTTCAGTTATGCACTGAGAAAGGATATTGAAACACACCAGTTTAATGTGATTTTTTTCAAGATTATAATTTATGAATGGTCTATTTTCCTCATGTGTCATAAATATGTATGTAAATATTATGAATATGAAGGTTATTCCCTAATATATCTTCTGTTAATTAGATAATGTTTCCATATCATGAGATAATATGAAAAGGATTAAGATGAAAACCCAATCTAGCATGAGACTCTATCGACAATGTTTATTGGAATGGGGAGTAAAACCAATAAAATATGAGACATTATACACATATTTTATAGGAATTAGAATTGGAACCAATGCACCATGGGACTCTATCCAATATGTATATGGGAATGGAGAGAGAAATAAATCATCCATGGGACTCGGTCTACTATTTTTATAGGAATGGGGAGTGAACCCAATCGACTATGGGACTTTATGAACTATGATATGTTGGTCATAGATAGGAACCATGAATTATTCTGATGATTTTACGATGTATGATTTTAAAATATATTTATTTTTCCATGAACTTATGGTATAATTTCAGGTTTCCAGGTTTCCATTCTTATTTCACACCCTTATGTCATGGAACATGTTTTTTCATTCGATATTAAAAGTTTATCTTTTATGAGTTATGGAAAAATATTTTCTTTCCATGCTATTTTTAATAAGATATTTGTCCCCTTTTCATGTTTACTCATATTCTTATAATATGATTTTAATGGAATGTTGATGAGTTTTCACTTATTTATCATTTGAGATGGCCACTTTTTTATGCTTCCAACCCCAACGTTATAAATATGAGTATAACTTATGAGAAATTTATAAGGGATTCAAGTGTGGATCAATTATAGAGATATGTTCAAAAGTATAAAAAATATATTTCTTATGTAGCTAATCTGAAAATACACTATACATTTTGTTCGTGGGATGGTGTTGTAATTATGAGATGTAATTTTTATGTTATTGAAATGTTGTGAAATATTTGTATTTTTATATTGGGTTTTATGAATTTGTATCAAAGCCAAAATTTAAATAATATATTTATTGTCATGAGAACCATGAGTGCAGTATTAGGGCACTATAGTTGTCATCAAAGCAGAGTTTAGTTATTTTTTAGGTTTATTTTAGTTATTTTTGGAATTAGGTTAGGAAAAAATTAGTGAAAACCCTTGGGATCTGTTTTAGGGATAAGCCCAAATTTTTGATATCATCTAATAATTTTAGTGAATTTATGAGTATGAAATTTTCCTATAAATTACATACGTATTTGGATACTGGAAATTTGATATAAATGTAGAAAATATTCACCTAGGGGTGATCTCCCTAAAAAAAGGTTTTTTGAGTATCAAATCAATATTTACTCATTGTATAATGAGTGGCAAAAATACTACACACCAGGTTCCACAATCCTTGGGGGTATGCTTTATTCAACAAAATTCTATTTATAACCCATTACAAAGGATTTATTATATTAATTATCAGGTTAAGAGTTTTTATAGAACCCAAATTAATGAAACATCAGTTGAACTAACCGTGACCCATGTTGCACAAAAGGACTTATAGAATAATAATACTATGTCATAAAGTGATACATCTTGAGATTATTTATTACTGAGGTTATTTATTATAATTAATTTATGTTATTATTATAGATCATTCATGTTTGGCCATTTTTTTTTAGAAATTCTTGGATCTTTGAGGAACCAAAATTATAATAATGGAAGTGATGTACAATGCAATACTTGTCCTAATGATCAACCAAATGGGATAAGGGATGGTCTTGAAAATCTTGTAGTTATGTTCAAACAATAATATTGAGTTATAATTAACATATTAAGTATTTACAAACACCTAAACACACCAAATAATATATGGATGGAGTTTCATGAAAGATATGATGATAAGATGATAAAAAAAAGAAGATTTAACTAAATAGGAATAAAAGATATACAAAAAAATAATCTTAGGGAATGTCTCAATAGAATAAGAAAGTGATTCTAGTGTCAAAGGGTTAGATTTTGTGCTTTTGATTTCTGATCTGGGTTATAGATTTTGATCAATGAAATTGTGGTGAATAATTTACAATTCCTAAAATGTGAGGAGTTTTTTAGAATTATTAAAATAAATTCCCTAATCAAATGGATAACAAGGATAATAGCACTAATAAATTGTCATATTCATCATGTTTATTTGATTATTTTTATCTTTTATTTTATCATTTATTTTTTATATTACCATTTTTCTATATATTACATAATAATTACAAAGAAAAATTTATATTTTTAGGTGGATAGAAGGAGGGACATAGTTGGAACATGATTAGTATAAAATGTGTGTCAGAACAATGAAAACCATAAAACTAGGATATGAGTATTTTCTAGGTTGTATGACTAGGTTCATGGGTGTGTCTACCTCCCAGAATAACCTTGTGACTAGGATAGTGGAACTTTCCAAGTTTCATGGAAAGGAACATAGGGGTGTTCCCCCTCTAGGTAAATTGTGTAGCCAAACAGTGTGTCCTGTGAAATTCTTTAAAAATTTAAAATTAAAAAATTAACCCGATCCCATTTTAATACCCTAATTCCCATCCTCACCACATTTGACCACCTCTACTGTAGGCATTCCTCCATCTCCCCTACATCCTCTTTAGCTTTAAAATTTTGGGTGATTTTGGCTTTTATTATTCATGAAATATTTATGTAAGTTCCTCCTCTCCTCCTCCTTTCTCTTCTTTTAGTTTATCCTCCATTCCATTTCAAGTTATCTTATCGCCAAGTATGATTTTTAACTTGGATGGGTCTAATATATTTTTACTAGGTTTAATATTATTGTTTTTGGGTTTCTCTTTCCTTTATAGGATATCCTCTTGGTGCGGCTTATGGTTTCCACATGGAATTGTTAATATTATAAGGAAAAGGTCGGTCATTCCATGTTTAACTATTTTATTCTTATATTGATAAGCAATATTGTTACTTGGATAATTTATAAATTTATTTTAGAGTTTGTATAATTTTTTTTGGAATTACTGGTGCTTTTATTATTTAAAAAAGGTTAACCCCCCTAGTTGGCGTGTTTGACTATGTGTTGGCTTGGATTGTGAAAGAAATAGGTTCAATGGTTTAATAAAGAAAAAAAGAACATGGTAATATTAGGTATCGAGGTATTCCTACTAGGTCTACTATTCTTGGAAATCTGATAGGGCCATGGCCCGATCTCCCTAGAAGGATTAATTTTCAACTTTTACTAAAAATTTATGATGGGTATCGGTTGGATGGATTAGGAGACAAACATTCTTATCCAAGTTTTGATCACTACGGGTATAAGGATCCTAGGACCACATTAACCCTAATTACATAGGGATTTACCATGGAGCTTTTACAATGCCTTACATTTCGTCATGTTTTCATACTTATTTCACTTTTATGAAAAATATTGTTTTGAATTAAATTATTTTCCACATTTTGTTATAAAAACCACATGTTTATTTGTCTTATAATAGCTATTCATGGAATCATCTAGTGGTATCCTACTAGGAAAGTGATCTCACACCAAATATACACCCTTGGGTGTATGTAGATCTTAGATTATCTAATTTAGGTAATGGAAATTCCCCTCATGGTGGTGACAATGGTTCTTTGTTCTAGAGGTTCTTTATTGGATAGGTGTTGGAGGTGGTGGAATGTAGTGTCAACCCCCATGATTCATGGAGGTTTTTTCATCTAGATGATACCATCATGATTTTGGTAATTTCTTTTTCAGTTCTACTTGTTAAATGTGTAGCTCATTTTTTATCATTAATACTATTTTTAATTATGGAATGTCTTAGATGTTATTTTAGTTGTATGAAACTATTTTTTTCTGTTAGTTAATTATATCATGGGGTATTCTATTACCAAAGGTGTGACTTGATTCTGAATCAATATTTTTTAGCCTGTGGGGATCAAGAACACCCTTCTGGCCACTCTAAGAGGTGGGTTGGGAGTCCGGTTAGATAGAAACCTTGGATGGTTCATTAAAAAATGGTATCAAAGGTGTTTCCCCTTTTTTGGGTTATGTTATTTGAGATCATTCTGATATAAATGAGTTAGGACTAATGGGGATTGAGGTTCTGGTTACGAGTGGGGTGTTTGGCCAACACACCTCATGGAATGCTTTGGGTATCCCTGAGATGTTTGATATTTTGTTTGACTCCCCCTCCAAGTGTGATTCACAAGATTTAAAATACACATTGAAACCAAATGTGGTGGAGTGGTATAATCCATTTTTTATTAGTTATGGATTCAAATCAATTTATGTGGATGTTTAAAATAGGTTATTATTAAATACATTATGGATGGTGTATTGATAATTTATTTTTTCATGATAATTAATGTAGAATCATGCCTACCTAGAGGCCTACTGTGAATCCATGAGAAGATTAATGAGATAAATATACCTATACTTTTGACTATAAACTAGTGGAAGTAGTGGTTCAAGCTATCCGAGCCTTAGACCAGGGGGGAGGATCTGTTCATGTTCAAGATAAGGAGACTGAGAAATGTCCTAAAAGGATAAATCCCATGAGTTCATCTAGAATAAACTCCCTACCTTTTAAGGTAACATAAACCCTAAGTAAGTGTAAGAATTGGTGGATAATATTGAGAGGATATTTGGGTTCCTTAAGACACATGAAGTGGTAAATCCAGAATGCGCTTTATTCATGTTGGAAGGCCCCAGTTGTAGGTGGTGGGAAGAAGTGGTCAAGGTTAAAAAACATTATCACATGGATTGAAAGGACTTAAAGTTTGAATTTAATAAGAAATATTGTCCTTAGTACATATTCTATTCCATGAACCATGAGTTCTTGGGTCTCTATCAGGGGGATCAATCCGTGTTGGTATATGCCAACTATTTTACAGAAATGGTCTATTTATCTCTTGAGGTGTTTTCTAATGAGTGTCTAAAGGCTCCCTGATTTTAAATGGGATTAAATATGAATATTCCATCCCATGTATTCTTCTATAAGATAAATACATACACCAAGGTGGTCAATAAAGCTCTAATGGAAGAGATTAATAGAGTAGTTAAGTCATACTTTATCATGGAAACTCTGCCTATGGGACAAAGTGGCCATATATTTTTTGAAAATAGGAGAATGTGTGAGGTTAAAGGAGAGAATAATATGGAAGCTCTATGTACTCCTCATGGCTATCCATGTCTGTGACTTTGGGTGGTGGTTTTGATTTACGTTATCTGTGTGGAATGTCTAGGAATATGCAGTCAATGTGTACAATTTCACCAATACCTTTCCATCATTGTGGGAACTTAGGTCACATGTAGAGGTTCTGTTAGAATTCTCCATCGACTCAGAGTGGTTCAACATCCTTATAGAATAGATAATTTCCAACTCATCCTGGTGAATCAACGACTATGTGTTCTTATAATTCTAGGTGATGTGGAAAAGGCAGATCTTTTTATGGCCATAGTCTACTCAAGGAAGACCCACTAATCAGTTATTGACCACAATAATTAGTATAAAATATAACCTTCATGTTATATATTATGTGACAATAGAATTTATGTAGGACCTATAACTTTTTGAGGTATTTTTTATGGAATTTTCCATCATCTTCATTTTATTTGATACATGTGTTTCTAATTCATTTATTTCTTCCAATGATGTGTAACTGGTGAGACTAGCAACCATGATTATTACGAATTCCATGGATTTGGTTACGCAGTGTGGAAAAAAGAGGGATAAATGTTTTAAAAGTCTATCTCATGTTATCAGTCTGCCAAGGGTTAAATTAGAATAAGACATTATGGTTCTAGATATGCATCCTTTCAATTTGATTTTAGGAATGGATTGGATGGTGTGTTTCTATGTGCATATATATTCTTATCACCGATGAGTAATTTTTATGGAACTTGGTGGGATTGCTTAATTATTATAAGTTGAATGGGTTCTCCAATTAGGTTGAGCTGAACCTCCACTTCAATATTTACAAAGCCTCATTTTTTAGGTATCTTCTCTTTTGTTGGATGATGATGGTAGAGGTTCAAAGATGGGGTTGCCTCCTAGAGTAGATTAATTTTCAGAGGTACAACTATAGGATTTAATATGGTTACCCTCATAGAGGGATGAGAATTTAACCACTAATTTGGCACTAATAACACATCTGATATCTTTTCCCTCATATTTTATATCCCCCATGAGTTGAAAAAATTAATAATATAATTGTAATATTAACAATACAAAGGATTAATTCACCTGAGTGTCTCACCTTGGGTCTCCCCTATCTAGTTTTATGAAAATTATGATGTTTACCTCTGATTTATCTTCAATTATGGTAATTTGAACTGGGTCCTCATAAATTATAACAAAATATTTCTACAAATTGATGACTTATTTTATCAGCCCAAGAGAAAAGGTGGGATTTCAAGACTAAAATATGCTCTGAGTATCCTCAGGTTAGGTTTAGAGAGAATGAAATCCCCAAGAAATTATTTTAATGAAGGTATGGGAAAATTGAGTATTTTGTCATACGATTTGGGAGGAAAAATGCCCCAATGGGTTTCATGGATATATTGAATCGGGGTTCTTATAAGTACCTTGAATCCTTTGTCGTGGTGTTTTTGGAAGACATCCACATTTACTCTAGTATAGAGGAAGGGAATGGTTAGAACCTAAGGATCATTATAGGAACTCTTTAGGATCACCTTCACTAGGATAATCTCTCTAAGTTGACTTTCTAGATCTAGTAAGTCATGTTTCTAGGCCAGTGGTCTCAGAACATGGTGTTTATGTAACACCCTAAGATTTTATGAGATATATTATTTTTTTTCTTGTGTTGTACACTACACCAAGATTATCTTGCGCTATATGGAACACCGTATTAGTATGCAGTATACACAATACTAATCTTGGCTTGTGTTGATCACAATTTTAAGTTCTTTTGATAGAATTAATTTCACACAAAAATGAGTATTGATTTTGTTCAATGTAAAAATGAACCATGTTTGGATTATGTTTTACGCAACAAAAAAGGAATATTACAATACACGCAACACTGACATAGCTTGTGTAACACGCAAGATCTACCCTTCGTAGTAGCTTGCGTTGTACGCGATACTGAGTTTCACTAAACAATGATATAATATTATTTAATGGGATATAAATTAGTTGTTATGAATATTATTAACGAAATTTTTAATTTTATAACATTATCATTCATCTTACATATTTTTTAGAACATGGTATGAGAACAAAATCAATTTTTCGGACAAAATATGTATTTTAAAAAAAATGCAGCTTTTCCACCTTTTGATGGAACACCCATTTTAAATCTAGTTTTTGACATGTTTATAAGTTCAATTTGTAAAAATAATCTTCTTATTTGGAATAATTATATAAAACATTACTTGTGATAATTTTTTGATATTTTTATGATAACTTTCTTATTTGGATGAATAGTAAAAATATGCTAAATTTTAATTAAAACCAACTTTTTTCATAAAAATAAATTATATGGTTAAAATATATTATTTAATAGTTTTAAAGTATAAATATAATAAATTTTTATTGTTTAATAAAATTTAAGTCATTTTCATTAATTTTACATTGAATTCATATGTAAAAATATTTCAATCTTTCACAACATTTTAAACAAAATCTATTTCTTGAAAACATGAGTAATTCTAAATTAATTACTACAACATATGTATTTTGAATTTTTAAAAATGTATTAAATATTTGGAATCAGTAGGTCCATATTATTTAAATGGGTTACTTTTATTTTTCAGGCATTATGAATAAAACTTTGGTAATTATTTTTATCACCATAGTTAAAGGTAAATCACGTAATTATGGGTAAAAATAATATTATAAAATTACCATAACACCTTCCAAAATTCTATTGGACGAATAAAAGTCTACCCATATCATCTAATGGTCGGAATAGATTCATTTTATGGACTTTTGTTCATGAAAATAATGTAATTATTATTAAAACAAAAGAAAGTGACAACATGCCACTCTCCTATGTATTATAAGTGTAATAATTTTAATTTAGAGATAATATTCATAAAACTTCAAAATAAAATAGTTAATAGAAATTTAATTAAATTATCTACATCATGTAAATTTATTTATAATTTTTAGGGATTAATTAATTATCATTAATGATGACACAATTTAGATGCAGTGATTACCTCATTAATGAAAAATTCTAACAAATGAATTTATAAATATTAAAATAAATTTAATTTGAATATTTTGATGCCATCCAAGAATTTTATGGATGTAATTGACATATTAAATATGAGTTAATGCTTTTTGTTTTAAGTAATATGGTTATTATTATTTTTTTAAAAAAACCTCCTGTATGAATATTTTCCAAAATTGACACAATTCATAACTTAGAACATAAAATAGTTTATTGAATGATATTAAATTCATAAAAATATAATATTTGGAAAAATGGTTAATATAAGTACAAATATGTCATAAATAATTTTTTTTGGGTAATTTGACATGATATGATAATTACATTAACCCACAAAGTGTAAATAACATGATATCACAGTAAGATTAAAAAGTGAAAAATAATGGTAAAACCAAAAAGATAAGGATAAAAAAAATATTCAAAACATGTTAAATAATTATTGGATGATGAGTATTAGAAGAAAAATGACCTTAAATTATAATTAAATACGTTTTTGATCATTTTAAATCTAAATTGAATTTATAATAAATTAATATTTTGGAACTTTCCTAAAGTGCCCCTCTCATCTTTTATAAAAGGGAACCACCTCCCTCTCCTCTTCACTCCAATTTAAGCCTTAAAGCTCGGAAAAACCCCAACAATTTCTCTTTTATACTTCCCTAGTCACATTATATAGGTTATAATCTTCTAAAAAGAGTAACTATAGTTCCCTAAGAGAAAATTTAAAGGAGGCACGTCGATGAAGAGGTAATCTCTTCTACCGATTATTTAAAACTCATTTCTTCTTCTACTTCCTATTATTTAGTTGTTTTATGATAAAGTAATAACATAAATATCACTAATATACTGATATGTTATTATAAATATGAAAAAAACTATTTGACCTTATATCCTTCATATGAAAAACAAAATCACCGTGCGTGCGTACATACAGATTACCGTCTCCACGCCGTGGTGTAACCTGTTTTTCACCACCACCTTACATGGATGGGTATAATGGTGGAAATAATAACAATATGTGACTCTTATAATGTGATACTAATTATGAGGTATTAAACACTATCCACGTTAATACTATTCAATAAATATAGGAATACTATCATCGCTCATGCGTACGTAGAGCTTACCGTTTCCACGACCCGATGAGATACATTCTCCATGTTAACCATTCAAGAATAATTATAAAGCATATATAATAAATAATGATGAAATATATGACATAATAATTCTAATTTATTTATGTATATATTTATTTCATTTACTTTCTTCTATTCAATTTAATAAGGAATCGAAAATAGCGTTCATGCATACGTACAACCTACCGTCTCCATGAACGGTGTATTCCATTCCACTTATCGATCTATTGTATATATTTATATACTTAATATATATGATATATAAATTAGGTTTTATATTATATAATTAATTAAATCATGATCTATGTAATAATATCAAGTATAACAAGCCCAAAAACATACGATAAATAAAACTATTATTACCCAAAACATTGCGTTGACTTGAAATTGACAAATGAATGGGTAATATAAAGTCATAAGTGAATAATATATGATACCATAAATATTATTATGGTTTTTTCACAAGTTAATAATATGTCTAAACCCACTATATAGGAGTTTTAGATACATACATAAGAAATCAGACCTAAGGCAAGGGATAACTTTTCCAATCTCATTTTTATTCGAAGTTGTTTATTCGTAAGTATTTACTAGGGTTATATGTATCATCCATGTCCATGTTTTTTCTGAAAATGTATTCATAAAATTATTACTATTATAATAGTTATATTTGAAGTCATTTTTACCCCTTTTTTACTTTTACTATGTGGTATGGAAGGAATCTTTCTTTTGTTTACCATACGATGTACTTTTTGACTTTTCTGGTAAAAGTACGAGGAGAATGTTGTTTTACTTAAACATAATTAATGAGTTTTTACATCTTCATAAAACCATATTTTCATAAAGTTTCCACTACAAATTTACAATTATATTTTCAATTAAATTATTTTCTTATAAAATTGAACGACATTTTGAGAATGAAACCATTTTTGAAGAAGAAAGTATATTTTCTCAAGAACTAAGTTCAAGTGTTTTATAAAAATTATTTTCCATCTAAGATGACACAGGGTTATGTTTATATCCCTATTATAACATTGATTTGATTAATTTTTTGATTTAATTATTTTTATGAGGTTCATTTATCTTAAATAGATTATGTTATGATGGTATGATGTTTAAGAACTCCATTTTATTATATGGGTTATGCTATGATTAATGATTTATGTTTTTTTGGATCACCTGATAATGGTTTCATTATGAGATTTGTGAGATCTATATGTTACTCTAATTCATTCGGTAATGATTTATATCTCATGAGATAGACATGAATGGAATGGTAGGTAAATCTGGTTCAGTAATATATGGCTCGAATGACAAGTAAACCCAATTCAGTAATGGAATTTGTCCACTATGTTAGTCTTGGTAGAAATGCCTTGAATACTATGGAAATCATAATATGGGATTATTAGTTTTCCATAATTACATGTTTTATTCGAATGATATTCTATCATGATTAATTTTCTTTTATAATCTATGCCTTACGTACTGCCAAGATTCATGTCATTGCTCAAGATTTTGATGTTTAAACTTTATATTAATTTTTTTTACGTTCAAATGTTTATGGTTTGTTTTATATTCTCCATGTTTACCATTACTGATCATTTTAACTCACCCTTTTTATGTTTTCTTTTCCATAGGATATAAAGGAATGTTTTAGGTAGGAAAAAATGGGAAGATCTTTATGGGAGATGTTGAAGATCTTTCACCATGATTAACATATTATGTTACTAGTTTCCAAAGATACTAAACCAATATGGTATTTGGGAGTTTGTTTGTTTTATTTATTAATTATTCCGCAAAAGGAATGTAATGTCCCTATATGTCAAGTTTGGGTCTTTATAGTTGGTATTATAGAGAAGGTTTAGTTAACCTTTGGAAACTAGTATGAGAAAACTTTATTGAGATCCCTAGAGATATTTATAAGGTATGAATAGGGATTTCCCTATGTTTAAGTATAATTATGGGTTAAAGTCCCATAATTATTGTAACAATCATGCATAAACTTAGATCAAACCTAATATGTTAGATATTAAAAGCACTCTCCCTTAATTATGTTGTTTTTTTAGTATTATTTTCCTCTCACACTATTCTTTTTGGGTTTTAGAAAATGGATGGAAAAATGAGGATTCATGTTAATGGAGAATATAATGGACAATAAAATGATATTATTCATGAAAAACCAAATGAAATAGGAGTTGGAAGGAGAAACTTCATTATTATTCCTATTCAGAAATCTAATAATATGATCAATAATCTAAACATTAGTGATTTTCCTGAAGAAGATAATAAAAGAAATATGGAGTTTCATGGTGATCATAGAGGACCGAAAGTTCAATTTTCCTCATGTAAATCACGTGGAAAGAGAAATCAAGGAGAATGTTTCAATAGAATAGGAAGATGTTTTGGTTGTGGAAAAGAAGGATGCAAATCCAGTAATTGCAATGTAAAATGTTTCATTAACATAATTAACAAGGATAATGGTATTATTAAGACATCAAAAATGGTTATTTTTTTTAAATGTTTTATGTATGGGAATTATGAAAATCAATTTCCTAGGGGAAAAACTCATGAAGAGAATCAACATGGTTATATGGGTTGTATTTATGTTGATGATGATGATGAGACTACAAATGAAATATGAGATGAAATAAGTGTTGAGGAATAAAATGATGAAGCTCGATCAATGGTTTATGAAGGTAGAGGAATGATTGCATGTCTATCAAGAGAAATGTTTTATAAATAATTTAATAGTGCTATGGAATAAAGAAACATCTACAGATTGTTACACTATTTCTTTTCCTTAAGTATTTGAAAGTATGTGTTGAATGGTACTCGTAACCATGAAATGTTATTCAGAGATTTTTATAAAGCACATGATATGAACATAATAAAGGGATAAAAAGATAATGAGATGTTTTATAGTATGAATGATCTCATGACTAATATAAGGACAATGTGATATCATGGTTTGAGTAGATATAATTTTTTGGATTTTGGTATGTGGAATGATTTAACGTTTGATAGCATTCATGTTTTCACTAAGGTTCTATGGTAATTCATGTTTCAAGACAATACATGATAAAGGTATTCACATGTTTGGAATATGTTAACAAAGAACTACCTTTTGAGATATGGGAGATAAATGTTATGTCGATTTAGTTCACCTATTTCTATGTTTTATATTTTTGAAAGTATTGTAATGTTACCCATTTATGGATAATATAAGTTATTTTCCTTTTTATGTTTGTTAGATTAATGTATTATCTCACTATAGGTGGACTTATGATTATTTAATAACATGTTTTAACCTTTTTATTGAGACATATATAATGACCTATAATTCTATCTAATGATCTACAAACACTTGAAGAATGAAAAATTCAACTTCATTTCATTAAATAAAAGATGATGTGGAAATTGTTCAGGGAATGACCAATGGTGATATTACACTGAAATCAAGTAAGTATTTATCCTTATGAAAAAATATTCAACTTTAGGGAAGTTATCTTGAAAACCAAAAATGTTATCCTAGTACCCTGTTATCTGATGAATCAGATGGTCCCTTAAATCATTGCAGATTTATGGATTTCTGGTATTTAACTTTCTCAAAACCTTATTCTCTATCACTATCCATCAGATCTTGATGGTTAGATTTCTCTTCCATCTCCATGTTTTGACTTCCCACCTATGTTCTCATATGTGTAAACCCAATGATGAGTTACATTGGGTAATCATTATAATTATAACTTTACTTTTTAAAATGATGTCTTAGTATCCCATTTTACGATGTGGGTTTCCATGAAAGAAACTTTCCAATAACAAACCATTTATAACCGCAATGAATTTTGAGGGAGAAATTAATTTTAAGGGGGGTAGAATGTAACACCCCGAGATTTTTTGAGACAGATTATTTGATTTCTTGTGTTGTACACTACACCAAGATTAGCTTGGGCTATATGTAACACCATATTAGTTTGCAGTATACGTAACACTATTCTTGGCTAGTGTGGCACACAATTTCAAGTTCTTTTGATAGAATTTATTTCACACAACACTGAGTATATATTTTGTTCAATGTATAAATGAACTAAGCTGGGATTATGTTATATGCAACACCAATAGAATATTTCACTTCACGCAACACTGACATGGCTTGTGTTACATGCAAGAGATACCCTCCTCAATAGCTTACATTATATGCGATACCAAGTTTCACTAAACAATGATATATTATTATTTAATGGTATATAAACTAGATATTATGAATATTATTAACTAAAATTTGAATTTTATAACACTATCATTCATCTTACACATTTTCTAGAACATGGTATGAGAATAAAATCATTTTTTTGGATAAAATATGTATTTTTCAAAAAATGCAGTTTTTCCACCTTGTGATGGCACACCCATTTTAGATCTTGTTTTGAAACCTTTATAAGTTCAATTGGACAAAAATAATATTATTATTTGGAATCAAGATATAAAAAGTTACTTCAAAATTTTTTTTTCATATTTTTCTGATAACTTTATTATTTGGACGAATATTAAAAATACAGTAAATTTTAATTAAAAACAACTTTTCATCGAAATAATTTCTATAGTTAAAATATATTATTGAATAGTTTTAAAGGATAAATAGAATATATTTTTATATTTTAAGACAATTTAAGTCATTTTTATTAATTTTACATTTAATTCATATGTAAAAAAATTTCAATCTTTCACAATGTTTTAAAAGAATACCCATTTTTTCGACAACATGATTAACATTAAATTAATTATTGAAACTTATGTGTTTTGAATTTTGAAAAATTGATTTCATATTTGGAATCATTAGGTCTATATTATATTAATGGGGTACTTTGATTATTTGGACATTATGAATAGTAATATTGACAATTATTTTTACTACCATAGTTAAAGTTAAATCAGGTAATTAAGGGTAAAAATAATAATATAAAATTACCCTAACACCTGAACAAATTCTATTGGTTGAATAAGAGTCGATCCGTATCATCTAAGGGTAGGAATAGATTCATTTCATGGACTTTTTTCCATAAAAATGATGTAATTATTATTAAAACAAAAGAAAGTGACAACATGCCAATCTCTTATATCTTATAAGTGTAACAATTTTAATTTAGTGATAAACTTCATAAAACATAAAAATTAAAATTTCAATAGAAATATAATTATATTATATACATCATGTGAATTTATTTATAATTTTTATATATTTTTTAATTATCATTAATGATGACACAATTATGATGTTGTGATTACCTCATTATTAAAGGATTCAAATAAATGAAATTATAAATGTTAAAAATAAATTTAATTTAAATATTTTGATATCATCCACTAATTTTATAGATTAAATTGACTTATTTTATATGATTTTATGCCTTTTTTTCAAAGTAATAAGTTTTTTATAAATTTTTAAAAAATGTGATGTATGAATTGTGTCCAAAATAGACAAAATTCATAACTCAGAACATAAAATACTTTATTAAATGATATTAAAATCCTAAAAATATTATATTATTCAAAATGGTTAATATAAGTCCAAATATGTTATAAATAACTTTTTTGGGTCATTAGACCTGATATTGTAATTACGTTAACCCAAAAAGTGTAAATTACATGATATCATGGAAAGATTAAAAAGGGTAAAATAAGGGTAAAACCTAAAATATAAGGATGAAAAAAATATTCAAAACTTGTAAAAAAATTATTTGATGATGGGTATTACAACCAAAATCATCTTATTCTATAATTAAAAAAGTTTTTTATTATTTTAAATGGAAATTTCATTTATAATAAATTAATATTTTGGAACTTTTTTAATGTCCCCTCTCCTCTCTTATAAAAGGGCACCTACTCCCTATCATATTCACTCCATTTTGAGCCTTCAATCTTGGTCAAAACCTACCCATTTCTCCTATAAAATTCCACATTTACATTCTATAGGTTCTTGATATTCTCCAAATTCTGACTCTAGTTCCTTAAGTGGAAATTTAAAGAAGGCATATTGAGGAAGAGGTAATCTCTTCAACTGATTCATTCAAATTTATTTCTTCTTTTACATCCTATTATTTTGTTGTTTAATAATGAATTAATAACATAAGTATAAATAATATAATGATGTGTTATTAAAAATATGATACAATCCTATTTCACCTTCTATCCATCCTATGAAAAATGAAATCCCTGTGCGTGCGTACGTACGGATTACCGTCTGTACGCCGTGGTGTAATCTATTTTTCACCACCACCTAAAATGGATGGGTATAGTGGTAGAAATAATAACTATATATTATTATTATAACATGATAACATTTAATAAATATTATACACCATTCACTTTTATACCATTCAACAACTATGGGAACAATATCGTTGCGCGTGCGTACGTACGGCTTACCGTCTCCACGATGCGATGAGATTTATTCTCCATGTTAACCATTCAAGAATGATTATAAAGTATATATAATAAATAATCATGAAATATATTACATAATAATTCTACTGGATTTATATATGTATATATATATGTCATTTACTTATGTTTATTCAATTTAATAAGGAAACGAAAACAACGTTCATGCGTAAGTACGACCTACCATCTCCATAAACGGTGTATTCCATTCCATTTTTTGATCTATTATATATATTTATATACTGAATATATATGATATATAAATCATTTTTCATATTCTAGAAGTAATTAAATCATGATCTATGTAATAATATCAAGAATAACAAGTCCAAACACGTTGATAAATAAAACGATTATTACCCAAAAAGTTGTTTTAACATGGAATTGACAAATGAATGAGTAATATAAAGTCATAATGTAATAATATATGATATAATAAATATTTTTATGGTTATTTTACAAGTTAATACTATGGTTAAACACACAATATATATGTTTTGGACACATACATAAGAAATCATACCTAAGGTTAGGGATAACTTTTCCAATCTTGTTTTTATCTGAGACTGTTTATTCGAAAGTATTTAATAGGGTTATATTTATCATCCATGTCCATGTTTTTTAAAAATTATTTCATAAAATTTTTACTATTCTTTCATGTATGTTTAAAGTCATTTTTACCCCTTTTTTACTTTTACTACGTGGTATGGAAGTAATTTTTCTTTTGTTTATCATACGATGTACTTTTTGGACTTTTCTGGTAAAAGTACGAGGAGAATGTTTTTTAACTTATATGGAATGAATGAGTTTTTAAATATTCATAACAACTTATTTCCATGAAGCTTCCACTATAGGTTTACAAGTTTAGTTTCTATTAAATTCTTTTTTTTTTAAATTTTATAATATTTTGAGAAAATAAATCATTTTTGAAGAATAAAGGATATTTTCATCAAGAACTAAGTTCAAGTATTTTATCAAAATTATTTACATTATAAGATGACATAGGGTTATGTTTCTATCGCTATTATAAATTTTATTTCATTAATTTTGTTATGAAATCATTTTTATGATGTCAATTTATCTTATATTCATTATGTTAGGATGGCATGATGTTTAAGAACCCCATTTTATTACATTTGTTAGGCTAGGATGAATGATTTATGTTTTTGTGGCACACATAAGAATGGTTTTATTATGAGATGGGTGGGACCTATATATCCTACAATGCATTTGGTATAGATTTATATCTCATGAGATAAAGATGAATGTAATGGAAGGTAAATCTAGTTCAGTAATACATGGCTGGAATGAAAAGTAAACCCGGTTCAATAATAGACTTTATCCACTATGATGGTCTAGGCATAAATTCGTTGACTAATATGGAAATAACAATATGTGCTTATTAGTTTTCCACAATTACATGTTTTATCACAATTCTATTCTATTATTTTTGATGTTCTTTTATAATCTATTCCTTACGTACTGCCAAGATTTATGTCATTGATCATGATTTTGATGTTTAAACTTTATATTCATGCCTTTTTTACGTTCAAATGTTTATGGTTTGTTTTATTTTCTCCATGTTTACCCTTAATGAGCATTTGAGTTCACCCTTTTTAGTTTTTATTTTCCCCAAGATATAATGAAAAAGTTTTAGGAAGGAAAAAAGGGGGAAGATCATTATGGTAGATATTTAAGATCTTTCACCATGATTAGAAGATTATGTTCCAAGTTTCCAAAGATAGTAAAATAATACGGTCTTTGGGAGTTTGTTTATTTCTTGTATTAAGTATTCTGAAAATGAAATTTAATTTCCATGTACATCAAGTTTGGGTGTCTACAATTTCAGTGGACCCTCAGAAAGCTATATATGTAATGTCCAGAGAAAAAAAATGAGAAACATATTTGAGATCATGAGATTTTTGGGCATGGTGAAATAATATTGATGTTTTTTATATATTTTTATCATATTGCTTCACCCATGACCAAACATACTTGAAAAGGTTCAAGGTTTCAATGGATCCCAAAATTTCAGGTATATTTTGAAGAGCTCAAGTGGTGATTGACCACCACCCCTATTTTGATCATACCCAAATTCAAAAAGGGATATGTGGTGTACTTTGATGCATCAATTATGGTTCCTCAATGTTTTTTGATTTAGGAAGACCATGTGGTGGTATATGGTTCTTTTTAGATTCAACCACATGAATTGAATTACTTAACACATGACTTAGATCCAGTGGTAGTGATACATGCTTTGAAAATGGGGTTCTACTATCTATTTGTGGAGAAATTCAGAGTTTACTCATATCATAAGAGTATGTCCTAACTTTTCTACAAGAAGGATATATACTTGAGACAAAACCAATTAGTTGAGTACCTTTAGGGGTCTGACTTTGATATTGTCTATACATCAGAAAAAACGTAATGTGGTGGTGGATTCTCTAGGAAAGATGATTTTGGTGCATACTGTGATGGAGTCCAGTGATGAATAAAATTTGATGGGAATTTTTACTCAGATAGACTTGGAAGACAAGGATAATATTTGAGGAATGTTTTTGTAAGTCACTCAGTAATCCCCCCTTAGAGCAGATTTGAGAAGAACAACCTAATGATGAGCTATGTCAGCATTGTATGTGGTATCTATATTTTGGGGAGGCATCCAATGAGTGGTCATTATCTTATGAGGGAATCCTTTATTTCAAGGGATTTTTTATGGAACATTTATCTCTATGGAAGGTGGTGATGAAGGATAGAAACTAGTCATAGTGGGTCGTTCATCCAAGAACCACTAAGTTTATTTTTGATGTTCGTCACTAGTTATAGTGGCTAGGTATGAGGCGAGATATAGCTGAATTTTTATCCAGGTGAAATACCTATCAGTAGATTAAATCCAAGAACTAGATAACCTAAGGTTTGATTTAGCAACTTACCATTCCAACCTATATGTGGCATGAGGTCACCATGGATTTAATCATTAGGGTTCCTTATATGCCCTGAATAGGAAAACAATTTGGGTGGTTATTGTTCATTTGACCAAATCATGTAATTTCATTACAATTAAGTATTTGAAAAAGGGGGATGAGTTGTGCCAATTTCATGTTCCTGAAGTAGTGAGGCTTTATGGAGTTTCATCAGCTATCATTTAAGATTGAAACCCCACTTTACCTCTCAATTCTAGGAATTTATTCAAAAGGAAATGGGGTCACATGTCAAACTAATTATGAAAAATCAACCTCAAGCATATGGTTAGAATGGGATGGAAAATCAAATTTTGGAAGACATGATATGTGAGTGTGTGTTAGATTGTAGAGGCTCATGGGATATAATATAGTATTGGACGAATTTTCTAATAATATTTACCAATCCCCCATAAAATTGTATACCTTTGAAGTGATTTATAGTTAGAATTGTTAATTTCTTCTATGATGGATAGAAGTGCGTGAGACCTATTTTTTGGGGCCAAGCATTGTAAAAGAAACAATTTATACTATTTTATTCATCATATAATGGGTTTTTATAGCATATAGTCACCACAAATATTATTCTAATCCATGTAAACAATCTATGGAATTTTTAGTGGGTGATTTGGTGATTCTAAAAGTGACACCTCACCTGGGTCATCATTGTCTTTGTCAGTTGGGAGGTTTATACTGAGGTGTGTTAAACCTTTTGATATAACAAAAAGAATCATTAAGATGTAATAATAGTTTTATATAACTTTCTGGTTATCATCTACCCATGATGCATTTTATGTATCACAATTGAAGAAGTATAACCCGGTCATGTCTCACATGGTGAACATGGAAGACATGGAGTTGGAATATAATTTTTCTATGTTCAATAAATGGGTGTAGATTGTGGATTATTAGGTGAAAGTGATTTTATTAAAATTTATATCATTAGTTCATGTCTTTTGGAAGTAAGGAAATGATGATCAAAAGGTACATGAATAGAATTCATTGGTGGAAGACCTATATCCTATTTTGTTCTCTAATTAGAATTTAGTTTGACATTATGTGGGTGGAATTTTTCATGGTGTAGAGAATTATCAAATATGTGTCATTTATATGTGGTATTTTATCTTTTTCTTTATATTAAAATTATTCCATGGATGACTGAGGAATATTTTAAGAAAAATGGATATTTTTAGGTATACAGATTGTGGCACATGGTTGGTGCACAATTAGTAGAAACCATGCTTCAGACCATTTCAAACCATATATCTAGGAACATGGAACTATTCAAGTTGCAAAGATAGGAACACGGGTGTGCAGCCCTCCCAGACTAACCATGAGACCAGGATAGTGGAAATGTCTAGGCTAAATGGCTAGGTGTATTAGTGTAAACCCCCTCTAGGTAAACAATGTGGCCACCTTTTCCTCTTGGACTGAGGTTCCACAGGGTCTGAACATGGTCTAGTAGACCGTTCGACCATACCATGTGGCCTAGAAGATTATTTAAATTTTTTAAATACCAACATTATATCTCCTTTATTTTAATACCCTAACCCCACTTTCACACCGCTTTCGACCTCCTCTAACCTAGGTGTGCCCCTCTCTCCTCATTCATCCCCTTTAACTTCATTTTTTGGTTGATTTTGTCTTGGAGCATTCCTGAAATATTCATGTAAGTTCCTCCTATCCTCCTCCATACTCTAATTTTGGTTTCCCCACCCTTCATCTTTGAGATATCTTTTCTCCAGAAAGGGTTTCAACCTTGGTTAGTCCCAACACTTTTTCACAAGTTTAACCATGTTTGTATTGGTGAGATATTTCCCTTATAGGATATCCATATGGTGCATCTTGTGGTTTGCACCTTGTTTTGAGAAAATTATAAGAAAAAGATAGGTGGTCATGTTCCTATCTATTGTTTAATAATGTAGATATGGTTTATTTTTTCTTCAATACTTTCTAAAATTATTTTGGTGTGTTTGTAAATTCTTGGTTTGGAATTATTGGTGTTTCTATGGTTTGAAAGAGGTTAAAACCCCTAGTTAATAGAATGTTTTATTATATTATGTCTTAACTTGTGAAAGAAAAACATTATATGGTTTAATAAGGGTTAAATCACATGGGAATCTGTGGTATCCTGGTGGGAAGGATAGGTATAGTATTCTAGGTGATCTAGTAGGGTTGAGGGATGGTCTACCAAGTAGGATTACATCAAAACAATAACTAATCATTTGTAATGGGGATTGGTTTCTTAAAGGAGGAAAAAATATTCTTGTTTAGATTTTAATCACTAAGAGTACGAGGATCGTGAGATCCTGCTAATCTTAGATTCTAAGTGATTTCCCATGGTTATTATACTATGATTTAAATTTAATATTATTTTCACCCTCATTTCCCTTTTTATGAAAAAAATGGTTTCAATTAAATTTTTTCATTATTTTCATAAAAACCACCTTGTTTATTTTTTATAATATATATACATGGAATCATCTGGTGGTATCCTATTGGTAATGTGACCTTACACACTACATGCTCCCTTGGGTGTATGTAGATTTTGTTTTCTCTGATTCAGGTAAAGAAAAAGCCTACCATGGTGGTGATGTTGGTTCGTTGTGCTAATAGTTCCTATTTGGAAAGGTATTGGTGCTGGTGGCATGGGGTGTTGACCCATATACTACATGGAGGTTTTGATTGTCTAGAAGACACCCTCCACATTTTTATAGTTTCATTGATATTAGTACTTGTTAAATTTGTGTGTAATAGGAAATATGGAAGGGAGATATCTTTGCTCTGATCATCACACTAAGGTTGTATACCATATATTTTTCTGAGAATCTATGTGGAAGTTGACGTTGCAAGGTCACCAGTCCGTTATATTTGGGTTTTAAATGAGCAAGAGTTTTGTTGGAAACAAATGGTTGTTTTTGAATCATGGATGTTTTACTGTGTGTCCTGCGGCCATTTTGGTCATTTGGCATCAGTTTGTCGCAGCAGTGGGGTAGGTGGTTGCTCATAAGTGGCGAAGACGAATTCTAACGGAGGTTGTGTTGCTACAGGTTTGGACCAGGCATTGAGAACGGAGCTCACTGAGAATGGGTTGACATTGAGCAGGGGTGAGATTGAGGAAAATATTCGGGCGGGAGTCTTTCCATCTTGTAGTGCTGTGATGGAGGAGAATTTGGGCCAAGTAAAATTGTAGAGGGTGAACTGGGATGATTTTATAGAGGCTCCTGCATGCTCTCCTAGTATGAAACCAGTGATGGTGTCCTCAAATCTGTCAGTGGGACAAATTTATCAGAGATTGAGGAGTGATCTGGGTGTTGGACAATAGCCCTTGTCAGAGGACAGTACTGACTTGTGCCAATCAGGGCTTGGTTCTACAGATCCTCTTGAATACACATATTTTGAGGCAAGGGAAATGAAATTTGTCATGACGTGCAATTGGTTCAAAGGAATGGGGGTCGAGGAGGTACCCCTTGTGGTTTAAGGAGGTCACTCAGTGGAAAATGTTCAGGCTGACTCTAATAAAGGAGAGGTTGATTAGGGTTCAATGGAGAGGGTGTCATGTGATGGTCCTGGTATCATGCTAGACTCTCAATGTCTTTCCCCAATTGATCATAATAGAAAATCTTAGATTATGGAAGGAGGGAACTTAGCTATTGCAAAGGATGTGCTAGTGCGGAAGGATGATGGTTGTAATGTTTATGCTTTCGTGAAGGTAAATGGTAAATTGGGAAAAATTTATGAATGTGAAAAGGAAAATAGTGGTGCTATGAGGCCCTCTTTCAGTGATATTTTTGAGAGTGAAAGAAGGAAGGTTTCTGAAAATTATGGTTTTATGACTTCTCCACCTAGGAGAAGTCCAATGAAGTAATACTCTCATCTTCCCAATCCAGTGGCCACTAGGGCCTCATCTATGAGGGAAAGTGGAGCCACCCTGATGTCTCGTATGCAATACTATAAGGAGGAGCCATCGTTGGAAAATTTTAGGCTTAAAAAGAAGTATTCTAATATACTGTAGCAATATGAAACGTCTTCAGAATGGGAATCAACTAATGTATAGGAAGCACCTTATTATGGATATGGAGAAGGGTATGATTATTATGACATGTAGTTTTCTTGTTTTTGTTGGAACTGGTTGGCTGTGGGAAAGATGTTCGCCTGCAATGTTCTTTTCTATTTAATTTACTTTTTCCCTTTCATTTAATAAATGGTCAGGGGTTCTCCTCTGACTGAGCTTGCTAGGTATTTAATGATTAGGATTTTGTTTTAGTATATGCAACTATTTTTTTTTGTTTTTGGTTAATTATATCATGGTATAAACCTATCCCAAAGTTTTCACTTGATTTCTAGGCACTAGTTTTCTACCCATGGAGATTAGGGACACCCTTCAGGCTAAGCCATGGGCCTGGTTAGGTGTCTAGATGGATGAAATATTAGACGAGTTCATGATAAAAACTACCTATGCTGAGAGAATAAGGGAAATCACGTGAAATGAATCATAATGAATTATATGGTGAAAATTATGTTTTTATGGTTACATTTATTTTCAACCCCATATTTCTAAATGTCTTATTTGATTCTAGTATAATGTTTCTATTATAACTATAAATTTTTCTAAGAGCACCAAATCACTATCCTAATGATTTTATATTATCAATAAAAATTTTTTATTATTATTATATACTGAGTTTATGTTTATGTAACATTCTTAATTAAAGTTTTATTATCCTACCTTTTAAGGAATTTTATGTGATTCTTGAATTGAATATAACTAAAAAAGAACCATATTAAGTAAAAAAAATAGTGAAATCAGATTTCAAAATAACCCATAATAATATATCTATGTAAGGATAGATATAATATCTCTTGTAAAAAACATTCTATTATAGGAGTTAAGATATTCAATACTATGGGATGGTGATTTCAAATGATTAGAGAAAAAAAATATTTGGAATGACCTATTTTGAGGGAAAAATTTATGTTTACAAAGATTGTAGTGATGATATATATTTAGAAGTTTTATCTTGGTCTATTATTATATTTAAATATCCATAGTCATTATAGTTAGTGATTTATAATTGAAATTGTGAGGATGAAATTTATTTAGGTGTGGTGGAATGTAAAAACATGACATTGTGGAATGAACTTCTTGTAGTTTTTTCCACATGAGAATCCAAAATATAATGAAATCATGACACTTTAAAATAAAATTATTAATTATAAATGTACTTATTTTGTCATTAAATTAATGGGTATATATAATGGTAACCACATTATAAAATCTATGTTGAAAGGAGAAGTGATGGCATAAAAGAGCACAAGTCTTTCTCATGAGGCTTGCCTATATAAACATGGAAAAAAGAAGGCTTCAATATGGTTTTTTGAAGATCAATACCAAGAAAAATCCAACAATTATGGTATGAATAAAACCAAATGTGAGATAGGTTCATGGTCAATGAAATTTCTATGAGATCAATGCTAGCAGAATAACATCGAAAACCGCCACCAGAGGTTAACTTATGATGAGATATTACACCAAAAGCCTGAGGGGATATGTACCTAAAAATGAGATGATATAAAAATTGAATTATTTATGAAAAATTTTATTTCTCACATTTATTTTACACATTTCACATTTTTTACTTCAAAAAAATGTTTATTTACTAATGCATTGATAAAATGATCAAGCTCATTTTATTCCAAAAAAATATTTTTTCTAAAATTGGATTTTATGAATATTATTTAAATAAAATAAATATTTTATATGTATCATTGATATTAATAATATATTAATAGAAAATAGTAATTGATTGGAAATAAGAATAAGAATAGTTAATATTTTAAAAGTTATTTTCTTATGAAAATAGTTTTCACTTTTTTTTTTGAATTTATTTAATGGTTTAATTTTAAAATATAAGAGTTTGAATATGAACAAATAAACTATGTTTCTTCATTTTAAAATAAAAATATTATATTAGGATGAATATTTGATATTTTTCTAAAATAATTTTTTAGGTGAATAGTTAAAAAGTGTCATTTTTACTAACACTGTAATGTTTATAATTTTATCACCAAGTAAGTATTACTTAAAAACTTATAAAACTATTTATTCTACCAATAATATATTTAATTATTCATAATTTTCATTTATAAATACTATTTATAATTTATACAACCCATGTTTCAATTTTTGGCAGCTTAATTAATATTTAACTCATAAAGTTGTTTTTATTCAATTATATTAAAGAATAGTTTTTGTCACCTATATAAATTAAATATAAAAAATGTATTTAATTTTTTATATCCTAATTTTCATATTATGAAATAATGTTAATTTCTTTTTTTGGAACAAAAATATTATTACTATGATGAAAGTTAATAACCATAATAATGATGAAAGGGTAATATTCAAAGAATTGTTTTCATAGTAATGTACAATAACTATATAATAAATTAAATTGATATATTTTATTTAATGAATCTGTTATAATTTTTATAACAATATAAAAATATATTATCACCCATTTAATCGGTAACTAGTATTATATATGATTATGAACACATAATAGTTAAAACATAATTTCTCTATAAAAGCAGTTGTCCTATATATTATATGAATTGATTTAAAAGTAAATTTCAAAATATTTATAAATATATTAAAATTTAATTAACTCTAAATTTATTTTCTTAAAATAAAAACTTGGTAAGATGGGTTACCTTATTTTTTTAGTAAAAATTTAATTACCTCTGTAAAAACTAGTTTCTACGTTTAAAACCAAAATTGTAAAAGTTAAAAAACTATTGATAAAATACTAAAAACATGTTTAAAATATAGAACTAAATTAGTGGTTGAGGTATTTTATACCCTAAAAAATAACCCAGTGATTTTTTTTAATTGTTGAATATTTTACCTTAGAATAGTGTCATGACATTATTGTAATATAATGAGTAATTATGAACATGACATTTTATTGACTTTTAAAAGGGGAAAAAATACACCAAATTTATCAAGATATTCCAATTATTTATCTAAAAAATTCTTTCTTATTCTATAATTTACCCTCTCTACATGTCTTATAATTTTTGTTTTAAAAAAACAAAGCTATGTAGATTTAATGTGTTACCCAATAGAAAACATCCAAAGGGATAGGTAATTTTCTCAACTGAACTATCTTAGTCATATTATTCTTATACCCCATCAAAACTATAATCTCCATGAAATTCTGATAACATAAATATGGATAATATTATTATTTTTTATACTAATTGAATATTCATTTTCTACTATCCTCCAAAATTATTTGAGAAATGAAGATGTCGTCTTGATTATGTACGGACTACCACCACCATGAATGAAGTGTTCTATTTTTCTTCCCCACCTAACATGAATGACATTGAAATTTTATTTATGTTTCAAAAATTATATTAATTAAAAGATTAATATTATATATATATAATTTTGGGAATTATATTAGTGATAATAACAATAAATGGTCATAATAAAATCAACCTCCGAAAATGAGCGTACCAAGGAACCTTTCTTAATTTAAGACCATTTTGAAAAAATATGGTTCATTATAATTTTTTATTAATTTAATATTAAAATATATTTTCATATGAAAATATTTATTTTATGAATCTATTTTACAGCTACTTTGAATACGGTAAACATAATGAAAGTGTTACATATAAATTAACCAAACAACTTCAAGTAACTGATATAAAAAACTATATAATAAATAAATAACATATGATAATAAATGAATGTTATAAAACTAAAAATAGATTAATAAGGTAATTTATAATGAATTTAATTAACTTAATTTGATTATTCATGATTTTAAGAGAATTCGAAGAATGAATTAAGACCCGAGGAAAGATATATTTTGATCCACCCTCATTAATATGGATATAGAGTAGATTTGTTTGTCTCCATTTCTTCGATAAATTATGCTCATTAATTTTATCCATATTCTATATAAAATTTCCTTAAAATTATACATAGTTAATTCATCATTATTTTATGGGGATAATAAATGGTTTATGTTCCCTATGAAATTTCTTCTTTTAAGTATACTAGATTTAAGGGAACTTCCATATGTCTTACTACAAATCAGGTACCACCCCCATGAAATATTTTAACAATGAATATATTTTTAAAACACTAATTATTTTATTGAAAACCATATTGGTTAAATTCTAGTCTATATAAATATAAAAATATTCCACCATTAAACATTCCTTTTCTCATTTAAAAAAACACCAAATTAATTCGTATCTTATACATACATCCCTATCCATTCTCTTGAATTTTTCTACATTGGAACTCCTTATTTAATACCGATGTTTGTATTTTAAATATAAGAATCCAAAATAATTTAATTATACCTTCAATTTGGAATCCTTATAATATAACTTTTCGTTATTCCTGAGACAAGATTATGAAACCCAATTGTATCTCATGGGGTTTAACATGATTATGATTTATGTATGATATATTATCCTCTTGTGCCACACACATTCATTCAAATATTATGAATATGAATGTAACACCTTGATATATCTCTAATGTATTGGGTAATATTTCTATCTCATGAGATAATACGAAAATGACTGGGAAGAAAATTTAATCCACCATGGGACTCTATCCCCTATGTTTATGGGAATGGGTAGTGAAACAAATCAACCATATGACTCATTTAACTTCGTTTTTAGGAATAATAAATAAACCAATAAAAAATGAGAGACTATACACTATTTTTATGGGAATCAATATTCAACCCAATCCACCATGAAACTCAGTGCACTATGATATAATGGCATCAACAGTACACCTTGACTTATATTTTGTTGTCATGTTTTTTATTTATAAATCATATTTACAATTCTATGAACTTATGATATCATTAAATTATTCTATGATTCAGGGTTTATCTTACAATCTTATGAAATTGTACATGTTTGTTTATTTGATATTACGTTTTACTCTATCATTACTTATGTCCAACTTTTATTGTTCCATTTTATTTTTTAATAATATATTTCTATCCTACTAATGATTTCTAAAATTATTATAATCTTACCCTTGATGACTTAATTTTTACTTTTTCTACTACTAAGCATTTGAGATCACCCATTTGTTATATTTCCATTCCGCAAGATATGAATACGGGTATAACTAACGAGAAGCCTAAAATGGATTCTTTTCTGGCACAAATATAGAAAAAATTTCACAACTATCATAAAATAATTTCTTTATGTTGTAAATTATCAATGAAACTAAACCATCTATTTTTAATAGGATGTGTTTCGGGGGTTCGAGGGATTGTAAAAAATCAGGTTATTAAATACCGCACTCAAGGTTTTCTTGGTAAGGGTGCATAGTTATAAAAACTATTTTCCAATAATGAGGACCTCACTATCCAGGGTCACATCGTTACCTTGGTTTGGTCACATGTTTTTCCAAACTATGTGCTAGCTGTGTGAACCTCTCTACTTGGGTTCACATGGTTAGCTGGGATGGGTGCACTATTTACCCTAATCGTGCGCCGACCATGAAAAGACCATTTTTATGAAAATGTCTTAATAACTCCACACCAAAACACCCCAATTCATAAATCCAAAAAAATGTACTTAAATAAGAATTAAATTTATCAAAATTAAAGCCCGATATAACTCTAGAAAAGGTGGGGATCTTATAATCTCCCCACCTTATAAAATCTTATCCTTGAGCTGCACTCCCTATCCTTTATAAGATTCCAAGAAAAAAAATATCAGGATATTGATCCTTCATATGTACTTCTTGTTCGTTAGTTTTCTTTTGTTCACATCAATGTTTCCATAATACATAAACTATTGAGACATTATTTCTCTACAACACTTTCTCAATGTGATCCAACACATGTATCAGATTCTCCTCAAAGGATGCATCTATGTCAAAGTAAAACTCAACCACATAGATCACATGAGAAGGGTTATGGTGATACCACCAAAGTTGTGATACATGGAAAAAATCATACATAGTGTTCAATCACTGAGGAAGATCTAATCATTACCTCGCCATCCCAATTCTCTCCACCATGTCAAATAGTCCAAAAAACATGGGTGGTAACTTGTCCTACCTCGGTGACCTAACCTTGGTGTCACCTAAAGAAATAAAAAATTACCCTCTATAAAATATAGGGGTCATATATGTCTATAAACACATGACTTTTGTCTACTCTGAGCCATAACCATACATTTTTGAATCAATTATACCTACTCCAATGTCTCATGCACTAGACTCGGTCCCAAAAACTTTGAGTTACCAGCTTCCATCCAACATAGTGATGATCTAAATGGCATACAATAAAAATATTCTTATTGTGTCATCAATATAGTTTCCTAATAATTGTTGTTATATGAGAACTCCTCTATAGAAAATTTCTTTCCCCAAGATCAACTGAATTCAAGCACAAATTCTTGTATAAAATCCTCAAGAACATATATAGTAAGTTTTGACTACCCATCTTTTTGTGGGTGGAAATCCATACTCAGTAATACCTGTATGCCATGTGATTTCTGAAATACCTACTAGAAGCATGATGTAATTTATGAATTAAGATCCAAAACTATAGTCCATGTCACTCTATGCAAACAAACTATCTCTTGAACATAAATTTTCCCAACAGATCTACTATAAAGGTTTCCCTTATAGGAAGGAAATGCACAACCTTTTTCAGTTGACCCACAATGACACAAATAGAATTATTCTTCCTAAGCATCTTCAAGAGACCCACCAAAAAATCTATGGTCACATCATACCACTTCTATTATAGGATGGAAAATGACTATAAAAAATCTACAAGTCATTGATGATGTTACTTCACCTACTGATAGATGAACGATTTTGTAAAAAACTATGTAATCTCCTTTTTCATTCCTAGACCCCAAAACTATCATCATAGGTCTTGGTACATTTTTGTTATACTTGGATGACCCACCCATTTTGGGGAATGAAATCCCTCCATGGGATCCTCTCACTGTATTGTAGGTACCACAACTCAATTCTTCACATATATGATCTCATCCTTATCTATCAATGAGTATGAATATGTCACCCCACCTTCAATGATTTCCCTCAAGGCTAATAATTCCCAATACTCATACTATTTATACCTAATCCATCTCAAAAGTGTATATTTCCCTATAACTAAAACCATAGTCATCTAATCCTAACCATATTGAACCACCAAATGAATTTCAGGCAGTAAGGTCATCATTTTCCACTATGCACTCAACTCTTGACCCATATGAGTCTAATTTTTCCTTCTCAAGGAATCAACTACACTATTTCCTTTCCCAAGAATATATTCTAGTTCAAAATTAAAGGAATGCATATAATCAACCCATATCTACAATGGAAGACTCAAATCATGCTGTGAAAATATATACTTCAAGATATTGTGATATGTACACACTTTAAATTTCCCCCAGGAAGATTTTTTTTCAACACTTAATAGAATAAACCACTACTACCAACTAGCGGTCATGTGTAGGTTAATTATATTTATGAGGCCTCAACTGCCAAGACCCATATGCCTCAAATTGATCTCCCTGCATCAGCATATAGCTATGTCAAATCCAAGAAGTGTTATAATAAAACGTATACTCCTCACATTAATCTGGTAGGATCAAAATTGGCGTTGATGTTAATATATTATTTAACTCCTGAAAATATCTCTCTCAAGACTTTCACCATTCAAAATTTACCCCTTTTTTGGACAAGCCTGAAGGTGGAACTGCTAAACCAAAATATTATTAGATTAATATCATTTAATATCTAGATAATTCAAGGAAGCTTGAAATATCAAAAACATTCTTGGGATGCTCCCAAGAAACCAATTCCCCAACAGTTTTTGGGTCCACTGACTCACCTTCCTTCGAGATGATGTGCCCCAAAAAGTGTACTCAGTCAGTCCAAAAGTGATACTTGTATATATTTGCATATAACTGATGCACTCTTAGTGTATCCATGATGATGTAAATATGTTGGGAATGATATTAATGAGACTTAGAGTACACCAAGATGTCATCCACAAACAGCACCCAAAACTGATCTAGATACTAATGAAACATCTTGTTCATAAAATCCATAAAAACTACTGGTGTATTTTTCAACCCAAATGGCATTACAAAAAACTCATAATGGCTATAATAGCTTCTTAAATCAATCCTTGATATATCATAAGTCTATACTCTCATATGACGATACCTTGATCTTGAGTAGATCTTTGAGAACACCCAATATCCCTTTAATTGGTAAACCTAATCATCGATACGCAGAAGTAGATATAAGTTCTTCATAATCATTTCGTTCAACTTTTGGTAATAGAAACACAAACACTAACTCCTTCAGCCTTCTTTTCAAACAAAACAGGTGTTCCCCAAGGTGATGTACTTGGACAGATAAATCCATTTTCCTCCAACTCCCCCAACTAAGTCTTAATCTATTGAATCTTAGTTAGTGTCATTCTGTATGGTGAAATAGATACTGGCTCAACTCTCGGAATCATATAAATAGTGAACTATACATCTATCTCTTGTGGTAGGCCTAATAAGTATTTATGAAAGACATCCTAAAATAGTTACACTACTAGTAGAAATACATGTTTCCTAACACCCATGTAATCCAACAAAATACTAGCAACTTAGGTTGTGAGCTCTTCTAGTTGCTGAGCAATTAGCCCTGCTCATCCTTCCAAGATATCCCACTCTCCCTGATAAATATACCGGTCACCCTTATAAGAAACAAAGATCATTATCCTATGGTAACAATAAATGTCATATTAGTATAAGACTAGCCTATCCATCCCTATAATCAGGTCAAATCCCATCATATCAAGAACCTAGAGGTCCCATAGAAAATGATATTCCCCGATCTCTAGTTAACATCGCTTGCATATACATATATCTCTAGACTAAAATCCAAAAAATGTATCTATAGTCATTACCCTACTCACAAAATCCAATTTCAGGCTCAAACCATCATTTTTTTTGCAGATATAAAGGAATAATAGGAACCTGTATCAAACAAGGCACTAGATAAAGTAGAAGCTACTAGAATATGACCATTCACTATCGATGGTTAGACTCACTATCCACTTGTGTAGGATGTAAGGCATGTTACAACACTACCCCTCTTCCCTATGATGATGTATGACTCCACTTAGTAGCACCACTCTGTTGATGTGGGTGCTCCTTCCTAGAAGAACCATTCCCACTAATTCTACTACCTCTGCCAGTATAACTCCAACTGCCCGCCCAATATAGTGAAGAAGATTGTCTTCCCATACTATGAATCTGAAAAACTGCTCCTTCAGTACCATCATGTCACTTTGAACTATAGAATTTCCGTTGATGTCCAATATTTACACAAGATCAACACTCTACTAGTGGTCGAGAATAAGGTCAACGATACTGCCCTGGCCCGCCACACCGATGAAAGATCACCCCAGTAAGGTCCTCTCCAATTTAACCTCCTGTCTAAATACACTGCTTTCCACTACCTTTATAATTTTGTCATAACAATGCTTCATTCTATGAGTTTTCACACCTACTAATCATCTAATAATAACTACATGTCCAATACTAGAGTCCTCCCTCAAATTCCCTTCAACAATGATAGTTGGATCCACCACATTTGTAATGTTATTCAGTGTGATGATATCCACCTAGGACTTAATCTAAGACTTAAGTCCATCCTGAAAACATTTCACTATTGATGGATCATCTCATAATAACATTGGGGCAAAGTATTTCATATCTATGTCGCGTCTAACATAATCCATCATAGACATGCTCCCCTAAGTCTGATGAATGAACTAAACAAAATTATCTTGTCTTAGAATATATGGATAAAAGTTCCCCAAGATCCTATCCAAGAATTCCTTTTGTAACATACCATCATTCTATCCAGTTATCCAATGAATGTACCACAAGTGATTTTCTGATCCCCATAGCATATAAGTGGAAACTTTGAACCTCATCTCAGTTGAAGTCTTCAAATGTTCAAGTATTTTCTCTATGGACTCAACCAAGAATTCACCTCCCTTAGGTCCACCCTCTCTAGTAAAATTCAGAGGGTGATGCAACTGAAACACCATTTTCAACATAGAAGTACCATTCAAAACATGGCCTACGTCTCTTTCCATGAATTTCATTAAGCGAACTAACTTCTCTCGAAACTAGACCCCTTCATCATCAGCTGTCACGATTGGCTTCCTATGTTTTTAAACTAGAATATCATTCCTAGGCATGCTTCTTGATCGTCCCCTAAACAAGAAGCCTGAAGGCATGCTCTCTCAACGTTAAACACTTATAAGGTCTCATATCATAGCCTTATAACATGTATTTAAGAGGAAATAATCAAAATAGGTCACAACATGTCTTTTCCCCCCAAATATTTCTACACATTTAAACTGAGGCACTATCACTACCCTTAACCATCCAACTAATATGTTTTGGTTAATAAGTGTAAAAACAGTATCATAATCATGATTCTCATTTATACACCCAATTAATATCATATTGAATCATTTTTACAACCTTTTTCAATCATGGTAGGAACCATTTTTCATTTTAATCTCACAATAAGGAAAATAGTTCATGTTTAACAACTTAACCATAACCCATTTTACCATGAATTCCTAACATGATTCATGCAACAATAACAATATGTTCTTAGAATAATGATTGTAGACTAAAATCTAATGCCATTCTAATCCACCAATCAATAATTAGAAATTCCCAGAAACAATAATAACATCACACCACAAGTGCGTCACCCAAGGTGAAATAATATTAAACTATAACAGCAAACAACAATAACAATAATCCCACCCTGAGTACCTGTGTTTTCCCCTTACATGGGTTTGAAACTCCAATGCAAGATCTCATTACCAAGACATAAATCTTTTTAGTCTCTTGTCCACCTTTCCTAAAACAGTGAGGTAAACAAAGAAGAATGAAAACCTACATTTGACACCACTTGGTAACATCCTGACTTGGGTTCCATGCAATGGTTCCCCGAGCCGGTTCACCACATTACCTCAAGCATGCCTCCTCATATTCTAGAGGATTCCTACTAGTAATGAGGCTATGGTAATTCAGTCATGGGGAGACTATACCCTCATTTATAAGAGTAAAACACAAACAGAAACAAACAAACAAACAAACTTTGAAGCATAATAAACTAGAACAATACTCATGTCACAAGATAATCAAACAGGAAAACTATACTCAACCTAAAGGGAAAAAATTCTCTCTCAATATAAGTGTAAATTGTATATAATGCATGTGAAAATAAAGACACAATGACTTCCCAAGTGGGTTTCAAACTATGTCTAGTCCCCTCATCCAATCTCCACCTCGAATTTGTAATCCATCACATGGACTTTTCCCTTGTACCGTCCTACAAAAATATAATCTATTTGGTTACTGATCCGGAAACATGAATAGGGTGTGAGTACAACTCAGAAGGCCACCACCAACAATGTCTAAAACCAGTCCAGTCAAAAGATTATTTATGTAGTTATATAATAAATAAGTACAAGGAATAAATAACCATTTATTACATTATCATTTATTCAAATCTAACTACATTAACTATAGGGTTCCAAAATAGACCCATAACCTAATACTAACTTTTTATCATGTCGGAGCCCAAAGTATTCCTTAAGAAATATTATACCTTTATACCTACTTATTACCAAATCTTAATGTATTAAAATGTGTTATTATATCTTAGTACCTAATTCGACTCATGCTAGAGTTCGAATATTATCATGTGAGGCCATAACTCGGTGTGCCATTATTCCATTCATTGAATTGACATTGAAAAGACACATTTCCAAAGTTACCAATATAATAATCTTAAGAAAGATTACCATGTTACCATGCATACTCTTAAATAGAATTACCATGTTCCCTTTCTATTTACTCATGTGTATAATTACCATGTTACGATGTATACTTCTCAGTAGAATGACCATGTTCCCATTCTCTTACTCATAAGTATAATGACCATGTTTCAAAGTATTCTTGTCAATATAATGATCATGTTACCATTCATTCACACATAATTAATTCATAATTAATTATCCACATCAATTTCATTACAAATTCAATAATTATCCAAATTCATAAAATATATTATCTAATTCAACAAATAACTATGTTCTTGAAACCATTAATTAATCCATCAATTAAATAACTAATATCATAATTAATATTACATAATAAATTTTACAGAATTAATGATCTCATTATAAATCTCAACATTCCATAATTAATCCCATGATTAATTATCTAGATCATATTCACAGTGGCACATAATTAATACACAATTAATTGTCTCTATTTTTCCAAAACAAAATCTCATAATTAATCCCCATATTAATAATCTTTATTAAAACCAATATATCATAGAATAAATTTCCCCAAACTAATTATTAAATAGGGAATCCCCTTAGTCTCTTGATTAATTCCTTAATTAATCACTTATTTCAATAAAGCTTTGACAAATCAATAAGTCAATCTAATTAACCCAATTTAAGAAAATTAGTTGCTAAAGGATGATAAAATTTATACAATGTATTATATACATATCAAATAAATGACTATGGGAGTCAGATTTTAGACCACCTACCTAAATTTGTTGTGAGATGTCCACTCATTAAAAATCCCCAAAATCCAAGTAACGCAATGATGTAGATATTTGTTCCAGATTTGAATCCCTAAACTAAAACCAAGATATCAATATCTATTCGATTTAGATCTTGATATCACCAAATAGGTTTAGATCTAAATAAAGGGAGAATATATTCCATAAAAATATAAAGGAAAGAGAGAATAATGAAAGGGATACACACCAGGATGAGAGCCACTAATATAGATTAGAGCGGATCTTCGATTCAAGCTTTAAATCTTGAATAACGGAGGTTAAATGACCTTGGAACCACTTTAAAAAGGTCTAGAATTTCCCAAAAAAATTATCCCCATATATAGGTTAAATAAGTGGTGCTTCAGAGGTTTTTGGGATTTTAAAATAATTTTTTGGGTAATTAAAAACCATTCACATGGCTTTCTAGGCAGGGGTGCATGGTTAGGAAAACTGTGTGCCAACCATGTAGACCACAAAATCTAGGGTCACATGGTTACCTAGGTTTGGGTAGACATTTTTTCAAACCGGGCATCATCCATGCAAAACTTTATGTCTGGATTCACATGGTTAGCTGAGTTGGGCACAAGGTTTACCCTAAACGTGTGCCAACCGCACACAAAAACTTTTTATAAAAATTTATTTAAAACTCCACACAAACACTCCCCATGTCATAACTCCAAAAAAGGTACTTAAACAATAATGAATGTTCCAAAATTCAAACCCGAGATAACTACAGTAAAGGTGAAAATCATACACACCATAAAAAACTAGAAAAATTTAATAACAAAAATAATTTATTTATGTTTAAAAAAAAATTATATATTCATTTATAACATCTTTTTATTCCTATAAAAATATATAAGATAAATTAAAATCAAGGGCGTGACATTTTGTATCTGTCTTTCTTATAAAATAATATAAATGGTATAATATAAGGAATGTGATGTTAAATTAAAATATTTTCATATATAATATGTTTTTAGTTGAAAAAAATAAAAAATTATAATAATGGCATGTATTATTGAGATTTTAATTCCATATCCCATAGTTATAATCTATTTTTTAAGGTTTTATCCTTACCATAGTGAAAAATCATTACTAGGGTCACTATTCATAATGAACCAAAATAAAAGGGTTATATTTACCAAATTTTAAATTCCCAAATCAAAATATGGAATCAATTTTTCAAGATCAGATTTCCATAAATGTCTAATGTTTATTTTAGTAAAAAAATGTAAACCGCAACAAAAAAATGTTTTGGAAACATTAGTTTTTAATTAGAAAAAATAAAATAAATAAAAATGAAGTATAATTTTGATTTTTACAAAATTATTTAGATAATGTTTAATTAATTTAAAAATATGTTACTATAATATCAAATTCAAATCATAATGGTAATTATAAATTACTTTATTTGATGAAAATATATAACAGTTTTACAAAAATTAGAATTTTTAACTATTAATTTTAAAATAAATCTATTTAGAAGATCCTAAAAAAATCCCCGTGATAAAATATTTATATAATTTTTCTAAAAATGAAATATATTTACTACAAAATTTCTATAAATATTATAAATTAATTATTATTTCTATAAACAAAATGTAATAAAAATAATTTATGATGAAACTGTGTTTTTGAAGCATAAAATTACTTTACTAAAAACTAAGTATTAATTTGTTATAAATTTATCAATAGATTTTACTTATATGGAAACCATTATATATAGATTTCATAATGTTTTTATTCATATTCGTACCACCAATTTAACTTCAAGGTTACAATATTCACATTTAAATAATAATATGTTTATAGTGTATCTGAGTTCATTTAATGCTCGATGTTATGTGTTTACATAGACATCATGCGTAGTACTCTTTTGAAATAATTTTTTATGGTGTTTTAAATTTACTAATTATCTATGATATTAGGGAAAATTTTCATAATTGAATCCACCAAAAACACCATAACAAAATGATGTATCTGAGAGGAAGAATTATACCCTGTTAGACATGGTTTGATCATGGTTGAGTTTGTGTGACCTTTTTATATATTTCTGAGATATGATATACTATATCCTTAACCAAATTCATATCAAGGTATTCATGAAGACAATATATAAGACATGAACCTAGATAAATCATAACATGTATTTTATAAGGATTTGGAGTTGTAGAGAATATATTAGATGTTTTTCTTAGACAATCCTATACCATATAGAAAAATTTATTATTGTTGGTTATCCCATGGAAACTAAGATACATTATCTTTATAAAACTACTAAATAAAAAATATATTTTTGGGCCATTTTAGTATTTTTCTTGATATCAAATATATCAATTGTGTATATTACAAGAGAAAAAATGAACTTGGATAAGTTTATGGCCAACATATAGAAATAGTTAGTATATAGAATGTAATTTCATTCTACACAAAATTATATAAATTAATCTAAACCAGATTATACAAAAAACCTAAAATATATGATAAAATATGTTAATATCCTATGATATTTTGATTTATTATTGAAAATGATGATGAGGTTGACTGTGTAAAAGATAACCCTATCACTAAACAATAATTTAGAAGTATAATATTAGAACTAATTATATATGAGATAAAATATATATAAAAGAGAAAAGTTTTTTAATTTATTGGATGAACCTAAAAGGGTGACTCATATAGTGTATGAGCGGGAATTATATAAAAAACCCTACATGAATGTAAGAGAATCTACTTATAATGAATTCTTAGCAGAAAAGGGGTAAAAATAAATTCATGGAATTGATTATGAATATATATTTTCTTCATTTTAAATTATAAAAATTATTAAGACATTTCATTTATTAATATCCTATTATTATTCTCACATATTTTAATTGGATGTAATAAATAAATTCATTAATGATAATTTATTTAAATAAATATAAATTATATAACACAAATTTTTTGAAGATATAAATGTTACTGATAAGTTATAGAATCCATAATTATTCTTTTTTTTATTGAAGAAATCCTTTAAAATTTAGAATATGAAATTTGATAATGTATTCATTCTATTTGATTTCATTAAGAACATGAATGATTATTTAATATAGATTAAATTTATTGGGTGTTGAAGGTATTTTTTATGTTGTAAATAAATGTCACACTACTCATTATAAATGATATAATAACTTTACCTTATATAAAAGAATTATTTAAAAAATTATTCTCCTTGAATAAAATGGGTAAAACAACCACATACTACGTATAATGATCTATAAAGATAGATAAAATGGGTTTTTTTGATTTATTATATATATATATATATATTAGTAAAATTTTAAAGAGGGTTATCATAGGGAACTACAAAAGGGGTCTTTAACAGTGTTACATGGGTGAGTCTTACAAAGTATTAGTTTCCTTCTAAGAGGTTAGAGAAGAGACACATGACTGATGTTTTGTATACTTCAATAATAAGTTCCATCATGTAATACATTACATTTAATTGATATGATGTCTCATATGATTTGAACATTAACAATATATACCAATTTAATTCTAGTGAGATTCACTACATTTTAACAATGAACATCTTTGAGTAAATGATAATAAATAATGTTTTTTGTTGATATTTTATTGTTATAGATAGATAATTATAAGTGGAAGATTAAATACCTCAATTTGGTTCTATTTTTTTCTTTATTTAGTGGAGTTATTTGATGTTAGATTTCTAAATAAACTACTATGGAAGACATGAAAATAGGGTCAATGTGAATCATTGCATCATATGTTGTGAACCATGTTTCTTAGATCAAGATATTCAATTAAAAAAAGAGTTAGATTCCATAATACTATTATAAATAAACCTCAATTAGGATAGTGGTGGAAGGATTACTTAGGGAAAGGAAACTCAGTCTTATTTGAGGAAAAAATACATCTTTCACAAGTACCATATCTATCAAGATATTATTATGAGGGGTGATGTAATTATCTATTAGTTGGATATAGGGGACAATGTAGTGGAACCATTGAAAAATAAATTATAATAAAAAATCATGAAATTTATTTAATGTATCTATATATTAGATACACATGAGTTTGTATGTAATGGGGTTTATATATATATACCATTATTTTATTAAAAAGGTAAATCTACATTTAATATTTATTTCTATTTGTTAGATATTTTACATGATAGTGGAATGATAAAATTCTTTTAGATTAATACTATTAGCTGTTCCCAATCAATGAACGTGATATATTATTATTAGTTGTAATGATATGTTATGATTAGTGTGAGTAAGCGGTCATATATGATACAAATTATGCTTTTGAGATGAAAAGAATGGCTTGTTATCTGGACTTAACCATGAATATATATAACATTATATGTCATATATTTTAGTGTTGATGTAATTAGTTTTATATTATTTATATTAATCCCCATTAACTAAGATAAATAATTTACTATTCATATGAACCTTCATACTTTGACACATTTTATATGATAGCTTTGAGGTCGAGAAAATTGTTAGTGGTTGATTATGTTATTAATCTTGTTATGTATTTGTATAACAAATATATAATTTTTCCTCTTATATGGATGTTTGAAGTTTGGTTCCTCGTGTGTATTAGACCAAAGGAATATTATAGACATGCTTAGATAAGTGACATGTGATGTTCTTATCAACTTGGATGTTTCAAATGAAATGTATTCAACTATATTGCCCCATAATATAGTGTACCTAACCCAAATCATCCAAATGGAATTCAATTTGGAGATACACTTACTTCAAACTCTCCACCATATATACTAGAGGATATCATGTAGTATTGTGGTTTGAAGAGGTGATAATGGAGAGAATTTACCATATATATTAATAACTATAACCAGTAGTGTAACAAGAATTCAAAATATATCCAATAAACATAAAAAAAGAGTAATGTGAATTATATTCCTCACATAATATGACTGAAGAAATTTCAAAATTAAAGATGAAAGATAATAATTAAACAAGACATATATAGGGTGATCATATATATATATATATATATATATATATATATATATATCTATGTGTGTGTGTGTGTCCAAAATGTAAAAAAAAGAAACATCACCAATGAGTCATTGAGGATCCACTAGAACATTCCCTAAAATCTATTGATGACCTTCCCTTGAATCCATTGTACATATATCCAGCCAAGCACTGATAACATGCCCATTTATCTATCCCATTTCAGAAATCAGTAAGTAAACATGAATCTTATAGGGCTCATGCAGTGGGTATGTATGAACTCAGTAGGGAAAAATGGTGTCCCTAGATAATATCCATTTGTATATGAGTATATGAAATGTGTAACATATGAAAATTAATATAATAATTTCAACCCACCCCACACTATGCTCTACTTTCCATGTGTGAGCACCCTTCCAACTTTGGTCAGTTCTAAACTGAGATGATGCACCCAATGTATGTACACACCTAGAGGGGGAACTATGAATCAACCCTTCATATCCAAATCAAAAATAATGTATTTACCATACCCATGGAAACCTATAGAACAACAACTAACCAAACCATGTTCCCTCACAATCCTTCATAAATTCTTGCTCAACAAATACAAAAAATTATACCCATGATGAGCATTCCAATCCCAACTGATGATCTTAGCCACCCCCAATTTCCGTAGCCATGTATGGTGTTTCCATTATTCAGTTTCATTTTCATCACCAGCACCCTAAGATTCTCTTATATAGAGTATATCTCGAAAAATATAGTTGGAAAAACCACCTCATGCTCTCTTCTCTGTAACAACATGAACAGAGTGACCTCAACCACTTGATGAGATGTTTGATTAATCTCTTCTGACCACAACTTGATTAAACTCCATCAATCCACCATTAGTGAACAAGGTATCACCCTAATGAAATGTATAATAAGAAAATATCTTATAGCCACATGACTCACACCTATCAAATATCTAAGGAACCACATCACGAAGCCCATCCCATGAAACATCTTCTTTAAACACATGATAAATTTCCATGTAATATCTTGAGAAACTAACCTAGAACAAACTATAAATGAACTATCCTATCATTACCCACATGAGAATACCACTAAGTATGTCTCGTGAACAATGATAACCAAACATGGTTCTATTCCCAATCACGTAGATGACCATACACATGAATGAAAGTTTCAAGATTTATAAACACACATATAAAAATAGAAATATCTTTGAAGACTATACCTAGTACTAATAAAAACTTACATGTTTAATAGCATGAATGGAATTGAATCCGATCCCCAAAAAATTTAAATCATATAAAAGGACCTTAAATAGATATTTTAGTTTAATATCACCACAATGACAACAAAACCAAAAGAATACAATAAAGGTCATTCTGCCTTACCCATGGTGAATCCTTCAGATAAATGGATTGAAGAAAAAAAAATGAAAACTATGTTATTTATCCTTTAGAAGGAGGTGATAATGAATGGAAGGAGTGGGGGATCAATCTCTCTACCTTAGGGAAGAAAATGAGGTCCCATATCATTTAGTATTTAAAAATAAATTAATTAATTTAATTAAAAATGTTAAAATACACCCACGATACATATCAGGTGGAATGTGGACCTCTAAAAACCATACCTTCATCTACTGGTCCCACTAGGTATCTCTTCCATAACACTAGGAACTTAGTTGTTTTTTACTACCATATAGAAGTCATTAGATCAGTATTGTCTTCCTGAAAATAAATTTTGGTCCATCACCAACCCCAATGACACCTAAAAATCACTCCATTAACCATGATCATAATGAATTTAGAATAAAATTACCTCATCTGAATGCCTGATCTATTATAACATACCCAAAATACCACAAATCATCTCTGAGTTTTCTTTAGCCCCAACATTGATCAACCCTAACTAATTCCAGAACACCCTACTCATTATACTACGAAAATACCAAGATAACGCTAAACACATCCATCTGCTCATGATCACCATAAACTTAAAAACTAAGGAAACATATTCCATCCCTATTTATACCACACTATAGGATTTACATACTCAGTCACTGTAACTCGACATGATTTTAGAATATATTTTTGTTTAAATAAAATGTAACTCTTTGACTGCATGCCTTATAAGAAAATTCGACTCCATACAAACAAAGATATCATAAAACATTATAAAATAGTAGTTGAAACAAAAATAATGAATAGTTATGACCACATTATTGGAAAATATGAATTAAGTTTTTAAATAATTATTTTTTGGACTAATTTACAAGAAATAAGTACACAATATTTAGTAAAATCATTTAATGTTTTAAAAAAAATTCATAAAAAATGGGTTTTATTTAATTTGACATGCATATAAATTATAATTAATTTCTACCTTTTTACAGAATTTATTTTATGAAATTAATATAATTTTTAAAATCATTATTTTCATATACATATTAGTCTAATTTTAAAGGATTTTTCCAAATGAAAATTTAGTTAATAGCAGAAAATGCATTTTTTTTGTAAAAAATGTCATTTATTATCATGTAAATTTATAATTATATTTTTAATTTGATCTAAAGTTAACCTTATTATCCTTTAATTATAAATTATATAATTAATTACTTAGGTGTCATCATTATTATTAATTTGGTTACAAGAATTTTTTGGGCTTAAAAACACATTTTACTAAAAATTAATTTCTATGAGTGCAATGTATTTTTATCTTACTAAATAAATTTAATCTATATTTATTAATATTTTATTAAATATATAGATTTTAATTTCATTATAATATTTTAATATTCATTTTATAGATTTTTAAGGAAATGAATGAAAGTAAATAATGATTTATGCTTAAAAATTAATTTTTCAAAAATGGGTTTTTATTGTGGTTTGCATACTTAATTAAAATTAAATTCTACCACATATAAAAATTAAATTTGGTAAATTGGAATATGTATTTGGAATCAAAATAATTAATATAATTTAATTTAATGCAATTAATTTTTTCTCATAGTGAATAGTAGAAGTAGTAATATTTTGTTACCATAGTTAATGTTTGAATGGATTTTTTGGTGTGGTTAAATGATGAGAATAGGGTATTATTTGAGTATATATCAATAAAATTATAAATTTTTATGTTATTTTATCCTTATATTATCATAAAAGTGAATTCTTTTCCATCTGGAGTCACTTTCCCACCGAAGTGACCTCAAATCATTGTAATCTTTTAAGAAAGTCCATGTGTGACCCTCACCTCACATATAAAAGGGAACCCCTTGTACTCCATTTTCAAACAATTTATGACCTATTTCATAGAAGATACCTACACCAACTCCTTTATATAGTCCTTATCTCCTATGAAAAATCCTTCAAAGCTTAAGGAGTAAGCCAAAAAATGTCACTCAAAGAAGAGATATAGATCATAACAAATCTCTTTCAATTTTATTTCTTCTTTTACCTCTTATAAACCTCAAAATATAAATATTATGATATATTCGATGTTTATATATGATATCTATTTTATAATAATAATAATTTTATGGTGAATTAATATTTAAATTTCTTTCATTCCATCCGTCAAAAAATGGAAGTGTCTTGTGTGGGTTTCTATGAACTACCATCTCCATGAAGTAATGTAATTAATTTCTCATAATTGTCTTATATGAATGGTTATAAATATCAATACAAATATTTTATATGGTAATTATATAATTATTAAAAAAAATTATATAGTTGAGTCACCATTAAAGTGAAATGACCATAACTGTCGAACTAAAACATACATGAAAAATGAAGCTGTTTAATATGAAATTGTGAATTTAATAAAGATTTTTTTAAAAAAAGGTGTTGAAATGTTATAAGATAACCATATTGTTAGGTCCTATATATCTTTATGAATTTATTGGTGGGGGTTGAATAATACATTTAAAAAATTTAAAAAATATATAATAATTAGAGTAATAAACAATGCAACATAAAATGAAATAAAAAACACATGATGTTTTTTATAGTAGTTTGGATCATGAGATCCTATTATACTCTTAAATATTATCCACTAAATGGAATATTGGTATTCACTAAGAGAATCCATTTTTTATGTAGAAATATTACTGTTATATATCTACCTTTTTACCATATAATAGTATACCACAATTATAGTTGTACCCTTTTCTCACCTGGTAGTATAATCATAAAATACTTTTATAAGAGTCTCAAACCACCGGAATTTTTATAAGAGTCACAACCCCCATTATTTTTTTTTGAAATCACAAGTCTAATTTCATTTTTAATAGTAGGAATAACATTTGAATTGAACTTTATATGAGAAAATCATAAATCAAAACTATAATCATACACTAAAAATGGTAATATATAATAATGATAACCCAAAACAATTAAGAACAATTTTGGAAAATATGATGATGAATGTAGATACAACTTAAAAACATTGATAACAATAGTAACATATGATCAAATTTTGAAGTTCTTAATGATATCACTAATTAATGACTATTCAAATTAGAGATTCAGTACTTCAAAATTCTTATATAAATGTTGTATTGTTATGTATGTCTCTTTATTTATCATGAATAACTTTAATTGAGTTTATTTAGACATGGACCACATTGATCATATTACAAATACTGATACAAAATAATTAAATTCAAGATATTATTTATTATTATGGATATTATTATTGACTGAACATCATGTTCAATTAATTATAGAATAAAAATACTTAGAATAATACCGTTTACAAATAATTTTAATTATTTCTCTCATTATTATATAAATATAATGAAGTTGTATTCCAAGATGAAATGAATTATAAACACTTTGAATATGATAATTATCACACATATGTATTTCAAAATTACCAAAACCATTTAGAATATATTTAATAAATTTCTAGTTTATTAATATATCAAAACATTACTGTAATAGATTATCATAACACACATATTGTATGTGTCCTTGTATAAAGATTTCATATAAAAAAATAATTTATAAAACATATAATTGTACTTTGTAAAAAAATTAGTTAATGATTGAAATAATAGTTAAAAATGTTTTATTATTCAATGATATCTAAAATATATTTTTAACCTATGGTATATAATTCTTTTTATCACTACCACTAATTCAAAGTGTGTTGCTACCATTAGTGTTAAATGGGTGGAGGCCACCAGTTTAAGGTGATTCCACTACTAATTTTGAGGTGTGGATATATTAGATATAAGAGTGATACCACTAGTTATTATTATGCTACTATTAGCTATGATATTGCTACCACTACAGTTACCTATAAAGTTAATAGCACTAGAAGAAAAAAGGGGAGTTCCATTGTGAAACTCAATTTTCATGTGTGTAAGGGTAAAATGTATTTTTTATGGGTTGCGTAAGGGTATAGATTGTATCCCTTGGGTTTTTTAAAGTTCGATCACAAATTTTACTTCATTAAATCATGTACACAACATGCTATTACATGATTTGTAAATATAAAACATAATTTATATAGGTTGTTTTAGAGAAAATAAGAAATTACATAGTTTTCAAAAGGGTAAGTGAACAGACTTAAATAAGGGTATATGAACTTTTCAAAAGGTACATTTAACACTATATAAAGGTAAATCACATTTCATATACACTAAATAAAGGTAAAGTCAATGCTATATATGGGTACTTAATAATTTGGAAAGGGAATCTCACATTTTTAGGCAATACTTCAGGGTATACAGAACATACGTAAAGGTAATATCAAACTGTCCAAATGGTATAATTAATATTACAATACTTTAAAAAGGGTAAAACAATACTTCTATTTGGGAAAATCGCTAGATCTATGTTGTGCTTAAAGGTAATTTAAATCACTATATAATGGTAATCCAAAATTTATAAGGATCCTGTAAGGGTACAAAGAACTCATGTAAAAGTAAAAAAATAGTTAAACTACTTATATAATGGTACATTCAAAGTTTAAGACCCTTATATATGGGTAAATAATAGTTCAAAAGGAAAAAAATAATTATGAAAAAATTAAAAAAAATAAAAGTATTTAAATGAAATAATTGATGAATAAAATTAATTAAATAAAAAATAATTAATTTTTAATAGTTAATTGATTTTTAAAAAATATTTATAAATACATTTATTTTCAATATAACAAAAAATTAACAAATAAGTAACCAAAACCAGAAATATAGCCAAAAACAATCTCTCTCTTTTATATAATGAAAAACTAAAAGAAAAATTTTCATTTAAATAACACTAATTTTTTTGAAACTTTTTGAAATTTATCAAAAATAAAAAATATTATTTAGTGAAAATATTCTTAATAAAAATAGGAACTCCACATTCTTATAATGTTAATATAATATTAAAAAAAATAGAAAAAACGGATAACTCCCCCTAAAATCTTAGTTTTATAACCTAAATATTAGAACATTAAAACCTATATTTTATATTCTCTCATAAGCTAAATATACATCAACACAAATTAAAACATAAATTAATAAAAAATTATAGAGATTACTGGTTTAGTAATTGTATTTTAATTCTGATCATCCATTAGAATAAATACTTGAATGATAACCACTTTATCAACATGGTCTCACAAAAAATGAAATATAATATCAAGATGTTATGTATTATAATGATGTAAAGGATTTTTATATATTGAAATAGAATATTTATGATCACAATAAATATGAATTTTTTCTAAATAAATATAGAAACTTAATAAATTTTATTTTTTCTGACGACTTTGAGAAAAAAAATTGTTGTGGATATGCACTCAACCTCAGCTGCAGAAAATGAAAGTACCAGTTTTTGTTTGGAACTCCATTATGTTAAACATTTACTAAGTAAGTAACATATACCTTATATTGTTTTCCTATAAATTATTTGTCCCTAAAAATAAATGTTATAATAAGAATTTAAACTGAAATCATTTATATTAGAGTAAAAAAACCAGTATTGGTAGTTCCTTCAATGTATCTGATTATCCTTTTAATGACATTTAAATGAATTTATTTTGGATTATCCTGATATCTTTCACACATTAAAAATAATAACATAATAATTATCCTTGATTTAATAAAATAATTCTAGATCCCTATTATTACTCTATACATTTTATCAATCACTGATTTTCTATATTCATCCACATCAAGTTTAGAATTTGTTCTCATTGGGGTTATAATAGTTTTACATTAATCATGATTTAAATTTGAACCAAATATTTATCATATTTTCTTTGATTTAGAAATATTGTATCTTTTATTAGTAAAATTTTAAGGCTATGGATTTTTTTATTTCTCCCATTAAGCTCATATCAAATTCATTTATAATTAATTTACAAAATTTAATAATGATAATATCATTTTAAGAACCAAATAATATATCATTAAAATATATTTTTTATATTAAAATATCATTAAAAAATTTCATTATAAATAGAGTTAGACAAACCATTCTTTTATTAAAAGAATTTTTGAATAATAGTATAGTTAGTCTATCATAGCTCTTATATATTTTTTTGAACACACAATGGTTTAGATAGTTTGAAAAAATGAATTTACAATTAATAATTTTTAAACTATGTGTTTTATTTATATAAAGCTCTTCATAAATTACACTATTTAAAAATTTACTTTTTTCATCCATTTTAAAAAATGTATATGTTTTATAAAAAGTAAAAGATAATAAAATCTAAATGGATACTATTCTAGAAAATTGGTGAAAATTAATCCTGAAAATCAATACCTTATTACAGTAAACATCATTAGGAAACTATTGAATTCTTATTTATTACTATATTACCGTACTCGTCTAATTTATTTTAAAAAATCCATTTAGTTCCAATGGGTTTTTTAACTTTAAGAAACTCAACCAAATTTCAAACACAATTTATTTCAAACTTATCAAGTTCACCATGCATTGAATTTATCCAATTTTATTCATTATATTTTTCTATAACATTAATAGGCATAAAATCAGTAACAAAGGAAAAATTATCACAGAAATTCAAAACTAATTTTCTATTTCTTTCTCCACATTCAATATTTTTAATTATAATATATAAAAAAATTATCTTTATTTTTTTTGATTCATAAAATCATATTGTGATGAGATATTATCCCCCAAACCAAATGAAATGTCATTTTTAGGTTTATCATAACCAAAATTGAAATTTATAAATTCTTCAACATGATTATCAGAGTCTAAAATCTATTTTTAATTATTTTTAATGAAATTTACATGAATAGATTTATCTATTGAAATGTTTATCTATTATAAAATATAAAAAAAATTATATTAGTTTAATATACTATAAAAATACATCATAAATTTTAGCATCAAGCTTGTCAAAATTATCTTTAGTATTTAAAATATAAACCATCTAAAAAACATGAAAGTGAAAAATCTTGGGGTTTATTTAGTTAAATATTTTATAATAAATTTTCTATATCTTGGGTATTTTATAAACTATATTTATGTTATATTAATAAATTTTAACCAAATAATCACAATTTTTTTTCTTTAAATTGAATTCATTTTACTTAGTTCTTTACATTTATTTAATAGTTCTGTTTTTATTCTCTACAATAGCATTTTATTATGGTGTTATAGTGGTAGAAAAATTATCTAAGTGTCCATTTTCTTCAGAAAATCTCTCAAAATATAAGTTAAAAATTTCTCATACTTTTTCACTTATAAAATATGTTATTAAATGAAATTTTTATTTTGAATTTTTTTACAAAAAATAATAATTTTTTTAGGATTTCACTTTTATGAGGTAGAAAATGAATATGATTGAATATTATAAAATCATCTATAAACGAAAACACATATTTCTTGCATCCTAAATAATATGTTCTAATGGGTCCAAATAAATCATTATGAAATGGTTCTTAACATACTACTATGTTAATAATTTTAATAGATCTAAAATTCCCTCTTTTTTTCTTCTTACCCTTTAGACAAGAATCACACACAATATATTTAGTTTATTTGAGTTTTATATATTCAAGAACCTGACCATGTTTTTTAACATGTAAAATTTTTTAAGGTGAAGAAATCCAAACCTTATATACCAATGAATATGTTATAGTTGTATTTTATTTAACCACATTACATTTTACTGGTCCAGTTTTAAAAAATCTAGAGAGTAGATATTTTATTTTATATTTTCATAAAATAAAATTGTATTATATTTTGAAACATGAAATTTTTTATATAAATACTTTAATCTCATTATATCATAAAAATTATGTGATATAGTAATTAATTTGTGTTTTATTACATAAGAATACAATAATTTTAAAATTATAACAAATTTAAATATTCCAACATCTCCAAAGCCAATAAACTTTCTTTTATAGTTATTAATGAAAGTGGAAATTCCAATATCACCTTAATTAAAGGATAAAATAACATAAATATCTCCAATAATTTTCTTGGAACACATATAATCTATATATCATTTATCTTTATAACCCTTTTGGAATATTTCCTATAAAATGGATTAAAAAGAAAATAATTTTGGTACTCAGTCTATTTTGAGTCCAACTCAATTAGTAAAAAAACATTTAGGCACTAATATTGATTTTATACTTTTATTATAGTGTAATATAGATGGTATATTCTTAAAAATGAAAATATTGGGATGGAATAAGGATTGAGTAAATCTTAATAAAAATTAATTTTCATAATACATTTTCAAAATAAATATAAAGCATGTAACCCTCAAGACATTCCCTTTACTTATTTTAACAAGTGTAGTTCCATACATCTTAATAATATAAATATTATTAAAGAGGATAATTTTATAGTTACTATGTTTTCTCACATACATAATATTTTAAAAATTATTATAATATTTAATAATAACAAATAAAGTTTCTTTTAATTTAGAAATTTTTCTTTTAATATTTTCATTCTATTTTTGAATAATTTCTATGTCATATCAATTTTTAACATTTTAACATGATCCTATATTTACTAATTTACTAATTTTGTTTATATTCTTACATTACTTTTCAATTTTATTTAAATCAGCATAAATAATTATAAATCTCCAATATTGACCTTTATCCTTTTTTGATAAGAAATATTTCATTATTTAGTTATCAAAATTGAGCTTTTTCAATTCAGAATTTGTAACCCTTTTCAATATTGTATTTAAGAAAATAGAAACTTTCAATTTTATATTTTTTTCTTTAATTTCAATATTTTACATTTTCAATTCTATATATAGTTCATACATTCTCAATACATCCTTTTAAATCCATTTATTTTGTTCAGTTAATTATTTAACATTAGTCTCAATATCAGACTCATAACCCAAACTAGAATCGCAATCAATGATTACCTCATTCATAGTTATTTTCATCAAGAAAATATTATACTATTGTTTTCTAATCATAGAATCATTACTACTCAATTTTGATTCCTTTGTATAATTCCATTCATTAGGGTATGCATGTACTAACTTCTTCTTTCACTGCTTATCTTTTCCTTCTAGTTTCACTATTGGAAAATGGACCTATCCCCATGGTTTTCCCCAAAACCGTGGGGATAGACCCCCCTATACCCACGGTTTTGGAAAACCGTGGGTATAGGTGAATTTTCCTGACCTATACCCACAGTTTTCCAAAACCGTGGGTATAGGGGGGGTCTATCCCCACGGTTTTGGGGAAAACCGTGGGGATAGGTCCTGAAAAGTGACTTATACCCACAGTTTCCCAAAACCGTGGGTATAGGGGTACCTATCCCCACGGTTTTGGGGAAAACCGTGGGTATAGGTCAATTTTGTGTGCGCGGGAAATTTTTTTTTTTCCGCGGGAAGGAAATTTTTTTGGCAGGAAACCTATAACCACAGTTCTTCCCTCTATAACCACGGTTTTTATAACTATATTTAACTAAATATATATATATACATATAGGTGACGTTAGGGTAGTGGTTAGACGCAGTGTTTGTAGCGAAGAGGTTGTGAGATCGAAACTCGGTGGCTGCATTATTTTAGGAACAATACCCACGGTTTTGAAACCGTGGGTAAAAGCCGTTGACACCGTGGAAAATGGCTATGTTTCGATGACACGGTGGAAGGACACCTATACCCACGGTTTTGGAAAACCATGGGTATAGGCTGGGGACCTATGCCGATGCCGTTCCAGCCCACGGTTCCCAAAACCGTGGGTATAAGCCGTTTTTCCAGTAGTGTTTCAATTTTGAAAAATATGATTTGATATGTCCATTTTTCTTACACTCATTTCATATTAATTCCAAAACATTTTATTTACTATCATAACCTTTGTTACTTCACTTTATACTATCTTTTTGACGATCTCTTCTTGGATTATTCTGTAAACCTCTCTTTAATTTATTATAGTTATAAACTCCATGAGTAAAATTCTCAATTTTATCTTTCTCAATTTACTACAAATAAAAATATTAGGAATTAGAAAAAAAATATGTATAACATTTTAATACTATAACTTACATTTTTTATGTTCTTAAACATTATCATTCACCAAATTTATCTCATATTAAATATGTGATTCTATTAGTTAATATATTTAATAAAATATAATATCCTTACTTTCTTAAATCAAAACTCTCTTTGAGTGCCACCTATAAGATAGTTCTCAAAGTATTCATTTGGAAATAAATTCATTATTCATGTTTTCATAGAGTGGAACCTTGTTCTTTATAATTTTATTGAACCTATTGTACATATCATTGATTCCATATGTATCATATATTCTGAATTATTGAAACCTAGACATATGAACATGACATATTATTTCTTTGATGAGTTAATTTTGAATGTGATTCAGATTTAATATGTATTTTTACATAATTAAATATGAATATATATATTTTTACATAAAGAAATCTACATGTAATTCAACACTTTATAGTTTATGAAATATTTTGTAGAATAATTTTTTGTTAGAGTTTATAAATATACCTTAGGAAAATTATAAGGCGTTAAAATGATTGACCAAAATTCAAGACCTATAATTTAAAAAATAACCCAACATGATCATTCCAATATACATAATTGATTCAATTGAAATGAGGTATTATATTGATATCTAATAACTCAAATTACTAACAGTATATAAGAAAGTGGTGGATATTTTCTTAGATTGTTAGGTCTAAGATAATTATTAGTACACAAATATAATAGAATAAAAATTAACAACCAAATTTATAAAATGAACCATGATCTCATACTAATATTTCGAATCTTGTGAGATGAAGTTATTTAGTAGAGTGGGGTGGGTGGGGGTGAATATTCCTTTTAATAAATTTTAAAAAATATGATTATCTGAGTATTAAAAAATGCAGAAAAATGAAACAAAAAAACATGATGTTTTTTATAGTCTTTCAAGTCATCAACATCTTGGTCCACTCTTCAATATTCATTACTTAGTGAGAATATTGGTATTTAATAAGAGACTCATTTTGGTTAAGTAATAATAACCTAATTATAGATCTAACCATTTATCACCTAGTAGTGTAACCTAATTACATATTTTTATTTTTAGCTCTTGGTAGTATAACAATAAACTAATTATAGAAGACTCAAAACACTACTTACTTTTTAAAGGAGTCACATCCCACATAACATTTATTTAAGAGTCAAAACAGTCCCTTCATTTTGGAAAGGAGAAAAAACATAGAAATAAACTTATTTTATGAGAAGAAATTAAACCAAATCTAGGAACACAATACAAATATATAATGATACATTAATGAAGATACAAAGAATGAATAATAATAGTGGGTAAGATGATGATGAATATTGAAACAACTCTAGATCATTAATCATTTTAGTAGTAGATTATCAGACGATGATGTCCTTTATGATCACACTAATGAAACAGAAGTAATAGTAGTGATTCACCACTTCAAAATTCTCATATGAATGTTGTATTATTACTTTTGTATATTTTTATCTCATGGATAAACTATATCATGTTTATTTAGACACTTTTTCCCTTGATGTTATTCAAAAACATAATACAACATCATTAAATCCACGATCTTCTTTAGTATGAAGGAGTTTCTAATTGAACAATCATAGTATTCCACATGTTATAGAATAAAAAAACTCATAATAATACTTTTTTTCTATAAATATAATTATTGAACTCATTATCATATAATTCTCATGCTCTTTTATTCATATAGGAAATGACTTTGAAACCCTTCCTGTAAAATTGTTAACACAAATTTCTATTTTAAAATTAATAAAAAAATTATGAATATATTTAATAAACCTGTAGTTTATTAATATATCAAAACTTTACTAAAATAGAGAATTAACAAAAATACTGTATATAAAATTTTATAATGATTTTTTTCATAAGATATTTATTCAAACATCTAAATGTATTATAGAAAAGTTTTATTAGTTAAGAAGTTAAAATATCAGTTAAATTTATTTCTTAATTGATGGTATAAAAATATATTTTTAATTGATGATAGGAAATGATTGTTGCCACTACATCTAGTTCAATATATATTTCTAACATTTGTATAATATAGGTTTCTACCACTATTGTAAGGTACTTCTATGACTAGTTTTAAAGTTCTACAATGGGTTGATTTGAGAGGGATGCCACTAGTTAGAAAGATTATACTACTATTTTTTGAGAGTGATAATGCTACTATTCAGAGTAATGTTTCTACTACTATAATGAAATAGGGGAGTGCTACTTTGAAGATCATTTTTCATATGTATAAGGGTAAGAGGTATTTTAAATGGGTTGCTTATGGTAAAGAATTATCTTTCATGTGTTTCATAAAGGTAGAGTTCACTTTATAATTCATTCATAAAGGTAAGATTCAAGTTATTACTGACTACATATTGGTAAAATAATTTTTTATGGGTTTTTAAAAGGTAAAATAGAAATTAAATAGTTGCATAAGGGAAATTGGACACAATTACGTAAGGGTGTATGCGTTGTGTAAAGGTAAATTCAATGATATATAAAGGAAAATCACATTTCATATGCATTGTTTAAAGTTAAATTCAGTTTTATTTAACGGTAGTAAATACTTTCACAATGGTAAATAAAATTTTTTATACACTATTTATGGGTATATAGAACTAACTTAAAGGTAATATAAAACTCTTGTAATGGTTGAATAAATTTTCCAATACTTGCTTAAGGATAAACCAATACTTGTGTAAGGGTAACCTGTTAGATCTAATTATTTTATAAATGTAAAAAAAATCTCTAATAAATGGAATAAAATGTTTATATTGCTTTTATAAGGGTAAAAATAACTTGCATAAATGTAAATGAAAACTTTAAACTACTTGGGTAAAGGTACCTAAAAGTATAAGACACTTATGAAATGGTAAAGAATAATTATTTCAAGGTAAAAAATAGATTTAATAAAATAAAAAAATTTGAAAAAAAACTAAAAAAGGTAATAATAATAAAAATAAATTATGAAAAAAATTAATAAAATGTAATATAATTACTTATAATAATTAAATTATTTTAAAAACTGATTTTTAAATAAAGATATTTTAAATTAAAAATAAAATAAAATAAATAATATACCGAAACCAAAGATCTCAAAAAAAACACATGTGTGATATTATATGTATTCATATGTTTATGTTATAGAACTATAAAAAATCTAAACTTATTATAGTGGATGTGATAATTCCTATAAAGTATGATAGACTTTGTGTAAGGTTTTCATCTCACATTCCCTTCATTGTGACATGTTTTAAAGTTATGTGCAAATTTATTATTTCTATGATATATATACATCCTAATAATTTATTTTAGAATACTATATTATTTAATTCATGGAATTCTTAAATTTATTATTTTCAATCTTCTATTAAATTTCATTTTAAAAATTTACTAAACTTATAAGGGTTCTTCGTCTAATTTTTTTTGATTGATATATGTTTTATATTATAAAAATGTCTTATTTTATGAAGAATATACATTAAAATATTGTTTTTTGTATTATGAGCATCCTTATGTTCATGGAATTTATGGAATATTTTGAAAATATATTTTTCTTGCGTTTTAGGATTCAAAATCTTCCACAAAGGTAAGGGTTTTATGTTACAATATCATTTTTACCAGGACTATTTATGGTAAAATTTTATGATGATTAAATTTCATGTTCTATCACTCCATAATATTATTTATTTTATATCATATGGTTATATTTATATATTTCATGTTTTCATTTCATCTTCCTCTCGTTATGTACTCAAGGAACTAATATATTGTTTTTAAAAGAAAATAACTCATGTTTTTATCTTCGGTCGTGGATCTATTCTTCTATATTTGTGTTTTATTTAAAAGGTAATAAAAATTGTTTTTACTATTATTGAAATATTTTTTAAAGTTATTTTTACCCATGATTTAATTTCAATAATTTTTTTAATGGAATCCTCTTTTTGTTTTTCTGAACATGGTGCTTCTGACTTTTTATAAACAATGTGAAAGGAATTTTTGTTTTAAAATAATCCACAATAATGAAATTATATTACATCATGAATAATATTTTATTTTAATATTATATTATATTATTCCCTGTTTATTTTCAATTAATTTTTTTTAATTAATATTTTTTAAAATTTTATATTCTAAATAAGTTATTTCAAATAAAAAGGGTATTTTACTCAAGTAATGTTCTAGTGATATTTTAAAGGAAATATTTTTTTCGATTTTTATTATGATTTATTAGAGTTGTAATCCAATTTTACCATTTTTATTCTTTCTCTAGATAGTATATTATTATAATTATTAAATGTTTGTAAAACCCATATCATTTTCACATGTTATGATTTAATGGAATGATGATTGTTTTATGACACTATAGAACACATATATATGATTTTCATTATTTTATGGGTGGGATAAAATTATATAGACCTATAATTCATTGGGTAAACAATAATATCTCATGAGTTAATAATGACAGGAATGGGCAGGGAACCCAGCTTAATAATTGTCTTTGTCTATTAAGATAGTATTCAGAGTGAACATTGAATAAGGGAATGTTATAATGTGGAGTGAAAGCAATCTACTATGGTAGTATTGAAAGTGTTACTTGGATAAGTATGTCAAAAACCAGCCTAGATACCTTGGTACACTAATAACCGAGCCAATAATGACCTAGCTTGAAGGGTATTCCAAGCCACTGAGGTTAGAAACTCGCATCTAGAATCAGTAAGAAGTCAAAGGGAACAATTTTTACATGGGGGAAAACAATCCAGGTATAATATGAGAACATAAAAAACTAAAAACTAGAAAAAATAGTACATCATATAAAATAAACTAACACAACATCCATTAAGACAAATTCTCATTATCTCTTTGTAATAAGTAGACTATAGCTTCACGAATCACTGCTATTACTCAGGGTTCGGTAAATCAAGAACACCCACAACCTATAAGTGGTTATTTTCCTTTTCCTATAACTATAATAACATAATATTTAAATTACAAAAATAAAAGTTAGGGTTTAATGAAAAATATACCAGTATGATTTCAAAAAATATTACATAAGAAACTATGTAAAAACTAAACCATTTGTCCTTAAATTTATATAAAATAAGTCTTGGGTAATTAGTTTCACATTTCAATCAAAACATGATTTCAAAAAAAAAATATATAATATATTTTAAAAATATTATTAAATGAATGGTTTTCATTAAAAATAAAGTGGATGAATAATACAGTTTAATAAACATTTTAATGTAGTAATCAAATAAATAATAATAATGGTTATATACCATAGAGTTATTTAGTTTTTGGATCTAGAATCCTTGTAGTACTCCATCAATCCACCTGGAGAAGGTGTGTGTACACATCCCTAAGGATCAGGATATGGGGGTAAAATCAATCACCCCCCATCATGGGAAATCGTTCTAAAATTGGTTTCATTAGAGTTATCATTTATAATCCATCTCCAGGGTGTGATATTCATATCATTATTATACTAATCACAGACTAAATACTGAGGATCAAATGTTCTTAAATCAATAATTTAAAAAATGTAATATCATCTATTTCAAATCAATTCACGAATAAACATTTCAATTCCCAATTTCATGTTTAACATGCCATTTTAATTTTTAAAACCAAAATATTGGTTTTAAAAAAATTCATACCTTTAAAATTAATCATTAATTTAAATTTATTTTTATTAATAATTAACATAAAATCATTTTGAGAAATATTTTTTTTAAATTCAAACATATTTTAAAAAACCTTAGAAATAGGTTGAATTTTACAAATCACATGCCTTTGTAATCAATCAACAAGTCTATCACAATTCCGTGTTTATAAAAAATAGATATCATAATTAATTTTTTACAAGAAACCAAGGGTTAGATTATAAGGAAATGTATTACAAAACAACCTACCATTAATCAGATGATCAATCAATCAATCACCTGAAATAGGAATCATCGATGGGGAATCAATGTTCAGGAAGGTCTAAGAGGAATCCATAGATTCAAAATACGTAAAATCATGGTTATGATCTATAAATAACATGAGTATCTATCAATATCTATGAATGTGAGAGAGGATGAAAAAATAATTCCTAATGAGAGAACTTCCACTTAATAGAGGGAGATCAAATTCATCAAGAAACATGTTAATCTCAGAGAAAAGGGGTTGGAGATTCCAAAAGTCTCTATTGAGAGCATCCAAAATCCAAAGGATCGATTTAGGGTTGAATGGTAGGTTTTTAGAGTTAAAAATTTGGGTTTCAGGATTTAAATTAATTCTTTATGGTTAAAGCCCCATTCATATGGTTCTCTAGTGAGACCAAATAGGAATTACTAATTGTGTTCCTAACTATTTTCTCTTAATAGGATTATGAAATGGTTTCATGGTTTTCCAGAAAGGATATACTAACCAAGCCCCAATCATGAAAACCACTACAACTCAGGGACACAAATTTTGTAGGGGAGTCAACATGGTTTTGGACTAATGGCGTGTCAAGCATGTTCTTCCATCTAGAACCTATATACCTATAACATTATTTCTTTGTATTACTAACATAGTTTTCATAACCATGCACTTAAAATAAAATGCCTAAAAACATGAAAAATTATATAAAATACTCAAAATATGCCTCAAAATATGACCAAAATAAAATACAGTGAAAACAATGCGTTAGAAGTACTAGAAATATGGCAATGGGATGTTACAACCTCACCACCATAAAAACATTCTACCCCTATAAATACTATCAAGAATTCTCCATATCAAAGATATAAGGACACTTCTCTCTCACTGATACCTGACACTCCCATGTATCATGAAAATCATCATCATGCTTCTAAATAACATGAACCAAATGTATGGACCTCCCATGAATAAAATTCAATATAGAATCAATGAACTAAACCAGTTTCTCAATCAAAGATAATTCATGTTCAAAATCAAGGTCCTCCCAGCTCTAGACATGAGATTGGTTTGATAGATATTTTCTAAGCTCTGATACATGAAACATGTTACGAATCAATTTCAACTCTAGTGATAAATCCAAATGTAAGAACACATTTAAAACCTAATAAAAAACCTCATATATTTCCTCATATCTCAAGTAAATATTCACCAATTTTACAAGTTATCAGTGTTCCGACCAAGGTGAAACTCATAAAATAAATTAGTTACAAATAGAAAACTCTAAAGGGTGGTGAATATGATCAATATAGTATCTATACCATTTTTGATCTATCACTATTCTCTGATGAATCAACCAATTTTAGAAATCATCTCTTGAAACAAAGTATTTCCAACCAAGGAAGATTCACCAATTTATAACCAAGTCAAAAAATATTTACAATGGTTAAAATAAACAGCCTCAAATGATTCCATCTAGATAGTTGACTGTTAAGTGTTGTCATAGGAAAAGATGACAAATCCCAAGTCTCTATCCCAAGATCCACCAAAATAAATAAATCAAGAAAAAATCATCTCTTCCAATATCTGTATATTTGGTTATATCATTCCATCTAGCCAGATGATATGTATTGCTCAAAATAACAGGATATCCCTTTTCTTCCTAGATTCCACTAAAAAAATTAAGTGAATTGGGGATCCCAATCAAAAAATTTAATATATGTGACTCCATGTAATCATACAATATTCTACACATAATGTTTTCCAAATTCCACTACCTTGTTTGTATCAGGAATGTGTATATAGTTATCTTATTTGGTCAGTAGAATGATCACTATCCATATAAAATTCTTCCCTTGAGGTGTAAATGAAACCCAAACAAATAATTCATCAAAATCTCATCCCACTAATAAGTTGACATAATAAGGGGATGAAGCAAACCCCAATGTTTCTAATTCTCATCCTTGACCTTCTGACATGTATAATGAAAATAGATTGAATTGGAAATATATTTTCTTCTATATGGCTAGTATAATAGTTTTCATATCATATAAAATCATCATAGTTCTAGGGTGTACCACTTAATAGAGATTATGTAAATCCCTTATCACAACATTTATCATGGGAATATGTATGATGTAAAAGTTATAAAATCATAGGATACTCTCAGAATAGAATGACTAGTTACTGATGTACTCCCAACTATAAAGAAATACCTAAATCTATGATATTAATCATTAATATGTTTCTTTAGATGAAGCATCTAAAAAAAGGGATATATAAATTTAATTCTAAATAAAATAATATCATATTAGTCTTTCCAAAGTCCGAAATTTAGGGATTGGTATCATTAAATTAAAGAAACCCTAACTCTCTCTCTATAAAAAAATACATTCTTAGTAAATAATTTCTTTAGCCCTATCAGTATGGAGTCAAGGGATGTAAAGATATTGAATGTTTAAATGAAAATTAAAGTCTATGAAGAAAGTTTAGTTGTACCAAACTAGAATGTTATGGTAATAGGAGAATAAAGACCAATCGAGTTTGGGAGTTTCATGATCCATACTCAGAGTCATAGATAAATTTGACTACCATATGATACATGAAGTATCCCAGTGAGGGCCTATTTAATTCTTTATGCTCTCTGACAAAGTCCTCCCAAGTATGGTTTGTCGGCACCTAATTAGTCAGAAATAGGAAAGGACCATGTTATCATAGATAAGGGAGTTCTTAGGATAGATAAAGTATCCCAATGATGGCATGGATGCCCCCATTATTTTTAGTGGGGTTTTATCATCACTTTTGGGACCATTCATCCTTTTTATAACTATAGATCCCCTGATTCCTATAATCAATTATAGTTCCATGAAAGATGAGTAATTTATATCCAACTAAATATTGATGAAATCCTCAAATCCAATCCTATTGTACTGATTTTATTGTAGTTCACCATTCATTTAATGATTAGGCTATCTTTTAAATAATGACTTTTGGTTGGGAATAAGAAAATTTAATTGAGGAAAATTTATCAATCTATTTGGTTTCAGGAGGGTGAAAGAAATAAACAATTTTTCCAAACTACTACTACAATTCATGGTAACTATAATACTATTAGGGGAGAATTTAGAGATAACAAATCCAAATTCCTAATATCAATATAGGTAGGAAGGTGTTTCACAAGAAACAATTTATTTCTTCACTCATGGTAAAAAATCCCCCATTTATGTCATGTACCAAATTATCCTTCCCTTAATAGGAACTCATCTGTCTAATAGGACAATGATGAACGATAGACTCTAAGTGGGCTAAAGAAGTATTTTGGGGAAAAAATTTATTGAAAGGTTATGACTTTTTAAATTAATCAATCAATATATACCCCTATAAAACCACAATAATTTCTGATTTTATCATCGGAGGCATAAGATGACCAATGATACTCACCCCATAAGATTATGGGGATGGGAGTATGGATTATCATGAAAATATTGTTACTATCCAACTAAGACATAATGTATGGATATCAGATGGACTAGAAGGGATATAAAGATGATGATGAATGATTTAATATACCCATAACCTATCTTATTCTCTTTCCCTAATAGTGATTGAACAACCTATATCTTTGGGAGAGAAATTGAATATACTCTTATGAAAATGAGGGTAATTCTAGTATTCATTGATGAACTAGCATTTGGTTGTCATGGATCTGAGATCGGGAGTTAAATCCCACTAATAATGTTTGAGTACCCCCTAAATGGGGGCTTATAAAATATCTTATTATATTCCAACCCATAAAAGAATCATCTTATCATGACACTGAGGAAGTGTGTAATGAATTAGAGGAAGGATAAGGATACATGTCATTGAATGTGGTTGTTCCATACAACAATCAATCTCTGGAGAAGTTATTATATTCAGTATAACATCTATCACTGATGCATTGATTAGAGAGAGAAATTTATCCTTATCTGGAGATAATCTATTTCATCATGATGATGTTGGGAAGAACATTTTTTCCCCAAGATTTCAATTCAATCCCATCCCTATTGAATTATTTCAATTGATATTGAGGTAAGTGAGTCATGATAATTCCATCCAGGGGTAGGAGAAAAAAATCAAAACCAATGGTCGAAGAGGAGAAGAAAGACACTTGACCAATAGGAGAATATCTAATTGTTGATCTAAGAAACTAGTTATCCCTACCTATACCTGCCCATCGGAGAGACAGAACTGCAGAACTCATCTCAGAGAAAAAACCCCTCTTAACACCACCTAGATAGATAAAGTATTATAATCCACAATATATGGAAGAAAATATTTTTGTTATCATGTGATAGGGGATATTTCAAATTTATTGACAGCACATGAGACACATGGGAATTATTCATAAGCTCATGTTTTTTGGATTTATGTGTTTATGTATGTATCAACTTCCACAAACTCAATACGAAAACCATAAAATATAACTTCCTTATTCCCATCATTGATGTTATGGTCAATTACATAGCCGAACAATAGAGGTTGTTGTTGCTGGATGGGTTTTTGAGCAGAAAATAGATCAAGCTCTCTGAAGAAGATCAGATCGATGACCTACATAATTACTCAATGGGGGAGGTTTTTTATAGAAATTTATGCACAAATGTATCAAAAACACAAGGGAAACCTATCATAGATCCATAAAAAAATCTTCCATGCGATACTTCCTTGAATATTATGTTTACAATATTATCATAAAATCAATGATAGTAAGCTAGATTCTAGAGAACATCATAGTGTGAGCACCTACTATAATAGAACCTTCTCCAAAACACTAAGAAGTGTGCATTTTGAGTATCATATATGGTTAAACTTCTAGAATTAATCATTACTATGAGAGGAATTAATGAAGATCAAAATGATGATTAGGGATATCATCATCCTTCCTCCACATCAAAACATTAAGGTGTTAAAAATTCTTTGATGGTCAGTTGAAACCTCTTCAATGATTAATATCTTAAGCCAACATGAGATGTCAGTCTGTGAATCAGATTTTTCAAAATATCTATGACATTTAAGAGGGATGAAAAGTGACAAAAAATGTCATGAAACATAAGTTGTATGTCAATAATTATTCATTATTATCTCCACTAATACAAATAAGGCCCATACTCCTCTACATTTTGACCACTGAAACAGTTCCATGGGTAGTATTTTCTCAACATTATGATATAGATAAGAAAGAGAAGGCTATATACTATCTCAGTAATACTTTTATTGATTATAAAAGCTATTATTAAAACACATAAAAGTATTTCTTTATTTTAATTTGGGAATCTCATAATCTTTACCATTATATTCGCTATCACAATGTCAATATTCAAGCTCAAATAGATTAAATCAAGTATATATTCAATAAAATGACAATCAATGGGTGGAAAGATCAGTAAAAGCTTTGAATTTTTGAGATCATCATCACCTATATCACTTTGAAGGTGATAAATTGGCATGAAATGGGAAATTTTGTTGTCCAATGTCCCAGATCCGTTGTATGATTAGTTCATTTGAATTTTATAGATGAACCTCTTTGCCACAGAGGGAGAGGAGAAAGAAAAAACATGGACACTATTCTAATATGTAAATCTCAATGATCGAGATACTGAAATACAGATCATGATTATCTCACTAGAATGAGTACTCATCTTGAATGAAAATCATCTTTCATTTCTAGAAACCAATAATGATTTTGAATATGAGGCCCTTATCATTGGCCTCATAGTAGAATAATAACTTGATAAAACCTAAATTAAGATCATTACAGATTTCAGGCTAGTAATTAGACAATGTACTTGGTTCTCTAGGATAAAATAATCCTAGAATCATGCCTTATCAAGAACTAGTTTATCACATGATAAATTGGATTAATAAAATTGAGTTCGAGTATGTTTTGGAAGATGAAAACATGTTATCCAAAACCATTAATACCCTTTATTTGGTTGTTTAGATAACTATTCATTGATTAATAGAGTCAATCATCATATTGGCACTATTGATTTTAATAAATGAGAGGAACCCAATACCTATTGATGATGAATTTTTATAATTCATTGATTGTAATTTTTTGAATCATGAACTCAAACTAGTTTTGGTTTGGGGAACATGTAAAAGTGAAGATGAATGTGGATCTTTATGTTTTAATTCTTTTTATTTAAGAAAGCCTATTTTCCTTCTTTCATTGAAAAATGGATAATTTAATTAACCATATTACTTTTACTAACATCTTTGGTTTTGTGCTTAGGTATATATTGATTCTCTTTTAGATGGTTTTGGAATGGTCAAAAGAATATGTGGTTTACATGGATGAATTCCTACATTTCAGAGAGTAATTATATGAAGGAGTGATGGGTATAATGACTAACATTTCAATATGTATCTTTCAATGTTCTAAAATTTACAATTAATTATGATATTTAAGAAAACTAACATCCATTTTAAGACCATTATTATGGGTCCCACTACCCAATTGAATGAAATTTTTTATTCATTTGGGGAAGTATATGTGGATCTAGTTGAATGGTATATTCTATGGGTGTTTAATAATCCCATGGGATGTGGTCTCCACTAGATCCCTCAGTGGTTAACATAATTGGTTTGTAATCAAGGAAAAATTAAAATTTACACACCCATGGGGAACACCCCTTTACATAGAATGATCTGGGAAATATTATTGGCTTATATGTGGGATCATATGACACTACAAGAACCAACATTGGGATAAATCCCAAAGAGCTGCCAAGAACAATTGGCTATTCCAACTAGGTTTCCTAGATTAGTAAATGGTGCATATCAACCCACAGTTATGTTTCATCACATCAGGTTTGGTGGTACTCATAGAGGTATGACCCTGATGATGTGAAAATTCTATCAATGTAGTACTATCAAATCAATATGGTCATCATTAATGATCTTAGAGGTTCAATGGAGTATTGGGTTGGGGGAATTGACCCTAACTATGGGAACATTCCATAAATTAAGTAATATAAAATCAATATGGTCATCAATAATCCTCTTGGAGTTTCAATGGACCATTGGATTGGGGGAATTCCTGCCACAACTGATCAAGTCCAGTTGGAAATTTTGATTGTATCCATTAGGATTCTATCAAGGCATTGGACAACAAATACACTTCCAGGGTAAGATATTTGAAATTTTAAAATCATGGTGAATGCACATGAACCCATGTAGTCGATGTCAAATATTTCGGGGAATCCCTAGTCTAAGTACTCCATTTCATAATCTTATCTCTCACCGTTTCCTTATTGGGACATATGAAGTATCCCATGGAAGACCCCGTTATTTGATAGTGTTCACTGACCATGTCCTCCTTGTTCTATTCAGTGAGCACTAGGAAAGGATTGGATTCTCACTAACCAAGGATCACCTCAGATATGTGAAGTATCATAGTAAATTCTAGGGAGGACTTGGGATACATGAAGTATCTCAGTGAGTACCTAAGATAAATGAAGTATCCCTATGAGTACCTAATCATTCCCAGTAAGGATTTGATCCTTCCATATTCCTTTGAAGATGAAATTTGGGATTTCATGATAATATGCTTGAACACCCTTTATGTTCTAAGTGACTCGAGGATGTGAGACTAGGTCAAGTGAGATACTCAGTCACTTGGGGGCATGGTTAAGGCTATGTATCATTCAGACATACCCTCCAAAATATGTTAAGGGAATAAAATCCTTTGATATTATTCTATCTATGTTTTCCCTTTACTTTCTTAAAGTCCTCTTTTTTTAGGGGATTCACATTTTCTAATATGAAAAAAATTCTCTTAAACCATCCCATCACATTACTAGAGGCTAAAAAAATGTCAAAAATCTCGAGTCCTTGTGTTTCTTCATGTGATTTTATTTGAAAGACATTTAATTGTCACTTTGGAAACTATAGAAGTCCATTTCTAGTTATGATATAGTTGTGTTACATGAAGTATCATAGCCACTATTCCAAATTTATTTCTGGAAGTTTTTGTTTTTATTTTCCACTATAGTTCAAATATAATAATATATCAGATTTTATAGAACATCCTTCCATTTTATCGCAACACTCAGCTTGTCAATCCTCCATACTCATTCTTGTTGGTTACCACTATGTTCTATTCCCACCATCCATCAGGGGAGGTCTAAATTGGTTAATGAGTATCATAAATAAACTATAAAGTTTAGTGATGATTTCATAGTATACTGATGACCAATTCACACTCATACATGCTTAGACAATGGTATCACCAAATTTTTATAAACATACTGCTATATTCCACACCACATAAAAAAAAGAACCCATATCACAATAGGTGTAGTAGTTATCCCCACAATATTATATTAGTTTCCTTCCATCTATCCTACCTTGATGCATACATTATAATATAGGAAAAGAAAATACACACACTTTAGGTCTACTCGGCAGTCTCATCATTCCATTGATCCTTCCAACCCTTTCCTAACCCCATGAGTCCGAGTCAAGTTTTACAATTATTCTTTTGCCTCATAAGTACATGATAACACCACCCATTATCATTTCACTTAGTTTACAACATGTTTCACCCACAATGTCAATATCATATATAGCCATGTCCTGAGAATGACTACTCCCAAACTCACCAAAGGTCCTTGAGCTCTAGTTACGAGGTGTTTTCAAAACATTTAACTCGGATGATGACTTCTCTGTTCCATCCCCATTGCGCACACCATAGTCGGTACGCACACCCAAAGAACTTTTCTACTCACACTATTCCTAATAAGCTAAATAAAACCTATCCCATAGACACATGGTTTCACCAACCCACCAGTACTCATCTTGATTCATGACACCATGTACCCCTAGAGCCATTCATTCCTAGTTACGAGACTACACCTTCCAAAACTGCATACGGTACGACCTATAGATGGGAGACTAACTCGGACCCCACTAGATGAAATGTGTATCACCACCTCTACATTTTTCATTAGTTGATTCCTCTACTACATATATTCTATTGAATCCAGTTCTGGTTAGGGAAGGACCAAAACTAGAGCCAATAGAGTAATGGATATTCCGATTGGTTTCACTCATCGCACGACTTGCACATGAAGTCATACCCTTTTATCTACCATAGATATATGTTATGACGACTATATGTTCTTATGGAAATGGTTTTACTATGTTCCTAGGTCTCCATTTCCATTTTCAACTAATCAACTTGTTCTAACCAACTACTATTGGTACCTTAGCTATCAATTTGTAATCTTATGCCTATGTTTGTTTCATCAATTTACAATGGAAATTGCAGTGTAGTGATGTCATAGGATCTAAGAACCATCCATATAAAAAATAGTTTTTATGTTGGGTGGTTTTCAAAGAAAAAAAATCCGCATGTGAATTGATAGGATTAACTAACACCATTCCAGTACAGCTAGTCCTATTCTTTGATGACACTCGTATTTCCCACCTAAATTTCAACTAAACTCCCATAACCTACCTTCTTCAAGCCTTGGGCCTACCCACCACTACTTTCATAATTTCCAAGGACACCATCATCATCGGGAAGAGGATTACATGTCGTTTCATTATCAAAACAGACCAAATCACACATTATCTATGGTATCTTGGGTCTATAATTACATCTCAGTGCATCACCCATTTGGCCCCCCTTGTTTCCCCTTCCTATAATCCAGTGGTGTTAGTTCCCATTTCATAGTATGCACGAATGTTCCAATAAAGTCAACTAGAATCCCCTAACCATGACTCACCAAACACCACCATATCTATTCTAATATTCACCATGTGATATAGGAATTGAAACTATGACCTTCATGTTTTGGATACCCATGTTCTACAAATACTGAAATTATAGAACTAAAAAGAAACATCATCAACACTGGAAACTATGTTTTTTCTTGGTGCATCAACATCCATAATTACCAACAGGATTAACTCAATGGATTTGAACTATTAAAATGGTGATTTAACTGACCCAGTCATCCAACTTGGCGGTCCTTGAACCAAATAATCTGACAAACCCATGTCCCACCACCTTTCACCCTAGAAAAATCATTTAAACCCATGAATATCATTCTAAAAGTAGGAAACTCTATGGTATTAGAATCATAATTCCATTAGCGTGGTATAATTTTCTCAGACATGTAATTGATTCTTGTGATTTCAATTCATCCACTAAGCCAACAAAACCCCCCAACACCCAATATATGAGTTGATGCGAGATTCCAGCACCATGGCCATCTATTCCCAGCCTAGGTGTGCCCAAATATCGATGGCTATATTATTAAAAATTTTGATGAGATGGAATTGGTTTCAAGGAGGTGTTCATTTGGGACCAGTGTCATTACCAAAACTCCATAGGAAAGGAATCTTGGAAACCCAAAGAAATCGCAACCGAAGGATTGTTGAAGATTCTATGATAATAAAACAAACACTAAGAAAACCTCAAATCCCCCTGTTATGGTGTCAATGCCTGTTCAAAAATAGGTTTTTGCACCACCAATGGAATTATATTAGTTTCATGGTTATTATCCAGATTAACATAGTTCACATTTTTTGTAACCTAGGCACTCCTTAGTTAGTGAGCACCAGACCATTTTACGGTGCTCACTAACCAAGTGCTCACTGACCAGACCTGGGTGGACCTCATTAGTGACCACCATGAATTGACTAGGTTTTCATAGGGATATGTAATTTAGCCTAGTTTCTACAAAGTATATTGTACTAAAAGATCTGGTTCAAATACAATAAATCTCTTCATGGTTTTCCCAACTCATATATGGAAGATGAGTCTCCAATAACCACAACAATGAAATTTTTATTAAAAAAAACAACTAGTAATAACCACATATAATTTCTTAAGCTTCTATCCCCTCACATAGAGATAATATCAATCCACTTTCTTCATCAAAAGTGGTTATTCCCAATCCAAAGCACTGATTTTCTATTCATAGAGGGATCCCACTCTATCCTCCCACTTATGGAATGCATATGAGCTCAAAATAATTCAAAAATAATTCACTCCCCAAATTCTATAATTTGTATACCAGTATACATAGATCCTTTTATGTTACTATATGTCATAGGGTACTCCTGTAATTGATGTTTTGTGCTTCATCCCACCATATATATTTCGGATGAGGAACACCATGATACCAATCAAATAAAGACACCAAAATAACTGGATCCTTAAGTTGTAAAGTATCTTCCAAGTCCATTAGATAAGACTGGGGTAGGTTGACCATTACCAAATTTTCCATTATTTTTTTTCAATGGAGCCTTTTGTTTTTCATTAAAAAAATCTTGTAATTTTTTTTTCATTTTCATTTTATATCTAGTACTCATTTGATTCCATCATAATCTTACTCCTCTTTCATCGTTGTTAGACATTTTGACATAACATTCTCAACCAAGATACTACTTGTTCAATAATCTCACTATGATATTTCCAAATCCTCTATTTAAATTTTAGGTAGGAGGTCTCATAGATAGTAATGGATTTTCATCTACCTTTCCAAGGGTCCTAAACTCCCTTATTTATTTAAATTTCATTTGTGATGAATATAATCAAAATTCTATCTATATATAAAGGATTCAATAAAATAAAGAAGTAAGATTTATTCAAGTAGAGTGTAGTGAAGTCCCTTCTCAAAATAGGGAATAAATGATAGGATTTTATTTGATGATTTTACTCAATGTCTGTTGACCTTTCACAATAATTTTTAAATATTTATATCTTACTTCATGAGGGATATTTCATCTAGATGGTATATAAAAACCTAATCTAAAACTTTTTCTTCACAGTCTAGAATTTTAATCCATAAAAAAAATAAAAAATACTCTTTCTTTTTTGTTTCACTAGAATCTAGAAGGAATCTTTCCAAAAAAGAAAAAACTAATTCCAACATCAATAAACTCACCCCCTTTAGAGATAGAGCCCCTCCAAATGATTTCAAAAGTAGAGAAATTAGTAAGAGAATTATTTATCTTATCTTTACTTTACATTTATCCTATATGAGATCTTCCTTCTTCTTAATGTGTGGAATTAATCCTAGAAGTAGTAGGGTGACCCGCCACAAAAGCTAACGAATGAGCTCTTGTTTATGGATAATTAGAAACCCTTGTTCTAAGAGAATCTGAAAAGTCTAGTCTTAAGGATTATCCAAATTAAGCATCACATTTTCTCTAAAATGATATTTCTCTCTTTAGGGATTTAAGTGATTAGTTTTCATCGAATTAATTTGTATTATTTTATTCAAATCATTATTTGTACTATGGCGCAATGAAGTTGAACTCTATTGAGAATGAAAAAGGGATTATATTGTCACCTTACTAAACTAAGAGTAATTTACTAATGTTTTTATAGGATTCCTATAATAATAACCCATATCATTCCCTGACCCTCATATAAGTTAATTTTGAAACCCAATAAAAAGTCCAACATACCATTTACATCTTTGTGATTTCATTCTACCCTGACTATAAATCACATTAATAACCTTTGGAAGATCATTTTAAAGTAGATTTATTTATTGAGATCCCTATTTAAGAGATTGGATATCCTTTATTTACGAACTAAGTCCCTCTTTAAGATGATCATAGGGTACTTTACATAGTAATCAAGGTTTCCTGTGGGTCTTTTAACACTTATTTAGCATAACACATCGGCGTAATCCCTTTCCCACTCTTCTACGCATGTATCATTATTATGTAATGGAATAACTGAAGTTTTTATTCCTTTATTCTAAAGAATATTCCAAATTAAAACTATATCCTTTTCAATCAATCCTTCCACAAATTGGTGTGATTCAAGACTTTATATCTAGGAATTCTGGTTATGTTATAGAATTTTATATCGTTCTTTTAATTTTAGTTTTAGATAATAATTTTCCTAATTTAGTTATCATGGGAAGACTAGTGGGACATTCCTAAAGGCGATATTTCTCATTTCCAATAATTTCATGAATAAGCTTTGCATCCTCGATAAAGATATTATATCCGAATTTGTATTTTCACACATTTATTTGGATCTTGGATGAAATACCATACAATAGAGTAGACATTCCTATATATCAAAGGTATACACCCAAGACTTTGTGATTGACTCTATAGTTAATAACTGTAATCATGCCTGAAATATTTAGGTGATGTAAAATTATAGTGTGTCACTTTTTATTAGACAAATTGAAGAAATTTATTTCAAGAGAAAATCAAGAATATAAAATAAATAATTCCATTACCTATTGGATAATTCTTATGTGAAATAAGGTGGGGAATCGTGAAATGTTTTGTGTTTAGGGTGCTGTAATAATCGATGTTGCTGGTGTGGTGATACTATCACAATTGAGTTGATGGTTTGACCCCAACTTCACTAAATTGAAAAGTAAATTTTTATTTATCAAACACTTTTAAGGAAAAAATTGAGAAACCTGAGTTCAACCACAAAAGGAGATAAGAGAATACTTAAAAGTCAACTTCAACCTACCAGAGTTAAACTCCCTAACTAATTTCCAAGTTATATCATTTACCTATGTGTTTGGATCATCCATTATAATATCTTTGAACCTAATGGTCAGCTTGTCCCAGGATTGGATGCACTCCTCAAGGTTGATATTCCCATTGTTGAATCCCCCAAACAAAAATCAGATCCTTCATGTCGATCCAGGAATATTTATCCTCATTTAGAGTCATTCTTAGGGATCTCCCCATCATTTTAGCATCTTCTTCCTCAATATAATTGAGAGAAAAAATCTATTTTACCACTTCACCTTTCGAGTTCATGATAAATTATATGAATTTCTCAGGAGACACACCGGACTTACCCTAGCTGTCTATATTTTTGGATTTCTTCACTAACCTAGTCTTTATTGGGAGAGGTAGTGAGGAGTAATCCTTATTTTCATGGGGTCCATTCCGTACATCCTTGGAGGACCTTTCTCCTTCAAATTTCTGAACCGTGACATCAATCTCTTTGTGGGAGTTGGTGTGTTTGAATATCGGAGGTGAGGCCACCCTCTTGTGGAGAATCCCCAAACCGCTCCCCATTTGAGGGGCCTCACCATCAACATGAAAAGCATGAAGATCGTTTACCTCAACTGACTGGAGGCTAATAAAGAGATCAACAGTAGTTGTTTTTAATACTAAACTAGCAGAAGGAACCCCCATAATAGCAGAAATACCTTCCTATAGTTCCTAACGCATGTATTGAGCCTTGAGACACTCGAATAGATTGCAAACTGAAACCTTTGGGATGAATCTTCCCAGTCTCAGACCACCTATTTCTTTCACCCAGCCTGTACCATCTTCCTTGTGTGCAAGTGCCCTTTCTACATCGTACCTGCTCCCATTATCCTCCTCATCAATTACAACTTTTATTGCAGCCCAATTAGGATCCTATGCACATGTGTTTCCTGAGCTCGAAGACTCAATAAAATGACTCCCTCCAAGGTCAAGCTCTTGTTTATGAAAACTATCAGCAAATTTTGGTTCAAGGGGTACTGACTGAGCCTCCAACATTTAATGTTCCTCCTTAAAAGGAAGTGCAATGGTAGTTTTAGCATACAACCTCGAGTCTGCCAACCCCATACCTCCCGTGAATCCAAATTTGTGATCTCTTGTTTACTACCACTCCTTGGGATGGAACGTCCTTGATTCATTAGTGCATCTAGATAAGGTAATTATCTGCAAACTTAAACCTTACCCCTATTTCACAAAGAAACCTCCATCTTTTTGGAAGAACCAAACCCAAACCATGGTTCTCCATGAGCATTTATGCTGCCAGCACCCACACCCTTCGATATATCTTGCATTATAAAAGCACTTATATAGGTCTCCAACGAATGTCCCAACTACTTGAAATTAGAGAAAAAATCAACCCATGATTCAAACACCACCACCTTATTATAACAAAATTACTCTCCAACTGTGATCCAAATGAAATCAGAAGGCTTTCATAACACATCTACTTTGACACAAACCTGAGGGTTAACAAGATGGCACACAACAGTGGTTCGGCTATCCGAGCAAAAGAACCTAGCCACTAGATTTATGAGAATCCTAAAAATGGATGGGTTTTGAAATAGAAGGGGAATTTTACAGAAACTAACCCAAATTTCCACCGAATGTGTGCCTCAAATTATTTTATTGTCATAATTCTAGCGGTAAAGGTAGAAGTGGGACCTATAGCATTTGTGAGGTGCGCGAGACCAATCTTTTATCAAATCTTCCTCTGACGTGAAGTGGATAAAGAAATTACTATTGTCTAGCAATCCAATTGTATCTCCGTCCTAAATATCCCAAGAATCTAAAAAAATTTGTCAAAGGCATCCACTAAAGGCCTTCTTTGAAAAAATATAACAATCATGGACCGATTATGTAGCGTTGAAGCTTCATTGAACTCCGCAATCAATAAAGGGTGGTTAGGGAAACCTTTATAAACCTCGAGAACCTTAGGGTACAGGGAGCAATGAGAGAATGGAGGAAGAAACTTATGATTGGAGAAGGGGGGAAAGGGAGGCACCACTCCCTTAAAGGATGACAAAGGTCCATCCCCTGCTGGTGGGGGAGGGACCAACACAAATGTCGTTGCTATCTCGAAGTGGGAGAAAGAAACATAGAACTCCCGAGAGAGCACCCTGTTTGACCCCATATTCTCCACAAGAACATGAATGGCTAGAACAAGCCCTAGGTTTGGCATCATATTTTCCATCTAGGACCCATGACTAAAGAAAATTTAAAAAGAAGTCTCTTCCACCTAGTTTCTTAGATAACTGAAATTTGTGAAACACCAACCTCAATTAATTCAATCGTTGAAAGGAATTTTTTCATCGACTGGAAGCACTATTGAAATGAAAACACAATAATTCTTCCGACTAGATATAAGTACATCAGAGAACATTGAATGGAATTCCACCCACACCACTACAATTTCTTATTTTCATCATTTTTATATGAAATTCATCAACCACCTTCCGCATCACCAATCTAGAAACAGAAGAGATTCATTGTTCAATTGATTATTTAATATATTTTTTGATGAATTTATTTATGAATTGAAAAATAAAATCAATTTATTTTTGTATTAAAACCTTCATTTATTGAGTGAAAAAATGACCATTCTATTTTAGGAACAAATAGATGTAAGATGTTGTTATAGAAACTATGCTTTCCTTATTGACGATTGATATCTGATTTGAAATTAATTTCAATATTATCATGGACCACCAATCCACTCGGTCATGAATTTCATTTAATTGAGTCATCGATATTCATATCCATATACCCCAAAACCCATGTAACATTGAAACATCCACACACTCAATCAACCATGTGGAACACATCCAATAGAAACATAATCTCAAAAGAAAACATAAAGGTTTTCCTTGTCCGTAGAGTCATTTACAATTAGTATTATCAGGTCATACCCTTTTGTGAGTTTCATTCATGGAATACTATGCATAAATTTTAGATAAAATAATGTCACATTACCATAAATTCTCAATTAATTGTTCATTGAATGGGTTTTTTTTTCAATATATAGCTCTTCTCCCCCTCCCCACAAAAGGGAAAGATATGTACTTTCTAATAATTTAAGAAGAAAAATATTTTATTTTGGATTACAAACCAAACATTAAAGAAAGTCCAATGACTTATATACTTATTAATCATCATAGAATCATCCAATATCACTTCATTTGACTTTAACGTGTTACTCATATAGTAGGTTTTTTAGATCAAAGCCTTACAATGGATTTGGACATGAAGTGATGGTAACTGGTTTATTAGATGTAATATTTTACCCTACTAGCTCTTTATTATCTTATTATATCCCTGTTTATAAAGAGAAATCACTCCTAAATACAAACTTTGTATCAATACCACTAGATGTGCATTCTTTGGGATTGGAAGGGTTTTTTTATCTATGCATATAATTTCTATAAGTCATTCAATAATGAATTTGATGGCATGCTTCAGATTACTATGGTGATAGGTTCCTTAAACTAACATATTGAAATTCTATCCTTTTTAGTTTTAAACAATCTTCCTTCACTTTGTGTGAGTGATTTTACTTTAATAATCGATGGTATTCAAAGATTATAGTTTAGGTGAGAGGGGGAACATGTAATTATTATCCTGGATTAAATGACTAAATTAAGTGAATACCTTCTTCAATTGTTTTCCTAGAACAAACAAACATGATGAGATGTCGTTGAAATATACTGAATTGATAGTGTTTTTCCTAGAAGGATTTTTTCTTGGTCTATGATGGATTTTTTAACCATAATCATAACAACCTAATTTCAAGAGTAGTGCTCTACCAACTATGCTATATCCACCATTAAAATCCATGTGGAAGGTTTATAAGATTCCTCAATAAATAGAAACCTCAATTTTCTCTTCTTCAGACTCTATATATCCCTGAAAATGGATGTCATCTATCATGGATTATAATTTAGGGTACCAAGGATACTCCAATAAGTGAGTAATTTTTTATTGACGCATTTTACCCCAATTTTTTCTTATTGTTGACCCTTTCCAACTATGTGACCTTAATCAATCACAGCTGGTCCTTCTATAAATTTCTTATCAAATCCCATTTTCAAATTGTTTCTCCATGTGATGGATAGACCTAGAATATCCTAATTTTAATTATTTTATTTCCCCATATCCTTATTATTCTCAAAGGAACCCCATCAGACATATTGGTAAATGAAAATGGAGGTAACACTCTATAATGAAATTATCTTTACATGCCTAATATTGAATAAGACTTAGGGATTGATCATCACTAGGGAATGATATGTGGTCAGAAGATCCTTTCACTCTTAGGAATTCATTCAAACAATGATTTTCATAAAACCCTCACCTCAATGAAATATCCTAATGTAGATGTTTGAGTATTTCTCAGGATTCAATTATGGAAAGAGTTATTGATGGAAGAATAAAGCATGAAGAAGACTTCAGAGTTGAGTTAGGGATCATAAAAAAAGGAAGGGTACAATAATTTTCTGGGTTTATTCTACTGAAGTTGGTATTAATTATGTTCTCTATTATGGATATGTGTGTCTTTTTACTAGATAAATGGTGTGAACCTATAGAGAGTGGACTAGTAATATTCTCCAATAGGTTAGGGTGGGTGGCTTGGGATGATGTGACAAGAAGGAAGTGATGTAGTAAGGCTTCATATAGTTGTGATTTAGGATTGCTTTTCATATCCATGAGCTATGTCATTAATTAAATGAAGTACCATCCCTACTATAGCCCAATAATCCATAATTATATGCTTAATACTATTCCAGAAGTGGGGTAAATTTATTTAATGTAAGGTACATTTAGATATCATGTGGACTATCCTTCTATGAGTTGGATTAGTCGCTAGTATGATTGTTAGTAACTAGTGTTGGTTTCACAGTCTACAAGTCCACTTTATTAGGTAAGAAAAGGGTATGGATAATCTATTGGCCATTTATATGAGTGAAAATATAACCTAAATATTAAAAAATATAGTTATTTCTCTAATATGTAAATTTCATCTAATAGAATGAGTTTATCAGTGATCTATTGGAATACAACATTGTATAGTGTACCAAATTGTGGTTTGATCCTCGATTTAAAAGATTCATTCTCCCTGATCATTAAGGACTAAGAAGAAGAAGAATATTTTTCATCTCTCATACTTAAAATACGAGACATAAGTGGTAATTTATAAGATATTCAAAAAAATAAAAGTAGTAAAAAAATTTTATGGTCAAATGGAACACTGTTGTAATTTCAAAAAAATGGTGTGGAACTTACATTGATCCCTATGATCCACTAAAATTCACAGAAATACAAGGTTCAACATCAAAAATGAATGGGGGAGAAAAGAGGATAGGGGAGATCCCCACAAACTATACTCTTGGATTTTTATTTGTATGGAAAGATAAGTAGTGGTTCCAATTATCTTTAATTTATTAGTGAGAGCTTATCAAATTGATGTGTGGAAATGATACAATGTAAGAGTCCCTACCATATAACTTAACTCACAAGATTATACATGTAAATTACGTTGGATCTTAAGTGACTACTCTATAGGTATATAAGCATTAACTTAGAGTGTATAACTCATTAAATGACCAACCTATTGAAAAAAAGATCTGTCAAAGACCTTTCCTTCTAGACATTTTTATAGTCTAGTGAATAACCTTTCCCTCCAATAATTATAGAAAATTTTTCTACATACCCCCATTTTATATTTAGTGAAATCCTTAAATTATGAAATATTATCTATTCCATTTCCAAAATATTATCAAACACACCCTACCAAGATTTATTACAAATAACTACAGAAAAGGAAACCATCTCTTATGAAATGGAACATCGGCCACAAGACCCAGTCATGTGGATAAATAACTGAGGTGATTGGGGTCATTATACAATTTAAGGTCTAATTTTTTCATGTACTTTATGAGTAGTATTTTCATATCCCCGAACAAATATGGATACCCATCCCAAACCTAAGAAAAATCAACTTCATATTCTTATTGTATGATCATGCTGAGTTAAGAAAAATAACCTACTAAATTTTTGTAATTTCAACTGATTTTTTGAATACATAATATATTGATGGATGGTTAAATATGCATTTGATATGGGTAAATAACTTTTCACAAGGACTTTTATACCAATATGTATATTTTTTATGAGATGTGAGAAGCATGGATTCCTCGAGGTGTCCTGCCACATTATGTTGGGTCACATTAAAGATTATTAACAAGTATGAATTAAATGATTATATTTCCTATGAGCCTAATCAGGAAGAGAAAATTTGGTCTTTTTGAATATTTTTTATTGGTAAAAGTTCCATCCATGATTGTTTGGCTTGAGAGTTAAAACAAAATATGGAGATTTTATTATTTTTCACCATCTCATTAAAATTTTCATTCACTCGCATATTAGAAAAGGTGGGTTCAACCCTTTGTGTTCCATTTGGAACATAATTTATTAATATAAAAAAATAATAATTGGTTTTCACATTATCACTTTTCAAGGTTATGGTTGGATAATATTTCAAATAAATAGGAAAACCATTCTTTGAATGGCATGCGCCCTATCTGTCTCAATTGTAGTACTTGAATTGGTAAATGTGTATGAACCAAACTAGTCAATCCCTCTTCTATCATTGAAAGTCACTAAAATTTGATTCCTACATCAACTTCATACATTTCCAATAAAATAAAAATTTTAAGGTATTAAATTAATATAGAATGGTAATAAATGAACATAATCAATATATCCTCATAAATTAGAGTTAATTGGTTCAAATCAACATCTAAAAGTGGGTGAAGGTTGGGACAGTAGAAACCTCAACTTGAGATGTGAAGGTCACCTGAATCCACTAATGAGTATACCTATTCACAAAATCCACCTAATTTTTTCATTCATATTTTTATTTTCATGGTAAAATATACTAGAGAAGATCATGGATTGAAGCAATTCATCCCATTCTTCAGTTGATGCAGTTGCCCTTCCATCAACAGAATTGGATCTAGCGAACCTATGTAGACCATCCCTATTAGTTCCAAACCGTAGTAGTTTGAATTTTGTATATAGTTTATGTGGTTAAATAAATAAGTATTTGGGTTTGATAAATAAAAAAATAGTGTTTCTAAATAGAACACATGTTAGAAGAACACTTTGTGATCATGCAGCATGAGGAATGGATAGACATGTTTCGATGTAAGGTTTCCTCGTATGGAATAAAATATAACCATTCACTATCCATTTAATGAAAATATTCAAAACCAATGATTATAATTAAAGAATCATAGCTTCCTTGTCCAGTAAGGAGTATAACCTCTCCAAAATCCATGTGCAATGTAAATAAAGTAATTTGATTACTCCTTTAAAAGATAACCTTTGAGCTACCATTTAATTTATCATTTGAAAAAAATGTTGTCTTGTCCAAGGGGTTATCATAGATTTATGTTTTAATAATTAGATTTTGGTGTACCTGAGGTAGATAAAAGGTAATCAGGTAGGAGATACATGATTTCAATAGTCATGAGGAAAGAAAAATTAAATAGTGGCACATGAATTATCATAAATTATGATATTTCATAGATATGGCCTATGAACTATTTGATATTTATTTGAGACCTATAATGAGGATACATATTCTCTTCAATTGTATGGAATCTTCTAGTTCACTACATAAACAAAAGTAGATTCTGAGGGGAAGATGACATAAAGTAGGTATTTCATCAACTGTGAGACCTATCGCTACCGATGCAAAACCAATTTTCTTTCCCCATTTGACCGTATTTCTCTTAGATTTTTCTTAAATGTTCATATTATATCCATTACATGATGAAAATTATGAGATATATTATCTAAAATTAAGAATTGTATCTGAGTGGTGGCCTGATGAAAACTCTATTTGGGACCCATCAATGATATTTTATTACCTCAGATTTGACTATATAAGGGAAGGTAGATAGGCCAGTTCATGGATTTTAGTCCTAAATAACACACTATCATACATTACATGATTGAAAATTTAATTTATATTAATGAACTATTGCACAACCCATCCTCGGGGCCTGTGCAGTGACTACCCCAAACCCGCCTTCCATAGGCCAGGGGCTGGTGACTAGCACCAAAGTCGTAAATCCTGATAAAAGGGAAGACATTACATTATATAAGAAAACAAACACCACAGAGTAAGCAAGATGAAGTAAACACTAAGTAAACTGAGTACAAAAGTAAGTGATGGAAAGTAAATGGGCCAGTATACAAACCCAACTGAAAGTACAGTACAACTGAGAAAAGAAAGTACAATAGGTGAAAAGTAAACCAGCAACCACCAAGTCATCCTCCGGAAACCCCACCTGGAGGGTGGGTATAGATGGTCTCCTATACTCCTCATATCCAGCCGTCCGCACCATGTACGCCCGCCTGATAGTCCACCTCTGGGTACTGTCCCGCTCCACAAGCCTCAACCACGATTAGCGTTGTCTGTCGTCTACAACCAACACAACGTCATGCAGGCATAGCCCGTACAGGGGTAAGTATACGATACTCAGTAGGGACCTTGAGACCCCCGAAGGCCTCCCAGAATCCACAAAGGATAAACCACAAAGGAACGATACAAACAAGAAGTATCAACCTACTCTACTTAGGTATATGCCCATACATATACCTAAGTCATCAATTCTAGTTCGTCTCCAACTCAAGAGTCCATGGAAAACCTAGTACACATAGGAAATCAAGCCAATAATATAGATGATATTGATTGAAAGTCAAGACTAAGCTCACACAGGTATACTACTCATGAAGAGGGGTGGAGATGATTGATGTAGCCTCTGAATCATCCCCCCCGCCGAACCCACGTAGGATCCAAGTACAGAAGTCGTCATTGTCGAACCCACGTAGGATCCAAGTACAATAACCATCACTGCCGAACCCACGTAGGATCCATGTACAGTAATCATCGCTGCCGAACCCACAGAGGATCCAAGTACAGTCTTCCTTGCTGTCGAACCCATGTAGGATCCAAGTACAATTGTCATCGTCGCCGCAGTCGCAACCAGCTCTAGGGTTCCTGCACACAGTACGCATGTTTCCAGGAGGGTCTACTCCATGAGAAAGGGGTCGATACATCAACTGTCACGAAGTCCATAGTTGATGTATCAAAAAGTTCCGTCTCGTCAAAAGGAACTCAACACGACAGACGGTGCATCAATCGGACGCCCGGTCTGAGAGATATTGGCTTTTCCGTCCCAAGGGCCTGGTTGGTTTTTAAGTTAAACCAACCCAACCATACTCCAGCTATTTCCAAACCTCGAGTGGAATAAGCCAAAATAACCATCTCACTAAGAAGAATTCAACATATTTGATAGCACGTCATTCGGACGTCCGGTCGTTAAGTTATAAGTGTTTCCGCTCCAAGGGCCCGGTTGGTTTCAGGTTTAAACCAACCCGACCATACCCAAACTCTGCTGAAACCTCGAGTGTAATATACCAAAATTACCTTCTCTATCCAAGGATCCCTACGCAACTAACGGTGTGTCAATTGAAGTTCCGTAGGCCATGATATGGGCGTTTGAATGAACTTGGTCCGAAAATAGGGGGTTAGGGCCCGGTCCGACCTAACCCAATACCCCCTGGGTCGGCCCGAACCGGTTCGACCCGACCCGGGTCTGGGTCTGGACCGATTGGGAATGGCCCGGCCCGGATGGCGGCCCGGCCCGACGCGGGTGGCCCGGCCCGGCGCGGACGCGGCCCGACCAGCTGGTGGGCACGGCCTGCGGCCCGGCTCGGAGGCCGGCTGTGACTCAGCTCACGGCCGAGCGGGGTGCAAAGGGGGCGCCGCCCCCTTATTTCCGAAACGGCCAGCCATAATGGCTGGCCCTTGGTGTAACGGGGGGACCCCCTTGGGTCTCGCCTCCAGGTGGCACAGGCAGCCAACTCAGCCGGCCGCCCCTTTGATGACCGCCGCGGCCTTAGTCCGCAGCTCCTGTCCGACCGACGCGGTGTGACGGTGCCGCACCCCTCCACTATGGCCCGCCCCGGCCGGGGCCCCCTTGATGCTCTGGCATGACATGACGATGCCAAACCCCTCCGCTGCAGCCCTCTCCTGGCCACGGCCTCCTTCGGCCTCACTGGTGTGGCACGACGGCGTCGTGCACCTCCACCGCGGCCCGCTCCGGCCGCGATTCTCTTCGTTCTCGCGCAGTGCAACATCACCGTCCTGCCTTCTCCACAATCATTAATGAAGGTCGTCAGGAAAAAGAGGAGGAGAAATTGGCCATGTAAGTGCGGTCTGATCTCCTCCCATTACATCGATAACATTTGGAAAAATTAAGCAAGAAACTTTATCGACATTACAAAGCACAATTTTAATTCATTAAAATTGAACTTAACTCCTACCTCAACAGACGATGACGAATGTCGGTGTCGCAGTTGATGGCGTCATGAGATGAGGTTTTATAGACATCAACGGAGAGCATCCTAGGAGGAAACGACATCTTCTCTTTTTATCACAGTGAGAACAAAGTGTGACGTTGTTGGCGAATTCCCACATTTTTGTTTCCTTCCTTGCCACGAAGGAGGAAAAGGAAGATGAATCCGGGGTCGCCGATTCGATGTTCTTCATCGGAGTTATGGGTTTACTCAACAAAGGGGATGAAGTTCTTCAAGTCTCAAGAGCTTTCTCCCCTTTCTCTCAACACAACATGACTAACCAAAATAAAATAAATCATCTCCTTATTTTATTATTTTTCCATGCATTTCAAAAATACAAAATTCAAATCCTCTTAATTAATTAAATGTTGAGTTGTTTAATTTAATTAAGAGGTAGGGTGGAAAATTTAATTGGATGTGGAAGAGTTACATAAATAAAAATGGGGTTAACAAGTTTAAAGGGGGAGAGTTAAGGGGTTAGGGAATGTGAAGGGTTGGGGCTTGTGTGGGACCCACCTCAAAAATATCCTAACATGAGTAGTTAGAAACTTGTGGGTCCCACCCCAACTTCCCCATGTAGATTAAAACCACTTTAGGAAAAGAAATAAAATTGTAACACAATTTTATTTTACTTTTCTTTTAATCCACATTTTTTAGAAACTCCTCCCGAGAAGACACATCTTCATTAAAGGTCCTCTTAAGCAATTACCGGCACTGCGGTTCCATCGGTGCCCTCATATTTCAATTATGTGCCCCAGTTCAAAAGATAGAAAAACCCACTCATTCGTTCACTGAACACACCCAAGCTAAAATTAAAAAATTGATTTCGGGCACACCGGGCCTCAGAATCAGGTGCTGTCAGAAACTGCGTACTTGTTAAATTACAAAGAATTTAAGAAAAAAAATTCCTTTAAATTTACGGGTCATTACATTACTCCCACCTCAGGGCTTTACATCTATGTAAAGCTACATCATAAACTAGGGAATCAAATGAGGGTACTGTACATGCATCTGAGCCTCCCGCTCCCATGTGCTCTCTTGGAGGTTCCCATGCTGCCACATGATGTGCATTTGAGGAATCAACCATCCACATTAGACCCACTCCTGTCGATCCTCGATCTCCACCAGAACCTCCACAAATGTCGCCCCGTCATCGATGTTCAGCTCTCCGTGATCAATGGTATGTGTCAGGTCGAGCATGTATCTACTCAGATGAGATACATGGAAGACATAGTGCACTCGATGCAACTGAGGTGGAAGAGCCAGGCGATAAGCCACCTCACCTATCCTACTGAGAACCTGAAATGGTTCGATGAAGCACAGAGATAACATTCCGCCCAGCCTAATCTCCATAATCCACGTCGAGGTGAGATCCGTAAGAAAACGTGGTCACCATCCTCGAACTATAGTGGTCTCCGCCTACTATCAGCATAGGAATTCTGTCGAATCTATGCAGTCCTCATCCGCTCCTAGATGATCTGTACCTTCTCTGTCGTAGACTGGACCATCTCTGGTCCCACATGTGCTGACTCCCTAGGGTTTGTCCAGCACAGAGGTGATCTGCAAGGTCGATCATACAATGCCTCGTATAGTGCCATCCTGATGGTGGAGTGGTAGCTGTTGTTATACACAAACTCTACCAAGGGTAGGTGATCCTCCCAGCTGTGACCAAAGTCAAGGACACATGCACAGAGCATGTCCTCGAGTGTCTAAATCATCCTCTATGTATGACCATCCATCTAAGGATGAAAGGCGGTTCTTAGGCATAGCTGTGTCCCAAATTCCTCCTACAGCCCCTTCCAAAGTCAGGAAGTAAAGCGAGAATCTCGATCAAAGATGATAGATGATGGCACACCATGAAGTCATACGATCTCCTGAACGTAGAGGGGTCCTAGGATCTCCACTGAGCCCTGCTCTCTGATAGGTAGGAAGTGGGTCGACTTGGTGAGTCTGTCCATGATCACCCAGATGGAGTCGTGTCCTCTGGAAGTACATGGATGTCCCTTCACGAAATCCATAGATATCCCATCCCACTTCCACTCCGGGACCTCTAAGGGTTGTACCAAGCCTACTGGTACCTGGTGCTCCACCTTCACCAACTGGCAAGTGAGGCATCGTGAAACGAACTCTGACACAACCTTCTTCATACCCGGCCACCAGTGTTGTCATCTGAGATCCTGGTACATCTTTGCTAAACCTAGATGCACCACCAATGGGGAAGTGTGAAACTCCCTCAGCAACTCCTTCTGTAATGCAACTGGTACCATGGTACGTCCTCTGAAAAAGATGACGTGCTCTCCTCCTACAGAAAATCTATCAGGTTCCTATCATGTGGATATCTGTGCACATCACGTATCATAGTAAACGTCCCCATGCTATGCCTCCCTGACCCACTGAAGTAATGGAGGAGTGACTGTGAGTGACTGTATAAAGGCAGCCCCATCTCTATCCACGAAGGATATCTGCAAAGCGGCTAACTGCTCTGTCGCTTCTCCAAGTAGCTGAATTTCTGACCTCCTGCTGAGAGAATCAGCTACTACGTTCCCCTTCCCAAGAGTATAAACTATCTCAAAGTCATAGTCCTGGAGGAACTCGAGCCATCTCCACTATCTTAGGTTTAGGTCCTTCTACGAGAAGATGTACCTGAGACTCTAGTGGTCAGAGTAGACTGTAAAGCGCTCGCCCATCAGATAGTGCCACCACATCTTCAAGGCTAAGACCTCTACCGCTAACTCCAGGTCATGGGTAGCGTAGTTCTTCTCATGCTGCCTCAACTATCATGAACCATATGCAATCACTCCCCACTCCTGAATCAGGAAACAGCCGACTCCGGTCCCTGATGCATCGTAGTAAACTACGTACCCTACGCCTTCCTCCGGTATCCTAAAGATGGGTGCACTAGTCAATCTCCGTCTCAGCTCCTGAAAGCTCTGCTGGCATCTATCTTACCATACGAAGGGTTTCCCCTTCTTCATCAAAGCTGAAAGTGGTGCTGTAACTATGGAGAAGTCTAGCACAAATCTCCGATAATACCCATCCTGGACTAGGAAACTCCGCACCTCCGTCACACTCTTGGGTGGCTCCCAAGCAAGTACTTCCTCGATCTTTGCAGGATCCACTAAAACTCCCACCTCAGAGATGAAGTTCCCCAAGAAGTGGACCTCTCGAATCCAAAACTGACACTTTGAGAGCCTGCCATAAAGCTGGTGCTCTCAGAGTGTGTCCAGTACAACCCTCAAGTGGTAGGCATGCTCCTCCTTAGTAGTCGAGTAAATCAGTATGTCTTCGATGAAGACTAATACAAATCGATCAAGGTAAGGCTGGAAAATCTTGTTCATGAGACCAATGAACACTACTGGAGCATTGGTTATGACGAAAGGCATAACCAAGAACTCATAGTGGCCATACCGACACCTGAAGGTCATCTTCTGCACATCCTCATCTCGAACTCTGAGCTGATCATAGCCAGAACTGAGGTCTATCTTCAAGAACCATTGTGCTCCCTTGAGCTGATCGAAAATGTCTTTAATCCTCAGAATTGGATACTTATTCTTCACAGTCACCTAATTTAGGTGATGGTAGTCAACACACAGTCGCAAGATCTCATCCGCCTTCTTGGCAAACAAAATTGGGGAAGCCCAGGGTGAAACACTGGTTTAGATGAATCCCTTTCACTGCAAGTCCTCCAGTTGTACCTATAGCTCACGAAGCTCATCGGGAGACATCCGATATGCATGGGTAGATATTGGGGATGTACCAGGGTACAAGTCAATATATAAGTCTACATCTCTACAAAAAGGTAGTCCTAGAACATCGTCAGGAAAAACGTCCGCATACTGATCCACCACAACAGGAAAACCCGGACTTCTCAAATCAACTATTCCAAGGATGAGACTAGCCAACTGATGAGTGATCGGATGTCCTCTCCTCTGTGTGAGTCCATCCTGCACTACAAAGGCTCCCTTCTCACCGGTGAAGGTGAACCTGCTCCCATCGGTGTGGACACACCACACCTTGCACCTAATACAGTCAGTCTGAGCATGGACCATAGATAACCAATCCATGCCCAAGATGACATCATAAGGCCTCGATGCCGCTACAAGAAGATCCTAGTCGAAGCTCTCGCCTCCTAGAGTAAGCTCACACTGTCGGTACTAGGGAGTAATCGTCGAGTCTGCTCTCGTAAGAGTATCTAGTCATAAGGATCGAGCCAACAGCTCCGTCGAAATCTCTGAGCTCTGAACAAGGGCAGCAGAAATGAAAGAATGACTCGCTCTTGTGTGTATAAGAACTAAAACAAGGGTGGAGTAGGCACAAATAGTACCTCAAATCATCTTAGGCGCGCCGTGGTCATAAGCCTCCACTTCCTGAAGCTGAGCCTGCCTCTGTCCTCTATCTCCCTGTGGTCGGGGTGGACCTACTGGTGGTGGTGGTAGTGGTAGAGCCTCGAAACGTCATCCACCACCTGCTCCTTGGCCAGCTCCTCTACCTCGACCACTTTCTCCCTGCGGACCGCCACGGTCGAACCTCTACCTCTGCCTGGGTGTTCCCTCAACTGTTTTCTGCTTCTCTGCATGGCGGGTCAGGCCGTCACGAGCCATGTGGCCCTGCCCGCCGCATGCATAGCACTGCCTGCCTCTCGAATGATTGGATCTGCTGCGTGTGCCCCTCACCTCTGAACCAGTATCCTGAGGTCTCCCACCTGATGGCTTGGTCCTCTTGGACCTTTGCGACATCTGCCTTTTACCAGCTGCAGAAGACTCCGCTACGTGTCACCCTGCGGTAGGTCTCGCTGTTGGTGTAGGCTCAGCAAAAAAGCTCTACATAAGAAGGGCTCGCTCCAGTGCTCCTACCTGCATCAGAATGATAAGGGAGATCATCGAAGCCCTGATCTCATGCCTCAGTCTCTGTTCGAAGGTCTGGTCCTAGAAGAATGGGTCTCGTACCATGTCTGTGGAGTAGCATGAGAGATTAATAAATCTCACCGAGTACTGGGCTACTGACATGCTGCCCTGCCGCAGCTGTAGTAACTCCTTGATGCGCACTTCACAGAGGGTGGATTAAATGAACTCCGAGCGGAAGATGCTCTCGAAGTCCATCCAAAGTAGAGATGCCTAGTCGTGCACCTAGAGAATCAAGCTCCACCATCTACCTGCTGCTGCGTGCAGGAGACTCACCGCAAGGATCACCATGAGGTTAGATGGTGTCCCTACTAATCTGAAGACTCAGACAAAAACCTCCATCCAGTCCTCGGCTGCCTGAGGGTTCATCTCTCCGCAGAACCTGGGCGGCCTCTAACGCTAAAACTCATATAGTGCATTCAGGCAACATGCACTCTCCACTCTTGGGGCTCGTGGTATTGGTGGCCCAGCTGGTAGAGGTACTTCTGGTGCCTCTACTGTAATAGGGCCCTAACCGAGGCCTCATTGCTAGGTGAGCTGCCATCCTGCACGTAACTGGGAACCCTAGATGGCTGCCATCGTGGGGTAATCTTGAAAAGAAACAGGTGCGCCACAGTTAATACAGTATACCTGGTGAGCTGATACAAAGTAATCACAAAGAAAACTTTTGAAACACACCTGCAATCAGTGTTTTTGAGCACTGAGTCGGAAATCAGATGTCAGGGTCCTGGTGTATGGATACGTCGGCCGCCACACCATACTGGAATCCTTGGACTGATAACCACACTCAATACCCTAAACACTATTTCTTCACACAAAAGAAATTATCAGATTGCTGGGTTCTGCGGTAGAACCGACTCCTCTTATACCAATTTGTCACAACCCGTCCTCGGGGCCCGTGCTGTGACTACCCCAAGCCCGCCTTCCATAGGCCAGGGGCGGGCGACTAGCACCAAAGACATAAATCCGGGTAAAAGGTAAGGAATTGCCTTATATAAGAAAACAAACACCACAGAGTACACAAGCTGATGTAAACACTAAGTAAACTGAGTACAAAAGTAAGTGTTGAAAGTAAATGGGCCCGTATAAAAACTCAACTGAATGTACAGGACAACTGAGAAAAGAAAGTACATCAACATAAAAGTAAAGCAGAAACCACCAAGTCGTCCTCCGAAAACCCCACCTAATGGGTGGGTACAGATGGACTCCTCTGCTCCTCATATATTTCCGTCCATGCCGTGTACGTTCGCCTGATAGTCCACCTTCGGGTACTGTCCCTTTCCACAAGCCTCAACCACGATCAGCATTGTCCGTCATCTGTAACCAACATAATGTAGTGTGGGCATAGCCCATGCAGGGGTGAGTATACGATACTCAGTAGGGACCCCGAGACCCCCGAATGCCTCCCAGAAACCACAAAGGATAAACCACAATAGAAAGATACAAAAATGAAGTATCAACCAACTCTACTTATGTATATGCCCATACATATACCTAAGTTATCAATTCCAGTTCGTCTCCAACTCAAGAGTCCATGAACAACCCAGTCCACACTGGAAAGAAAGTCAATCATATCGATCATATTGATTGAAAGTCAAGACTCAGCTCACACAGGTATACTAATCACTAAGAGGGGTGGAGATGATAGATGTAGCCTCTGAATCATCGCCCCTACCAAACCCATGTAGGATCCAAGTACAGAAGTCATCACTTCCGAACCCACGTAGGATCCAAGTACAGTATCCATCACTGCCGAACCCACATAGGATCCAAGTACAGTAGTCATCGCTACCGAACCCACGGAGGATCCAACTACAGTCGTCCTCATTGCCGAACCCACGTAGGATCTAAGTACAGTCGTCACCGTCATCGCCGTCGCAGCCAGCTCTGGGGTTCCCACTCACAGCACACTCGATTCCGGGAGGGTCCACTCCACGAGCCAAGGGTTTGATACATCAACTATCACTAAATCTAGATTTGATGTATCCCAAAGTTCCATATCATCAAAAGGAACTCAACACGACAGACGGCGCGTCAATCAGACGCCCGGTCTGAGAGATATTGGCTTTTCCGTCCCAGGGGCCTAGTTGGTTTTTAAGTTAAACCAACCCAACCATACTCCAGCCACATCCAAACCTCAAGTGGAGTAATCCAAAATAACCATATCACTGAGAGTAATTCAACGTATTTGACGGCATGTCATTCGGACGTCTGGTCGTTAAGTTATAAGTGTTTCCGCTCCAAGGGTCCGGTTGGTTTTGGGTTTGAACCAACTTGTCCATACACAAACTCCGCTAAAAACTCGAGTGTAATATACAAAAACGACCGTCTCGATCCAAGGATCCCTACGCAACTGACGGTGCATCGATCAGAGGTCCGTAGCCCAAGATATGGGCGTTTGAATGAACCTGGTCTGAAAATAGGGGGTTTGGGCCCTGTCTAACCCGACCCAATTGGGCGCGGCCCGGCCCAGCTAGCGCGGCCCGAATCAGCACTGGTAGCCCAACCAAATGCTGGCAGCCCAGACCGGCCTGCAGATAGGCACGGCTTACGGCCCGACTCGGAGGCCGGCCCTGGCTCGGCTCGCTACCGAGCGGGGTGCAAAGGGGGCGCCACCCCATTGTTTCTGAAACGGCCGGCCATAATGGTCGGCCCTGGTTGTAACCGCGACACCCACTTGGGTTTCGCCTCTAGGTGGCACCAACAGTTGGCTCATCCATCAGCCCATTTGAATACTGTCGTGGCCTTATCGCGCAGCTCCTGTCCGACCAGTGCGGCTCGACGGCACCGTGCCCCTCCGCTGCGGCCCGCTTCTGGCCGCGACCTCCTTCAGCCTTAGCGGCGTGGCTCGACGGTGTCGCACACCTCCGACACAGCCCGATCCGGCCGTGGTTCTCTTCCTTCCCACGCGGTGCACCGGCACCGCGCCGCCTTCACTGCAATCATCAATGAAGGTCATTAGGAAAAAGGGGAGGAGAAATCGATCGTGTTTGTGCGGTCCGATCTCCTCCCATTACATCGATAACATTTGGATGAATTAAACGAGATACTTTATTGACATAACAAAGCACAATTTTAATTCATTAAAATTGAACTTAACCCCTATCTCAAAAAACGAGGACAAATGTCAGCGTCGCGGTTGACGGCGTCATGAGATGAGGTTTCATAGACATTGACAGAGAGCGTCCGAGGAGGAAACGACGTCTCCTCTTTTTATCAAAGTGAGAACAAAGCGTGACATCACTGGCGAATTCCCGCGTCATTGTTTCCTTCCTTGCCGCGGAGGAGGAAAAGGAAGAATAATCCAGGGTTTCCGAGTTGATGTTCTTCGTCAGAGTCATGGCATTACTCAACAAAGGAGATGAAGTTCTTCAAGTCTCAAGAACTTTCTCCCATTTCTCTCAACACAACAAGACTAACCAAAATAAAATAAAGCATTACCTTATTTTATTATTTTTCCATGCATTTCAAAAATACAAAATTCAAATCCTCTTAATTAATTAAATGTTGAGTTTTTTAATTTAATTAAGAGGTAGGGTGGAAAATTAAATTGGAAGTGGAAGAGTTACACAAAGAAAAAGGGGGTTAACAAGTTTAAAAGGGGATAGCTAAGGGGTTAGGGAATGTGAAGGGTTGGGGCTCGTATAGTCCCCACCTCACAAATATCCTAACATGAGTAGTTAGAAACTTGTGGGTCCCACCCCAACTTTCCCATGTAGATTAAAACCACTTTAGGAAAAGAAATAAAATTGTGACACAATTTTATGTTACTTTTCTTTTAATTCACAATTTTTAGCAACTCCTCCCGAGCAGACACATATTCGGTAAAGGTCCTCTTAAGCAATTATCGGTGCTATGGTTCCATTGGTGCCCTCAGATTTCTATTCAGAGCACTGGTTCAAAAGATAGAAAAACCCACTTGTTCGTTCACTGAACATACCCTTGCTAAACTTCAAAAATTGATTCTAGGCACACCAGGACTTAGAATCAGGTGCCATCAGAAACTGCGTACTCGTAAAATCCCAAAGAATTTAAGAAAAAAAATTCCTTGAAATTTACTAGTCTTTACAACTATTTTGATTTCTATCACATCCAACACTTCATTATTGAAGGTTATCTCTTTCCAATACATGTGAATTGGATTCATTTAATTCCAGCTTCTCTCTCTGCTGTAGAAATATCAACAACATTTCCAAGCTCCAACTCTACTTTTAGCATTTGTCAGATCATCCTAGAGTCAATAATCAGAAACAGAAAAGAGGTATATACTTCACAACAAGGAAGTGGAATCAATCTCATTTACTATGTGATTATTTATAATAAGTAATCCCATTTTTACTAGAACAAAAAATATTATTTTGAAACCCCAATACATTCCATTTCATTTAATACATATTTCTAGCTTAGCAAAAATCTACTAGATATTGCCTCAAACTCTTAGTCATGATGTTCTCCTTTTCTTATACTATAACTATATTGTCTTTTCCGCCTCTATAAGTTTCATTAGATTTGTATATTTCTTCAACTATCCACTCTTAAATATGGAAATCAACCCGAATCACATGAATTTTAACCACATTGATGTTAACTCTACACATTGGCTCTAATCATCTGCCACACTTTTCAAGTATCCTTCATTGTGTTTGAATACAAAATTGAACTCAGCCAAAAACTCTTTCCATATTTCATGTTAGGAACTCAACTTTGTCTATGTGGATAATTGAATCACTCAAGTATTTTACGTCCTCACTAAAAATCTACATCCCATGCCTACACACCCTGATGTAATGAACCACTATATCATATCCTTCTCTTAAGATGTATATTTCCTCTCCATGTCTTTAAACTTTATAATTTAATATTCCACCAGATGTCCTTCAAGTATGAAAACCCATCCTGAAGAAAAATTAGGTGAATCTATTTATACATAGAATGGTTTGTTAATATCTAGTAGATCCCATACTAGTTCCTCATACATGACTCTTTTATGATCTTAAAAGGCCTCATGGTGTCCATATCCATTTAAAATACTTCATTGGGTTAAGGTATCATCCCTTCTTGAGTAACCTCCCAAAAAGTGATTCTAATAGTTGGTAAGTCTACGGAAGGAACAAAACTAGCTCACAATGGTACCATATTGAATAGTATTTATCTTATTCTTTTCTATATGAGAAAACCCCTGATCAACCACAAGACCTAAGAATAAAATAATATTTTGAGAAAAATAACACTTCTCATATTTCATAAATATCTTATTTTCCTATATCCATTAGAATACCTTACAAAAATTCAACTTGTGTTATCTTAAGTTATTATTGTATTCCAAGATATAATCTAAGTAGACCACAAAAAAATGTCAAGGTATTAATTGAATAAATGATGAATCAAAGTGGTTAAAGTCACAAGAGTATTATTCAACCCTAATGAAACTACTAGGAATTCATATGGGGTCACACCGATTATCATATGTTCATATCCTTCAAACAATTCTTACTTGATAATATCTAGAGTGTTGATCCTACTTGATAAAGTACCTAGAACACCATAGTTGGTAAAAATAATTAGAAATAAGGGATCATGGGAACTTGATCCTCACTGTCACCTTATTTATAGCTCTAAAATCAATACACATCCTTAACAACCCATCCTTCTTTTTCTTGACAAAAAAAGAGATATGTTTTTAGGGCCCCAATTTAGTCAACTATGATAATTGTATCTTCTATTCTACTCAAATGATTCTATCTATGGTGACACTATCCTATATAAGTCTCTTAAATGAGGTTTTTTTTTTCAGGATATAGACTATTAGATTATATTACTGAAGGGTGGTAACCCCTTTGCGAGATATTCAGACATCACATCCATTTTTTCTTACAAAATCTTATGTATATTCACTGGAAAACATAACACTTCTACCTTATCATCAATCCATTGACCCACTACAACACAAAAAACTGTATTATATCCCATCTTGGCCACTTTTGAAGCTACACGAAAGAAAAAAACATTTCACTGGCTCCATTATAGTACAACCTTGAATAATACATACCTTATCTCCCAACATGATGATTTCGTTAACTGGTATCACTCAATACTTCCTTCATAACCATCGAAGTTATCCATTCATGATACTATAAACACATCCTTGGGCCCCATCTGTATCAAAGTTTGGGAAACAATTCCTTGGGTGGGGGCTCAAAACATCTTCATCTCCCAACAATAATTTCGACTCGATTCGTTGGGTTTTCATTGAATTGGGGGAATAAAGAATGGTGAAGGTTATATAATCTATTCAGTAGTAAATTAACCTTACCCAATTGACATCAGTACTTTACTCAATTACTATGAAAATATTATCCAAACTGGAAAAAGTAGTTGTTAGATGATCTACAATCGGGGGAATCTATGAGATCGTCAATCCAGGATTGGAAGCACCAAACTATTAAAGTAAAATACATTACGATATTTTTTAGAAATTATGGTAGTGGCTGTAACAAGTCAAATTAAAAATCAAGTCCAAACAAATTATAAGGTAGTGGTGGGAAAATGGGTGTCATATGAATCTATGATTTGATTGGCGATGTGACTAAAATCTACCTCAAATCCATTAAATACTATAATAAATTCAGAACCATATATTAGAAGTTTGATATACTCGAACATCCCCATGAGTAATAATCAACACCATATGTGCAACTTTTTTGGGTACCCATTCTCCCTCCATTTATCCTATCCCCAAAATTTTCATGTATTCATTGGTAGTATGTTTCCATGTATTAAATACATTTCTAGCAAGAATAGTAGTTCTTGAGTGGTTTAAGGGAATTTTTCTCTTGATAGTCATTTCACTACGTACTGTATTCTTATTTGTGGGTCACCCCAAGACCTCAATTCTAGTCAAAACTACCAAATGCATACAAAAATCCACCTCCATTCTAGTTAGATTCATGAAACATTAAAACCTAAGGGTCTCAATTTCTTCTATTGGTTCAAGCCACAACTATATCGGTATTCCAAGGGGAATAGTTTTGTTATGGTAAACAAGCAATGGATGGAAATGTTATCCAAAAACACCAACGTGCCTATAGTAGTGGGGGTGCATATATTTATGTATTGATAGATGGGGGATATAACAAACCATACTTTACATACATTGTTATTACTTCATAATTGAATCATACTTATTACAACTTATAACAAAACCACAATAGGACCATATAGGTATATTGTCTTTAGAAACTGGGAAACATAAACAACTGGTTCATAAAGCATCTACATTGTCTTCCATTTATTTCATCATATCTAGAATCCCTTTTTGGCATATCCTACTTAATACACTTCTTCTTGACCTAGGGAAAATAAAACATACAAAAGGGTGAGCTCAAAGGCTCAGTAAGGGTAAACAAAAGAAATATCAATCACATCATATTCATAAGAACATAACATTTTGGAAATCTTAACCTGCAAAAGAGATCATAATTTCATAACATGGGATAAATCATTGTAGTGAAATTTAATCCCAATAATCATAACCTAAAACCTGAAACTTTGTGGCATACACACATAATCATAGAGAATCATTTCTTAGTAGTCAAGACTCATTCCCAAGACTATCCTAGCGGACAATGTCCATTTTTAAATCAAGTTCACTCCTCATTTCAGTCCTGTATCACTGAACTGAATTAACCTTCCATTCCAGACATGTCTATCTCATGAGATAAAAATATTTACCCAATGCATTGGAGGGAGATATAGGTCCGACCCATCTCATAATGATACCATTTTTATGTGTGTGACAAAATCATTAATCATAGAATATCCCATGTAACAAAAATAGGATTCTTAAACATCATTCCATCATAACATAATACATATAATATAAAAGGACATCATAAAAATAATTCCATAATAACATAATCAAATCAATGTAAAAAGAGGGAAAGAAACAGAACCCTGTATTATCTTAGATGGAAGATAATTTTGATAAAACTCTTGAACTCCATTCTTGAGGAAAATATCTTATCTACTTCAAAAATATTTTTCCTTTATTAACATGTCATAAAATTTTAAACTAAAAGAAGTTGATTAAAAATAAACTTGAAAAATTGTAAACGAAGCATCATAATGTTTTAGGAAATCATAAAAATCCATTCATGCCATATAAGTTAAAGAAAAACATTCTTCTCGTACTTTGGCCGAAAAAGTCAAAAAGTATCTCGTACTAAAAACGACAAAAGATTCCTTTCATATGTTTTACTAAAAACTCACTGAAGGGTAAAATTGGATTTAAAAAATTGTAGTAGGATAGAAATAATATTACATATTGCGGAAACATGGATTTGGATGAAAAATATTCCCCAGTAAATTCTAAAGTATACAAAATCTCGGATAAAAATGAGATTGTGAGATTTTCCCTTACCTTTGGTCCGATTTGCTTCGTATGTGTCTGAACCTCCTGTTTAATGATTTTAATAATGTTATTGACTTATTATAGAATCTTACTCATTTTTATGATATCATATATGGTCATATTATTAGCTTCGTATTAGTAATATTTCATTGATACTTGTTATTCGGGTGTTAATTGGTTTTTGTTCTTATGCGTGTTTTGTCGAAAAAATTCTTATTATTCTTTTTAGTTTATAGATAACTCATTTCCAGAATGGTATTAGTGTAATATATATCATATTTATTAATTAAATTCATTTATATAATCAGTATGCATTAAATATCATGTAGAACAAGTCGCATCACATCGTAGAGACGGTAGGCCGTACGTACACACGAGCGATGATATCATTCCCATGATCGTGGAATTTTATTGAAGTGTATGTATACTATTTCAGAATCAATATCACTTTACAATAATCATATATAGTTATTCTTTACACCATTATACCCATACAAGTAAGGTGGTGGTGGAAAATAGATTACACCACGGCATGGTGACAGTATTCCGTACGAATGCACGCGCAGTGATTTCATTTTCCATAGGATGGATTGAAGATGAAATAGGGTTATTTCATATTTATAATAACATATCAGTATATTAGTGATAATTATGTTATTACTTCATAATTAAACAAATAAATAAGAAGAATTAGAAGAATAAATAAAGTTGAAAGAATCGGTAACAGACATTACCTCTTCTTTGAAGCGCCTCTTCTTAACCTCCTCTTAGGGCACTAAATATGGTCTTTGAAGAATACCAGGACCTATAGGATGTTTCTAGGTAAGTTTATAAGGAAAATGGTCAGGGTTTGGCCGAGCTTTAAGGCTCAAAGTTGTTCAAAGAGGAGAGGGAGGTGGTTCCTTTTTATGAGGGAGGAGAGGGGCACTTTAGAAAAAACCTAAAATATTATTTTATAATAAAGTAATATTCTGTTTTTAATAGCTCCAAATTGATTTATTTAGAAGCTAAGGTGGGGAGGGGTCTAAATAATCTCAACCATTAGATTTTAGACAAGTTTAGGTTACTATTTCAACCTTATCATTTAGATTTAACTCTAAGTTAATGAATTTATCTTTTACCATGTCATCTTGTTTTCTTACACTATATGGTTAATAAAATTACTATAACTAGCCAAACTAACCCCAAGTGGTTCATTATTAATATATATAACTTTATATAAGTCATTTGGATGAAACTTATATTTTTAGGAATAAAATAACAATTAATAATATAATATTTGTTTTAAAAACAATTTTATGTCAATTTTGACACTATTTGGTAATTGATTTTTGTGAAAATCATAACAGCATGATTAGTTAGAAAAATGTTAATTAAATAAATAATAATATGTCATATTAACCTATAAAATTAGTTTAATTCATAAAAAGTCTCAAATTATATTTATTTGGGTATTTATAATATCAATTATGTTAATATTTCCTTAATAAGGTAACTACTACATCATCATTGTTTCATAAATAAATTAAATTATTTAACGTCTAAAAATTATAAATAAAATACCATTATGTATTACATCTTTTTATATTTATAATTAATATTTATAGTCTAATTTATATTATTTATAACACTATATTAAAATTTTTTTAGTTATTACACTTTGATTTTAACTATTTTGACTCTTCTTTAAATAAAATAATATTAATGTGCTAATCTAATTCAAGTGGACCTAAATTGTCATATTTTATTCCTAAGGTTGTTTTTGTTCTAATTAAACTTATAAAACAGAATTATGACATGTGTTAGGGTAATAATAATACCATTTTACGCTTAATTACCCTATTTACTTTTAACCGTGGTAAATAAAAGTAAAAAGTTACTATTCACCAAAAATTATTTTTTTATCTTATTGAACCACATTTTACTCCTTGATATTAACCGTTTCTGTTGGATTTTCGAAATTTCACTCACAGAAGTGGTAAAATTAAGTTTTATGCAAATTTTCAAACTCTCCAAGGAGGTGGGTAAAAGACGGTGAAAGTTAAATAAAATTTTTATATATCTAAGGCTTTTTAAAAATGACTCCAATGAATTACATTGAAATTATATAGGTATTAAGTATCGATTTTGACCTGAAATAAATTTAAATAAAAGAAATAATTTTTTAAATAAAAAGTCGGGTTTTAAATAGTAACCCCGTGTTTTCACTATTCATTAAAAATTGAAATTTTTCAGAAAAATACCAAAAATTCACCCTAGGCTAATTTCGATATTATGAATCCAAAAATGAAGTCCATTTTGAAAGATAAAATTTATAAAATTTCAAAAAATGGGTATTACTATTCATAGTGGCTAGTTTTAATAATATTTTAATAGCACGTCGTTGTTTAGTGAAACTTTGTATTGGGTACAATGCAAGCTCTCGAGGAAGGTCGCGATTGCATGTAAACCAAGCCAAGCTAGTGTTGAAAGATTCCTTTGATGATGTATATATCATAAAAACAAAATATTTCTCATACAAATCTCGGGTGTTACGTTCTACCCCCCTTAAAATGAATTTCGCCCTCGAAATTCGTCACTTTGTAACAAACAAATGAGGATAACTCTCCCTCATCCCATCCTCAAGCTCCCATGTAGCTTCTTATAATTGGTGGTTCCTCCATAAAACATTCACCAAGAGAGTGGTATTTTTCCATAGGAATTTTTTGCTATGATCCAGAATCTCTATCGGCTGTTCTTCATAAGAAAGGTCTTGCTCCAGCGGTACAACTTTTGAGTTGAGTACATGTGAAGGATCGAGTATGTACTTTCTCAAGAGAGATACATGGAACACATCGTGAACTTTAGAGAGATTCGGTGGAATCACCAATCGGTAAGCTACCTTCCCAACATGATCCAGTATTTCGAAAGGACTGATATACCTAGGGATCAACTTTCCCTTCTTTCAAAATCTCATTACTCTCTTCGAAGGAGATATTCGTAAGAACACTTTATCACCCACTTAAAACTCTAGGTCTTTTCTTTGTTTATCAGCATAACTTTTTGTCGACTCTGAGCTGCTCTTATGTGTTGTTGAATAGATCAGAGATTTTCTACCATCTCATCAACAAGATCAGGTCCTAATAGATTTCTTTCCCCAACTTCATCTTAGAAAGTTGGTGTTCAGAATTTCATTCCATAGAGAGATTCATAAAGAGCCATCTGAATACTGGAGTGAAAGCTATTATTATAATAAAATTTCACCAAAGCTAAGTGTTTATCCCAACCACCATTGAAATCCATAAGGAAAGATTTTAACATATCTTCTAGAGTTTGAATTGTTCTCTCAGACTGACCGTCTGTCTGAGGATGATAAGCAGTGCTGAAACTCAACTCTATATCCAGAGTATGCTGAAGAATTCACCAAAACTTTGAGGTAAACCTCGGATCCTGATCAGATATAATGGAATGTGGTACTCTATGCAATCTTACCACTTCCTTTACATATATCCTGGCAAGCTGATCAAGAGATGAATCCTCTCTAATAGCAATGAAGTGTGACGAGTTCGTAAGACGATCAACTATGACCCAGATAAAATTATAGACTTTGGATGTTTTATGATGTCCGGTGACAAAGTCCATAGTGATGTTTTCCCATTTCCATTCGGGTATGGGTAATGGTTGTAACATCCCCTTAGACTTCTGTCTCTCAGCTTTAACATGCTGACAAACCAAGCATCGAGAGACATATTCAGGAACATTTCTCACCTTCTTTTGTAACTCTACATCTTCTTTTTGTGCCTCTTTAATCTTCACATGTATAGATGGTTGAACATTCATTTGAGAAAGATAAGAGTTTTCCCCTTCCATTATAATTCCAAGATCCATTCTTTGTAAATCCATAAATAATGGATCTTTTGTGATCCTCATCATAGATAAGCAATCATGGTCTTGTCGACTTAATGCATCTGCCACCTTGTTTTCTTTCCTAGGGTGATAATGAATTGAGAAGTTGTATTCCTTAATCAACTCCAACCATCTTCTTTGGCGCACATTTACCTCATTTAGTGTGAAAATATACTTTAAGCTTTTATCATCAATATAAATATCACATCTTTCTCCATAAAGATAATGCCTCCAAATCTTCAATGCAATTATTACCACAGCTAACTCCAAATCATGTGTTGGGTAATTTTGATTATGGATTTTCAACTATCCTGAGGCATAACCTATCACCATATCATTTTTCATGAGAACACACCCCAATCCCTTCTTGGATGCATCACTATAGATCACAAACCTTTCACCACTACAAGGTAGTGTGAGCACAGGTTCACTGGATAACCTTCTTTTTAACTCCTTGAAATTCTCTTCACAATCCTCTGTCCAAGAGAACTTAACTCCTTTTCGAGTCAACATGGTGAGTGGATTAGATAATCGTGAAAAATATTTCACAAAATGTCGATAATATCCAACCAAACCAAGAAAACTTCGGATCTCAGTTACTATTGTTGGTCTCGACCATCTTTCGATAACCTCTATTTTTTCTAGATCCACATATATCCCCTCTTTTGAGATTATGTGACCCAAAAATGCAACTTTTTGAAGCCAAAATTCACACTTGGTAAATTTGGCATAAATCTTATCCTTTCTCAGGGTCTTAAAAAAATTCTCAAGTGATCTTCATGTTCTTATTTCCTCTTTGAATAGACAAGAATATCATCTATAAAGACTACCACAAACTGATCAAGATAGTCTCTAACGACTCTATTAATTAGATCCATGAAGATAGCAGGGGCATTAGTAAGACCAAATGGTATCAATATAAATTCATAGCGTCCATAACTTATATGGAAAGCCATCTTTGGTATATCCTCTCTTTTGACCCTTAATTGATGATACCCTGAACGAAGATCAATCTTGGAAAGGTATTGAGCTCTGCATAGTTGGTTAAATAAGTCATCAATGCATGGGAGACGATATTTTTTCTTGATAGTGATCATGTTAAGTTCTTGATAATCAATGTAGAGTCTCATTGATCCATATTTCTTCTTAACAAACAGAACAAGTTCCCCCTAAGGTGATGCACTAGGGCGTATGAATCCCTTATCAAGATTCTCTTGGAGCTGCTTCTTCAATTCCTACCACTCAATTGGGGCCATTCTATAAGGTTTATTTGAAATAGGCATAGCACCCAGTATGAGTTCTATTGAAAACTCAACTTCACGATTTGGTGGAAGACCTGGAAATTCCTCCAAAAAGACATCATCAAACTTTTTTACAACGGGCATATTATTAATCATGAGTTTCTCTACAACCATTTGAGATAAATAACTTTCATTTAGTGGAATCAAGACCCATAACATGGAATAAATTTCCACTGGAAGGTTATGTTCATCCTTGCATCGATAGAAGATCGTAGCACTACTACAAATACGGCCTTTATCAGCACTAAAAAGGGCCTTTAACAGCGCTAGGAAAAGTACTGTTAAATCCGGAAAAGATAAGGGGGGGGGGGGGTTCCCTTTTTCATCCCTCAAAAAAAGTGCTGATAAAAACCCCTTTTATCAGCGCTAAAAAAAGCGCTGATAAAAGGGGTCCTATACCAATGCTTCTTTTATCAGTGCTTTCGTTTTAGCCCTGATAAAGGACCCGTTTATCAGCGCTTTTAAAAAAGCGCTGATAAAAGTTGAAAAATAAATAATTTTTTTAAAAAAATTTAAAAAAATTACAAAAAATTAAAAATATCATGCCAATCGTGGGGGGATTTTATATCACTTGATCCCCCCTTTTAACAGTGCTTTCCAGCTCCTCCAGTGCCCGCACACACCCCCTCGACCCTTTATCAGTGCTAGCCCCCAACATCCACCCCCATGCGCGTGCCTCTGCCTCCAGCAGGTTTTGAACTCGAGACCTCCCCCCTGCGCGCCTAAGCCCTTACCACTACTCTATTTTGATTTTTTTTGCTATTTCATGATATCTCTCTCTCTCTATATATATATAGTTATATTTATTCATATAGTAATATATATTTATATTAATATATATATATATAGTTATATTAATATATATATAGTTATATTAATATATATATAGTTATATTAATATATATATATAGTGATGTTAATATATATATATAGTTATATTAATATATATCTCTCTCTATATACATATATAGTTATATTTATTTGCATAGTAATATATATTTATATTAATATATCTATATATAGTTATATTAATATATATCTCTATTTATATATATATATTTAGTTATATTTATTCGTATAGTAATATATATTTATATTAATATAAATATATATAGTTATATGAATATATATATTTATAGTGATATTAATATATATATAGTAATATTCATATATATGTAGTTATATTAATATATATATATATCTAGATTAATATATATATATATATATAGTTATATTAATATATAGTAGTTATATAAATATTCATATATTGGTATTTTAAATAAAATTGATATTAGTTATTATTTAGATAGAGCTAATATATTTTATATGTAAATATGTTTAATTATTTATTTTAAAATTTTAATTTTTAGGTGTAAATATATAAAAAATATGTACATATAGTTATATATTTGATTATAAATAGCAGTGAGTTATAAAAAATGATAAAATTTCAAAGACATAATATCAATATGAATGTAATACCTTGGAGTAAATTCAGTTGCCACCAAAAAAGCCAATAATACCTCCTCAAACGAGGCTGAAAACCCACAAAATGTTAAAAAATCTGGGTACACCGACTAAAAACTCAGTTTTGGAGGCCTTATGGGCCTCTTTTGGCCTCAAAAAATTCTTGACCAGGGTACTCCCCAATTGTAAGGACGTATAGCCCGTTGCAGGCTTCGATTTGATATGTGGTAGAGCTCAAAAGGACACCCGGATCAAAAGTTATGGCCGTTTGAAGTTTGAGTTGTGTTTTCAAATTATTTTGGATCTTTTTTTTAATTTTTTTAATTTTTTTAGTCTTTAAATTGTAATTAAATGACTACTAATCCATAATAATTAGGAACTTATTAATTAAAAATATTTTTTAAATTTTTTAAGAAGCCATTTTCACTAAATATCTTATATATTAAGTATATTAAGTGTTAATGTACATTTATACTTATCTAATATATATTTAAAAATTATATATTATATCTATATCAATATAAATATATTTATATATTAATATACTAATATATTTTTTTTAATTTTTTTTTGAATTCGACCCTTTATCAGCGCTACTAAACAAGCGCTAATAAAGGGGGTCCCTTTATCAGTGCTAAAAAAAGTGCTGATAATGGGGGGGATTTATCAGCGCTAAAAAAAAGCACTGATAAATGGGTACTTTTATTAGAACTTTTTTGAGTGCTGATAAAGCCCCCCTTTTATCAGCGCTTTTTCGTTAGCACTGATAAGGGGGGGGGGGGTGCTGGAAAAAACTATTTTTGTGGTAGTGTAGATTGATCTGGAATATGAAATGTGACTTCCCTTCTTTGGAAATTGATATGATATCCATATAAAGAAAGCCAATCCATGCCAAGAATCACATCAAATTCAACTATAGGAAGTATCACAATATTTGTAGGAATCACTTTTCCACAAACTTCAATCAGAGAAAAATTGTAAACTTTTGATGCGACTGTTGTGCCATTAGGGGTTTTCACAACTAACTCAATATCTAACTGCTGAGTTAATATGGAGATACCCTTAGAAAATTCTTCAGAAATAAAAGAGTGGGTGGATCTAGAATCAAATAAAACATTTTCTACTTTAGAGTGGATGGTAAGTGTACCTTTCACCACTTCGTTATCATACTCCACATCACTGATAGAAATTTCATGTGACTTTCATTTGACTTTAGCCTTAAGAGTTTGTTGACGTCGATCATCATCAACAACCCTTGGATTAGGGCATTGATTAGAATAATGCCCCATTTCCTTGCACTTGTAACATTGAAGTGTAGGAGGTGAACTCTGTGTAGCCTTTTCTTTGTTCTCATCACTAGACATCTTCTTCCCATCATTGTGGCATTCCAATGCCCGATGACCTTCCTTTCCACATTTGAAACATTTACTTGTACCTTTAAGACAACTCCCTCCATGTTTCTTTGCACACTTTGAGCATAAGGGAAAACTCATCTTCTTTTCAGTGTGGTCTTTAGATTTCCATTTGAATTCCATTTTCCTCTTCTTATCAAATGCATATGACTGATGGGTTACTCCAATCGCAATATCAACTTTGAGAGCACATCGAATGATTTCCTCATAGCTATTGAAGTCCCTTATGGCTAACTCCCTTTGAAGACTTGGATTTAAGCAACTAAAGAATCGATCGATCTTACTCTCAAGATGGATAATAATCCTAGAAGAATACCTTGAAAGTCTTGTAAAATTTTCTTCGTAGGTACTAACAGATTCATCATCATTTATCTTCAGTTCAAGAAACTCCTTCTCCATATTTGTTCAAAGAATATGAGAAAAGTACTTATTGAAAAATAAGTTCTTGAACTCGTCCCATTCCATGGATTCAATTTCAGCCATTTTCCTCGTATTCTTGATAAGATTCCACCATTGATCAGCTTCACCTTCCAAACGATATACTGCTAAAATGACTTTATCATGTTTAGAACACTGAAGAATTGAAAATATCTTTTCAGTGGTACTGATCCACTATTCATCCACTAATGGATTAGTAGACCCGCTGAATGAGGGTGGACGCTATCTCATGATGGATTCAACAGAATGTTGCTCCTTCCTTTGCACGGTTGGAAGTCCTGCATGATTTATAGCTTGAGAAAGTTGTGTGAGCATGGCTACAAGATTTTTCATTTCAACTCCCATAACGTTTGGTTGCTCAGGGGGGATAATCATTACATTGCCTGTCACATTCAGCATTAACACAGTTCCTTCGGGTTATAGCCATTGACTAAAACCAAGAAGAATAGTGTGAGCAACACTAAATATAATAGGAAAACCACATAATCAAGAATAAAATTTCACACTTAAGGTCTTATCATAGGTTGTTCATGGCCATTTCTAAAACACTAAGATTGTGTTCTATGCTTAGACTTATCCTTAGGGTTCTTACTAAGGTTTTCACATCCCAGTTTCCAAAGGTTGACTATACCCTTCCTCTGATACCAACTATAACGACCCATACTTTACATACAATGTTATTAATTCATAATTGAAGCATACTTATTAAAAAATATAACAAAACCACAATAGTACTGCATAGGTATAGTGTTTTTATAAATTGGGAAACATAAACAACTGGTTCATAAAGCATCTACATTGTCTCCCATTTATTTCATCATATCTAGAATCCATTTTTGGCATATCCTACTAAATACCCTTCTTCCTGACCTGGGGAAAAGAAAACATACAAAAGGGTGAGCTCAAATTCTCATTAAGGGTAAACAAAAGAAATATCCATCACATCATATTCATAAGAACTTAACATTTTGGTAATCTTAACCTGAAAAAGAGATAATAATTTCATAACATGGAATAAATTATAGTAGTGAAATGTAATCCCAATAATCATAACATAAAAAATTAAACTTTGTGTAATACAAAAATAATCATATAGAATCATTTCTTAGTAGTCAATACTCATTTCCAAGACTATCCTAGCGGAAAAAGTCCATTTCTGAACCGAGTTCACTCCTCGTTTCAGTCCTGTATCACTGAACCAGATTAACTTGCTGTTCCGGCCATGTCTATCTCATGAGATATAAATCTTTACCCAATGCATTGGAGGGAGATATAGGTCCCACCCATCTCATAATGAAACCATTCTTATGTGTTTCACAAAATCATAAATCATAGCATAACCCATGTAATAAAAATGGGATTCTTAAACATCATTCCATCATAACATAATCCATATAAGATAAAAGGACATCATAAAAATAATTCCATCATAACACAATCAAGTCAATGTAAAAATAGGGATAGAAACATAACCCTATATTATCTTAGATGGAAGATAATTTTGATAAAACACTTGAACTCCATTCTTGAGGAAAATATCCTTTCTACTTCAAAAACATTTTTCATTTCTTAACATGTCATAAAATTTTAAACAAAAAGAAGTTGATTAAAAATAAACTTGAAAACTTGTAAAGTAATATTTGTAATGTTTTATGAAATCATAAAAATCCATTCATGCTGTATAAGTTAAAGAAAAACATTCTTCTCGTACTTTGGATGGAAAAGTAAAAATGTACCTCATACTAAAAACGACAAAAGATTCCTTTCATATCTTTTACTAAAAACTCAATGAAGGGTAAAATTGGATTTAATAAATTTTTGGAGGAGAGAAATAATATTACATATTGAGGAAACATGGATGTTGATGATAAATATTCCCCAGTAAATCCTGAAGTATAAACAATCCCAGATAAAAATGAGATTGCGAGATTTTCCCTTACCTTATGTCCGATTTTCTTCGTAAGTGTCCAAAAATCCTGTATAATGATTTGAATAATGTTATTGACTTATTACAGAATCATAATCATTGTTATTATATCATATATGGCCATATTCTTAGCTTCGTATTTGTAATATTTCATTGCTACTTGTTATTCGGGTGTTTATTGCTTTTTGTTCTTATGCGTGTTTTGTCGAATAAATTCTCAATCTTCTTTTTAGGTTATAGATACCTCATTTCCAGAATTTTATTAGTGTAATATATATCATATTAATTCATTCAATTAATTTATATAATCATTATTCATTTAAGATCATGTGGAACGAGTCGCATCACATCGTGGAGACGGTTGGCCGTACGTACGCAGAAGTGATGATATGATTTCCATGATCGTGGAATTGTATTGAAGTGTATGTATAATATTTTAGAATCAATATCACCTTAAAATAATTATATATAGTTATTATTCACACCATTATAACCATCCATGTAAGTTGGTGGTGGAAAATAGATTACACCATGACGTGGAGACGGTATTCCGTACGTACGCAGGCGTGGTGATTTCATTTTCGGTAGGATGGATAGAAGGTGAAATAGGGTTGTTTCATATTTATAATAAAATATCATTATATGAGTGATACTTATGTTATTACTTCATAATGAAACAACTAAATAATAATAATTATAAGAATAAATAAAGTTGAAAGAATTGGTATTGGACATTACCACTTCTTTGAAGTACCTCTTCTTAACCTCCTCTTAGGGCACTAAATATGGTATTTCAAGAAGACCAGGACCTCTAGGATGTTTCTAGGGAAGTTGAGAAGGAAAATGGGCAGGTTTTGGTAGAGGTTTAAGGCTCAAAGTTGTTTAAAGAGGAAGGGAGGAGGTGCCCTTTTATAAGGGAGGAGAGGGGCACTTTTTGAAAAACATAAAATATTATTTTATAATAAAGTCATATTCGGTTTTTAATAGCTCCAAATTGATTTATTTCGAAGCTAAGGTTGATATGGGTCTAAATCCTCTCATCCAATATATTTTAGACAAGTTTAGGTTACTATTATAACCTTATCATTTAGATTTAACTCTAAGTTAAATAATTTAACTTTTACTGTGTCTTCTTGTTTTCTTGCACTATATGGTTAATAAACTTACTATAACAAGCCAAACTAACCCCAAGTGGTTCATTATTAATATATAAAAAATTATCTAAGTCATTTGGACAAAATTAAGATTTTTAGGAATAATATAACAATTAATAATATAATATTTGTTTTAAAAACTATTTTATGTCAATTTGGACACTATTTGGTAATTGATTTTTGTGAAAATCATAACCGCATGATTAGTTAGAAAAAAGGTAAATAAATCAATAAAAATATGTCATATTAACCTATAAAATTACTGTAATTCATAAAATGTCTCAAATTACATTTATTTGGGTGTTTATAATATTAGTTATGTTAATATTTCCTTAATAAGGTAATTACTACATCATCATTATGTCATAAATAAATTAAACTATTTGAAGTCTAAAAATTATAAATAATATACCATTATGTATGAAATATTTTTAGATTTATAATGAATATTTATAGTCAAATTTATCTTATTTATAACCCTATATTAAAAATGTTTTAGTTATTAAACTTTGATTTTAACTATTTTTACTCATCTTTAAATAAAATAATATTAAATGTCTCAATCAAATCCAAGTAGACCTAAATGGTCATATTTTATTACCGAGGTTGTTTTTGGTCGAATTAAACTTATCCAATAGAATTAGGACAGGTATTAGGGTAATAATAATACCATTTTTACCCTTAATTACCCTATTTACTTTTAACCGTGGTAAATAAAAGTAAAAAGTTACTATTCACCAAAAAAAAATTTATCTTATTGAACCACATTTTACTCCTTGATATTAACTGTGTCTCTCAGATTTTCGAGATTACACTCACATAAGCGGTAAAATTAGGTTTTATGTAAATTTTCAAACTCTCCTAGGAGGTGGGTAAAAGACGGTGAAAAGTACAATAAAATTTTTATATATGTAAAATTCTTATAAAATGACTCCAATGAATTACATTGACTTTATATAGGTATTAAGTATCCATTTTGACCTAAAATTAATTTAAATAAAATAAATAATTATTTAAATAAAAAGTAGGTTTTTAAATAGTAACCCAGTGTTTTCACTATTCATAAAAAATTGAATGTTTTCAGAAAAATACCAAAAATTAATCCTAGGATAATTTAAATATTCCAAATCAAAAAATGAAGTCCATTTTGAAAGATAAAATTTATAAAATTTCAAAAAGTGGGTATTACTATTCATAACGGTTAGTTTTAATAATATTTTGAGGAAGGTCGAGATTGCATGTAAAGCAAGACAAGATAGTGTTGAAAGATTCCTTTAATGATGTATATAACATAAAAACAAAATATTTATCTTAAAAATCTAGAGTGTTATAGGGGACGTGATCGATGGACTAATGGAATGAGGAAGTGGTGCATCATCAAGTAGTGAGAATGGAATGGAGGTTTGTGACAGTGAACTCCCTTAGCATCTAGACAAGAAAAATCCATTACATCTTAGGGAACCACTATTCCAATCCATTGGATACCGCCACTCACTCATTGCAGCTAGGAAACTGGTGTGTTAGTTTCACACAACTCCACTAGATATTGATGATCTATTTGAATGTAAATTTTCCAATGTGTAGTATACTACATATGTTATATTGAGAATTTCATCACTTTTGTGTTTTGGGATTGGCCTTTAAAAATATGGTACCCCTTATTTTGATTCCCATGTCACCCATAGACACCAACATTTCAGTCTCCCCAATCAAGAGTCTCCGACTGATCAATCCCAAATATCATTATGATCCCTACAATTCACAAGACCCATTTACCCCTACCAATGATAGTAGAAGTATCACAATGAACCCATACAGAATGATGGTGATGATACATTGTTGACCATTCACATGGCAAGGGAGAAACAATGGCCATAAAGGTGTGTCTCAATACTCTATTTTAATAGTTTCCCACCATCCACTCAATAACAAAGGTGAAACCAGAAGAACATATTTCCCCCATGATATTTCATAACTCAATGGGTAGTAGGATGCGTCAGGGTTGTTTTCAATCCCATGGTATCATAGGTTCACCACTAGGGTTGATGTGGTGGTAGAGGTGGTCGCTATTAGATCACTACAATACTAGATATCACATATTCCAAAAGGAGTAAATCAATAATCCATCCATTAACCCTGTATTCAGTTCCTACAGTGTGCGGCATAAGGCCATATCCATTCAAAATAGTGGGGAGGTCTAACTACTAGGGATCAATTATTATTCTACTACCATGGGATTATCGGAACATATATTTGTGCACAATGAATGGCTATAAGAAGAAAATGGGTATAATCTGTTGGTTTTTAGGAAATGTTAGTCGAGTAGATACCCATATTCCTTAGGGAACCATGTTGCCTTTTTTATCATCTCTATTCAGTTTCCACCTTGATCCCCTTAGAAATTCCCATTGCAGTACCTTCCTAGAGAAAGAATAAAGAAATACCATCTATATAGTAGTGTGATCCATTACACCATGTTTCCCATTAACTTCATACCATTTTGATATTCGCAGTGTTTTCTTAAGATAAAATCACCATAATTGTGGGATGAACTAAAATTTGGCTCACTGTAAAAGTCCACTATTTTGGCCATCCATTTCTAAATTATCCAAGGGATTAGGGGGGAGGAAAATATATTGTCTTGATATTGGTGTTTATATAGTACTAGATTCATGTAGAGATGGGATTTGGCCTCTCATATATGTCATGATCTTCTACACCCAGAAGAAATATGACAATGATGATAGTCAATGAAATGGAGTTGGTTTATTTTGAAAGGAATTCAAGTGTCCCCCTAAAAGTTTAATGTGGATTAGAAAGAATGAATACTTCATTGTAGGGTTTCTCAATCATGATTCCTATAGTTTTACATCTCATTGATTGTATCATGTACTATAAATATGGAAAGAAATAAAGAAATAGAGAAAGAGGAAAAAAGATAAAGATATGAATTTAAAATGTTTTATTTTATTTTATTTTAAGATGAAAGATAAAGGTCAAAATCAACCTTGTGAAACTACTCATATGGGATATTTATCTGTAGTATTTATTCAATTCCATAGGTCCTTGAGTAGTAAGATAAAATAAGATATTTGAATTTTAGGGTGCTAGTAGTCTCTAATAGTTTTTATACTAAGGTTACCAATGGTATAATGCATAATAAAAAATTCTCTCTTTTCATCATCAATTTATAAGAAAGTCAAACTCAATAAATGTGTATTGAGAAGAATGAAAAAATGGCGCATTTAAGTGATTACGATATTGTAGTGTACACTATGTGAAATCTACCAGTTTTTTTATTCCTACCTTCCTACTTATCTATCATTATTTTTTACCATGTCTGAGTAAACAAATAATCTTGATTTAGAATATCAATTTATAATTATTGAACCTCTCAGGTAATCTCAGTATCAATATATGTTTCTCTTTGTCATCAAAAGTGGAAATAATATGATGTGAGGTTTTCCCCATCAATGTGAGGAAAAACGTCAAATCTATAGGCATTGATGAAGGTTATATAGGAACATATCTCATTTTGTTCATCTCTCAAAAAAGCCTCCGATGGAGGTCAAACATGACACCATGGTCATTGACACTGATCAACTCCAACCACTTGTATGATAAGTTTTCTACCATCATGGTGAGTAGAGTAGATAGATCTGGAATTCAATTCCATTGTCAAATACTCATAGTGGTAGATTTTTGAATATCTCTCAGTGGTAATATAGAGAATCCTCTTATCACGCACTGATTGTATAATCAAGGAGTGGTGTATAGAACCAACTGATTTTACATAATGTGTCACCATATATCCAAATTATTAGGGAATATATTAATTTCATTACTTAATAAATTAAGTTCCACAATTCCAAAAGGTTTTTTCTATGGGTTCTAAGAACAGCCGCTAGGTGTTTCTATCTATCCTCCTTTACATGATTGGGTCTACCTTAGTATAAGAAGCTCTATACTCAATTTATGTATCAAACCTTAATTTTCAATCATAATAATTTCCCCATAATAAAGTTTTCATTTTTTGATATAGATGTGATTGACCATATTGGTCAAAGCCTTTGAATATTCTAGTTGTGCTGAATAACCATGGTTTAGGATCAAAGGCGTCGAGATCCAGTGAACTAGTGATTTTTATTTTCTTAAGAAAATGGATTAGTCATTATTTCATCCCTCTCCGATGAATAAATAATTTATATATAATATATTATTCCTTATATATTTGATTTTAGTGTTGTTGGTCATGCATCTGTTAGGCATCTAATCTCTCTATCACTCATTCTCCAATCCAAATGAACACTATTCATGGAATTTTCAATAGAATAAATATGATTTTAAAGGATTAGTTTTCTTTTCTGTGTTTGATTGATTAGTATTAGTAGATGAATGATGTAATTGATCCCTATGTGAGATAGAGTTTCCTCCATCATAGAGGGAAAAATATGTCCAAATTATAATAAAGAGAGGGATCAATCATGTTTTCTAGTCATTTATCACTATTGGTGACCCAAACATTATATATTAATATTTTTAATACAACTTTTGGTTAAAATTAGTAAATGTAAGGAAGTTCCAGCATTGATGATCTTTCTACACCAGCTTCCATAACAACCCAATCCAATCATCCATGTCACTATTCTTTACACAAGATAATTTGTTACCACATTTATATTATATATTATATCTATTTTAGGTGGGGTTTCAGTCGATATTGATTGACTAGTAGATGGTGTGGGAACTATCATTAATATTAGAGAAGAGTATTGATGCATGATAGAATTTATTCTAGTTCAGTATCTTGATTCCTAAGGCCTACATCTGTAAGTGATGTTTGATATTTGTTTTCATAAAAATTTATTATAGTGTTTTGGTAGTTTATTTGTCTATAGTACCAATGTTGTACTAAGATACATCAACACCATACTTTAATAGCGATGACCCCCTCAAGTCAATGGGCTTGGTTGAAATCTTCTAGTATATTGCGTGTTGGACCATGATTAATGCTGTATTGGCTCAATATGGGTGAGATATTATTGAGGCCTAATTTTTCATTGCGTATTTTTCTCCTCAACTATAATCTATTACTCCAAGCTATATTTGAGTATCTTCTTGAATCACTAGGTTTTTCATGCGAGCTATTCTCAACTGGTTCCCCCAATTGATTTTGATGTTCCACCTCAACCAGTCCAACTAGTGAACGAATGAAATACATTACACCCCAAGCTTTGCCTTTATTCATTTATTATTCACATATCACCTCTATGTTCCCAAATATCCATGTATTTCCGGGTTCATTTTATAAATTAATCCACCATAATTCCACTACTCATTGTCCTCTACTGGCATTTCAACCTCTAAATCAATGAAAACGGGTTTCAAGGCCTCTCTAAAACACTATGGGTATATGATTGGATACCACTCCAGTTGCAAGGTGTATCCTACCTTTCTTTTGATAGTCATGAACAAGGTAATCATAGATAAAATGGGTGAAGATATCCATCAAATGATGGGATTCATTGGGTATCTCAGTTTGGATTAAAAAGGGACCTTCTAGACCATTTTCCAAAAAAATATCATTTATATCAATACCTCAAAAGATTTAGGGGTGTAGAGGCCCCACTAACTATTAAAAGAAGGTTTAATTTATTTTTATTATTTTAGTATATAGCTATTATCATCTTCTGAATAGTGATATTATCCATGGATACTAGCCTCATTTCATCACCATTCTAAAAGTTTTAGTATTCTACCCATTTAAAAGATACATAACTTTTGTCTCTATTAGATGTAAGGAATTGTGGACATAGGTTCAGAAAAATGGAATCACTCCAATTGATAGACTAAACGTACTCATCTAGTTGACACCCCTTTTTCAAATTGATAATTTTGAATAGTAACCACCATGTGGGTCCAATGCCATGGAAAATGCCTTTTTTTGTTTTCTATAGTTTTCTATAGAGAAAGAGAAGCAAGTATTGATTTGTTTTCAATTTATCCCTTCCTTATTCCCCTCAATCACTATGCACCCAGATGTTCCTATCCCATGGTATTGATCACCTTTTTATAGGTATTTTGATTTGAAAAAAAATGGGATATGAATTCAGAGAAAATTGTTCCACATCTTCCATCCTCTAACAGATATGTCTATATTAACTTTTTCTAGTTCCTTCTTCCTCTACTAGAACTAAAACTAACTCTGAAAAGATCCCACGAGACTGAATGATACAACACTATTGATTGATTAGCCGTTTAGATGTATAGAACCTTCTTAATTAACTATCACTCTCAAGAGGGTCTGATCCATTCCCAATATAATATAGGAAGTAGACACTGGGATACTTCATGTATTCTAAGTGACTAGTGGTGAAATAGAGTACTTGGACCAACATAGGATACATGAAGTATTCAAGTGATGCAAAATTCTAATTTAATGAATGTGTTGGTCGGAGTGGTTTACTCAAGAGGGGGGTGAATTGAGTACCAATTAAAATTTCTGTATTTAAAAACACTGTCTTAAAGACCCCCAAATAAAATAATAAATTAAACTGTAGTGAATTTATATTAAATTAGAGGTTCTGTTAGATTCTCAAGGGACTGATTAATTCCCATTTAATCAACACAGGAGTGTGTGATTATCTTTTGAAACTAACTTACTAATCTACACTTAACATAAACACTTGCTAATTTAATTATCAATGTAACTTTAAAAACAGTATTGGTTTTAAAGTGATTAGCAGCGGAATAAAACTTTGAAAGAGATGGCACAAAAATGTAACCAAGAGGTTCAGTCTCAAGCCGAGACTTAGTCCTCTCAAAAGTTTATATAAAAATGATCCACACCCTGGATCGGGGTTCAACAGTTTACAACTGTCCAGGTCCAAGACCTCTACCACTGTTCTTCGTGGGAAACAGTACAACAACAACCAGCTGTCCAGGTCACACACGACCTCTACCACTGTTATTCGTGGGAAAGAAAGAATGAAAGATTTTGGTAAGGATTTACAAATCCTCCAGTTTGAGTAAAGGAGACAGTGTATGTGTTAGATACAGCAGATAACACACACTGCTCGAAATGACTGATAATAAATCACAGAATAAGATATGTAGAGTTTAGAAGTGGTTCTGGTGATTTCCATGTAGCTCTGGACTCCTTTGGATTCGATCAGAAGTGAGTCTGAGTCCTCTTCTAGTTTCTGTTTGAGAAACAGTGTGTCGTATGCTCCAGGTTCACAGACAGTGAAAATGTAGTGGCTGAAGTTCTTCAGTGTTTTTCTTATATGCACAGAACACTTCTCGAGTGTGCTTGATTGTCTATGAGCTTCTCTGTGTTCTTGATGGAACTAGTTTTTCTCTTCTTGTGTTTCTGGTATATGTCATCCACCACGCACTTCTCTTGTCGCTTCTTATTTGGGCAGCGTAGTCTTCTCGTATTTATCTCCCAACAGGGGACAGAAAAGATTTCCTTTCTGCAGGTACGAGGTACGGGTTCCTGACATCCGACAACCTTTATCAGATATTTGACAAATCATTAAAATGTACATGATATGACCGTTAGATAGATTAAATATAGGAAATAAAGAAATTCAAACAGTGAGTCGAGTGATCGGTAGGTAATCAGCATCGGTAGCTTGAACATTGGTAGCTTGAACATCGGTAGCTTGGACATCGGTAGCTTGAACATCGGTAGCTCAATTTCATTAGTTGCTTTGACTCTATCGGTGGCTCTATGCGTCGGTTGGTACATGCTTGTATCAGTGACTTTGTTTATCGGTAGCTCCATGCATCGGTAGCTCCATGCATCGGTAGCTTCATGCATTGGTATCTCCATGCGTCGGTAGCTCCATGCATCGGTAGCTCCATGCATCGGTAGCTCCATGCGTTGGTATCGGTAGCTGTGAGTCTGTATCGGTAGCTTCGTCCATCGGTGACTCTTATTCCATCGGTAGCTATTTATACTTACACCGGTAGCTCTATGTTTGTGTCGGTAGCTGTCTGTAAGTCAGTAGCTTACATTTATAAGTACATCGGTAGCTCTGTGTTAAGTATATCTGTGACTCTGTCTGTCGGTAGACTAAGTCTATCGGTAGACTAGGTACCAGTAGCTCTTTATCAATAGCTATAGGCAGATTACTTATCTGTTTTATGCAGAACACATTCGATTGGGTTAGAATCAATTTATAACTTGTATGAACATGGATAAAAGAGGATTAACATATTCTAAGGACTATTTTAAAAATTATTACTAGTTTGATCACAGATTTGAAAGAATTAAAGTATAGATCAATGATACATAAGAATATCATAGAGAATGAAAACATAATTGGGATTTTCAACACATATGAATACATTATTGAGATTATCAAAACAGGTGAGGTCAACAATCTCCCCCTTTTTGATAATCACAATTTATGATATGGGCATTTAACATAGTGAAAATATAATAGTAAAGAGTATAATATTGAATTCAATTTTCTCAGAGAAAACAACATCAGAGATAATATAAATAGTATGATATAGACATAAGTTATCAGAGGTAGAAATCATAAGGTACCGAAGGTAAAAAGAAACAAAATAATATCAGAGATAAAATTGAAAAGAAGGTTATTTTTCTCTATTAAAAATATTTCTCATTCTCTCATTTTGTTCTCCCCCTCTTATTTTTCTCCCCCTTGTATTATTCTCCCCCTTGTATTATTCTCCCCCTTTGTGATAATCAAAAAGTGGGAAAGTATATATATATAGGAGACAAATAAAACATGATAAGTAAAAGGAGTTCTTCTGTATTAGAGTAGTCAAAAAGTACAGAAACAGAATACAAATGAATTCCTATCAAAAATCCTGGCCACTTGATCAATCCACATCTTCAACGTGAGATTTTCCTTTGGGATGTGAAGAAGGGTCGGGTGGTGAGGATGCAGGTGAAGGTTTTGGAATGCCAGAAAAGATCAAAGGAGGCTGGGCCACTGACACAGAGTCAGGCCTGTAGGTTGAAGATCTTTGGGTGATCATTGGTGTGAGGCTTCGAATAGCTTGAGCAGGAGTCAGCAGGACTGTGGATGCAGCTGAGGCAGAAGCAGGCAAAGCAGGAGGTATGATGACTGGTCTGGCATCAACATGCAAGAAGGGAAGCAACAGATTTCTAAAATCCATAATAATTCCTCCTCCTCTTTCCATAGCAGAGATGAAATCATCTTTGTTCTCCATGAATTTCTCTAAGGTAGGAGTCAGTTCTCTAAGCTTGCTCACTTGTTCTCTAAAGGCTTGAGTTACTGGAGGGAGCTTCATGTGTTCCAACATTAGCTTGAAGTGGTGTTCGAGTTGATGCTTCGTAAAAATTTTGGTTAAGTAGTAGTCCACTTTGCTCTTTATGGCTTCCTGAGAGGCAGAGGCTTCTCTCATATAATCTTGAACAATCTTCATGATTTCTCTAGCAGAATCTCTTGTAGAAAGCACCACTCGGCTCAACTCTGATGAGTCCACAGAGCCACTGGTTGAAATAGAACCAATCTCCTCCTTCAACATTGCTCGAACTGAATTCAGATCAACTAAAAGTTTGGATGTGAGAGGGCCAAGAGAGAAGGAAACAGTTTCTTTGAAACTCTTAGACAAACCACTGATTAGGCTTTGAACTTGAGAGTCTTGCAATTGAACATGATCCTTTACTGAGGTTTTGAAACTTTCAAACACCAAGACAAAATGGCTTACTACACTCTTCACATAAGCTAGGTCCTTGTCAGCTTGAGACTTGGAGCTCATATAAGAATCCAAAGCAACAACTGTTGTCTTGAGAGATTCAAGATCTACTTCGATCCTAGAAGATTGAGTCTGGCACTCTTTCACTTCTTCCATAAGCTCAGACACAAAAGAAGATAAATTACAAGCCAGAGATAGCTCGAAGGATCTCTCCAACATTTGCATTTCTTCATTAAAGCTTTGCTTCATCTCAGTAACTGATACACTGAATGATTCTTTCAGCTCATTATTCATGCATTCAAGATCAGATTTAGAGACAAAATCATTAGGGACAACTGTAGCAGATCCCTTTGCTAAGGTCAAACTGACTATAGAATCAGTCATTATTGAATTAATTGAGGATGAACGGGAGGTTTCCATTAACTTCACTTCTTCAACAAAACTGGTTTTGAGGTCCTCTTTCAGCTTATTCAGATCATGAAATCTGACCACATCATCTGGCAACAACTCAGAAGCAAGATCATAATTGGTCTTTGGTCTATTCACAGACATCTCATTATCAGAATCCGGAAAATCCAATCCACAGACTATAAACCCTGGGTCTTCTACCCAGTCTCCAAGCTCAACAGCTACTGTAACATTTCCAAGAACAGATTGATGCTCCCCCTCAATGGGTTCATTCTCATGTATCACAACAGTATTCAGTGCTGGATTCTCTTCATCAGAATCTTCTACTACAAGTTCCATCGGTGCAACAACTAGAAGATCTTCTGATACAAGTACAACTTCTTCTGTATCTCTTTCTACTTCAGCAGTCGGCATAGCTGAGTTTCCAATCAAAGGACTCATACTTAAACTACCAAAAGCAGGCGATTCAGATACATTCTCCTTTTCCTCTTCTTCTTGGTGAGGTACAGACTAGTCTTCCTCATAAGTAGACAAAATTTCCTCTACCTTTCCTTTCCTAGAATAGACCAATTCTGCAACAGGACTTGGGGGAAAGTCTGGATCTCCTCCAACATCCATGGGAGTTTCTTCTTCCTCTTCTTCTGTTTCATCACTATAAATAGGTTCCTCTTCATCAGGTCTCAGACTCGGATCTCTCATATCCTTTGGTCTTGAGGGATGATCCACAGGATTAAACCTATCATAAATCTTCTGATCATCACTGACCCATTCACCCTTCCATGGGTTCCAGTTAATTTTCATGTACTTACAAACAGTCGAGGTGATGCAAAAATTGTTCTTGACTACAACTGTCTCATCCTAAGACTCAGATATTCCTTTCACTTTTATCATTACTGAAATCAGCTTGGCAAAGAACAAAGCATTAGTCTTTGACTTTGGTCTAATCATGTCTTCCATTTGAAGCATTAACAATCTGCACAGATTTATTTTTACACCATGTCTTAGCAAATGAAGAAGATAGATATCTTGATATCTCAGATTTGAAAAATCTCCTCGCCTCGGTATCAACACATGCTGAACAAACTTGAAGAGCAGTCTATTCTCTCCATCCATTTCAGTAGCAACCACTTGCCTTTGATTCCCATTACCAGTCAGCTCTTTTAAGGCGGTTTCATAATCAAATATGTCACTGCTAGGTGGCATTGCTCTTGATACATACCCAGAGACACCTTCATGTGGTGCTTTTAAACACTCATCCCACTCTACTGAAGAAAAAGACATCTCTTTTCCATTTAAACAAGAGCTTACCCGATTCTCATTTTCAGACTTCTCGAAGGTTACAAACTCGTAGAACTGTTTTACCAACTTCGGGTAGTATGGTCCATTGTTATTAAAGAAACAATCCACCCATTTTTGGTCCTCCAGAATCTCGAGTACAAACGATTTGCTAGGCAGTAGCCATTCCACGCACAGTTCCTTCTCGATTACTATGTCTCTATTCTGCAAGTGAGGATTCACTGGTCGCCTTCCCGATCTAGTTCTGACTTCACTAACACTGGCTTTATGCTGTGTCTTCTGCTTCTTAGCATTTGGTTCTACACTTTCATCTCTGACGATAGGAAGCTTAGTTTTTTCCATCGCGGGTTTAGGGTTCTTGGCCGATTTGGGAGCAAAGGTTCGAAGGTGAGAGATTTTGAGCTCGGTGAGGTAAGAAGTGGCTTAGACTTAGTTTTTATCATTTAGGAATTCCAAATAAATGACTAAAATAGAGTAAAATAAAATAAAATAAAACTATTCGTATTCTTGGCGGCAGACAGATGTTTTAAAATATAGCATCGGTGAGAATTTCAACATTGGTGAGGATTTTCACATCGGTGAGCATTTTCACATCGGTGAGAATTTTCACATCGGTGAGAATTTCACATCGGTGAGAATTTCACATCCGTGAGAATTTCACATCGGTGAGAATTTTACATCGGTGAGAATTTCACATCGGTGAGAATTTCACATCGGTTAGAATTTCACATCGGTGAGAATTTCACATCAGTGATTAAACATTCCCAATTCGTGTCTTATGTAACTTAGCCTATCCGAACTTAAAGGTTTAGTGAAAATATCAGCCAATTGATGTTCAGTGCCAATAGATTCAAGAGAAATATCACCTTTTTGATAGTGATCTCTTAGGAAATTGTGTCTTACATCTATGTGTTTGGTTCTAGAGTGAGATACAGGATTCTTAGAGATGTTTATTGCACTGGTGTTATCACAGTTGATTGAAACATGTTTAAAAACATATCCATAGTCCAAAAGAGTGTGTTTCATCCACAGAATTTGTGCACAACAACTACCAGCAGCTATATATTCTGCTTCGGCAGTAGATAATGCAACTGAGTTCTGTTTCTTACTATACCAAGAAACTAAGGACTTTCCAAGCAAATGACATGTTCCTGATGTGCTTTTTCTATCTAACTTACAACCAGCAAAGTCAGCATCTGAATAACTCATTAACTCAAAGGATTGTCCTTTTGGGTAAAACAAACCTAAGTTAACCGTGTGTTTTAGATATTTAAAAATTCTTTTAACAGTAAGAAAATGAGATTCTTTTGGATTAGCTTGAAATCTAGAACACATAAACACACTAAACATAATATCAGGTCGACTAGCAGTAAGATAAAGTAAACTACCAATCATACCTCTGTAATTTGTTTGATCAACTGGTTTCCCAGTTTCATCTGCATCCAATTTACAGGTAGTACTCATAGGATTTTCACTTTCCTTGATACTATCCAGACCAAAATGTTTTAAAAGATCCTTTGTATATTTACTTTGATTCAAAATAATACCATCTTCATTTTGAAATACTTGAAATCCACGAAAGTACTTAAGCTCTCCCATTAAGCTCATTTCAAATTCATTTTGCATACTTTTTGAAAAATCAGTACATAAAGAGTGTTTAGAAGATCCAAAAATAATTTCATCAACATATATTTGTACAACTAAAACATCTTTAGAAATTCTTTTAATGAAAAGAGTTGGATCAGAAATCCCTTTAGTAAAACATTTTGAAATAAGGAAATTGCTAAGTCTATCATACCAAGCTCTTGGAGCTTGTTTTAAACCATACAGAGCTTTAGAAAGTTTAAAAACTTGATTTGGAAAATGGGGGTTAGTAAATCCAGGTGGTTGTTCTACAAAAACATCTTCAATTATAAAACCATTTAGAAATGCACTTTTCACATCCATTTGATATAACTTGAAATCCAGATGTCCAGCATATGAAAGTAAGATCCTAATGGATTTTAGTCTAGCTACAGGTGCAAAAGTTTCCTCATAGTCTATACCTTCTTCTTGACTATATCCTTGTGGAACTAGTCTAGCTTTGTTTCTAACTATATTTCCAGATTCATCTACTTTATTTCTAAAAACCCATTTTGTGCCTATTGTAAAAGTGTCCTTAGGTCTGTCAACTAATTCCCAGACTTTGTTTCTTTCAAACTGATTTATTTCTTCCTGCATAGCTATTACCCAGAATTCATCATTGATAGAATCATTGATATTTTTGGGTTCTAGATGTGAAAGAAAAGCTTGATGTTCAACCTGGTTTCTTAGAGAAGCTCTAGTTTGTGTTCCTCTATCAAGATTACCAACAACAGCTTCTAAATGATGATTCTTTAGAATCCTAGTTGATCTGGTAAAGGTTGGACTAGAAATTTCAGGTTCATCTATAGGTTCGGGTTCAACAGAAACAGATTCTGGAAAAAGTCCAGAACTGGATGTTTTTACAACAGGTTCTTTAGATTTATCATTAATGTCCAGAATAGACAAATCTTCTTCAAGATTCTCAAGAGAGGTTTTAGGCTCATGTGGATCAGTTTCATCGAATTTGATGTGAACAGATTCTTCCACACATTTAGTTTTCTTATTGAATACTCTATAGGCTTTACTTGAAATAGAGTAACCCAGAAAAATTCCTTCATCACTTTTGGAAGCAAACTTATCCAGATTATCTTTAGTATACAGAATAAATACTTTGCAACCAAAAACTTTAAAGTAATTAACCTTAGGCTTTCTATTGTTCCACAATTCATAAGGGGTTTTCTTAAGAACAGGTCTAATTAAGACTCTATTAATGACATAACAAGCTGTATTTACAGCTTTAGCCCAAAAATAAATAGGCAGGTCATATTCATTGAGCATGGTTCTAGCAATTTCTTGAAGGGTTCAGTTTCTTCTTTCTACTACACCATTCTGTTGGGGTGTTCTAGGGGCAGAGAAGTTATGAGTATAGCCATTGTGTGAGCAATAATATTCAAAATCTTGATTTTCAAACTCACGACCATTTTCACTCCTCAAAGTTTTAATCTTAAGTCCACTAAAGTTCTCTACAGATTTAGAGTATTTAACAAAAGAAGAACAAGCTTCACTTTTGTGAGCTAGAAAATATACCCAAGTATTTCTAGAAAAATCATCTACAAGAACATAAACATAGTGCTTCCCATTTAAACTAGAAACTCTTGATGGTCCAAAAAAATCCATGTGAACCAATTCAAGTGGTTGAGAAGTCGAAACTTCTTTCTTTGATTTAAAAGAAACTTTGTGTAGTTTTCCCTTTTGACAGGGGTTACACACTCTATCATTTGGGAATTCTAATTTAGGTAGGTCTCTAACTAGATTTTTTCTAGAGAGTTTTCTAAGTGAGTGAATGTTTCAATGTCCCAATCTTCTGTTCCATAGCCATGATTCTTTATGAAAAGTATTCAAACAAGTAATATTCTTCTTAGCTAAAGAATTCAGATTAACAGCATAAACATTTTCATTTCTTAAGGCAGAAAATACCAAAACATTTTTAGAATTAAAAACTTTGCAGGAATCATTTTCAAATTTAACATGAAAACCATCATCACATAACTGAGAAATACTTAATAAATTGTATTTAAGGCCATCAACAAATAAAACTTTAGAAATCAAAATTGAATCAGTGCTACCAATCTGGCCTAGGCCGATGATTTTTTCTCTTGAATTATCACCAAAGGTGACAAAGCCTCCATCAACTTTTATTAAACTCTTAAAACAAGAGAAGTCTCATGACATATGTCTTGAACATCCACTGTCCAAATACCAGGCCTCTTTACAGGAGCTCTTCAAGCAAGTTCCCTACAAAACAGATTTAGATGGGAGATGATTTTGGTACCCAGATTTTCTTGGGTCCAGACAGGTTAGCCAATAACACTTTAGGTACCCATATTTGTCTAATGGGTCTCATATAATTTGTAGAATTGTCATGCTTTGAAAGATAAACTTTATTAGATCCATAGATATGTATATAACTGGTTGAAGCATATGAAGTTCCAGAATTACCTTCATTCTGTCCAGATTTAGAAATGAATCTAGTTTTGGCAATTTTCCTTTGTCCAGGTTGGTATCCTATACCAGTAGTATATTTAGGTGCTATTTTCTTTCCTAGCATCTGTGTTAGTGTATTTTTTCTATTGGTGAACTTCTCTAAGTCTTTCTTGAGTTTCTCATTTGATAGTTTCAGTTCAGTGTTTTATTTTAACAGTTGAGCATTTTTCTCTTTTTCAATAGTGAGTTCGGTTTTAACTGTAGTGGTGAGAGCATGCTGTTTCTTTAAAGACTTGTATTTATCCTTAAGTTCATTACATGTCTCTTCCAGCATATCACAGTACTCAAACAATTCATTTTTAGACATTGTTCCATAATCAGAGTCAGATTCTGCATTATCTCCAGAGTAATAATTTAAAGCAGGAGTTTCAGCAGTTACCTGAGAAGTGTTTGTCATAAAGCACATGTTTGCCTTATTTTTGTGTTCAGTTTCAGAGCTTTCAAATTCAGTAGAGCTATCCTCAGAAGCACTCCAGGTAGCTTTCATGCCTTTCTTAAACTTATTGTCCTTATATTCATATTTCTTTTTATACTTCAGCTTTGGACAGTCGGCTTTAATGTGTCCTTTTCTCTTGCAATCATAGCAGACAACATCATCTGATTTGTCATTCTTCTTCCAATCCTTTTTCCATTTTCCTTGATGATCATACTTACCCTTATAATTTGTTTTTCTGAAGAACTTCTTTTTCCTATAAAATTTCTTAAATCTTCTAGCAATGTGAGCCATCTCAGCATCACTGTCAGAATCACTTTCACTGTCTTCATAGCTTGAACTTTCAACTACAGATTGAAGCTTTTCTTTGTCCTTATTCTTTGAAGTTGAAGATTTGAAAGCGACAGACTTTCTTGGAGGTTCATTTTCTTCCTCTTTATTCACTTTAAGATCTTCTTCATACATCATCAGCTTGCCAATTAATTCCTTGACAGGTAGAGCAGCAATGTCACATGATTCTCTGATTGAGACAGATGTGCCTCTCCATCTATCAGGTAGACATCTCAAAATTCTCATAATTTGTTCCTTCGATGAGACATCCTTTCCCAGCGAGATCATTGTATTGACAATTTCATTGAACCTGAGATACATGTCAGAAATGGGTTCATCAGGCTTCATTTTAAAATTATCATACTTGATAGTATAAGTGTTCAATCTCATTTCTTTAACATTCGTTGTTCCTTCATGAGAAACAGCTAAGGTATCCCAAATTTCATATGCAGTTTTACAAGAAGAAATTCTATTAAACTCTTCATCTCCTAGAGCACAGTACAAGGAATTCATAGCTTTACAATTGTTATTGTAAGCAGTCTTTATAGGTTCATCCCAAGTAGATCTAGCAGTAGTAGGAATTTTGTATTCTGATTCAATAGCAGTCCAAATATCAAAACCTATGCTTTCTAGATGAATTTTCATTTTCAGTTTCCACTGAGCATAATTAGTTCTATTGAAGAAAGGTGGCCGGTTAGTAGCAGCACCCTCAAGTCTATTGTCCATGATGAGAAAATTTTAAAGAGATAAAAATTTAGATATAACAGAAATTTTAAGAACTTTAAAATACAACTAAAATCACAGTTCAAAAGTAGAGTACTTTTAGAGAGTATTTTCAATCCTCTGATACCAAGTGTTGGTCGGAGTGGTTTACTCAAGAGGGGGGTGAATTGAGTACCAATTAAAATTTATGTACTTAAAAACACTGTCTTAAAGACCCCCAAATAAAATAATAAATTAAACTGTAGTGAATTTATATTAAAGTAGAGGTTCTGTTAGATTCTCAAGGGATTGATTAATTCCCAGTTAATCAACACAGGAGTGTGTGATTATCTTTTGAAACAAACTTACTAATATACACTTAACATAAACACTTGCTAATTTAATTATCAAAGTAAATTTAAAAACAGTATTGGTTTTAAAGTGATTAGCAGCGGAATAAAACTATGAAAGAGATGGCACAACAATGTAACCAAGAGGTTCAGTCTCAAGCCGAGATTTAGTCCTCTCAAAAGTTTATATAAAAATGATCCACACCCTGGATCGGGGTTCAACAGTTTACAACTGTCCAGGTCCAAGACCTCTACCACTGTTCTTCGTGGGAAACAGTACAACAGCAACCAGCTGTCCAGGTCACACACGACCTCTACCACTGTTATTCGTGGGAAAGAAAGAATGAAAGAGTTTGGTAAGGATTTACAAATCCTCCAGTTTGAGTACAGGAGACAGTGTATGTGTTAGATACAGCAGATAACACACAATACTCGAAATGACTAATAATAAATCACAGAACAAGATATATAGAGTTTAGAAGTGGTTCTGGTGATTTTAGTGTAGCTCTGGACTCCATTGGATTCGATCAGAAGTGAGTCTGATTCCTCTTCTAGTTTCTGTTTGAGAAATAGAGTGTCGTATGCTCCAGGTTCACAGACAGTGAAAATGTAGTGGCTGAAGTTCTTCAGTGTTCTTCTTATATGCACAGAACACTTCTCGAGTGTGCTTGATTGTCTATGAGCTTCTCTGTGTTCTTGATGGAACTAGTTTTTCTTTTCTTGTGTTTCTGGTATATGTCATCCACCACACACTTCTCTTGTCGCTTCTTATTTGGGCAGCGTAGTCTTCTCGTATTTATCTCCCAACAGGGGACAGAAAAGATTTCCTTTCTGCAGGTACGAGGTACGGGTTCCTGACATCCGACAACCTTTATCAGATATTTGACAAATCATTAAAATGTACATGATATGACCGTTAGATAGATTAAATATAGGAAATAAAGAAATTCAAACAGTGAGTCGAGTGATCGGTAGGTAATCAGCATCGGTAGCTTGAACATCAGTAGCTTGAACATCGGTAGCTTGGACATCGGTAGCTTGAACATCGGTAGCTCAATTTCATTAGTTGCTTTGACTCTATCGGTGGCTCTATGCGTCGGTTGGTACATGCTTGTATCGGTGACTTTGTTTATCGGTAGCTCCATGCGTCAGTATCTCCATGCATCAGTAGCTTCATGCATTGGTATCTCCATGCGTCGGTAGCTCCATGCATCGGTAGCTCCATGCATCGGTAGCTCCATGCGTTGGTATCGGTAGCTGTGAGTCTGTATCGGTAGCTTCGTCCATCGGTGACTCTTATTCCATCGGTAGCTATTTATACTTACACCGGTAGCTCTATGTTTGTGTCGGTAGCTGTCTATAAGTCAGTAGCTTACATTTATAAGTACATCGGTAGCTCTGTGTTAAGTATATCTGTGACTCTGTCTGTCGGTAGACTAAGTCTATCGGTAGACTAGGTACCGGTAGCTCTTTATCAGTAGCTATAGGCAGATTACTTGTCTGTTTTATGCAGAACACATCCGATTGGGTTAGAATCAATTTATAACTTGTATGAACATGGATAAAAGAGGATTAACATATTCCAAGGACTATTTTAAAAATTATTACTTGTTTGATCACAAATTTGAAAGAATTAAAGTATAGATCAATGATACTTAAGAATATCATAGAGAATGAAAACATAATTGAGATTTTCAACACATATGAATACATGATTGAGATTATCAAAACAGGTGAGGTCAACAGAATGTTTTGAAAGAAAAAAGTTCTAATATGTTAGGAACCGTAAATATAAGGTTCATTTATTGTTGACCCACAATCTTTTTTTCCCACAGTTAGAATAATTTTACTAATCATAGAATACTTCTACTTTAGGTTAGCCCTAGTCTGGGGAAAATAAAAAGAAAAAAATAACCCCAACTCATAATGGAAAAGGGTACTTGATCTATTCTGGTATAAAGAACATAAAATCCTATGTCAGTAGCTTCATACTTTTTTTCTTGCTTGGGGGATTATTAGGCTTCATCTAACGATGTCTCTATTAAGGGTATAATAATGTAACCGTGTTTATCAACATTAGTATGAATATCATGGAGGGTTAGATCCTTCATTTTGATTCCCCTAGTATGGAATCTATTCAAGATGATGAAAAAACACCTGAGATTAATACACAAATTATTAATGATCCTTCTGCATCATGATAGGGTATGAATGAATGAATCCCAACAACCATAGATATATATAGAGTAGATATAAGTATTATCCAGAATTATTCTATGATCTAAAATTCTTGGTGAAGGGATGTAAAGTGTATAGACATTTTTATTTAGGTATTTCATACCTAAACCCAACACCAATATACCCCAATGATTATAGTCAGTGAGTCTTGGGCGAACAACCCAGGCAGATATTTCCAATCCTTTTCAATGGGAATAAATTTCTTCAGAAGATCTTGATTTTTTTTTCAAGAATTATGATATAGAAAATGTTTCCACTGTCAAAGAAGTGGAATTTTCTTTGGTCCACATTCTTATTCAATGGTTTTCATTGAAATATCTATCCCTATGAAGCTATAATTTACACTAGTGGGAATACATGGAATCTAAAATACATGATAGAACATAGATGATGTACCACCACTTATCCTGATACATGATGATCATCCAGAACATTTTGGATATAATTACCTACTAACCATTTTATAAAATATTGAAATGGTTCCATCAATCCCATCAAAATTTCAATGTTCAAATTTGTGGTCCAATCTAGTGGTGGGCTAGAAATTATTGAATTATCCAGTAAAATTTTCATGGATCATATAGCTCATACAAGATGAATTGTATTATAGGAAAGGATTCAATACTCTTTCAATAGTTTTATTCTAAGTGGATGATTTTGTAATGGATAAGGCCATGTATGAACATGGTGTTGGAAGTAATGGATTCATTTATTTCCATATAATGACAAATTCCTCCAAGGTAAGGGTCATATTTTGAAATTTTAAATGGAATAATATGGTCTAATAGCTTCTTCTATTTGAAAATACCTTATTTTTTGGGTTCTTAATCCCACTGAGGGGTTCATCATCCTAAATATTATACGCCAACAAATTTTTTATATGTTTTTTGAACCCTCTAGGATCCCCTGGCCATGACATCTTGGAGCTCCCTGGTAAATGAGAAACTAATCCTTTTCTAGTTCTCACTATCTCGGTGCTCATTCATGTCACTAGTTTCTATGACTTATGAATCAGAAAGGGGGAAAATCCACTTAGAATAACTTTAATTACAAGGGATTCAAACCTCATATTATTCCTTAGGTCTCACCTGATTAGCCTTTATGTTTTTTCTTCAACCTTCAAATCAAGACTATGATGTTGTGGTCTGGAATAGTGGATGTTGGGGTATGGAGGGAAAAAATGTGATATTGAATACTAGTGCCATGGGTAGTTATGAGATATGGAATAAAAAAGACATGTTATATTAAATAAATCATTTCAAGGTGGTATGATTGTTTATATAAAACTATTGAGATACATGATTTTGAGTATAGTTGAACCACTTATTTGACTTCAATTATAGACCTAAAGAAACCTTCTGTGGAATGGGCCCGAGGGTGAACTAATGTATCCTCTACTCAACTCTAAAAGAGTGAATCTAGCCTCATGATGATGGATGTTTACTATATCTCTTCCAGACGTCTCCAATGACACCTAGGTGGTGCTTCCATACCACCCTTAGGAGAATATCGAGGATGATGTTAGATGATTTCCAATATTGACATAGTTTAAGACCACAGTAATTCCACATGGATTCTTTTTTACATTCAGGGGTGAAAAAGTTTTTGAATGAAATTATAAGGTAGCTCAAACCTTCATCCTATCATCCACTAGGGCCACAAGTATGACATGGAGATGGTGGTATAGGTGATATCATATTCATTGGAATTTATTATGGTATTGGGGAAAATAGTCTTATTGTAGGTGTTTTTCACTCAAGAACTACTCTAGGAAACTCAACCCATGATAAAATTTCATTCGGACAGTCAATGGGTTGAAAACCTATGAGAACAATATGGATTATTGGAATCTATCACACAAGATTTCATTAGAAGTAGGAAGCATAATCCTTCATTTATTTTTCATCCGAATAGAGTAAGTTATTGGGCATTGTTAAATCATTCAATGTCTTACAAAGGGCTCAAATTGAAACACCTATGGTGTTCATGGGAGAGAATATCAAATAGAAATAAGACCCTTGTTTATTCCAACAAAACATTCCAAATTATGATAAGGGTGGAAAAGAAACCCCAAACTATAATGGATATATTGTACTGAATACAACACTCCTATCCACCTATTAACCACTAGTAAAACCATCTCCATTCCAAAAAAACATTGATTCCATTATTTCATCCCCATCCAAGAATGATGATGTTCCACTTTCATGCACACCAATCACCTGGTCTCTTTGGAATGACATGATGTACCATCACTAGAAGATAATTTCCCAATAATTGATCCATCATCATAAATTCTAGTCAACCCTATCCCAAATTCAAACCGGGGATCGAGTCTATCACATGAACTCCATAAACTAGATAATGATGTGTTCCATACAACAAAAAATATATCAGTTCTCTTATTTCTAAACTGAATCGTTCCTGCTGCTCTTCACCACACATGTATGTACCCGAGAGCTCTATACTATCCATATGAAGTCTTAGATCCTATGATATGTTTTATTCAACATCACATTTTTGGTCCCATATGATAGTGTGCATAGTTGGTTCCTTACCCTATAACACCAATAGCATTCCAGTGCCAAGACCATCTCTATTATAACCCTACAAACTCTAATCCATCCATATAGTGTGTGACCAATTGAACTCCTAGAATGGATAAAAATAAAATAACACCCAATCAATAATAGTTTTTAGGGTGTCTTCAATCCCAAAAAATATTGAATGGTGTTATCTTGGTAACTGTATTTAACCTAATCAACACTATTTGAATTGTGGTTGTTCTATGCCTAGAAATTCTGATATCACACCCTATCCTTTGTGGGTACAATATTCAATGCTTCAGTAATTTAGGTTATGATTGTAATCATTATATCAAATTCTTCCAACATTCTTACATCACACTATTTTAATTAAAATGGTTCCAATTTATTTTCCAATCACCTTGGGGATTCAAGGAATTATCATTTTCATCTCCCCCCAATAACTACAATGACTACCACAATGCTTTTACATTAGGTGGATTATATAGTGGTTATCCTTCTAAATATATCCATTCTTGATTTTCCATAACAGAATCCATGGAGACAAGAAAGAAGTGGTTGATCATATTCAATATTTACTTGAGGACTATAGAATGAATTGACTCGAGGACTACTAGGTTACTGTGGTGGTAGGTTACACAATCACTGGTTGGACTTTTCAAATGGATACATTGGAGATAGATCTAGATGATAGAAAATGATATTTTCTTATTTGATTAAACCATCCCAATCATATTAGTATTTAATTATGGGATCCTCTCTATCATCACATTTTTTTCAATTGCTACCTCCAACATGTCTCGTTTGAACTGCTTCTATTCCCCCTAGATTGAAGTCCATTTCAACTGAAGGGTAGGATTTATTTTGGATACTAAATAACTACCATGTTTGATATAACTGTCATAGGAACAACAATATTTTAATTCAACTAAAATTGGTGTTGATATTCATAGAGGTTTCTTGGGGAAATGAAAATTTAGAATGGTTATTTTGGGACAGTAGAGTGGCACCAATCTAACTAGACCATAGATAAAATAGGTTTGTATCGAACCCACATCGATATCCTATTCACATATTAAAACATTTAATGCCCATAATAATAATATATGAATTTAAAAACCTTGTTTATTCATTTGGTCCATTTCCCCCATGGAATTTTGGTCTAATCAATAACCGATCATTTCATATAAACTGTCTTGCTGCTTCTTTGCTATGCAGAAATGAATCAATTCATAAGGTGATTTAAGCCAATTCGGTTGAACCATAATATAAAAACTCCATGACATGCGAAATCATCAACATTCATGAATCCAATATTGATGTTAATATATTAAAATACACCATATCATAATACATATATTTTGTTGAGAATTAAAAAGATATAAGTCTTTAGGGATCAATTGCTAAGGGTAACAGAGGAAATCGAATCCCGAGTAACATGGGTAGAAACCAGTTGGATGATAATCAATACTATCTAAATCCTAAATAAATGTAATATAGATATGAATTAGTATTCCAAAATTTACTCAATAACCATTAGGATATCTAGTTTGATTGAGTACCATAGTTCACATGGAAAAGTACATAGTTGAAAACTCCACCACTTTCTAAATAGTCTATAGGGGTATAAACTTGGATTTTTATCACCCCTTCCTAGTAATAAGAATTCCATAATCATCAAAAAACCCATTCCACAATGCTTTATTGGGTTTTGAGGCTCCCAATGGTGACCAATTCAACTCCAATGGTGAGCCCCCTATGAAATGATCAGACTCTTGCCAAATAGAAGATGAAATTTTCAAATGGAATCAGGGGTAGGTGTTTTCTTAGTACACATTAGATTATTGGATCAATCAATAGTTATTTAGCAATATTCCCTTCCCACTAATCTTTATTTTAGACTATTCACCATTAGGGTACCTGGGTTCACATAGATGGTGTAGTGGTTAGGCATGACTGTATTTGGTATGAGATGCTTTTCTGACCTAATTGAGCTGACATTCCATACCAGTAGGTAGTGGGTTTCCAATTTACACTAACATTTTGTGCTTTATTTTTCCCACATATACTATATGTTATCCCCTTTTTTAGTTGAGCATGGTCATTAAAATTGGATTCCTCGCCACTCTCGTTCTAGTGATAGTGTTCTCATGGATTGTCTAGGAAACAATGAATCTAGTGTATAAGTTGGGTGAAACACGAATACTCTAATATAATAATACTCCCTTACATAGTAGAAAGGAATAATAAAAATACACTAAATTCTATCTTCAATAGCCCTAAGAGACTTACCTGGATGAAGGAGTAGTGGTGTCGACTCATAGATTGCAATGAACCATACCATTTCCCCATTGATCTGAAAATCTCGGGGGTCAATGGATCACTCTGCATGTCTTTTGAAACTACCAGATCAATAATATAATTTCCATCAAGTTTCTATGAGCTAATTCACCTTTTCATGTGGATTAGTTTTGTATCCCAATTTCTTATTCTGTTTTCACCCCCAACTCCATTCAAATTTTCCACAAAAACTACAATATATAGACTCTAATATAATATGTACTAGTTTTATTTTCCCAAGGCCTACTACAATTTATATTATACTGATTCGTGCCTATATATGGCACACCATTCACTCATGACCACTTCCAAATGAATAGTATCTCTTCCAACCTGTTCTAAGGGGTAAAATTCCCACATGATGATGATTTTGATGTATTTTTGTCTAGTATTTGGAATATAGGAGTGAACATAGGGTGGTGAGGTTAGTATAGGGAGCCTGAAGATCGACACACATCAAATGGTAGAAACTACTATGTACTGTATGTTTTCCTAGACTATCCAAACAAACCCCTAAACTTTTTTTAAATCCTATAAATTATTGTTTTTTAGGAAACAACTCATTTCCATTTTACCTAGATAGTTTCTAGTATATTTGCAAACATAATAGGAGATCTTGTTCTGAGGGTCTAGGCCTGAGATAGTTTGAGGAATTTTCAATTAACCAGGATGCATAGAATCATCCTCTGATGACCCCACCTTGTGGGTGCAGGTTCCCATATACTGCAATCACAAATTCCCCATCCATATACTGCAAATTGTTTTCACTGTTCACTAATTTCACAATTTATTTGATTCTAAAATCCATTTAAAAGCATTGTCACTATTGAACACGTATATTTCCATTCATTTCCATTATCCCATCATTTCAAAACCCAAATACAATTTACTAAATTTCTAAACTCATTCCCCCATCATATCGTATTCACAAAGTCATTTTTTACACCCTAGAACCCTACAATGTGAATCCCATCTGTTCAATCATTCAAAAAAAGTAGTGAAGTTAGCAGTGTGATCATGAATGTGTTGTAGCTTTTTTCAAGTACTTTCCCTTATGATGTCAATTACAATCACATAGATTCCTTCCATATTAGCCAACAAGACACCCCCTTCAGGTTCTTTCCCTCATAATATGTTCGACCATCTATATCACATCCCCAGGATTTAGGTGCTTGGTATAATTTTAGTAGTATATATACTGTGAGAAAATTCCACTACCCCCAATAAAAACCTGAAGATTCCAATAGAGTATAACAATTCCAGTCTATACTTAGTGATCGTCCCATGAAACTCCCCAAACCACTTGATTCCAAAATAATTTTATTGATGGTATACTAAAGGTAGTAGAACCACTCACGCAAAAAAACTCCTTTAGTAAACACCCCCATTTCAATTCCCCCAATACCCATAGGCACAAGGATCCAATGATCATAGTTGGAGTTTAATTGGTTCTTCTTAATCCATAGATACCATACCAAACCACAGGAGGATATCTTAGGTACTCCCTCATTATATTAGTTATAGAGTCAGAGTTTTGAAGCCCTAGTCCATGAATGATGAAAATAATCTTGGAAAGGTTCTAGATGTTCTTCATCCTAGTAGATTATGAATAAAACATGAAAGGGGAGAGAACCAAAACAGGTAATCAAGTTGATATGAAATGGATTTAAGAAACTAATTTAGATTATTGAGTTTCATAATGAGTTAGGATGAATATAAAACGATTCTTGAGTATCCAGATACTCATTTGGATACATCAAGTATCCTAGGTACTCACTAGGATACTTATCTAATATGACAAACATCAACCCTATCTTAGATACATTCCATTCTATTTGACCAAAATCAACCTCATATGAGAGATTTATTTAAGGAGATGATAAAAATGTTTTTATATAATCATCACCATAAAGATATATAATATTTAACTTGTCACATCCTTTTTATGAAAAAAAATACATTTTAAACTCCACCCTTATCACTAAAATAAAGAAATATAGACCATTCCTAGTTCCCTTTTTCTGAACCTCCAAAAAGGTAACAGAAAAAACATGAGGTCCTAGAATCTTTTATCAAAGACCATCACATGGTTTGTTTGAATTCTTTCATTTTTTGGTATCATGATTTTCTTCTTGGTTGTTTTTTATAGTATGGATTTGGCCTTATGAAAAAATTCTTCTACTAGTACCCACAAATTCTTTTATTGGGTTGGTTGGAGTTCTTGAACTAGACATTAATGGGTAGATCATGTTGAGATATTCACCATGAATGATCCTCTATTGTCTTGAATAAGTACATTATTCCATGAAACACTATACTATTAGAGTATAGTGCCGACAGATAGAAGAAATAATATATATAGGGATAAAACCTATTTACATAAAAATGAAATGATATTACTATTATATTAGAGTAGTACAACACTATCATTTGTTCTCTCTATCCCTATCTCATAATTTCCCATAACTTCAAGCCTTAGTCATCAAATTTTCCCCTACTAATCCTTTGGTCACCCAGATAAAGTGGATGGACCTATGGTAAATGAATCAATGAAAGTTTTATAGGAAAATAAATCTTTTGGTATAAAACTATCACAAGGGATGATCTTAGGAGAATGAGGCACTTAGTATGATTGGAAAATGATGGCCGTCCAATGAAAAAATATTACAGGGAGTGAGTGATATCTCAAAGGCATAGAAATATTAATGAGCATGACATAATTTTAGATGTTCCATGATAGGATATTTGAGAAATATAATGATAGTAAATATTCTAAGTCAATCTATGTTTGACTATCAACCATACAATTATGGAATTGCATATCTCATTATTTTTCCAAAGAAAATGGGATATGGCCTTTTAATTTTGATGGAGTGATAGGACACAATTGAAAAGGGTGGGATGATTTTATTTCTTTGTATTCAGATGGAATATAATCACATATAAAGAAAAAATTATGAATCTATATTTGTTGATTTTCCACTCATCTACCATCTTCATATAGTGAATAATAAAATTGAAAAAAGGTCCCTTTTCTTGGGGTCTGAATTAGATCAGTAGTAAATAAAATGGATAGGGAATATCAAAAAGAGACATTGTTTCATAAAATAGATTTTAATTATAATTCACTAAGTACACAGTTGATATTGATAATCTAGCTCTGTTGGATGGTGGTAAATGAGATGGTTCTCTCATAGTTATTCGTGGACTCCGAGCTATTTTCTGCCTCTTTGAGGTTATGACCAGTCTGAGTTATAGAAGTCAGAATATGATATTTTTTTCTTGATATAGATATATCTAAACTATATTATATCATGAAAATTATTCACTATCTGGGGTAAGGGTACCAAGTTTATACTTGCATTATTGCTAGTTGAACCTTTTTTAGTCTCTTTCAGCAGCAGAGATGTTTCTCTTTCAAATAAGAGTGATTCCCCAAACCTTATCTTGTTCATGTTATCCTAATTGAAACTCCTAACCAATACAATAAGGAAAGGAATGAGTAGTATAAAAGGTTATATATTTCTATATCTTGAGAACGGTGGGGTTTCCAACAATTGAAACTCATGCCCACACTTGGATCAACAAGATGAGGATGAAGGAACTCATTTTTCTCTTTCTCATTTGAAGATCATATGAATGGAAATAGAATATGTGAATTGATATTAGTACTCTACTCTAATAATTAAGAGTCCATTTTATTTCTTTTTACATGAATCTCTATGGAAATAATCCCTTAGACAGGAAAGATTGTAGCTGGGTTGATCATGGGAAGTGGAATATAATTACATAATCTAGTTTAATACTAGTTTAGAATATAAAAAACATGAATTCAATAATATTAATTTTTAGAAGGTAGGAATTAGTTTTTTCATATATATGAATGTTATTGGTCACTCGTGGTAGAATTTTCTTTTCCGATGGCCAAATCAACTGAAAAATCAGGGTGAACTTAGTTAATTAACTCATTAGTTTCAGAGCACATTCTGAATTAGTCAAGAAGAGTAATATCTAAATCAACTCATCTGAACCTGGTCTTGAAACAACATCATCATATCTTGGTACAGTTCCAATAGATAAATTTTTTTGATCCAAGAACAAAGTATATTGACTATGTAGCAGATAGGCCCTTGGAGAAAAAAAGATATGAAAATAACATGATCCATAGATTTTTGTTAACCTAATTACATTATGGTAATAAAGATTAACATAGGATGGTTCCCGATTTATCTATTAGAGAACCTAAAAATAGAGCTAAAAATCTAGTAGAGGGTCCCTCCTACCCGAATGGTCTCTAGTTTATCACCAAGAAAGTAAGTGAAGCCTCTAGAATAGAATAACAAAACATAAAGATCATTTACATAAGGTTTTTTGATAATTTGACATCTAGATATTGTTCTTATTGATAGTAATAATAATCATAGTAGCATTTCCCACTTAATAGCATAATTAAGCAATGAGGGAAAGAATAAGGGTGTTTCCACAAATGAAGAGTCTCATGTAGTTTGATCTATCCACCTTTTGGAGAGTTTTCCTTATTAAGTCAGTTAGAAATTTTAGTACTAAGTAAAACATTAGAGTATAGTATTGATGATCCATGGTTAGTTAATAAAACTAGTCACCCTACTATTTATAGTTCGATATAATATTGGTAGTAGAGGTATGTACACTCTTTTCAGTGTTCTAATTGAGTGTTTTCACCAAATTGACATCTGATTTGAGTCTTATTTGACTAAATTTATTCATTTTTCATTGGAATCCTATAATATATAATAGACCAACTTTCTGTAGTTGTGTATTTTTTGTTCATGGAAGAAAAATAAAATTCATGGGGGAATTCACGATCATCATTTTTTCTTGTACTCAAGGATTTATATTGATTTTTAATCTTAGGGATCACTCTGTAATGAACTTTCCTTTAAGAATACCCCCACTTTTCCACATAACTGATGCATGATTAGATCACCATTCAGGGGAATGCCTTTCCTAGGACACATACCACAAACCATAGATCTCTTTTTTGTCTTCTTTATTTTATCTCTTTTAAATGACATCAAAACATGGGATTTCTGCTTATCATTCCAAATCGAAAGTGTATTTTGACAAAAAAATCTATCCCATGTTTCTCATTCTCCTTATGCCTTTGTTTCCTCCATGATATTTTGTAGTAGTAGTTACAAATTTCATGGTTTTTTCTACATGATATAGCCTATTTTTCTCTTAATCTTGTTCCTTTCAATAGAAAGGTAAAACACTATTACTTCATTTTTTTTCTAACGAGTATACTTGGACCCTGATGTCACTTTTATTTATTAGGCTGGAAGTGATTTCCCTCTATAATATGTCTTGAGCCCAGTGATTGCATTTGTTGACAATGAAATATTAATATGTGCTTTTTGAGTGGATGGTTGAACTAATATTGATTGGAGTGTCTATAAAGAATTCAGATGATTGTTGAACATATCATAAGGTCCAAGACATGTGTCAACGATTGAATCTTTGTTACAAAATTTAAAGAAGTCTATGCAATACTTTATTTCATGACAAATTTGAGAAGATTGGGATGATATTAAATGCATAAGAGGTGTTCCAAAAGAGTTTTCAATTGGGTAAATTCTTGAAGTACTTTGGAATTATAACTCTAAAATGAATAGAAGATGAAGCATTATTATTGAGGATGAAAATGCAGGATTTCTACATTGGAGTGGAAATGCATTTCATGTTTAATTCAATTATATATATACTTTTGTTTTAGCCAAGTTTTTGTATGGGGTTTATTCAAAATAAATTTGGACTTAGCCAGCAAACCAACCAGCAATCCATGTGAGCATCACTCACCAAAGGGTGGGAAGTTGAGCTCGAACCCAGTAAGCCAGCCAACATGGTCAGCCATTGTGAGGAGCACATAGGGCACACAAAACACTCCCGTATGGGCACATGGGAGATCCAGTCAAGCATGCCACTGTGAAAGGTGGCACGAAGGCATATAGTGGATGCAAAGTGCACCCGCATTGAGAACATGGTATGAGGTGGTACCATAGAGGGAGGAGGAGTAATTTGGTGATGGGTCGAGGGGGCTTGATACTTAAATAGAACCCATGGAACATGTGGGATTTGATGTGAGATAGATTTCTAAGAACATGGATTCAATCACATATGTCTATCTAATTGAATGAAAAATCTAGGATTCATGTATTAATCACAATTCATAATCTAATCTCGACCGTCTATATCCGATTAAGCTGATCAGATAGATGATGAGAGGTTACGCTATCATCTTCAACCTCTGATCACTTGATGCAAACCGGCACCCTGGAGATGAATCCAAGCCTCCTTGATCAAAATCCGACTTCCATTTTTGATCTAATTAACTACATTACGATCATCTGGACAACATGACATCATTCATGAAATTTCATTTGCATTCATGAAATGTAACATGATGAACTCACGTCGGTCGAGAGAAAATAGAGTTGCTGAGGCCGCACTCATCATTCATCTATTTATAGAGATAATTTCCATGCATTCATAAATTCATGCACATAAGAATTAAACCCCAAAGAATAATTCCACATTTGAAAGAAATATCCCCCGATTCTCATATTATCTTTTACAAGTGACATAGAAATTTTGAATCCAAAGATCTCCGGAATTCAATGGCCAGATCTCATGGAATATCTTATAGAATTTGAAAATTGAGAAACATTTCTATCCCAACATATAAATAGGGAGACCTTGACTAAGGTTTTTTTTGAGAAAATTGAGAGAACTCTAATGACGAAATAATGAACAATTTACCCACCATTTTTGAAAGAAGATCCCTAAGCCCTTTGACAAGTGAAAACCAATCTCAAAGGAAATTTACAAAGAACCAGTACCATGAAACTATTCTTACAATCACCTTATTCAAAGGAGAAGAATAATTTCATGAGTGATCCACCTATGTTCTACACACTTGAGACACTTTATGAAGAACCGATTCGTGATGCCCTACTGGGACAGTGCACTACACCTTTCTAGTTTGTGCTACACAACTGACCTCAAAGCCTTCTCGTTTCTTGGTGAGAAACCTCAATAGGAAGTGAATAAGAACACACATACCCAGTGGATAATCATTCAAGTTTGTGTGAAAGTAGAGAAAGAGATAGTAGGACATTATCCTACGTGATCCTCCCCTGAATTAATAAGAAGAATTAACAGACAATGGGTGTGAAAGGAATAAATAAAGAGAGCTATTTTGTTTTGGGTTTCATAACACTAATTTAACATATTTTAATTTATGATTTCTCATGAAAACATATGTGAAGAAAGAATTGTGTATGTGAAAATTGAATTGAGAAAGAAGAAAAAAAGTGAACAGATTGTGTAAGATCATTCTTGCATTATGATAATCTTTAAGAAGATGTGTGTACCACATGCACACATCTATATGAAGCCAGGAAAACATTCAGAAGGAATAATTATTATCCTAAGCATTTTTTCATTGTAGAAACTAATCATTACTGGTGATTAGAATCTTTGAGCAAGACCAGCAAATTCAATCAGAGGTTTTTGAAGACACTTGGATCAAGAAATATAAAGAGAGAAGTTGTAGTTGTGGTGTATAATGTGTATCTGTAAGAAGAAGAAGGTGTAGTGAAGTTTGGGGTTTAAAAAACTTCTAATTGGGGAGTTTAACCAATTACTTTTTGTAATCATATTCTCTTAAAGTGAAGAATCCATGTTGGGGAGAATGACCAACACAACAAGGAGTATGTATTTGTAATGAACCTTGTAAATCCTTGTGTTTTGTGATTTTTTACAGAATCGTTTGAATATTTTATTGAGGACTTAACCAGACACAAAGGTCGAATTGAAAAAATGGGCCAATTCATAAGAAGTAAAATTAAAAAGGGGATAACTAATTCACCCCTCCCCTATGGGTGATCTTTCAATATTCATGGTATTTCAATTGGTATCAGAGCTGGGCACCCTCTGTAAGGATCAACTACTTTGAGAAGATGGATAATCTAAATTCTATCAATAGATGAGGTGTTACTAATTTCTATGGTAAGAATTATCATAGTCAAAAGAATAGGGTTTTATCATATCCTCTATCTCTTGGCCTTGAAGTTAAAGATGCAGTTACTTTTGGATTGCCTCCTATTGCTGAAGAAACTGCTATGACTTTCACCGAGAAATGAAATATAAAAGTTGAATGAAAAGCTCAAAATTATATTTTAATATATCTTTTAGAAAAATTATTCACAAAGGCTATGGGATTGAAAATTGCCAACAAAATTTGGGAAAAATTGGAACACAAATCTAAAGGAAACATGAACATCAAGGAATCCTAATTACAAATTTGGAGGAGAAAATTCAAAGATATCAAGATGGGTGAAGAAGAAAACATTGATGATTATTTCAAAAGAGTTAATGAAATTGTTAATAATATTTTGGGCTTTGGAGAAAAGTTGGATGACTCATCTATCGTAAAAAAACTCATGAGAAATTTTCTCAATAGGTTTGATCCCAAAGTATCATCTTTGGAAGAAATATTTGATCATTCTATTGAGGAATTACATAACATTATTATTAAATATGAAATGTGTAAGATCCCAGTTTTCAAAAAGAATATCAAAGATGAGATGGCATTGGAAGACATGAGAAAAATCAAAATCAGAGATGTTGAAATTTCAGAATTAGGTGAATATGAGGATGAAGATAAAGATGAAGAATATAATAGAATCATTGCTCTTATATCAAAGAGATTCGGGAAAATAATGTTTAAGGGTAAAGTAAAATCACCACCAAGATGTCACAACTATAATGACAATAAAAACATTTCAATAAATTTTCCTAAGAAAAGTTTGTTTCACCTGATACTGATAAAGAAAAACCGCAGAAAAAGAAATTGGGTGAAAGCTCAAAAGATTCAGTCAAATTTTCTAGAATAAAAAAAAGTTCTTTCCAGGTTAAAGAAAAAGCTATGTAAGAAAAGAAAAAGATGTAGAATCTACATCAGTCGGCCAAATAGAATATAAAACTAATTTCATGGATCATGTGGATAAAGGGTTTGATACTTCCTGTAGTGAAAATGATGAAAGTGAATGGATAGATCCAAAACACATCCTGAAAAATGAATTATAATATTATCTTGAGAAAAAATAAAAGCTCAAGAAAGATTAAGTATTGTTATTGAAATAAAATTAAAAGATAACTAAGGAAAATAAAGAATTTAAAAATAAATAAACCTTTTATATTTTATAAATCAATAGGCACAAAATGATGGTATCTGAAATGGAAAACATTATAAAAGTCCATGAGGATAAGCTTCACCTCAAAGAAGAAGAAGAATCAATGACCTAGTCTAAATTATTTGAAGCAAAAAATAGCTTGAATAAGATCAATTAAATTTTCAAAAACTATGTTGAGTTCAAGGTAGAATCATCACACACTGGCGAAATGGTGGGATCAATGAACCATGTTAATTTAATATTAATCAAAGATCAAAATACAGCTGTTATATCTAAAAATGCAGGTCCAAAAGATAATAGGAGTCAAGTTTGGAGCACAAATGCTAGTGAAAAATAATATTATAATCTAAACAAAGAAATAAATTATCCAAGAATATTTATCTCCCCAAAACAAAGGAAAACTTAGGTTCTAGAAAGAAAACAACAACGATCTTCAAGACAAGGCTTTTATCAGTGGAGAAGACCAAGGTTTAGAGGATACTACTAGTGTTGTGGAGTGTTTGGTCACAAATCATATTTGTGTTGGTATAACATGTCCCTACCAAAAGTGAGGCATGAATAAAGGGGGAGCTATTCTGAATACAATGGAGCAACATAAAATAAGAAATAAATCTTAAAAAAAATCTTCTGATCTTACAACATAGAACAAATTTAACTGCTTAGAAAAAGTCTATGTAATATGGGATCAGAAAGGCCATATTTTTGAAAAGTTCATGATTATTCATAATGAACAAACAATCAACGTCACGAATGGGAAATGAATATTGAGAATAAATGAATAAAACTCTTATTTGGATGAAGTTTCTTTAAAAGCTAGTAGTAAAACCAAGTAATGGATTATCAATAGTAGATGTTCATCACACAAGACTGGTGATACAAAAAATTTAAGCAACATAGAAAATCACGAGGGAGGATCCATGATATTTGGAAATTATTTTTCTCTAAAATTAATGGGAGTTAGTAAAGCAATGATTGAAGAAGAACATTTCAAGTTCAATGGTGTTTTATTTATTGAAGATTTAAATAAAGATTTTCTTAGTCTGATCCAACTATGTGATGATGGACATGAGGTGTTGTTTGAAAAGGATTCATGTGTCATAAAGAGATCAAATTATGGAATAATTTTCAATCAAGGATAGAGTACCACTGGTAATATATTTCTAATTTGTGATTCTATTAATTCATGTTATTTGAGTTCAAAGGATAAAAACAACCTCTGGCATATAAGACGTAGACACCTTAGTCAAAGGAGTATTTATAAAATCCTAAATTATAAAATTGAGATATATCTTCCCAAATTGAAAAAAGAAGTGGATGAAATCTATGAAACATGTTAGAAATGAAAATTGACCCAATTTTCACGCGAAGGAGTAGATATTCTATCTAATAGGCCCCTTAAACTTATTCATATAGACATATGTATACCGATGAGACAAAAGTATACAAGAGGTGATTTATATTTCATAACATTTATTGATGATTACACTCAAATGACTAATGTAATGTTTTTTAAACACAAGTCAAAGGAAACCACCATGTTCAGAAATTTTAGAAGGCAATCTAAGAAAGAGATGGGTCTCTTTATCAATAATGAGAGATTAGATAACAATAAAGAGTATACTTGTGATTCTTATGAAATCTATATTTTAAATCATGGAATAAAGAATCAATACATCACACCATATACTCCATAGAAAAATTGGGCAGCTTAAATAAAGAACAAAATCATAGTTGAAATGGGTAGAACTATCTTGGATGAACAAAACATATTGACGTTTTTCTAGGGAGAAGCTGTATGTACTGCCGTACATATACAGAACATATGTCTTCTAACACCAGAAAAAAATGACTTCTTATTAAATTTTGTACAATATAAAACCAAATGTTAAATACTTCAGTGTTTTTTGATGTCCCTTCATCATAAATATTAACAACATTACTCTAGGAAAATTTGAAGAAAATGTAGAGGAAATAATATTCATGGGATACCTACCTAATTGAAAAGGAAACAAATGTTGGAACATAATAATGATCAAGACAGTTTATTTCAGTGATGTTAACATTATTGAAAATAATATCAAATCATATATTTCAGAAAATTATGATTCAGATGATTTGGAAAATAATGGAATGATTATGGAACAAAAGATTGATAAAGCTATTGAGACAGAACCAAAAAATGTTGATATAAATTCTGAACATAACAATGATAAAGAATAATCTTATGAAAATTAAATGAACTAATACAAAAAATTAAAGAAACATGTTGAGATAGAAAATATCATTGGTAATAAACAGTCTCTTGTGAAAAAAGAAATTTATTGAGAATTAAAGATCAAAATACTCTTTTTTCTCATGCCAAACCTCATATAGTGGCTAAATCAGTTGATCATGAGGTATAGATACAAGCTATGCATGAGAAGATTGAAAAAATTGAAAATAATTCTACATGGTATCTTTTATCAAGACCTAGAAATAAAAATGTTATTTGCACCAAGTGGGTTTTAAAAAATAAGAAAAATTAGAAAGGGGAAGTTTTAGAAAACTAGGAGAGGATTTTATGAAAATGATATTCAAAAATGGAAGGAATTGAATTTGAAATGACTTTTGAACCATTAAGAACATTGGAAACCACTATAATGTTCATGGTAGTTTTTGCACACAAGCACTATAAGGTTTATCATATGGAAGTGAAATCAACATTTCTAAATGGAGATCTTGAGGAAGAGGTATAAATCAAGCAAACATATGGATTAGTCATGTAAAAATATGGAATCATGGTGGTAAGGTTGAGAAAAGATCTATATGGTTAAAAACATTCCCATAGATCCTGGTACTTCAAATTAAGTGGTTGTCTAAGGGATGTGAAGTTTGTCAAGGGTACAATTGATATTAATCTTTATGTCAAAGAAATGTCCACTGGTACTCTCATAGTCATTATATATGTGGTTGAAATTATCTTTGTTGGTGACAAGGAAGGTCTATGTGAATAATTTTCTAAGAAAATGAAGAGAAACAATGCAATTTACATGCTTGGTCAGATGACATTTTTTCGGGGATTTTAGGTTGAACAGAAACAAATTTCCATATTTCTATCACAGGTGATGTATGCAAGGGAATTAGTGAAAAAGTTTGGAAAGGAAAATAAAAAAGATGTTTCAACACCCATTTAAGTTGGAACTAAATTATGAAAGGATGAAAATGGAAACAATGTTGATCAGAAAGAATTTAAAATAATCATTAGAAACCTACATTATCTCACTACATCAAGGCTAGATATAACTTATAAAGTGACACATTGTGCCATATTTCAGAGTAATTAAAAAGAGTCTCACTTATTAGTATCTAAAATTATTTTGTGATATATAAAAGGGACTATGAACTATGGGATTTTATACAAACACAGTGCATACATGAAGTTGTTGGGGTTTATAGATGCTGATTGGTTTGAGGGTTGTACTGATGGAAGATCTACCTCCGGTGGAACCTTATATTTGGGAGAAGGATGTTTCAGTTGGTATAGAAAGAAGAATAATTCAGTAACATTAAGCATAGCTGAGGCTGAGTATATGGCATCTACAGATGCCTGTACACAGATGATTTGGATGCAAGTTCATCTAGCATATTTGAGAATTGAAACTGAGAAACCACAAAAGATGTAATGTGATAATAAAAGTTCCATTGAACTCTCTATGAATCCTATAAAGCATTCAAGATCCAAGAATATTTATATCATATATCATTTCATCAAAGAAAATGTGGCTGGTGGAGATACAAAGCTAGAATACATTTCTATTAAAGATCAAATTGCAAATGTTTTCCCCAATGAAATGCTAGTAGAGAGGTTTGTTGAGCTAAAAATGAAACTTCATGTTCAACCTTCTCCTCTCACTTGAAGAATAAGAAAAGGTACCTTATTATTCCCAAAATATATACATGATTTTGTACTAACTTGCATGGAATTTAATGAGATAAATGCCATACTTTAGGGGGGAATTTGGATGTTGAAGTTTGTGCATGATTTATGCATTCTAGTTATAAATATTCCCATTTCCATCCCATTAGATATGAATTGATACATTTTGATCACGATCTCACTTACATGTTTGTTTATAGACAGTACTGAAAACTTTGGCAATATCTCATTTTTTTACACCGAGTTAGGCCATGTATACATATATTCGACTAACTAAAGGATCTTTTCTAAGTAAACAATTTGATATAATACCTCTACCTCAATTATTCATGAAGATATTATTTATGGGAAGGAGACAATAATTTTAAAATACCCCACTTAACCTTTACATTTGATTACTATTAAGGAGGATAAAATATCTTGGCACACATATTAACTATTTCAGAGTGTGCTTATGATATATTGACAAAAAACTACAAAGGGGGATATTGTTGAGCCTGGTGATTTAATATTTGTTCATGGAAATTTCAATATGTGATTTGTGATTGGATGGTTGAAGTAATGATTATTGGAGTGTCCATAAACAATTTAGATGATTTTTGAAATGATCATATGTTCCAGGACATGTGTCAGTGAATGACACTTTGTTATAACATTTGAATAAGTCCATGAAATACATTACTTTATAATGATTTTGATAGGATCAGCTTGATCATAAATTATTAAGAGGTCTTCCAAAAGATATTTTAATTGGGTACATCCTTTATATAATTTGGAATTATAACACCAAAATGAATTGAAAAAGAATAATTATGATTGCGGATACAAATTCATGGATTTATATATTGGATTCTCCATGAATTTCATGTTGAAATCCATTATATGGATACTTTGGTTTTTACTATGTTTCTATATAGGGGTTTATTCAAAAAATATTTGGACTTAGCCAGCTAGCCAAATAGCTAACCAGGCGAGTGGCACACACCACAGAGTGGGAGGCTGAGCTCAAACCTAGCCAACTAGCCAGCATGGCCATCCATAGTGAGGAGAACAAAAGGAAAAAAATGGAATTTCGATTGGGGTGTATGGGGGAGCTAGTGAAGAGAACCATCGTGCAGGGTGGAACATAGGAATAGAGTGGGCTTAGAGTGCGCCCACATAGATAACACAATACGAGGATGTACCCTGGAATGAGGAGGAGTTATCTGGCGATGGATTGAGGTGGCTTGATAAATTAACAAAACCAATGACACATGTGAGATTAGATTTGGGGTGGCTTTTTAAAAACACATACTCAATCACTATCATCTGTCTGATTGCATGCAAAATCTATACCCCATGACTTAATAACGGGTCATGATCTAAGCTCCACCGTCTATATCTAATTTGAGATAATCCAATGGACGATGAGAGGCCGCACCATCATCTTCCACCTCCAATCACCTGACACAAACCAACACACCAGATATGAAGTCGATCCTCCATGATGGAACTCCACCCACTATTTTTTATCTAATCTACTACATGAGGATCTTCTAGACAATATGATATCATGCATGCAATTTCATTTGCATGAATGCAATGTAATATGAAGAACTCACATCGGCTAAGAGAAAATGGAGTTATCAAGGCCTAACTCATCATTCATCTATTTAGGGAGATAATTTTTAGGTGTTCTTAAATTCATGGACAGGAGGATTACACCACAAATAATAAGTCTATGTTCGAAAGTAATATCCCATGATTATCGACTTATCTTTTACCCGTAAATTAGAAATTTCGAAGCCAAAGATCTTGTAAATTAAAATCCCTGATATCATAGAATATACTATGGTATTTGAACATGGGACCACACTGTTATCCCTTCCTATAAATAGAGATCCCTCAAATGAGGGTTTGGTGGTGTGAAAATTGAGAGAACTCTCATGAAAAAAATGATCATGCTTTACCCACCGTTCATGAAGAAGAAAGATCCCACAACCCTTTGAAAAGTGAAAAGCAATCTCAAAGGATATTTTCAAACTACCAGTACTACATAGCTCTTGTTGTGATCACCTTATGAAATGGTGAATAAGAATTTCATGAGCACTCAACCTGTGTTTTACATAGTTGAGATGATTCGTGAATAACCAGTTTCTGAAACACTATTGGGACAGAGTGATAAACCTCACTAGTTTGTTCTAAACACCTAAACATGATTCCTTCCTGGTCCGAGGTGAGAAACATCAAGAGAAAGTAATGAATATCTCACAAACCCATTGGTTACCCATCCGAGTTTGTGCACAAGAAGAAAAAGAGACAGTAGAGAATTATCCCACGTGATCCTCTCTTGAAGGAATAAGAATCATTAACATACAGTGGGTGTAAAATGAATAATGAAAGATAACTATCAGTGTTTAGGTTTCATAACACTAATTTAAAATATATGAATTTATGATTTCCCATGCACACATATGTGAAGAATGAATTTTGTGCGTGAAAATTAAATTGAGAAACAAGAATAAAATTGGACATATTGTGCCAGAGAATTCTTGTATACTCTTAATCTTGAATAAGATTTGTGCACCACATGCACACATCTATTTGAGACACATAAATACTCCAATTGATGATTTAATAAAAAAATGACTATCTATGAAATACTATTGAAATTATTGAAGATAAACAAAATGAATCTTGAGGAATTGTCTAGAATTCCACTAGCGTGAAAAAGCTCAACAGTAGTATCAATATTCCCACCAAAGAAGTAGAGTGATCTCAATAGTTTTTTTCATTTTAATTACTATTGGTTCTAATGAGTTTGGTAGTTTTGTATGTTATTTAGGTTCCAGTGTAATTATTATGACATATATAACATTCATGACCCTGGGATTGTGATAAATTAAACTAATGCGAGTTATGATTCAATAAGATGATACAATAGTGACATGTCATCAAGGGATACATAAATATTCAATCATCAAAGTAGACAAGTTATATTTTTTGGATGATTTTATAGTGATGGAAATGGATGAAGAGAAGATACCTATAATATTGGGAACATTATTACTAGAAATGTGAATGACACTTTTTGATGTTCATAATGGAGAATTGAGTTTAAGATTTCTATGTTTATTATGATCAATTATTTTCTTCTTTATCTGATGATGATGCTTTAAATGAAATGCAGGGAAGTAAGCAGGAAGACACATAGATTTTTACTTGGTTCACCCTCACCGGGCTACATCCAAGAAGAATACGCCAACAATTTTCCAGTCATACCAAATTCCACTATTCTTCACTAGATGTGGATACAATGGTTCGAGAGATATCAATTCTATTCCCAAGCTCACTGCCATTACAAAGTTTAGGGTCAGCTCACTACTTTCCCAAGGGTCACTCCCTGTTTCTCTCTCTCTGGCTCACTACTGGTGGAGAGGATCACCTTCTTCCTCTTCCTTTGCGTACTACTCTAGAAAGGATCCACTCACAGTTTATAGACATGTAGGTCTCTTCGTTATCACTAATTAATACATCCTATGTTGTATTTTGACGCTCTGTTGAAGTCCAACTATCACCCATAGATGAATTTCACTTTGCACTGAAGGTATCAGGCAATCTTCCAGCTTTCACCCAACCCTGAAATACTGCCATGAATCAACCTTACTTGGCGCGCAAATCTAATCCGACACTCAAGTATCAGCACGCAAGTCACAACTGGCGCACAAGTCTTTCTTAACCACTTGCGTGACACAATCTTCTGCAACTCCAAACATGCGCGGCTCACTTCCCTTTACGCCCAAACCAATATTGGCGTGCAACTGACAACAACCACGCTTCTTCAAATCAGGCACGCAATTCCTACTTGGACAACCCACCACTACTTGCACGACCACCACACATGCGTGACGGGAGCTATGCTTTTTCTATGTGTTGAACTCCATTTAAAATGAGGAGGGGTGGTCCTGTATTTATAGGCATTTGGACACCCTATGCAACGACGCACAAGTCTACCCTCGGCGCGCAAGTCTCGGCACGCAGATCTCTTCCCCAGAAAGTCACTTTGGAGAACCACTTCCAAACTTGGGATCCCTTCTACCTTTTCCATATTTTCTTGTTATTATCTTGAAAAATGATAGGCGCACAAGTTCCCAAGACACCATGGCATCGGTGCACAAGTCTCTTCACGGCGCGCAAGTAACTTGCACGACCAACCCAATACTTGCGTGACCCTTTTCCCTTTTCCATTTTTCGATGATCTGATCTTGAAAAAAATATGGTGCGCAAGTTTCCTCTCCTCCATGTACATGGTGCACATGAATATTTTCCAAAAACCAATTTTCTTCATTTTTCGATTTTCAGGCCCAAAATTTTGGCAAACACTGGAAAATGGAGCCACCTTTTATCTGTTCTTTTTGTACCACCTCCAGATCATCCATTCCTTTGTCGACGTTCTTGAATCATACATTGATCGTTAACCAGAGATCTTGAACTCGACATGCCACCATGAAATTCCCTTTTTCATTAAATTTGTATGTTACTGTTTTGCTTTGTCAACAATCACAACACAGATTTCCACATTTTCAACAAACACAATCACCTCAAAAATGCTTCAATGATACCTTGAGGGATTTTTTCCCAACATGGAGGAACATTATTCCAAGAGTAATTAAAATAAGAAGAACATTTTTTGATATCCAGTGAACATCCATTTGATTTTCCATGAAGGTTCGTGAACCACTTGATATGGCCCATAGAGAATGAGACAATGTTCACCAATGGGAGAGTGAAATTATTTTCTGACAAAGGGAGAAGAACCATCTATATAGTGGAATCACATCTTTGACATTTTTTAGATCCAGATCAGGTAACCTATTTCCTACCATCAACCATCTAGAGATTAATGAGGTAAATTCAAAATAATGCTGGTAAAAAATCACTTTTAAGAGGAAACCTGAGTTTTTTGAAATTTTTATTGTTTCATTTCTATTTTTAAGAGGAATAACTAATCCATAAATATTTTTAATTTTATTTTTATATAATGTGATCTCTCTTGTGTAATTTTTATTTTTGCAGGACCATCAATGGTAGGCAGTAGTCAAAAGTAAGTAGTAAGAGAAGAATCTACAGAACAATTACTTGTTTTGCAGGACAATTACATGTTGTAAAAAGGAGTATACAAAACCTGTAATGCCCAATTTTGATTTGAGAATTTTATTGGAGAATAAGTTCTTCAAATATAAAATTTTATATTTTATTCTACACATTTGAATAATTTTATATATTTAACTTATAATTTCATTCCCACACTTGAATCATTCTTTAATAAATCAATCAAGTATACACAAACTTCTTAGGATAATTACTATGACATGAATTTTAAATTTAATTGTCTATAAATTTGAATGAGAAAAATGGGGGAAATAATTATTAGGGTTAAGAATGTGGATTAGGATTTGAAAAATCATTATTTAGGGGGGAATGTTAATTTTGGTAAATGAAAATTTTTCTAAGATTTCTCAATGATTAAAATTTCTGATGTTTTCATTAATTTATTAATTATTCTTGTTCACTACCATGTGTAGTTGTCCCAACCATTCTTATCATTCCTAAGACATACACTAAGGCAATGTTTTCCATTCTTCCATATATTTCAAGAGAATATTAGGTGTTTTTATTCTATAACTTTATTTTCATCTTATCCAAATGATGACTATATGGAGTCACTTTTAAAATTATTTAATAATTCTTATTGTTTATCCCTTATCTTGAGACCCAACTTACATTAGTATTTTTTAATCTTGAGGAATCTATGGACAACCTTGTTAAAAATGATCCATGTTACAAGACTATTTATTCTATTACTACCTTTCTCTAAATTTTGTAATGATATTTATAAGAATAAGTGTGGGGGAAGGTTATTATAGTGTATATCATGATATAATTTAGTGGGAATATTTTTCTATGGGATTTTATAATATGATTTTAGGAGAGGCCATGTATTTTTCATTTTAATTCATTATTTACCTCTCTTTCTAAATAAATATTATAAATATAAATAATATTATAAAAAAGAAAAAAAAAGAAAAAAAATTGTTGTGTTTAGGGAGGGTAATAAATAACTATATTCTAGAGTGATAATCATTTGATCATATGTGACTAGGTGGTCAATGTGATTTTTTCTTAATAATTTTTTTAGAAAATAACCAAATATATTTAAAAAAATACCAAGAGTAGTTGATTAATTCATTATGATTACATGTATCATGGGACCACTTTATGCTTGGGGGAGATAACCTATGTAGAGGGATATGTTAATTGAAATTATATTTTGATATCATGAAAAATTATTTAGAGTCAAAACTCAATTTTTAGATTTACTTGATTTACATAATTTAACTACCTACCATGAAGCCTCCAAGTCATTTTAACCATAGAAGTGAAGCCCTGATGATTAATTTTTATCTCTATCTTTATGTGGTGGAGATTTTAGATACTTTTAAATCCTTTGAAAAGTGACATATTTTTGAGGTATGTACTAAATTTATTAAAATTTAAACCTTGATAATGAGTGGAAAAATTAAAAGAGAGGTAAATTTAAAATGGTATGCATGTTAATAACATATTAAAAAATTAAAATGGATGACTGAAAGGATTTTCCATTTCATAGGGAAAATTTAAAATACATTATTGATATGTTTCTTTCAAAAGTGAGGCATTGATGAATTTTCCTGTGTGATGATTGAAATTTTAATTTTATATTTGATCACTTGATTTTGTTGAAATTTAATTAGAATCATGGTTAGGTGAACATCCTTTGTAGTATGTTGAGATTTCATCATTGAGGATAAGTCTGAATTCAAGTGTATGTTTATTTTATTGTTGTATTTCATGCATAAGATTTATGGTATTTTAATATATTGATTTATGTATTGAAATGGATAATATTTAAAATTTTGGAATAGATTAGGTTTTTTTTATGAAAGGAACAATAGATTTATGAATAAGGAATGAAAGGAATTGAATATTAGAGCTAACATACATTTCTTTCCATGAGCTTTGCTAGCAGCGCGACACAAATTTTTTTAGGATGAAGTGGAGATGGAAAACTAGTAATGGGAATTTAAACATTGTGTATTTCATTTAAATGAGGTGGATTTATTTTGGGATGTTATTTTGTAAGAGATATTCCAAAATTACTAACATATGAAAATTAAAATATTACAATGTGTTAATTATTACACATCATGAACATTTCGAAAGATAGAAAAATAATGAATCAACAGCTGATGGTTGATGAAAATAATTATTTATTCATTCTTAGGCCACATAGAAATACTTATTTGGGATGATTTGGGACAAGAGGGCATATAGCGATGTCGACATAAGATGTCTATTCATAGAGTGATGATCTAGATCCCTACTTCACCACCGTTCTTCATCATCTTTCCTATTCAAGTATATATACAACTCATTTTCATCATTCATATCATGAGTGATTTTTTTATTTGTGTTGGTTGATGTGACTATAGGTGGATGTGCTGCTTAGGGATTATTTCTATTTTTTATTTGTATATTGTATTTATAGAATTTTTTTTATCAATTTTAAATCTCTTTCATTTCTTATTACATGACCATTACTATGTTATGTAGATTACCATTTCATTACATCAATTAATAAGACTATTTTTTGTATGACCATTTTATAATCTATGTTAGTTATGTTTAAATAAGGGTTTGGGTTTCCTAGTTTTGTGATTATGTTTAGTAGATGACCATTCCAACAATGTAATCTAAGATTAATGTAGTGTACCCATACCAAGGACCCCTAATGACCCAATTATAACACCATAGACTAAATAAATCCTTTATTAATTTAATACCTAATGCAAGAACATAAAATAAATGAACCTTTCATAGTTATCCTCTTAAAATCAAACCAAATCCTTGATTCACCTTGTTTCATTTAAAAAAAACAATCAATTTTAATTTCAATTTCAATTTAATTAATTAATTAAGAACATACATATCATCTATGTCAGTTCAATACTCGGTATTTCTAGAAAGTATTTTCTTAGTTGATTGCATGAAACATTTAAATTATCAAATTTTGGTACCCCTATGAAATTAACGACACCCTACATGAAGTCAAAGATGTGATGATGAAACCCATGAGCCCTTCAAGAATATGTAACACCACCACACTAATGAGTGGATACAAACTTGAGGGAACAAGCCCTATTTTCCATAAATTATTGATCCCCTATTTCAATTTATGGATTAATTACCCAAATTCCACCCTCATGTATATATATACTCAAATAAATTTGTCTAACTTATATAAATCATTATCGACCTCCTTTTTTAGGGAAAACTCAGGGGTATTAGATTTCCCATTCTTTCCTTTCCATCTTTAATTGATGTCATAATCAATCTAGTATTTAATATCTGTGTTAAAAATCATATGTCACTAAATTACCCCAACCATACACCATCTTCATAGTCTCTTATTACTTTTCTCAAGAATGGATCTAAAATCATCATTCTAATACTTTTGGGGGTCCATCCTTTCCTTTCCCTCTCAATGGGGGGGGGGGTTATATTTTCAATTATGTTTGAATGATTGATTGGTAAAATGATTCATAATGTGGACATTCAATAAAAGTTATATTTTATTCCTTTGTAACAACAAGAGTAATATATGAAGTGACACTTCTATAGTTAGAATAAGAGACATGACCATGCATGAATGATTGACTATGACTATATGTGCATAGGCAGATCACTATAGAGACACGACGATGAAGAAATGTCTCCATCATCTTGTCATAAAGAAGAAAAAGGAGAAGGTACATGCCCCTAATTAAAACTATTCCCTAACATGAAAAATATCACATTTTTTGAATCTTCATCATTCACAACCCTGAAAATTGATTATTTGATAGAAATCACCACTTGACTTGAAACAGTCATATAAATTCATTTGAAAAGGAAAAGGTATGTATCCATACTACAAGTACAGTCTATTTTACACTTTAAAAATACTGAAAAATTAATTTATGGGTCCCTACTACTCATAAGTAGATTTATACCATAGTTTATTGACCAACTGTATTAGAAAATAATGCTTCAACTACATTTTTACTGGGATAGATTCATCAGGGTTTTCCCATGTATGTGGTTCTTCGGGGTGGACTCCAGGTGTGTTGCTTTCAATATTTATACCAAGTAAAAACAAGAAATAATTCTCTATTTTTATGAATTAGAATGATCACTAAATCTATGATATCATGTAATGGTAGATATAATGAAAGGTGGGTATATTGAGAGATTAGTACTCTTATAATAGTGTGATACTCAATTGATTATGTTTTACATGTAAGAAAAGGATACTCAATTGATTATGTATAAATTTTCTCTTTAAATCCTCATTAATTATATATATTATTCAATATTTAAGAATTGATTGATTATCCTTATAAGGAATGTAAATCACTTGGTTATAGGAGAGGAAGTGAAGCCTCGATCTAGCTCTATATCGATAGAAGAGGTTAGAATAGAACTATCATAGTATAAGGTGTGATAGTTAGAGTATATTCTTTATTCATCCTCACGTAACACTATTGAGATCTACATATGACCTAAATATGAAAGACATGTGAAATTTAATATCAGGCATTTGATACAATTCACTATGATATATCACCTACTCAAAAGTCTCCCTTTATCCTTTTATTGAGTCTACAAAACATGTACCATGACTTTCTAGAGTATGGATCATCCTTTTCTAGGTATCCAAGCACAAAAGGCCTCTCAATCTAAGAAACAATATTTTCCCCCAATCCCAAACCTCTGTCTGACCCTCACAATGTTTGCAGAACATTTTTGAATGAGAGACAGACCAATCAGTCTAAAGAAATTGTTTACCCTTTAGAGTCATAATATTTCATGGTCCACTAGACACATATATAATATTTATCATGATTATTACATTTTATATCATTCAAGGTGAGAAAAAGACACCATTTATATCAGGATACCCATATGGGGAGACCTTGATGACCCTAACTAGTCATTCTGACATTTTCATAAAAAGTAAGGTCTTTGGATGGGACAAATCCATAGCTCTCTGAGACTGGATCAAGGATCTTAATTTTTATTTAACTCTTCCAAACAAATTCTTTTAAGGAAACCTAAATCCCCTTTCTCCCATTCTACCACCTCCGCTTCTATGAATGAAAAATCATTGATCTACAATAACCAGCTAGTAATGTACACCTATGTGACACATATCCATCCATGTTTCCCCTACTCTCTCACATTTTTTTCAATTCTCACTTCCCTCTGATACCTCAATGCTATAGTTCCTATGAAATTTTAAAAAAATAAAACCATAGTGCCAGCTAATGTAGAACCCCCATTTGAACTGCATATGATTCATACGATTCCATGAATAAGAGAATGATGCTTTGATGAACCCAAAAATACTACCTCAAGTGGATATTTTTTCCTTCCATTACCAACACATATGAATATTTGTGATGAAATAAAGTCTTGATTCCCTTTGAATGTGAAAGAATGCTATACATTGAGTTCTAAACCATACAACCAATTCAATGACTATAATAATTATCTATGAATGTCATGTATAAATACTCCAAACTAAACAATCATGATCCCAAAAATGTAATTTCAGAACTACCTCATGTAATACAATGATAGGAAGCAAATAACTCTAATGATATTTACCCCCTCAAAACTTCACCCTTATTCCACCTTTCAGGCTACCCCAATTAAATAAAATAATGAGATTTGTAGGTGTACCATTATTTCAAAATAGGTATTGGCACCTAAAATATAGACAACCCATTACATATGTTTCTAACTATTTTCATTAGTATTGGAAAAGAATAATACACAAGCACTAAAACATTGTAGTTTTGAGCCCAACCCCAAGAAAGAACCACTTCAGTTTCACCCCAAAAATACCATTTCAACTGTTAAACATTGGTCCATTGAATCATTCACATATATGGTAGTAAATGCAAGATATACAATAATCCAAACCCCATGATTCAAATGGAGTCACCAGAATTCTAAATTGACCACAACCACCTATATCCAATGTTTTTCAATGGGCAAGGAAGATTCCAAACTAGTGGCCCAATAACCAAAATTATAGTCATTTATAACATTTTGTATCATAACCTTATTGATCTGGACTACTGGTTCCACCCCCAATTCTAATTCTATCATAGCCCCCAAATCCAATTATCTCACACTAACTCTTAAAATAAATATGAATACTGTCTCAAATTCCCTATTCCTTAAGGACTTCATCCATTTCAATAATCTTATCTAATAGTGATATTGTAATGGAAAGGGTTTGGGAATTCTACAGATACACCAGTGAGGTTTTGGGCCTTCCTTATTGGTATCAACTACTTCGATTTGACAATTCCAACTCAATCAAGCATTAGAGTGCTACAAAGCACAATGCCTAGATGAAAATGGGGAAACAAATAATTCAGGGTAATGAATAAAAGGTTTAATGGATCCATTACAACTAGAACACCATACAATTTTCAATCAAACCTAATAAAAACCTACAGAACATGAAAATCTAGCTTCATGTATATCATTTACCACCTCTTTGACCACTGAAATTGTCGATAATGACTTTATAACTATGGTGCACTTGAAACATGGTTGACCTACACAATTATGGCTACTAGCTGTGCTTGATTTTACACCACTATATGATTTTATTTGAGTAGAGTGTCAGTTGATTGGGTAATTTAAGAACTGGAAATCCATGAGTTGAGAACATTTATTAGGGCATTACTATTGTTATCCTTGGTCTCTGAATAGTCATCTGAATTGGCCACCAAATCACTGTAGGGATCATACAGTACATCATGTAACCTATTGGAATTCTGTTTCCAATAATCCATTAAATTCTCATTGCTTCACAATCAACCCCACTCACCTATGGAGTTGATTCTCATCTAATTATAGATCTATGTTATCCCAATGCCAAAGGAAGGTCAAGAAAAGTTTCTTTCAATACTCTAATTTAATAGTGTAGTGATCTCAAAATATATATTTAATTGAAATCACTCAAAACCCACCAACCGGTAGACGATTCCACCAACTGTCTCAAGATGCACCCCCACTACTTCAATGGTAGGAAAAAGTGGGAAGGAACTGGGAAGAAATTGAGATAAAGATGGATAAATCTGATGATATTATATTACCTCAAATCCATTCAATGGAAATTGGATAGGAAGGTCGATAAAATCAAGCAAATAGCTCAAAATGAAACAATCCTAGAACAAATAATTCAAATGAGCCCAATGTATTAGTACTCTACTATAATAATGTTCCAACCTTACCAATGTTGTTACAATGTTAATATACCACTAAAAACTATTGTAAATGTCCAGTCTAGTGACTCGAGGTACTTCTGCTGCATACCACAACTACAACATCACCTCAGTAACCTTTTCAATTCAAATACTAATATGCATTAGAAAATGAATCTAGTAGGAATAGATATGTGGAAGTAACTGGAAATGATAATGAATCAATACTTCTCATAGATGTAAATGAAACTCAAAGTGAGTACCCATTTTTGAGTTTATTTTTCTAATAGCATGGCATCATAAAAGACCAAGTTACCATACAATGAAATGATATTTCAAGAGTTGTAAATTTGATGAATTTTTTCAAAGAGTACTAGACCTTTCTGTTTCCATTTTTGAAAGACCCTATTCAACCTTATGTGTTACACACATCACAATGTGTCCCATCTCAATATTAATGTTTGGAATCCCCATCATGTCCACACCACTACAAAAAGCACAGGAACCCAATGAAAGATGAATTAACTCATCGATTGGTCTTCTCCACCCCCATTGGTATCTCATACACTCTGTGAGTCTTCTCTAGTGACCAGTATGGAAGTGAATAACCAATGTCAAGAGAAATTTGATTCTACTAGTTGATATAGCCATTACACCCATTATAGTTGTTTTTATTAGAGAAGGGATGTTGAAAACCCAATCACGCAGTACCATTGTGTTTGGGGGGTTTAGAAGGGCCCTTTTTGGAATATCATGAGGTACCAATATTAGATAAATTATCCAAGTATAAAAGGTGCATTGCACATTTCGATAGCCATATCAACCCAACACACTAATTCCTGAACCATTCAACATAGTATTATCCTATATCAGTCACAATTACAACATGATTTCTAACCACCATGCACCCAAACTCATACTATAATTGTCACTGTACAATATTTAAAACCACCAAAATATCTATGGGGTCTATTGGAAGATATTCTTTGAACCCCTTTCCAAAGATCCCTTTGACGATCCCCCAACCCTTGGAGATGAGCCCAAGTGATCCATCTGTTGCCCCTAATTACAAGAACCCCTATGATATTAAAATTGCATTGATTGATTTTAGCATTATCATTCCCATTACTCAAAATATGAATGAAAAAACCATAAATGTGGATAGTAATTCAGTAGTGGTCCTATGAACTCCCATTCAGTGTAAATGGATTGGTGGCATGACAACACACATGATTCGTTCATGGGTTTCTATCTTCTGGTTCAGAAGCCCTATACGATGGAGTATAGTTTGAATTTACTTTGTAAGGATTGGATAATATTCAATATTCAATGTTGTGAGATGCCAAATCCATTGGATACCATCTTCATTCAAACCATGAAATGAGATTGAGGGGGGGGGTTGAATTTTGAAAGAGTTGTTCCATCATTAAACATTTTGGCCAAGGGGTATGGGGATAGTGATAGATTATATGGCATGAGAAACTCTAAGAAAAATTCATTTCCCACCCCATAGATCATTAAGAATGTTGGACTCAGTAAAAGTTTCATCTCACCCTACATTAATTGTTGAACCCGAGTTTTTTGAGTCGCTCCTCAAACCACTTAACACATCAAGAATATCCGTTAGTACTCTAGTCTAAGAGTCATGGTGTCACTATTATAGTAGGTTACTTTCCATGAAACAAGTAGTAAATTTATTATTTTTATCCTCCTTTATCAACCACTCTTGAATCTAAATAAAAAATAGTTTATAAAACCATCAATGTAGAATTTTACAAGAATATGGTCCAATTGTGTTGTGAGAGTATCCAACCAACCATGTATTCTTGGAATATCATTTCTTTACCTATCCTACATAGAGAGTAGCATTGTCTCAAATCACACTTACCCTAGGACAGTCAGAATATTTCTATCCCATATATCTATTGTTCCTCCAATTCCCATGACCTACCACTCAAGGAAAAAGGGGGGAACATCTGACTCCACAAATATTGCAAGATACCAATGAAAATTGGTCTATAAAAAATTATAAATAATAATAAAGAAGTTACTATTGATTCTCAAAAATTCTAGGTGTCATGTGTATCATAGGTAGTCAGAAAAGTGACTTTTAAAGAGGTGCGATTGCGTTCTAGACATAGGGGGAAAATTAAACAACTCCAACATTGTGTGTTGATATAAAAATACCAATATAGAAAGATACAAAATGTGATAGAGTTTCTTCATTGAGTCAGAAATAAATCAAACACAAATCAACCCCAAACACATTGTTAGAGTATAGGGGGAATATGTATTATAGATGTCAAATCCAATGTAACACAACTAGTAAATTTTTTTATTTCTACCTACCCCAATTTAATGGTTGGTGGGGATTGAGATTGATATAGGGGGATAAAAAGGAAATAAACAAAACTCTAGAGGCTCAGGATGAACCAATGCTATATCAACTACCCAACATCACCACATGTAAGAAATACATGAACTCTACCACCTCCAACAACAAAAAACTTATGCATCTCAACATGATATCTTTCTTGAGTCTGGAAAACATCCTTGTCACTATACAAAGAGCTGTTCCATTTCTCTTTGGTTCCCCAAGCACCCTTCATATTTTTGGTTGCTTGGTTATTCTACGTAGGAGGTGAAAATGACCTCTAATTTTTCTTTCTACAACTAGAAGTGGGGAAACCCATCAATGATATTGGGGGGGGGGGGGTGTGACTTGACAATATTGGATGACTTGAAGATGAAAGTTTCACTTTCATTTTGAGACAACAATAACTATTGTAGATGGAAACCTTACCAAGATATCAGTGATTGAGAAAAACCTTAAGGTGGATAGTAATAAGAAAATTATGAAAACAAATTCTATAATCATTTTAAATAATTAATACGTATTTACTAATACATAATAAATAACTATTCAATTTTTAGAAAAATCATTTTATGCTTCAAAAATGGTTCTGATTTCATTTTATGTTGATGAAAATTATAATTAATTTATACCATTTTTAGAAATTTTATTTTATTAAATTTTTAAAAATTTTAAAATCATCATTTAAATATAATCTTAAATTTATGTTTAATAATTTTTTTTAAAAATATATTACTTTTAGTGAATAGTGAAAATACCAATTTCTGTAAATAATGTATCCTATTATCATGTAAATATACTATTATGTCATGAATTAGATAATAAAGTAAAATAAGTATCATTACTTATAAATAATATAAATAATAAAAATAATATAAATAATTTAATAGGAATAGTAAAGATAATTTATTATTTTATACAATTAAATTTTGGGCTAAAAAACAATTTTCTAAAAACTATTATTATGCGTGCAATGTTTTTTTCATAGTAATTTAGTTAAAAATATTTTGATTTGTGGGTTTAGTTAAATATATATATATATTATATATTGGATATAATATTTTAACATTCATTTTATAATATTGGAAAATAAATTAATAATGAAAATTAAGTTTTATGTTTAAAATTCATTTTTAAAAATAGGTTTTCATTACTGTTTGCATGCTTAATTAAAATTAAATTATTACACTTATAGAAGTTAAATATTGTAAAATAGATTGAATATTCGGAATAATTAATATTAATATATTTTAATAAGTCCAACTTAATTTTTGGTCATAGTTAATAGTAATAATAGTTAATTCTCTTTACCACGGTTAAAGTTAAGACATGTTTATGGGGGGGGGGGGGGTTAAACCATGAGATAAATGTAGCATTCACTATATAAACCTAAAAAAATTATTATAATTTGAAGATATTTAAACCTTATTTAATCATATATTTTAATATATAAACATATTAATCAACTTTCCCATGAAAGTGATCATGAATCATCAAAATCTTTTAAGAAATTCCTTGTATGCCCCCTCTCTTATAAAAAGCCTCATAATCACCTCCCTTATTGAAACCATTTTAGCCATATATATAAGAAAATAAATATTATAAAAACATAATAGAATCATTTTTTAATTCTAGAGATTATATTTGACTCTTAAGATCAATCCTTTAAGCCATAAAGAGTATGTCAAAGGATTTTTCCAAAAGAAGAGGTATAGATCTTAGCTAAGCTCTTCCAAATTTTATTTATTATTATAACTTATATAAAAAATATGTATCCATATAATGATGATTAATATATTATAATAAATGTATTTATATGTTACTATTCATAATTAACAATCATTTTACTCCTATTATCTATCAAATGGGAGGTGAATGTATCAATCATGGGTACATGCGAACTACCGCCTCTATGTATAGATATGACTCATTTCCCACCACCATCATTCATGGTAGGTTATTATGATAGATTTAATATTTAAATATAATATATTTTTTATAATAATTATTATATAATGTTTAATTATTATTTAACTTTATTCCGTTCTATCCATAAAAAATGGAAATGACACTCGTGCGTATGAACGGACTACTCAATCCATGTAGTGATATAATTTATTTTTAATTTAAAAATTATATGAATGGTAATAAATATGTATATAATGACTTTATATTATAATAATTTCGTCATTAACATTATTTATATTGATAAACCATTAAAAAATTCCCTATACCATAAATGATGAACTAAAACATACAGGAAAAATGAAGTAGTTAACTCTGAAAATAAGGACTATAATAGTGAATTGTTAATAACTTCTTGTTTAAATATTATATGTGGATAATTTATGATATTATATGTGTCAATATGGTTCTTTTATAGTAATATAATAAATTTAAATTTATTATACATGTGTCCATAGGACTTACGAAGCAAGACAAACATGAGGTAAGGGTTTCACCTCAATTTCTCACCATTGAGACATATTTTAAATTTATGTTCCAATTTATTATATCTATGGTGTATATACTAAAAATTAATTTATTTTGGAATAATACATTATTTATTGTAATTAATTTATATAACCATATGATTTTCATTCTTCCAATTACATTCATTTCATAAAAGTACTAAACCGCTAAGGGTTCTTCATCTCAATTTGTTTCATTGAGAATGTTTGATGTTTTACACCTATATTATTATATGAGGTGTATCTACAACCAAATTTATATTTTGTATCATGAATAAAATTATGTTCATGGTATTTTATGTTTCATTTGATGTTATTTCTTTAATGGGGGTTATGATTCAAAATTCACCACAAGAGTAAGGGTTTCATGTTACAGTCTCATTTTTATTAGGACTGTTACCATTTAGATTTTATGACGATGAAATTTTATGATATATATTTCAAAAATATTATTTATTTTATATTAATATGAATATGTTTATATATTTATTTTCATCCATTCTTTTTCCCTTCTTTATTTTCCAAGATATTGAAATAACGTTTTAAAGGAAAACATACCATGTTTTTGTCTTCAAGTGAGAATATTTTCTTTTATGTCCATATTTTAATTAAAATGTTTTAAATTTGTTAAAATTGTATAAATATTTATTAAATAATTTTTACCAATTTATTACATTCTATAATTTTTTGAATGGAATGTTTTTTCATTTTTCCAAACAAGGTGATTCTGACTTTTTATCGACAATGTGAAATGATTTTTAATGTACAATGACTGAACAAATTTTTCCACCATTATAAATAATAGTTTAATTAAATATTATTTTACATGTTTTGTTAACTATTTTTTAAAGAATTATTTCTTATTTTTTTAAATTGTTTGCTTCCAAATAACTTTTTTTCAAAAAATAAGTGTATTTTATTCAAGAAATACTATAGTTGTCTTTTAAATAAATTTTTATATATAAACATATCTGTTGAGGTTTTTTATGATTTATTGGGGATTTGATTCAATGTTAACAGATTTATTATTTCATTATATATTTTTTATTATGAAGTTCAGATGTTTATGAGACACATATTCTTTCTATGGGTTATGATTGGATGATATAATTAATGTTTTAAGAACTTCTGGAACACATATGTACGGTTTTCATTATGTCAGGGGTGGGCATAGAATTATGTTTCCCTTCAATGTATTGGGTAAGGAAGGGTATATGATCAGATAATAAAAAATATAATATTCTTTGAACCTAGTCTATTAAGGTACATTATCAAATAAGATAGTCTTTGGATAAACATTGACTAAGGAAATGATGGAATAAGGAGTGATCTCAATCCACAATGATAGTCTTTTCCATGATACTAGACTAAAGAAATGATTTTATACACTTACGTGCATTCCAAAAAATTATGTATTATGATTATTGTATGATTTCATGGATCATTATTTACTATTTATTATTTGACACAAATATGACTTTTTTTAGAATGATAAGATTCTATTTCATGTTTCATGAATATGATATATGAATTGATGTGTATGATTTTCTAATGTTTAGATCCTTTTCTCAGACCCTTATACTTATCTTATTCTAACTTATGATCTTTTGATGATATCTATTATATTTAAAAATAAAAATAATATAAGATCAAACATTATTATTCTTCCCATCCATGGGTTATGAAGAATGGTTTTAAGTACGTTATGTATAATAAGGGTGGAAGTTTTGAAGATCTAAATGGGAAATGATGTATATCCTTTATGTACTAGTATTATATTTATACATGTTTTCAAATAAACAAAACCTATATAGTCCTCATGCATGTATTATTATGAAATTCATTGAATATTCATATAAAATGATGTAAAATAAATGTATAAAAAGTATGGGTTTCTATAGTCAGATCCGGACCAAGTCACCATAAACTACAACTATACCACATTTGGCCATCATTCTATAACTATAGTTACGAATCACATGAAACCTCATTATAATTCATCATATATGATTCCTAAACCACATACACCAGATGTTTTATCCCCATAATACTTAACACACAATGGGTACTAGTTTTTATAATGAAAAAATAGACTCAACATAATCAAAATATACCTATAAAAATCAATGGATCTTAATCCCAATCAAGAATTATTTGATCAACCATGTTTCATTACCCTGATCCATGACCTTGATATACTAAAACTAACTATGGATTCACACTATGTACATGAAACTTCTCCAACTACTGATCAAAATGTCCTCTTATATAGCCTATGTGCATATATGAACTCTAAATACTGCCTCTTAGTACAACTCTAGCTTTCACCTTAGATGCATGAGTTTGGTTAGATCACTTATCACCAACTCCTCCAAATATGATTTTTTATTTTTTAATAAAACCATTTTTATTGCTAAATGGGTACCCTCAAAGACATTTAGAGACCAAATAAAACACATTACACAAAAATGAAAATTTTCAAACTTTAAATTTCAATAAAAAAATGTTACATCCAATTAAAAACCAAAGAATAAGGACCATTAAGACCTATGTATATGAATCACAAGGTTTCAAATTGACTAATGTCAACGTACCACTAACTAACTCTCTTATTCGGTAACACCATCACTATAGAAGTCACCTACACCAGTATAAACAAACAGAAAGCTCAAGAAACAATCTCACTGAATATTTGATGACTAAATAGAAAAATAAACCACTATTGAATGACTACTGAAAAACCAACACCAAAACAAAAGATTTAAAAACAATATCAGTAAAATAGAACCATAATGAAACCAATAACACCATATCATTAATATCATCAATATCAAAAGGAAAATAAACAAACAAGACTGAAATATTAGACCTAACAGGGTCACCACCAAATCCACCTCTGTTTCCACATGAAGAATTTATATTGATGATTATATAGAATAATGAATTAATAAACATATAATTAATCTATATGATATGTGAGTGATCATATATAGGGGGGATAATCAACGATCTAAATTATTTATATGTTCTTTTAAATAATAACCTTTTCCACTTTTTAATGAATAGTGATATAGTCTATCTTTACTTCTACACACACACCGACATGATAAAATACAATATATATACATGTTTTAGGTATCAATGAAATAAGGTTATTCATTGATGAGATATAGATTCCTCAAAGATCACACTAACCACAAGAATCACCACATGATTAAAAACAAACTGGGTACAACCTTGAGACTCCATCTTACATGTATCCCAAAAATGATTTTGTGCAGACTTAATGTTGGTCCATCGTGCATGTAGGTGAATACTTCACATAATTTCATCCTACACGCAGGCACATCCTACACATTACGAAGAAAAATGTTGGTAAAAACTGAATAATATTTAACCAAAACAACTTCATCCAAGTCATTGGGTGTGTTGTGTTCTTTCACTTCTTATCATCTTGCATATAATAATAAAATAAAGACATAACCTTCAAACGTGCATATGGACAAGTTTCTATTTCACATTATATGCAATTCATATGCACAAAAACCAATTTGATTTTCTTATCCTTACCCCTTTATTATATATCAAAAAATCACATAATACTATCTACTACTTACATATCTATAACTTATTCTCTTATACTCTCTTTTCATCCGCCACATTCTCTCTATATTTTTATTTCTATCATAGTCTATTTTCTATATCTCTAAAAAATCCCATCATATTATAGTTGAAATTTTTATTATTAATTGAAATGAAAATAAAATTATTTAAACATATCCCTTAGATTATATTAGAATTAATCACTACTATAAAATCTGAATTGGTATCTATAATAGGATAAAATAACCCCCAAACCCATAAAATGAATAAAATTCATCAAGGATGCTTGAAATACTGAGTTTTCTAATTTCATACTATAGTATAGTTCTTTGAATAATATCATAGTAGTTAACAAAAGTTAGTTTTAACTACTTGAACACATTGTAGAGTGGTGCAGTGATAATGTCCTAGAGGTCTTCCAAAGTCCAGGGGCCAAAAAATAATTTCCCATTACACTTTTTCAAAGTGGAAGCTTCTGCAATGGCGTGAACTACATATTTAATATGTGGTACATCAATTTTAGTACATGCTCATTAAAAACACCAGTGACACCAAAAATGATGTTCTTATCCTCTGTAAAGTGGTCATACTTCCACAACATAAGAACCTTATCTTGTAATGAATTGTAATGAAGTACACAATCATGAAATAACTATCACATGAAAGTGTTGATTCCTTAGAATAGATAGGTCCACCAAAACTTTACTCAGCCAGTTTTGTAGAATAATATCCCTTTTATAGAAATGACCTTACGCATCCGTCATTTTCTATGGTGAAATCACATGATTTTTAGTAGGACAACGATTCAATAAACAACATGCATCAGAAAATAAATAAATGATATTTAATCATTACAAACCATATTAAGTTTTGTATAAGTAAAAACTCAAAAAATATTAAAGTCACATTAAATGTGATTTTGAATATGATTTATGAATTAAAAATAAACATTAACTTAATAAATCACGTTGTCTACAATTTCTTCTTCAATATAAACCTCACAGAAATCACCACAAAATCTCTTGGTCTCATCAATAATTAACTTTTGATTTTTTTGATAAAAAAGGAACATAAATCACTTAAAAACTCAAAAATATTAGTAATATATCACCATTAAATAATTTTACTTGTATGTGGGTGAACTTAGTGCAGAAAACAATATAATTTAATAATTAAAACCATGATTTCAATAACTAGTTATCAATATTAATTTTTCATTAAACCTAGAAATATAAAAAATTATTGATGATGAGATTTTGAATCAAAATGATGATATACCACTTGAAAAAAGATCAATTAGATCAGATAAATAATTTTTAATCACTATTAAGAACACATCAAATAAACTATTAACAATTCATGTATGTACTTTAAGAACTAAAAAAATAGTTCACACACATCACAATGCTGAAATCATTGATTTCTACTTTGTGATACTCATACTTATTATATAATACATATTTATAAGTAAAGAACATATCAATGGATACTTTAAATAGATTTATGTTTTCATTTCCCCCATTAATAATAATATCCAAAAAAAGAGAAGAGACAGGGACATGAGAAACATTCTATATCCATGAGATGGGTGAGGTTGAACTCCCAAAATTAACCTTGGATTCGGATAATCGTCATTAGATAGTGTCTTGGGGAACATTAAATCCATATTCCCATTTTTAGTGAAATAATCCAACTTTAATTCATTTATTTATAAAATATTATTGAAAAAGTCATATTTAATATCAATGTGCATACTTCTAGAATTTTGAAGATAATTCTTTGATAAATTTATTGAATTTTGATTATCACATCAAAAAATAAGTGGCTTCATCTTGTCAAACTTGAATTAATCCAATTGTTTCTTCAAACACATAAAATAATTTATGGAATGTGTTATGACCACATATCCCACTGTACTAGTGATTAAATTCATAGAACATTTCTTTTTAGTGTGATAATAGGCATATTTAACCCAAGAAGAAAAATCCTCCTGAGGTGGATCTTCAATTAACTAAAAAACCTACCAAATATATATTTTTATAATAAAATAGATATAACTTTCATGATATACTATATAAATTCTCTAAATTTATAGTACCTTTAATTTCTTTGAGAGTAATTTTTTCATCCACCAAATGGGACTTCTTTGTTTCACTTTAATACCTGGAAAAAGTGTAACCACTTAGAATGAATCCTGTGTTAAATTTTTGAGATATTGTAAGCTTCTAAAGATTTTTTAAAAATATAGGATCAATATCCTCTTCTATTTTTATCATTGTAAGAACATTTTCCCACTCAATCAGAACCTTTTATAATTAACCATTGAGGAATGAATAATTGATATCCATTTGAAAAAATTTATTTTTTCCTTTGTACAAAAATAAATATATATTATAATAGTTTTAGGTCTAAAAAATAATGAAAATGTTTCATCAAAGTCCACTCCATCAAATTAAGAATGATATTTTCACACTAGAATTATTTTTTTCTCACCACTTCTCCTTTTATCAATTAAAATGTTTTAGAACACCTACATTGTTCCTATCACATATTTTTATTCATGTTTGGGAACTAATGATCAATTATAATTATTTTCAATATAGACCAATTTTTTTTAATAGAATCATCACCCTCTTGATGCTTTATATATTATTCAATACATATAGGTTTAGATTGACAGAAAAAGGAGTTATGAGATATTTTTCTAAAATTTATCCTAGTTTGTACATGTTATCCATGATTTCTAGTGATGTTTTGGACCAAAAATTATTTTCTAATACTTGTATGAGTTGAATTTAATTGTCCCAAATTACATGAAATGAATAATTTTCTTCCCAAACTTGTACATATTTAACAATTTCATCTCTATCTGAAATATTTGTAGTCTATTTAACAATAACAACAACATCATCAATCTTGGAACCAAATTTATCATGTGATTTTTCATTCATTGATTATTTAAGAACATTAATATCACAAAAACCCATGATATATCTACTTTTTTGAGACAATGATAACCTATTCTATTTTGATTGTATCCAATAAAAATCCCATAAAATACATGATTTTTCAATTTCCCAAGATTCGGACCTTTTACCTTGCCAATACACATATTAACAAACAGATTAATGCACTTAAAATATGGTTATTTTATTTAATACATCTCATTATATAATATGTCATAATTAATCCTATGTAATAGTTTGTTTAGGATATAAACCGATGTACTTATATTATATATCTACAAAAATTGAGAAGTATCACGCTTGATTGGAATTTTATGATATATCTCAACTAAACACCTATTAATATGTTAATCTATACTATTTATATGGTGTGTTTGGTGAATTGATATTATATTAAATTCCATGAATCTCCAAATAAGTATCAAATTTTCTATTTATAAACTCAGTTTCATTATATGTTATGATATTCTTAAGAGAAAAATGCTACTCTTTTTCTATAGATTTTCAAAAACTTATAATCATTTTAAGTAATAATACTTGTGTTTCACAAATATAAAACAAGTAGCATGAGTTTATTTATCAATAAAAATAATAAAATACATATCTCTATTGGTTGATTGATTCAATAGGGTCCCACACACATCTAAAGTAATGTTCTCCAATGGTTGAGTAGATTGAATTTCCAACTTACTTTGGGTGGAGTTAACAATCTTTTCCTTTTGAAATGTTAAACATATCCAATACGATTATCTTATAATTAGAAGAAAATTATATAAATTATTTTATTTAGATATCATGTTTCTATTATATTGAATATTATTTCCAAGACTTTGATTCCATAATTTATTCTCTTATTTTTTACTCAGATAACATGAATTTACAATATCACAAACATGGAATAAATTCTCTTGGGATCACTATAAATTAGTCAAAATATTTCTATCCTCTAGTTTATTAACAAGTAAAACATATATCCTAAACACTATCTTATTAAATTTATCACAAAGATGTTAGGGACTCAATAGATTGTGTGTCAATACATTAATATAAAGAGTTCTTTTAGATTTTATATTTTCCCCCAACTACAATTGAGCCAAATACATTAAATTTTAGTGAAAAGTCATTTAAAAATTTCTCTGATCTGAAATTTTACATCTCAAAAACATTTTTTATTTTTAAATATATTTTCGTATGGGATGATCATACATATTCCATGACCCATGGAATTTATCCTTTTAATACATTAAGTGATACCTCAGAAACTAAAGATTTTATTTCCATTTTATTTTTTGTATCCAGTGGATTATATATATTAATACTTTTTTGTTCTGTTATATGGATGATAAATTCATTCACATTGTGACTTGGTTTATAACACCTTATATAAACTTCTTCATGTAAATAAAAAAATTCTTAATGTCTTTTTTCTACAATAATTAACCCATTTTTAACTTCTATATATTTGAGAAGGATGAGTCCCCCTAAAATCATATTTCCAAAACCTTCAATTAATTATATTTTGTTGTTGGTGTTACCAAATCGATTTATCTACATTCTAAAAACCTCTACCAAACTAAATGTATCTATAATTATCATAGATACCTTTAATAACTACATGATGTCTAGAACTGTGTTCTTGGATTCCACCCTTATTTAATCAATGATTTTGAGTCCATTTTTAAAAGGTATTGTATAACATCTAAAATGTTTTAATCATATTATAATTAATTTCATCCTTTCTAAAGTCTTTAGTTTCATTTTATTTTTTTAAATAATGTGGATTCCCTGAATTTCTTAATTTCAAAGTCTCATTTGATTGATAAAAAAACAAGGTCATTTTTGAATTTACTATTGTTATTTGAATCTTTACCAAACTTCAAATATTAAAATCATTAGAAAAATATAATTTGTGTGGTAATATTATGTTTGTTTCTTATTTTAATACACCCCTGCCTTTTTGGATAAAATTTGGAAAAACATGTCTGAATATGTCATTTTCTTATTATACTCTAATTCGTTTCTATTGTAAATTATAAATATTATTATCCAAGTAATTATATTTTACAAAAAACATGATATTTAAGATCTTATGATCTTCAAAAAAACAAATTTTGATTAAAAATATCCTTCAATACCATAGATTTTTCTGCTTAATAAACTAATTCTCTATTACTGAATGATTGATCATATTTCTTCATTTTACTATTTTCTTTTTCAATATTTGATATTTTTAATAGAAATTATCTTAATTAACTTATCTAATATATCTTCAGAAATAAATCAATATGAGTTTCATCATCTCCAATTTTGGAATTTACTCTTTTATCAGTTTTGAAATTATCATCATTCATTTTGTCAATGAGAGGTTTTTCTATAAAATCAACTTTAGTATCAACTTATTCTTATACACAAATTATTTCACCTTATTCAAATATATATATGAAATTAAATTTTTATTCTTCAATAAATTTAAAACCTTCATTCTAAAATTGATTTGTTTTCATGGTTAAATAATTATTTGGGAATCTTCATTATTTTTAACATTCTTCATCACTATCTTCTTTTTCTTTCAGTTTTTGATAGTATGTTGAAAAATTTATAACAACCCATAATTGATTCATTCAATTTTAAACATCATTTAGAACCACACATTACCTCTTATAACATTTTTAGAGATAAAATACTCCATTTTATCAAACATTAAGTCTGTATATAAACTTGATTATGATTATCTAGCTTAATCGTCTTCATAAATAACATTATTACATTTCTCAGGATTTAAGACTTTAATGAAATATGATTTCTAGTATTTCCAATTTTATATGTAGAGTTATCTTTTCAAATTACATATGAAATAATACTAATATTAAAATCATCAAGATATATACCACCAAGATTATTTTATTCCATAGTAGATATTTTTTCATCGAACATTTCTGGTAAGATAAACAAGTTATTATCTAAAGTAGGAGAGTTTTCTAGTTTCTCACAATAACCCATGATGATGATAGTAACTTAATTTACCCACATGAATAATCTATCAATTTTACCATCATCATACAATTAAATTTATCAATATTTAAGTCTCCATAACTGTAACCTTCCTCACTTCACTTTGGTTTTTTTCTTTATTTGTATTTTATAATTTTTCCTAAATATTCTCTTCAATTTTAATACATTTGGGCTTCATAAATTCACTTTATAAAAGGTAATATAAAATTAATTTTTTTATGAAAATCATTCTTCACTTGTTTGAAGAACACATGCATATAATCACTTTTATTTTATTCTTATTCTTCCTTTAGTTTAGTTGGAATAAACATAGAATATTATATACTATTTTACATATCCATTAATTATTATCTTATCATCTATCTCTTACTTATTTATTCTCTCTATATTTGAATTAAAATAACACAGACTTTTCTATATCTATCCAATAGTCAAATTTTCTATTATTTTATATTTGAATTTCTTTTTCAATTTCAAATTCTATTATTCAAACACTACCCTTGGATCATATTCTAACTATTCTCTACCATAAAATCCATGTTGTTTGAAATAATCAGATGAAATAATCACTAAACATATTAGATTAATCCAAGCCATAAAAGAGATTAAACCACTTAGTTTTCCACTTTGACAGGGTGACATATTCCATTTAATCATAATATAGTAGTTTACAATAGTTATTTTTGAACATCCTAGACACATTATAGATTAATGTGGACCCTATTATATAGGTGTCCCTAAAATTATAGTGGCATGAAAATAAATTCTTAGACTAGTTTTCAACATAGAATCCTATATTATGGTGTGAATAACCTTTTCGTGACTTGGTACATAAATTAAAGCATATTCACCTTTAAAACACCAATGAAATAAAAAACATGTTCCTCTTATACAAAGTATGGTCTCAATTATATAACATAATATACTATAATCAAAATCTATTGGGATATAGTAATTTTTAATGGTGTGAAGGTCCTCAATATACCAGAGACACAAAAAATACACTCCAAATTATTTGTGGTTTAACTATCTTCTTACTCTATGTATTACTTAAAATAGACTAGTCCACCCAAAGGTGACTCTTTCTTCTTTGCAACATGGTTTTTATTTTAGGACAAAAAACTTCTTCATCAATCATCTTCTACAATGAAATCATATGATCTATGACATGAGACTAATTACTAACATGTCATGCCTCATAAATCCCTTTCATGACATGTAATCATTGAAAACCAACATAATCATCATTTTAATAAAAAAATAAACTTATTCCCTCACAAGAAATATGATTTTTAAGATGGATTTTATATTGATAATGAAATCCAACATAATGAACCAAATGTAATCCATATTGTTCAAAACATTCCTCATAAAATCATATCACACCTCTTGGTCTCAATAAAATCAATCATCATGGGCCCCATGTTCTACTCGGGAGTCCATTAGCTCAATGACAATGTGATACTACCACCAAAGGAAACATCCTTGAAGATATCATACTAGTAAGATACCCTAATAGTAAATCGAGAAAAAATGATTGACAACATTATGAAAAATAAGATTGTTATATAGAGGTGATTCTAGAAACCAGAACCACCATTGATAAACCACATATAATGAGTAATGATGAGGGATACCAAGAGGACAAAGGTAAATAATAAAATAAGAGAAAACTAGACAATCAATGATCTACAGAAATAGAGTGGACACTATAAGAATATAACTTCATGATCCCAGACTACTGAATCATGATTGTGTTTAATTAGAGATGAATTCATGAATAGTGTGAAAGGAAATGCTTGTAGCAGAGAAAGTGTGTAGATCTATAACAAACGAGTGACATGAGGAAATAGGGACCAAAATAAAAAATCTTGAAAAGGAATATAAAACAGCATACTCCACCCCACCTAGTTTTAAACCACTAAAACCCCCATTGTGCTAGGACAAATATGGGGTCTGACATAACCTGTGAGGCCATGTTTTTAGAAAGAAATGGTTAATGAGGACATAAAGATCAATCTAAAACAATAATAAAGGATTAAGGTGATACAAATAGATCATGAGAAGTGTGAACACAAAAAGAGAAAGGGTGGGGGTGGTGTGGGGTTTAAGAATAGTAAACAAACTATTATGGTATGGAAGGAGACATATGGGCCTTGAGAAGTGAAGGAACATCAAATCCACCAAATTATGATAATGAGATCCTCGTGGGGAAGAGGATGAGGTTAAGAGAATTATAATACCCAACTTATATCTTAATATGAGATCATCTGACATAAACTCTCTAAATTATCTACCTACCAGCAATCCCAACACTCAATTAGTGGGAAACCACACCAGGTTAGCATATTCCTTGTTTTTATGAATTGATATAATTTAGAATATAACCAAAATCAATTTGCTAAGGATGATCCCATGATTTGACTTTCCAACTGGGTATCCTCCCACCCCTACTTCTAACTACTTGAACCCCACTACCAACCTCATTAATGATATCATTCTAGTTATGGATACTATTTTCTGTCAAGTTCATCTTTGTGATCAATTTTTTTCAACTCCCCAGAAAACGAGATCAACATGAAGATATTTATGCCCAACATAATATCATGTTGAAGACCATCATAAAATCACCATACCTTTGAAATATCATCTCCCAAAAAAGTTAGCAAAAATCATAGAAAATCCATGAACCCACAACATAATCTATGACTACTGTCCCCCTACACAAAGTATATGAACTTAAAAGATAATTCTTCCCTTGGAGTCTTAGATAAAAAGTACTCAAATAACCGCACCTCAAAATATTTCCATTTTAGGCCATCATGTCTACCATCAAATACCTACATGTCCCACTATCATATTAATGGTCCCCTGAGCATGTTCATCACTAGCTTCACCCTCCACCTTGGTGAAAACTAAATTTGGTCATAGATAGTATGAAATGACTAAATCTAGAACTCGACTAGGTAGGGTCCATGCTATCCCTAAATTAATGGAGGACTCTGAGAGTTAAACACTCTAGTTATATATAATATAGATAAATCAACTCCCTATGCCCCCTAGTAAATGATCTGGATAACCCATATTAGACTCTCTCACTGTCTTAGCTTATCAGTAAATTACTTCCCTAGATAACCCTTATACATCAGTTTCTAGGAAAACTCTGCATATAGATCATACTCATCTCCACCCTCAAGGGCCCCAATAAACTCATTCCTCTATGAAACCACTCCTATTCCCTATTTACATTCCAATGGAAGTTGTCAGTGTGGAATAGTGATAAAAACCTAATACTATGCTTAATAAAAATATAAAATATCAATTATTATAAATAGGAAATGTAGTAAAAAGAATCTAAAATCACTATCCCACAGAATTCACTTCCTACAACCTAATCTCATACCATACAACTTCACTACATTCATATAAATCATAAGTTCATGTACAATGAACATATTACACACTCATGATCCATATATTCAACATCATAAGGAATAATGAACCCAATTTAGTTTAGTTGTATAAAACCGATAAGTTATATAGGAATACAACATATAACTTCTTGTTTAAACATAAACCAACCAAACCCCCTTCCATTAAAATAATATAAATAACAATAAGTCATATATATGTCATGTGATTCCAACATGACTATCATAATTCATAGATACCACATCTTTAATCTTGGGGTCATGTGTCAAAAATCATAAATCAATAACTTCGAACTATATAATTAATATTGATGAAATAGAATAACTATAACCATAGAAACTAAAAAACATGGATCATTGGTTACCATCAAATTTAGCACATAATTTTCTTCGATAAGAACATAATAATTCATCCATACAATATCATAATGCATCACTAAATACCAATTTACCATATCCTAAATAACATAATAAAAACTTATAACTGAATTCAATTTGGATCTTCCTTGACCTAGATCACACAAACAAAATATGAAATGGAGAGCCATTATACTCATGTGAGCCTTCTAATATACCATTTTCTATCAACTAACAATGAGACACAATGAGGTGATAGTGGGAAGACTATAACCTATATATAATTTACAAAAATAAAATAAAATAAAAATACACAGGTACTCTATTGAATATAATATCAAGATTAAATTAATTTACATACATCAGATCATATACAAAATGAACTTTTAAAATGTTATATAAGATATCATATATAGATATTTTCAAAATGTATAAAAAACACCATCAATTTACCACCAAGAATCCACCTAACCTTCCTAAAAAATCCATCGATGTCTTACCTGAGAATCCAATGCACCAACCACTTTCTATGTACTGGGCACTTTCACTTGATTTTTTCTTGATTCATAAAGTCTAAAAACATCCTAGCGGGCCCATTCCAACTATAAGTGTGAACTCAATACGCTACTACCAATTATTTACCTAGATAATATACATCAATGTATGAGTGTATGAAAAGAGAAATTTATGGTAACGAACATCATAACCCACCCCACTACATGATCAACTAGCCATGGATAACACCTTACATGCTTGGGCTAGAGCTTGGGTTGGATGACTCTCCCATGGTATGTATACATACAAAGGGGGAATGATGAATCACCCCACATAACATAACTAAGATACATGATTTTTCTATACTGAGAACCAAATAAAGAATGAGGAATCACATAACCATGTTCTTAAACTATCCTCTATACATTATTTCTCAATGACCATGCACAATTTCACCCCTAATGACCATTCCTCTCCTAACTAGTTTCTTCAATCACACACAAAATCTGTTAACAACTAATTATGTATACGTCCTTTGGTTAAATGGTCACCACCATCAGCCTTTTCTTATTGTATAAAAAGGATATCACCAAACATCCAGTCATTATCAACACCTCATTGGACCTTCATTTTTGTTCACATTACCCCAATGGTGTCATCCTTATAGTGAATAGCTTCACCAATCTCCTAAAACCATAACTCGAGGAGGCACTACCACCTAATAATTGAAAACTAAAATATCACCAATATATTATATCATCTTATCACATCATTAATTTCCATATGGTTTATATCCCATAGGTTTCCAAGTAACAACATCAAGGAACCCATCCAATTAAATATCTATTTAAAACATGTGAAAATTTTCCAAGAAAACCCCAATACCTATAAATAATAAAAACTAAAATATTACCTAAATTATCAATACCCAAATGAGATTACCCCAATACAGATATCATGAACAAAAAACCATAGGTTCCTCTATTACCAACATTCGCACGACCCAATCCATGTGTGAAAGTAACACATGGTATAAAAAACATAAAAAAGGGGAAATATCTAGGCACTAGTTAACAATTACTTGTAGGATCCTGTATATTTTATATCCTTGGTACCCACCAGACTCTTATTTCAGGTCCACTAGGTGGCTGGTGGACCTCGCAAATCACTCCACCTCTATTGAGTTCATCAGGTACCTAGTAACATTCCAATGGGTAACCATGGTTTTTTTATTCAATAAAGAAGTTTCAAAACTATGAAATATAAAATATTGGGATGTTTTTATAGATTAATTTTTAATAAATTATTATATATCTAACAAAATAGCACTATTCAAACCATAAGATCAATCTGTCAAGGTGGCCACTCACACAAACTGTTTCATTATTATCACTATTTATATATAAAATATAGTATGTATAAAAAACTAAAACAATTGGGTTTTTGAGATAAAATGATATAATATATATAAATATATAATAGAAAAATATAGAAAACATCAATATTGGAAACAAAGGGGCTAGTAAGAAAAAATGATGTTGTTATTTGGATTTTATAGTGCTGTTATAATTGATCATTTAAAATAAATTTGATCTTATTATTCTAATCAATATAGAGATCAACATAAATTAAAGTAAAAAAAACTGTTCAAATCATGTTTATATTACAAAAAAACATTTTCATGAAGGATGATATCCCTCATTCATCATGACATTTCTACTCCACCATATGCAACATTATAATGGAAAAGAAAATTAAAAACGATTAACATGAAGTAGAATAAAGAAGGGATAAGGGAGAGACCACATACAAAAATAAATTTAACCAATGATGAAATATTTGTAAAAAATAACATGAAAAAATTATTGCATAGTATAATCAATACATAACCACACTATCCCTTGAACAAACGTGTGGATTATTTGTCACTATTCATAAAGATGACAATTAAATAGATGGAGGAAAAAAGGAAATGAGATATCTAAGATATTGTGAAAGAGAAGAAAATATATATTAAAAATATAGAATAGTAAAAAATAAAATATCATTCTATAGATTCTGAAAAAGGATAACTCTTTAATAGGTGTGGAGGTATATATTTACAAGCAAGATAGGTGTCTTGTTTTTCGTTCAATTTATTCCTCTAAATGTTAACACTAATTTGACCAATTAGATGGATGAATAATAGAAAATGACCATCATAAATGTTGTTAAAATATGTATTATCTATGATCCCACAAAATTTAAAATCCATTAATACAATGATTAAAACATAGGACTATATTATAAATTTAATTTTATTTGTTGATAGACTCTTAAAATTCACATTCTATGGTTTCTAATTCATTTATTCCCTTGAAATTGATTAAATCATGAGAATATTTAATTAATGAAATTTCTCCTTGGAAATGGTCCTAAACATAAATGATGAATTTTACATAGATCATTAGTCAATAGATTCTAATTTACAATATAATTGAATATAGTTCACACCTTAGGGATAAATCTCAAGGAGGTATCTCAAAAAAACTATTTCTCTATTTTCACTATTTATATGACCACTTAAATTTCAAAGGACTTCTCATTTGTTGTAGCACATATTTTGGGAAATATAAATTCATAAAAAATATCAATTTTAATGGAATTAAAATAATATTAACTGTAACACCCTGACCCTAATTACCCAGATTTGGTGCATTATTACATATCATTGGTATGATCACAAGGGATCAAATCCCGAAAGACTGATCAGTTTAGTATCCTCGTAAAGTACTAGATACAAACATAAGTTTTACATTACATTATATAATTAAAAATAATAATAAAATTGTCTCCTTAAACACATTCATATCCTTTAGACTATCCCTGCAAGTCAGTCATAATAAAATTTTTGCATCCTCGAAAAAATAAAATATAGAAAGGGGTGAGCTTAGGTGATCAGTAAGGATAACAATATAACAGAATCTTTCATAATTTTGAATACACATTTAAGGAAATGTATAAGAATAAAACAAAATCTTTTATAAACACAAAATTGTGCATAATGTGGAAAATATAAATCAAATAATTCCATTTACTTATTCACATGAATATTCTACTTGTCGAATAATCACATGCAATATCAATAGCCAATTTCATAATGATGGAATGCATAATTCCAGACATCATAACCACATAGTCAAGGCCTTGTGGCATGAATACAAATAAGATTTTTAAGGCCTTGTTCGAAGACACTAGTTTGTCTCATGATACCTACCGATGCATTGAGGAGCTATAGTGGGCTCCAACCATCACTTACTAAGCCCCATGCATTCCTCATATGAAAAGGTTGAAACATAACATAAACATTCATATTAAAACCATCATAAAAAATGATAATAATTTAACCATAAACCATGAATGGTATAAAAATAACACATCCATAGTTAAATATATCACAAAACCTTTAATACAATATGGTTTATTGTATCATAATAAATCAACTTCAAACAAGTGTAAAATCCATCAAGTGATGTTGACATAGATGAAATCAAAACTATTTGAGAGAATTATCTCTTTCTATTTTGAAATCACTTAAAAGTCTCATAATTATAAAAGAAAGAATTTATTTTGAAAATATTATTATAATCTTTCAAGGTAAGCTTCAATGTTGTTATAACGATGGAAAATAGCCGCACTCGCTGAATAAATTAAAAAAAATTCGTTCAAAAATTCTTTCGAAAAGTGCGTAAAGGACCTTGTTCAGAAAAAAAAGGAAAGATTCATCTATAAATTTTTTATAAAAAGTTAAAAAATGTATAAATGACTTTAAAACATAGTCTAGGAAATAGTAATTTTTTTGAAATACATTTTTATGAAAAATGGATGTGGATGATAAAGAGGTCCCCATAGATACTCACGTATAAAAAACTCAGATAATGAAGAGATTGTAGAATTAACCCTTACCATGTACTTTTCCTTGATCAATGTTACTTTAAACTCATATATAATAGTTAAATAATTATTATTAAACTATAAAAGAAACACATACATAAATATGATATCATATATGATCTTCTAATACTTCTTTGTTAGTAATATTTTAGTAGTATCATTGTTTTGGGTGTTAACTGATTAATTTTCCTTTATATGCTTGGTTAAATAAGACATATTTGTTATAAATGTGATGTATTTGATTAATATCCAGAATTATATTAAGTTATTAAAAATTATTTTTAATCATAAAATAAAAATTATGCTTGAATGGTTACGAGGCTATATGAATCTTATCGTGTTTGTGGAGACAGTAATCTTTACGTACGCACGAGCAACAATATCATTCTATTGATAGTGAAATAATATTTAATTGGATGGTATATCATATATAAATAATACTTAACATGTTATATTTATTATTTACATCAGTTATACTAATTATTATACCCATATAAATGATTATGTGTTTGAATAAAAAACTACACCATGACGTGGAGACGATAATCCTTATGTATAAACGTATGGTGACTTGTCGTTCATAGGATGGATATAATAATGAATATCATTGTAAAATATTTATAATAACATAAAAATATGTATAACGTACTAGATTTATTATTTTGGTATGGAAACAACAATGAAATAGGAAGTGGAAGAAGAAAATAACTTTGAAAGCGGTGGTGAAATTATTACAACTTCTTCAGGTGTTTCATTTTGAGTTGATCAAAAGAGCTCCTTCAGTTGGATTTCTGATCAAAGTAATGCCTCTAGAGAGATTTGAGGGTATTTGGGAGGATATTTGAGTAGTGTTTGGTTGAGACAAATAACATTAGTGGTGTGATTTTGAGAGATGTTTATGTACCCTTTTCTAAGAGACGTGAGGGTCACTTTAGGAAAATATTGAAATATTATTTTATTACACAATCAAATTCGGTTTATAAGGGATCAAAAATTATTTATTTAGAAAATAAGGTGGTGATGGGTTGGAAAACTCTCAAACAATAGGTTTTATAATGTTTTAGGTCACCATATTAACCTTATCTTTTAGATTTAACTCTTAGTTAAATAGTTTAACTTTTACCATGTATTCTTGTATAATTATAATAAATAGTAAATAAACTTACTATAAAATGCCAATTGAACCAAAAGTGGTTCATTATTGATATATCAAACCTTATCTAAGTACTTTATCCCAAAATATGATTTTATAAATTTATATCAATTAATAATATAGTATTTTTAAAAAAAACTCATTTATGTCAATTTTGACACTATTTGGTATTTTGTTTTCGTGAAAGCCATAGTAACTTTATCACATCAAAAAACATTTAATCAACCCTAACATGTAATATTAACCTAGAAAATTAGTGTAATTCATCAGAAGTATCAATTTACATTTCTTTGGATATTTATAATATCAACTATTTTAATCATTCATTAATAAGGTAATTACGGCATCATCGTTGTGTCATTAATAAATTTAATTATTTAATGTCTAAATAATATAAATAAAATAAAATTATGTAGGAAATTTATTTATCTTTCTAATTAGTTTTTATAGTCTAATTTTTATTATGTATAATTTTATATTAAAAATGGTTAAGTTATTAAACATTTAATTTAACACTTTTAACTATTCTTTACATAAAATAATAGTAAATGTTATAATCTAATTCAAGTGGACCAAAAGGATCATATTTCATTTCTAAGGTTGATTTTGGTCAAAATACACTTATCCAATATAATTAGGATATGTGTTAGAGTAATAATAATATCATTTTTACCTTTAATTACCCTATTTACTTTTAATCATGGTAAATAAAAGTCAAAAGTTACTATTCACCAAAAGTTATTTTAATCTTATTGGAAAAATTTTTACATAATTATATCAATCATGTCTCTTAGATTTTTGAAATTCAATTTAGAGAAGTGGTAAAATTATATTTTTTTAAAAATTTGCAAATGTGCCTAGTAGGTGGGTAAAAGACGGTCATAATTTCAATAAAATTTCATAAATATAATATTATTATAAAATGACTCCAATGAATTAAATTGAACTAATATAGGTATTATGTATCTATTTTGATGTAAAATAATTTTAAATAAAACAAATAATTATTTAAATAAAAAGACGGTTTTAAATAATAACATAGTGTCTTTCCACTGCTCAAAAAAAATTTAATGTTTTCAAAAAAATACTGAAAATTCACCCTAAGATTATTTTGATCTTTCAAATCCAAAATTTAAGTCCATTTTGAAAAATAAAATTTAGAAAATTTAAAAAAAGTGGGTATTAATATTCATAACGGCTAGTTTAATTAGTCATGGTGTGCTAGAACTCAAAGTTGGGTACTACAAAAGCTATTGTATTATTCCAAGGGAAGCATACCGTTGAAGATTGAGGTGTTACATTCTCTCCTCTTTCAATTAATTTTATCCTAGAAATTTCTATAATACTGTAGTAAAAAACTATTTGGGTGGATCTTAATCATAAGTTCCTTAGGTTCCCCCATTTCCTCTTCCATTTTATGGTTTCTCCCTTGATCTTTCACTAGATGAGTTATCCGGTTTCTCAACACTTGTTCTCTGGTATCAAGAATTCTGATAGAATCTTCACAATAAGATAGATCGGGTTTCAGTTCTAATTCATTATAGGTGAGTACATGCGTTGGGTCAGGCATGAATTTTCTCAACATTGATATGTGGAACACATCATGAACTTTGGAGAGACTTGGAGGCATTTCCAAATGGTAAGCTACAACTCCAATTCGTTCTAAAATTTCAAAAGGTACGATGTAACATGGAATTAATTTTTCTTTCTTACCGAATTGTATAACACCCTTCTATAGAGATACCTTCAAGAAAACAAGATCTCCTACATGAAATTCTAAATCCTTCTTTCGGTTATTGGCATAAACCTTTTGCCGACTTTGAGATTCTTTGATGTGGGTTTGGATAATCTTCACCCTTTCCATTGTTTCCTCAAAAAGTTCTAGGACTATGAGGTTTCTTTCACCAACATCATCCCAACAAGTTGGTGTGAGACATCTCTTTCCATATAATGCTTTATATGGTGCCATCAGAATACTTGAATGGAAGCAATTGTTATATGAAAATTATACCAAAGGTAAATATTGATCCCACATACCTTGAAAGTCAAGTGAGAAAGATATCAACATGTCTTCTATGGTTTGAATAGTCTGTTATGATTATACATCAGTTTGAGGGTGGTAGGTTGTGCTCAAATGAAGTTCAGTATCAAATTCCTTCTGAAGACTTTTCCATAATCTTGATTTAAAATGGGAAACATGTTCAGAAACAATCAATAGGGGTATTCCATGATGTCTTATAACTTCATTGATATATAGTCTTGCTAAACATTCAAGTGTTAAATCTTCTCTTATGGTAATAAAATGTGCTAACTTGGTAAGATGATAAACAATGAACCATATTTTATTTTTCCTTCTATGAGTCTTTGATTTCCCGAGAACAAATTCCATTATAATATCATCCCATTTCCACTCAGATATGGGAAAAGGTTGCTTCACTTCACTTAGATGTTGTATCCTGGCCATAACCTTTTGAAAACCCATACATCTTGACCCATAATCAGAAATCTCCCTTTTCATGTTGTCCCACAAAAAATGTTCCATAAAATAACTTTACATCATAGAGCTACCAATGTGTATTGAGAAATTGGAGCTATGAGAATCATCGATCAGTTTCCTTTTAGATCAGGTAAATTGAGAACACAAAGTCTCTTCCCAAATTTCAAAATTCCATCTTCATATACGAATTCAATCAGTCTCCCATCATTCACACCTTTTATCTTCTTTTGAAACTCTTCATCATCAGTATGAGATATCTTTATCCTTTATAGTAAAGATGGTTTGAAAACCATTTGAAAAAGTATAGATGTTTCACCTTCTGTGATTATTCCTATATCCATCTTTACTAGATCCATGAACTTATGACCCCTTTCAACTCTCATCTTGTTCAAAACTCCACGATCCTTTATGCCAAATTATTTTCCACCTTATATCCCTTCCTTGGGTGGTAGTGTATGGTGTAATAATAATTATGGAGTAGTTCGAGCCATATTATTTGCCTCATGTTGAGTTCGTTCTATGATAAAATTCACCTTATACTCTCTTGATCAGTATATATATCACATATTTCACCATACATATAGAATATCCATATATTTAATTCAATGATTGCAGATACTAACTCAAGATCATGAGTGGGGTAGTTTTGTTTGTGAATTTTTAGTTATCATGATTCATAGGCAGTAACCCTATCATTCTGCATAAGGACACAACCATATCCTTTCTTTAAAGCATCACTATAAATAACAAACCCATCATTCCACAATGGTAGATTTAAGATAGGATCATTGAATAATATTCTCTTTTGTTCTTCAAAACATTTTTCAGACTCTTTTGTCCAAAACATTTAAACCCCTTTATGTATGAGCTTGGTTAATGGGTTATCCAATTAGGAAAAATTCGGGATGAAACATCGATAATAACCTACTAAACAAATAAAACTTCATACCTCAGTTATACTTGTCGGTGTTGTCCAATATTGTATTTCCCTTATCTTTGAGAGATCAACAACGATTGCATCCTTAGAGAAAATATGGCCAAAAAAATAATTCTCCTAAAGCCAAAATTCACACTTGCTAAACATCCCATATAATTCATTTCTTCTAAGTGTCTTTAGAATAACACACAAGTTATTTTCTTGATATTCATATCTTTTTGAGTATACTAATATATCATCAATAAGTACTACTACATAATCATTAAGATATTACTTAAAAACACTATTCATTAGATCCATGAAAACAAAGGGTGCATTAGTTAGTCCAAAAGGCATTACTATATACTCGTAATGCCAGTACCTGGTATAAAATGATTTCTTTAGAATGTCTTCTTTCTTCACACACAACGGATGATATCCAGATCGAATTGCAATCATTAAAAAATATTTTTATCTATGAAGTTGATCAAATAAATCAACTATGCGAGGTAGGGGATACCTGTTATTTATTGTTATAGCGTTAATCTCCCGGTAGTCAATGCACAACCTCATAGATCCATCATTCTTCTTAACAAAAATAACAAGGGCTCCCCAAGGAGAAACACCAGGTCAAATAAATCCATTATTACTCAATTCCTATAGTTGTTTCATTAGTTCCACTAATTCTACAGTGTCCATTCTATAATGGTACTTCGATATGGACCTTGAACTATGAATTAAATCAGTGATAAACTCAATTTCTCGTTCTGGAGGATGTCCAAGTAAATCCTCTGGAAACACATCAACATACTCTTGCACAATAGGTACATCCTCTATTTAAATATTATTTTCTTCACACATAGTTATTTCATTCTCTTCCTCCCCAATAAATTAATTTATTAGAGCTAATGGGGATGTATCTATATAAGAATCTGGTGGTGACATTTCTCCTCTAAAGATAAGGCACTCTTTATCATCATAAAAAATTTTAACCTCATTATTCTTACAATAAATTTTCAAATCATGGTCTAAAAGCCTATCCTTACCGAGGATTATATCAAATTGAATCATGGGTATGATGATGAAATTAGTGGATAATGAAAATTTATATGCCCTAATGGGGACTGATTCACAAAGCATTGTTACAATGATACTTCCCTTAGGAGTTTTGACTGTCAACTCTCTTATTAAATAAAATTGGAGATATCTAATTTTTTTAGCAAACTAGGAAGATATGAAACAATGCGATGATCCAGAATCAAATAAAGCATTGGCTCAACATGAAGAAACCATTAAATTAACTACCACCACATCTTTGGGAGCTTCAACCTCAGCAGTAGTGATCAAATAATCCCAGCGTTTCTCCATTGTCCTATCTTGAGGAAAGTTTACATGGAAATTAGGACATTAATTTTCATAATTCCCCATTTTTGTACAATTGTAGAATTGAACATTGATAACCTCTTTCTTTCCCTTACAATCACGATCTTGGTGTCCTTTTTCACCACACATGTAATAGACTCCCATTCAATTCATTCATGTACTAAGGTTTTTCTTCCCACATTTACTATAGGATGGATATTCAACTTTTCCCTTCTTCCCCTTATTTCTATTTCTAGAGTGTTAAGCAGATCTCTTGTTCTCTTGATATTCATTAATGTCATAAAACATAGAGAATTATTTTCTGTCTTGAGAGAACATAAGACTCCATCTTCGTACAACGAGAAGGATTGTGAGAATAATGCTCTACAGAGAAATGGTTTTAACCCATCGATTAATTGATCAATATTACAACTTGTGTTATATATATAATCTATTTCATGCCTTGATAACCTTGTAAAGTTAGCCTCATACTTTGCGACATTCTCATCCTCCTTTTTCCTCAGACTTAGAAATTCTCTTCCCCTATCCACTCGATGGCCACGAGGAAAGTATTTTTATAAGAAAATATTTTAAACTCCCTCCATTCCATATTTGACACTTCTTCACCATACTTTTTGTTTTGAATTAATGACCACTATTGATCTTCATCTCTTTTGAGGTGATAAAATTCCATGATAACTTTTTCTCTTTCACTACTTCAGAAATCATGAAATATTTTTCTAAGGAACTTATCCATTACTCATGTAAAAATGGATTTGTAGTCCCATTGAATGTTGGTGGTTGTTTCTTCATGAATCGGTCTAACATTGATCCTCCTTGTAGTGGATCAGAGTTGTCCATACGGGTATGGTTATTATTCATAACCTAAATGAGTTGTCCTAGTATGGTGATAAGATGATCATCACTAGTTGCATCACTAGCTCTACTATAATTATCTTGAGTAGGAGGGAAATACCTATATGGATTACGTGCGTTAATACAGTTTCCATTACTTCCACTAGGAGCCATTTATAAATAATGGAATACACTAAATAATTTTAGGAATCGCAATACATAATTCCAATCATGTAAAACACTTAACATAAATTGGATAGTTTACGGATATAAACCATAATCATAAAAATGATTTCCTTGAAGAGGTGTATAATCATAAATCCTTCTTAATTTTTTTTAAATAATATTTTAAATATTTTAAGCATATCCCCCGGGAGTGTCGTAACCAAGAGTGCAGCAATGCCCGTTGTCATGTACTTGGATAACCCGAGTCAAGCCCTAAACTCCTTGTCGAAGTTTTCACTCCTAGGTGCATCTGTTCCAGATCCACCTCTACCTACTCATATCTAAACAAGGATTTAATTCATGGAAAATTCAAAAAAGCTATACATTTCCAAATTCTAATAAGTTCTTCTATAATAATCCTCAAAGTCTATCTCAGAGTAATGTTCTCTAATCAGAGTTTTTCTAAATCTAGTTTCTAAGGATTGTACTAAACTTCCTCTGATACCAACTATAACACCCCGACCCCAGTTACCCATAGTCTTTGAATTATTACATATCATTGGCATGATCACAAGGGATCAAATCATGAAATACCGATCAATTTATTAGCCTTAGAAGAACAAGATACATAAGTTAGTTTTACATTACATTATAAAATAAAAAAAACAACATTGTCTCCTTGAACACATTCATATCCCTTAGACTATCCCTACAGATCAGTCATAATATACTTCTTCACATCTTGGGAAAAATAAAACATAGAAAGGGGTGAGCTCAGGTGCTCAGTAAAGATAACAATATAGCAGAAACATTCATAAATATGCATAAATATTTAAGGTAATGTATAAGACTAAAACAAAATCCTTTTTAAACATAAACTTCATCACAATATGAAAAATTTAAATCAAATAATTCCATTTAATTAATCACATAGATATTCTAGTAGTCTAATAATCACATGCAATACCAATATCCAGTTTCATAATGATGGAATGAATAATGCCGAACATCATAACCACATAGTCAAGGCCTCCTGCCAAGACTAAAAATAAAATTCTATCAAGGCCTTGTTCCAAGACACTTGTTTGTCTCATGAGACCTACCGATGCATCGAGGAGATATAGAGGGCTTCACCTTAACTTACTAAATCCAATGCATTCCTCATATGAAAAGGTTGAAACATAACATAAATATTCGTATTAAAACTAACATATGAAATGTTAATACTTTAACCATAAACCATGAATGGTATAAAAATAAAACATTCATAGTCAAACAAATCACAAAACCCTTAATACAATATGGAATATTCTATCATAATAAATCAACTTCAAACAAGTGTAAAATCCATCAAAGGATGTTGACATAGATGAAATCAAAACTATTTGAGTGAAATATATCTTTCTATTTTAAATTAATTTAAATATCACATAATTATAAAGGAAAAAATTTATTTTGAATATATTCTTATAAGATTTTTGGGGAAGGTTCAAAGATGTTATAATGGTGGAAAATATCCATACTCTCCGTATAAGTTAAAAAACATTCTTTACTTAATTTTGTTCAAAAGGTCGTAAATGACCTTGTTTGGAAAATGATAGAAAGATTCCTGTATAAAAATTTTATAAAAAGTAAAAATGGGTATAATTGACTTTATCATATATTTTAGGAAATAATAAAAATGTTATGAAATAAATTTTTAAGAAACACAAATGTGGATGATAAAGAGGTCCCAGTAGATACTCACATATAAAAAACCTCGGATAATGAAGATGTTATAGAATTAACCCTTACCTTGTACTTATCCTTGATTGATGGCATGTTAACCTCCTATATAATAGTTAAATAAGTTTTATTAAACTATACAATAACAATATACATAAATATGTTATCATATATGATATTTTAATATTTTTTGTTAATAATATTTCAGTAGTATCATTGTTTCTAGTGTTAACTGATTCATTTTCCTTTATATGATTGGTTATGTAAGCCATTTTTTATATATAGGAAGTATTTGATTCATATAAATAATTATATTAAGTTCTTAAACATTATTTTTAATCATAAAATGAAATTTATTCTTTAATGGTTATGATGGGGTATGAATCTTATCACGTTTGTGGAGACGGTAATTCGTACGTATGCACAAGCGGAAATATAATTCTATTTATGGTGAAATCACATATAATTGGATGGTATGTCATATATAAAAAATCCTAAAAGTTTTATATTTGTTATTTACATTAGTTATACTCATTATTATACCCATCCAAATAATGAAGTGTTTGAATAACAACCTACACCATGACATGGAGACGGTAATCCGTACGTACGCACGTATGGTGACTTGTCATTGATAGGATGGATATAATAATGAGTATCATTGTACCATTTTAATAATAACATAATAGTATGTATAAGTTACTGGATTTATTAATTTTTTATGGAAACAACATAGAAATAGGAAGTGGAGGAAGAAAAGAACTTTGAATGGGGTGGTGAAATTATTACCCCTTCTCCAGGTGTTTCCTTTTGAGTTGATCAAAAGGGCTCTATAGGCTGGCTTCCTGGTTAAAGTAAGGAATCTAGATTGAACTGAGGGTAGTTGGGAGGATATTTGAGTATGGTTTGGCTGAGACAAATGGATTTGTAGGTGTGATTTTGAGATAAGGGGAAGTACCCTTTTATAAAAGAGGTGATGGTCACTTTAGAAAAAGCATGAAATATTATTTTATTATACAATCATATTCAGTTTATAATGGCTCCGAAATGATTTATTTCTAGTAAAAGGTTGGGATGGGTCAAAAAAATCTCTACCAATTGGTTTTAGAGACGTTTAAGTCATTATATTAGCCTTATCATTTAGATTTAATACTAAGGTAAATAGTTTAACTTCTACCATGTATTCTTGAATTATTATAATAAATGGTTAATAAACTTACTATAAAAATCCAAGAGAACCAAAAGTGGTTAATTATTTATATATCTAACCTTATATATGTCCTTTGGCCGATCCTTATATTTTATGAATGTTATATCAATTAATAATATAGTATTTGTTTTAAAAACTCATTTATGTCAACTTTGACACTATTTGGTATTTTGTTTTTGTGAATGTCATAACAACTTTATCCCTTAAAATAACTATTTCATCAAATTTAACATGTAATATTAACATATAAAATTATTTTAATTTATCAGAAGTCTCAATTTACATTTATTTGGATATTTATAATTTCAATTAATTTAATCATTCATTAATAAGGTAATAACTGCATCATCATTGTGTCATAAATAAATTTAACTAATTAATGTATAAAAATTATAAATTAAACACCATTATGTAGGAAATATTTTTATCTTTTAATGAATATTTATAGTTTAATTTATCTTATGTATAACACTATATTAAAAATTGATTAGTTATTAAACTTTAAATTCAAAAATTTTAACTCTTCTTCAAATAAAATAATAATAATGGTCCAAATCTGATTCAACTATACGAAAAAGATCATATATTATTCATAAGGTTGATTTTGGTCTAAATAAATTTATCCAATAGAATTAGAACATGTGTTAGGGTAATAACAATAAAGTTTTTACCTATAATTAACCGATTTACTTTTAACCGTGGTAAATAAAAGGCAAAAGCTACTATTCACCAAAAATTATTTTTATCTTATTGAGCCACATTTTACTTACTAATATAAACTTTTTCTTTCATATTTTTTAAATTAAATTCACAGAAGCTGTAAAATAACATTTTATACAAATTTGCAAATGTGCCTAGTAGGTGGGTAAAAGATGGTAAAAGCTCAATAAAATTATATATATATATATATAATATTTTTATAAAATGACTCCAATTAATTAAATTTAACTAAAAGAAGTATTATGTATATATTTTGACTTAAACTAAATTTAAATAAAATAAATAATTATCAAAATAAAAATTCAGTTTTAAACAATAACATATTGTTTTTTCACTATTCATAAAAAATTGATAGTTTTCAGAAAAATACCAAAAATTCACCCTGATTTAATTTTGATATTTTAAATCAAAAAATGAAGTCCATTTTGAAAAGTAAAATTTATAAAATTTCAAAAAGTGGGTATTACTATACATAACAGCTAGTTTGATTGGCCATGGTGTGCTAAAACTCAATGTTGGGTACAACGCAAGCTATTGTATTATTCAAAGGGAAACATAATGTGGATTCATGGGGTATTAGAAGAATCACTATAAATATATTACCATATATTAAGTGAGATTTAAACATGATTTATTAAAGAAATGACACTTGGAACTTAGTGATAGTATGTTCTTCTTCTTCATCGTCATCACCCGCCAATGCAATCCATGTGTTAGATAAATCTAAAAAAATCAATGTAGTGGGAGGTAATACTGAAATATTGTAACAAAATTAGAGAAAAATGAGTTTTAAAAAAAATTATCTCCCTATACATGATCATATTTAATTTTTTCTTCAATGGTTAGTTCCTTTTAATGTTGGTTTCTTAATGTTGGAGATAAGTTGACAATATGATTTTTCATTTCATAAAAGTATTCCACTTCAATGGTGTCTTATTCGAATGAAATAAATAATTATAAATGTTCCTATTTTTATTATTTAATTATGGGATAATCCCTTAGAAATTTATATTCCAAAATATCTGGCTAATAATTATCTAAACCTTCTTGGTCACTGACATGTGACCTAGTTGACGCGTACTCCTCAATAACCTTAATAATAGATAGTGATTAGATGTTTTATCTTAATTTTTTATTCATGGCCTTATTATTTTCCTTACCATGAAATGTGGGATGAAAAATATTTTCTTCTTCATTTTGTTTTTGTTTCTATTCAAATCCCAAAGATTTTATATCCTTAAAATAAATGGAGAAACATTTATTTGTTTTATGATTTCTTTAAGAATTCTAATTTTTTGGAAAATGATCCCTCAAATATTTTTCCCAGCTATACCCATTCAATTTTCAGTTAATGGGATAAGAATAATAATTATTATTATGAAATTTAATTTTTAATTAGGAAAAGAAAAATATTTAAAAATGTTCTATTTTCCAGTTTCTTAAATTTCTTATTATTTTTGAGTTTTTATAGAAAAATGGTGTTTGTATATTTTTTGATGCCCTAAAAATTGAACCATATTGGAATGTGGATATTTTTTATGCATCCATGATAAATAAACTACTATTTAACTAAAATAGTTGTAATAGAGCACACACTAGGGTTGATCTCATGAGGATACTACTCGTATAATCCATTTCTTCATTTTCACTATTTATATCTAAAATTTACGATAAATGAAAATATAAAACAATGAAGGTTTTTAGATTCATATGATATATATGTATATATATATGTGATATAAATATATAGGAAAAGGAAATATAATATATATAGAGGTTAGTAAGAAATATGACCATTGTTCTTAAGAGTTCATAGTGATGGTATAATTGTTTTTTAAAAGGAAGTTAATCACATTATCCTACTCAATGTATAGATAAAGACCTATGAATAGACACCCTCTAATTCTAATTTTGATTATCCTACTGTAACATTTACATGAAGGATAACCTCCTTCACATCATCACCATATACTACTTCATCATAAAAAAACTATAAATATGAAGAAGAGTAAAATCTTTGAATAACAACAAGAAGAAACTAATATGGAAACGCCATTTGTTTCCTAAAATAATCAATTTATCCATTACGAAAATCATAGAATAAAATAAAAATAAAATATTATTAAATAATGAACTCAACATCACTGCTCTTCCCTAAAACTATATCATGGATTAGTTATCAATTGACATCGAGATAATAATTACACAGTGGTAAAAAATTAAAAATCAATGAATGATTATAAATAAAAAATAAAAAATTAATAGTTATTAAAAATCTATAATATTTAAAAATCAAAACAATACCATTTGATTCTGAAAATAAATAAATGTTGAATATAATTATATTTAAATATTTACAAGCAAGAGAGCTGGGGAACATTACCTCAAAAATTTTCCTTGAGACGATCATGCTTATTTGACCCATTATAAGGATGAATCTATGATAGTGATCTTCTAGGAAGATGAACATCTACCTTTTAGTTATTCTCACACAAAATTTCAGCTTCATTAGACATGTGGCCAAAATTAATGGTCTGAATTTCTAAAGCTATATAATCTGTCATGTCAGACTGTTTGAATTATTATTCTCTAGTATCCCATGCATTTATGAAATTAAAAATTTATCAATCTCAAGAAACAATAGTCAATGAAATTCTCTCCTAAAATATTCCTAAATTTACATGTGGGTGTTTTTCATGTATCCCTAATAAATGTTTATTTATTTACATAAGAATATAGTATAATGATAATCTTTGGACTGATCTCTTAGGATCACTCATAGAAATTGTTTCTCTATTGTTACTATTTTTGTGGTCTCTTCAACTTCTAGGGACTACTTAGTTGTTGATATAGTAAAAATATTATGGGAAATTAAGTAAAGGAAAATTTAATAAAAATATCAATTGGAATAGAATTAAAATAATTTGAATAAATATAAAAATCTTCCATTAAAGTATGAAATCTTTAATAATGATTTATTTTGTAAAGTTCACTAGTAACTCAGTCTCAATAGGTGATATTATTCTTCTTAATCACCATACATGGTAAAAAATGAGGTAGATGAATCTAAAAAATAAAATCCATGAGAGGTAATAAAATATTTAGTTTCAATAAAATCTGATAAAATTGTTTTTCAGAAATGATTATCTCTCTATATTATCTGGGATTGAATTTATTCCTCAATGGTGAGTGAATTTTGGATCTAGTTTGTTGGATTTAGAGAAAGGTGGTTAATAGCCTCCAAGTTTTATTCTAATTATTCCACTCCATTGGTGGATAAATCTAATTAAAGAGTGAAGTTGGAGGATACTGATTTTATTGTTAAAAAATGAGATAATCACATGGATATTCCCTTTCCAAAAAAGTTATCCTAATAATTATCCCAACATTCTTGATCACCCACATGTGCATCAGTAAGAATATATTCTTTAGGAAACTGTTCTAGTAATTGTTAATATAGTTTAGATGGTATATCTTCATGTGTATCACTCATGAACTCATTTTGTTCTTCATATTGACATTTGGTTGGAACAACATTTATTTGTTCAATTTTAATTTGTTTTTATTCCAAAATAAATTATTTATTTCTTGAAATAAGTGAAAAAAATATCAATTTGTTTTCTCATGTAATCAAGATATACATTTTTTTGAACTTGATTCTATAAATATTCTTCCTCACTAGACTCAATCATATATTCATTAATAAGACAACATTTGAATAATTAGTATTATATTCAATGTTTGACATAATAAAAGAAGGATTTTAAATAATGTTCTATTGTTTAGTTTTTGAAATTTATGATTTTTCTGTTTTTTAGAAAAATAATTGTTCCCATGATTTTGGCGTCCAATAAAATAGATTTAAATTGGAAGAAAATCATTTTTCATGTATCATTGGTTAATAAATCCATATTTTCCTATGAATACATTATAATTCACACCCTAGGGTCAGTTTCTCATGGTCGACACTCACAAAAACGTTTTCTCTATATTCATTATTTATATTTAAAATATACTATAAATGAAAAACAAAAAACAATGATGGTTTTGGGATGTATCTTATATAAATATAAATGTATAATAAAATAGTAAATAAAAATGGAAAATAAGATACAATGAGATTATTAAGATTAAAGACTGTTATTCTTAGTAGATCACATGCATGGTATCATTTTTGTTTTAAAAGGAATGTAATCTCATTATTATAATCTATATAGATATCAATAAATTTTACTTTATCCCCACCTATTATAATTGTATTTATCCTCCCACAAGACCATTAAATATAGGATAATATTTCTTACATCAACACCACAATGCTTCTATGCCTTATAAAGAATTTTAATTATGAATGAGAGTAAAAATGATGAACAACAAGAAGAATACAATAACAGGGAAAATGGATTGACTACATACCCTAATTAATTTAACTTCTATTTATATATTAAAATTAAATTACAAGATTAAATTATAATAGAGTGAACTCAAAACATTATCCCTCACATCGAAAGAGATTTGTGAGGATTAGTTATTTATTAGAATGAATATAATAATTAAACTGAAGGAGAAAACTAGAGTGAATTAAAATAGATGGGAGAGAGAAGTAGAAACTAATATATAATAAAAATTTAGAATATTAGGAAACCAAAACTATATCTTTTGAATCTTTAAATGGATAACCTTTGATTAAAAATAGCGGTATATATTTAAAATAGAAATATTTTTCAATCTTTCCCTCAAATTATATCTCTAAATGTTCTTTCTTTTTTCACATAATATGGATATGAATCCTATTAGGATATATTCTTATAATTTGTTTATATAAACCTTTGATATGCATATAAAAATTTCAGATCAACAAGAACGTGGAGAAATAGGTAGAACAAAATTACTAATGTTTTTTTACATGAAAGGAACTTCAAATTCCTAGGATTTAGTTTCCTATGCATTGATTTCCCTGAAAATATCTATATCTCCAGAAACCATAGTTAATGAAATTGTTTCCTATAAATGGCCCCATGTGTTAACTAGTGGATTTTCCATAGATCCCAAGTAAATAAATTCTTATTTACTAAGAATTCAGTGTAGTGAACCCCCTATGGTTAATCAATTGAGGAGGCCACATAACAATTTTATTCTCTATTTTAGTTTTTTTGTCACTGATGTTCATGTTACAGGGCCTTCTTAGTTATTTATATATTATAAATTTAAATAATATATATTTCAATGAAAATATCATATTTAATAGAATTAAAATAAGTTTAATCAATACAACAATATTTCCATTCCAATAGTTCAACTTGAAAATGATATTTTTTAGGAAAATTCAATGTGAAATCAGTCACTATTGGTGAAACTTATTCTCCATCAAACTCTATCTAAATTCATGTATTAAATAAGTATTAGAAAGATTATTGTGATGTAGTAATCAATTTGTTCTTAGTAAAATAAGATAAAAATTTGTTCAACAAAATATTATCTCTTTGTATTGGCTCACAATGAATTTATTTTTTATTTGTCAGTTAATTTTGGACATAGTTTTTTGGAGTTGGGGTAGGTAGTTAATCTCTCCCATTTTGTTTCAAATTAAAAAAAATCAATGGTTTTTTATTTAAAATAAAAATATAGGTATAAATGAATTTATTTTTCTTATTCAAAGATGGTAGAATAAATTAAAATTTTAGTTTACAAAAATTTTACGTAAAAAATATCTGAAATTTGTCAATCTCAAACTTATAAATATGTTAGGATATACACAGTAAGAACCTCTTCTAGAAATAGATGAGTGAGTTCATATGGTAGATATTCTTTTGGTTCACTCATAGAATCATTAGTTATTTCAACTTGAAATGGGGGTGGAAAAATATTTAAATCTCCATCAATTTTATTTTATTTCTATTCTCATTAGGTCAAGATGGTGACGAAGAATGGTCTAGTGTGGGGGGGGGGGGTGAATTGACAAAATTAAAATATTATGAGCTGAATTAATTTTATAATTATTCATCAAACTTAATCATCATTGTTAGTTATCATGTAAAAATATATAATATATAATAGAAACTTAAATAATGATCACTATAAATTTTATAGTAGTTAAGTACAATATCGACCTATGTCTACTCTCAAAACACTATACAATTTGGTAGATGAATCATGAACATATTATATTTTGAATGGTAATAAAAAACCAATTTTAACGTACCTTTTTTAATGGAAGTACAACCATGTACACCTTTTTTTTTATGGGGAGTTACAACTCATTTAAATTTACTATTTAAATAAAGTATAACTTATACAAAATTTAAAATATAGCAGTCACAAATCAAAAAGGGGATAATAGATTTTTTTTGTTAAAGAAAAGAAAAATACAATGATAACACATGATAGAGAGTTATAAATAATTATAATAGTCTTAGACAAAACAAAGTGGAAGAAGTTTATGAAGATAAATGAATCACAACCATGAGATCATTGAGTAGTTCATAATTTAATCTCATCAAGGAAGTAGTAGTATTTTATTATTTTTTGGTTATCCTAGGGAAATAATATAGTAAATGATAATCGATCGACATAAGATCACTTTAAAAATTTAAAGTCCACAGAAACACACAACACATGAAATTTTAAGAGTTCTCTTAAAAATGTAAATATTAAAGTGGGGTTGTTTCACTACCACCATGAAAACGTGTTGAATCCCTTTAAATTAAACAAAATGATGACTCCATAAAAAATCAAGAAGTAAAATAGATATTTTTAATTCAAATAATAGTTTATAATTTTCAGAGAGAGAGTGATATTATATTCCATAATAATAGTTTGAAGTTTTAAAATGAAACAATAATTCAAACATATTTGAATTGATCATTAAATAGTTAAAATATATCTCTATAATAATCATTCAAAGAAATCACATAAATGCCCAAGATATCCCTTCAGTAATATTCAAATTTTAATTTTGAAAAACATTTAATAACCATTCAGACATGTGACAGAAATTATAAATTCAAAAATATACTTTAAATTAAATTAAACTACATTTATTAATTTCATTATAAATAATAATTAATTTATATATAAATAAATTAATAAAATCACTCAAAAAAAAAATAAATTCAGAATTTGAAACATAATGTTATTGGCTTATGTGTACAAAGAAGGAAAATTAAAATCTATAATAAAAACAGTTTAAAAATTTCTATAAAAAATTGGATAGTCTCTATATAATAAATATGTATGTTTATAATTAATAAAATAAAAAAAAATAATAAAAAAATATGTTAGTGATCATATAATATTATATTAAAAACATAGCATTCTAGAATTATTGAAAACAGTGTTTTTAGAAAAAATGTTATTTAAAAATTGACTATGCATATCAATCATGAGGCTTAATAGATGGTAAGGTATGATTGACCACATGAAAAAAAATCAAATCAACCATATGAATAATATAAATGACCTTAGGGTATAGACCACCTGAAAAATTGATCTATGATGAGATAGATAACTGACCACATGAAAAATATGAATCAACCACATGAATAAAATTTGAATCAATTGGATGAGAAAAGTATCAACCGTGAGGAAGCTACCATGAGACATAGGCATGTTCTTGGTCATGTGATCATGAGAATCATATCACATGGAAAGTGAAACAATCATGAGATTCATATCACACAATAATTAAAATTATTATTCTATGTAAGTGACTGTACAACATGAACATTTACCTTGTGATAAAACAAAATCACAAATAATGTTATAAATAATAATTACATAATCCTTTTTAGAAAAATAGTATATTGTAAAAAATTAAAGATAAAGAAAACATTAATTATATTATGCTATGTGAAATTATAATTATATATTATTTTTGGAATTATTAATATTCCCAAACATAAAACATAAACAGGCATCATTACTAGAAATCATAAAAAATACATATAACTAACAAACACCCCCATTTTGAAAATTTCAAAACCAAATAATGATTTTTCCAAAATATAACCTCTTTTAAAATTTATAAAATAGTAATAAATGTCTATTTTAATAAAATTATATTATTTTTTAATAAAAAATATGTTTAAACATAAAAAACCCTCTAATAAATGCATATTTAGTCAAATCCTTAGTTTAAAGTGAAAAAACTATAAAACTAAATCGTTATCATACCAAGATAAAAATTTTCGTTTTCAAATTTCACAACACATAAAAGTTAATAATAATAATTTCAACTCTTTTTTAGTAAAATTTTATTAGAAATAAATATATAATTTATTAACATAAGCTCTATGAAAATGATATCACATGTCAAAATGTTTTTTTAGAATAATGTAAAATATTTTTTAAATATAAAATAGTATAATAACTCTTATAATAAATAATAATATTTTATAAATTAAAACTATAACAAGATAATTTTTTTTATTTTTTAATGACTTAAAACACCATGATATATAAAAAATATGTTCACTTCCAATAGTAGATAAAGAAACTGAATTTTGTTCCCTTGAACTCCAAGATACTATGCATTTACTATGAAAATGAAACAAATTTGTATTAATTTTTCTATATTGTCTGTATTTTATAAATCATATTTTAAATAACATATCAAATAAAACTACTTCTGGTATAGAATAAACTATTTCGTAGCTACTAGTTCCTCTAACATATCTTATAATACTTTTTACATCTTTTTTTGTGATATTTATTAGGATTATATTGAAATATTTCACACAAACAACCACTAATATTATTATCAGTCCTAGAAGAAGACCAATATTAAAAACTACTAATAATACACCAATTTTATTTATAATTTATATAATTTCTATATTTATCTATATCCAACATACAATTAAAAATAATAGTTTTTGGAAAATATTTACAAGAATCTAAACAAAAACACTTAGCTAAATATTTAAGATATTTACAATTTTTAAAAAACATTCCCCCATTTCATTGAAATTTTTTATGATTTAAAAAGAATTTGTTTTTTCACATTTAACTCATATCAAAATTAATTTCAATCAAATAATAAAATTCGTTACAATGAAAATCAACTGATGATCTGAAAATAGTATCATCATTATAAACGTTATCCTTCAATATATCATTTAAAATCCTTTTAATAAACAATGTTGGACTTTTTTTAACTTCATTAAAATATATATTTCAAAAAATGTTAAATTTTTTGTATCTTTGAAAGAATGATTTTTTTTCTTATGACTATATAAAGCTTTTGATAACTTAAAATAATGATTAAAAACATATTACTTTTAAAAATAGTTGGTTGAGAGACAATATATTTTACATTGATAAAACCATTAATAAAATTACTTTTAACAGATATTTCAAATAATTTAAAACTTTGAATTTTTAAGAAGATAAAAAAATTATAAATGATTCAATTTTAATACCGTTGGAAAAAGATTCATCAAAATCTATACATTCTTCTGGATAATGAATTTGATATTGAGGTCTTCTTTATTATTATGAATTTGACTAGATCCTTCCACTTTATTAAAAAAAATCCATTTCATTCAAATAACATTATTTTCTATATAGGGTTTATTTAAAATGAATTTGTTTTCTTCAAATTGATGAATTTATTCTTCTATAGAAATAATCTAATTAGAATCATTCAATACATCAAAAAAAACATTTAGAACACCATTAAAAAACAAAATAATAGTTTTCATAAAAACTAAGAACATAATTTATAGTTTTTATAATAGAACCAATATTATGAATAATATTATCAATAGGTTGGTATTTATGAATTTTCAAAGACATATGAAATCAATGAGAGGGAGTAAAATCATACACAAAAATTACACTAATATATTGATGGTTTTCTTCAATATAATTAATGCTATTAAATTATTCGTTAATATTCTCTCAAAAATAATATTTTTTTTCCAAAATCATCTTCATAAAATTTAACATGAACATATTCTTCTACAAACAATGTTTTTCTATTATAAACTGAAAAATGATTTACTTTAATTTTAATACCCTAGAAAAATTAGTTCATATATTCTAAAATAAAGTCTATCTAAATTATCCTTAGTATTTGAAATAAAAACTATACTCCCAAATAATTAAAAATAAAAAATATTATGTTTTTAACTTTAAATAATTCATAATTATTTTTATTAATTTTTTTTAATAAAATATGTATCTAAAATACAACACACTATATTAACCGATTAAACCAAATATTATTTAGATAACTCATATTCATTAAATATAGTTCAAGTCATTTTTATTATAATTATATTTTAACATTCCACAACACCATTCAATTTTGGTGTTATAGGAGAAGATAAATTAATAAAGGAACCATTTTTAAGTATTATTTTTCAGATTCTAAAGTGTCAAATTGAACACCATTATCAATTTTAACAGAATTAATTAAATTTCTATTTTGTTTTTGAACTCATTTTAAAAAATCAATAAATTTTGATACAATTTAACATTTATAATACATAAAATAATTCATATTAATACTATAAAAATCACGAATAATCACAAAAAAATATCTGTAACCTCCTAAACTAGAAAGATTAATTGGACCAAATAAATCAAAATTAATAACATCCAATGTTCTAGATATTTTAACATTATTAACAAATCTCAAACTTAATCTGTGATGATTAATTTTTAAAAATAATCACTAATAATATTCTAACTAATTTTTAAATAGGGAAGCTTTTATATATGTCATATCCTTGATAGATCGAGTAATATCCAAATATTCACATGTACAAGCCTCCCATTATATAAAATACATTCTGTTTCATTTGATGTAAGACACTTAACATTATGATTACGTAATTTCTAAAAATCAATAGAATAAATATTCTCTTTCCCATTAGAATAAAATAATACATCTTAATTTTTCAAAACTAATAAATTATTTTCATAAAATTTAAAACTCATTACAACATCACATAATTGTGAAATAGTGATTAATTTATATATTAAACTTTCTATGTATAACAGTTTTGAAATTAAAACAATGTTAGATATACATACTTTAATAATTCATTTAAAACCACCTTTTGAGTTATCACTAAATGTCACCAAGAACTCATTTCATATATTTTATGTTAATAAATTTATTGGATCTCCAACAATATGCCTGGATAGGACATTTTCTATATACCATGTATGTTTGACAATAAAAATCAACATTTCAAAAATAATATTTATGTAGATTTTTTTTGTACCCATGCAATAATGGGTCCAATAATGTCCTTGTAAGAATTCTTAAGTGCTGAAACAAAAATTCAATAATTATTCAAGGGTATTATAGAAAGTAAATTCAGGAAAATAAAAGTTTTAATAAAGAATAAATATTGAGTAAATATTTGTGAACATTAATTAAAATTGTTCCCTTTTATACCAAAAAATTAATCATGTAACATTATATATATTTCCTTTATAAACTTTAACAAATAATTTTTTACATAAATTAGGTATTTTTTTATTATAACCAAAATCACATATATATATATATTTTCATTCACCATTGACATATTTTTATCACACTTTTCATAAGCCTGAATAAAATTAGATAAAGTTTCTTTTAAAAAAACAATTTTTTCCTTTATATTTTAATTTATTTTTTTGAAATCTGTACATCGTAAAAAACTTTTTTTATTTGAACAAGAAATATTTATTTTAAACACTTTATTTTTTTGGTATTTTTTTTAATAATTTCATTAATTAGACTTTTTAATATTCTATACAATTCAGCAACTCCTACATTATATTTTTAAAAAAATTTAAATTTGTTTAGTTAATTATTAAATATTTTGATGTTCATATTTTGAATAATATAAACTATAATCAGAATAAATATTTAACCAATTCACACTAGTCACCATCAAAGATAATTTATCAATTTTTTCACTTGTATTTTCATAACATTATTTACATTCTTCTATGTAGATCCATACAACTGTGAAATATCTTTTAAATTTTTTATTATATTTATTAAGTTTTATTTATTGCATCGTTTTCAGAACGTTATTCTTTATGTGTTCTTTTTTCTCTACTAATAACATGTTAATTCAAAAGTATCATTATAATCTTGGTTACCTTTCTTCTTTCAACCATCCTTATGATTGTACTTCTTAAATAAATTATTAATCTTCCATTTCTCTTCATTATTTTTATAAATCATTAGTAAATTTTATATTTCTTTCTTAGTTTCATATTATTTAGAATCATAAGAGTTAGTGTAAATAGTTATTTCAATTAAAATAAAACACTTTTCTTTTTTATTGTTAATGTTTCAACAATGTTTCTGTGATCTAGTTTTTATTGATGCGATAAATCAATAATTTCATCCAACACATATTCCTTTAAGGTATTTATCCTATTGATTTATACTGTTTGTATATTAAACTTCATTGGTAGATCTATCAGTACTATTTCAAAAAGTATAAAATTATTTAATGTTTCTATACAGGAATTAATTTCATTAATTATATTAGGGAATTAATGAAATATTTTTTGACACTTTCATCTTTACTCATCTTGAATTATTGGTTCATAGTTGAAACCCTTTCATTTATAGTTCTAATTAACTTATCATAACTAAGGTGTGTAAATTTCATAATATTTTAAATCTAAGGAGGAGAATTACATATAAAAATGTAACTGAACATATTTTTCCTAACAACAAACTATAACATATTAATAATATTTTATTTCAAAAAATAATATAAAACCATAACTCCCTATAAGTATGTTAGGGTTAGAATCAGGTAAGTTATAGAGTTTTATAAATATAGTCCAATGTTTAATACTGATTTTTTTAGATATACCCCCATTCAATATTTCTAGTAACCATAATCATTTCCATTAAAATATGGTCTATTCCTAATAATATATCAAAAATTAAATTCATTCTTAACATCCTATCAAGATATTGTTCCTTAGACTATTATGACTGGGAACTTCAATTTAGAAAAGAAATGTCAGAAAAACTATATCCAAAAAATAAATCTATTATACCAACTATGAAGATAGTGATGAGAGATGTTATATAAGTGATTGACTGGAAAAAATTAAAATTTTAAAGAGTATAATTAATTTTCAAAATAATTATCATATCTAACTATTATATTAAATTATCATGAACAATAAGAGATAATTTTTATCAGAAAAGTAAATAAAGAATTCAATTTTGTTTTTATAGAAGATTAGTCCATTGTTTATGTATATCGACAATTACAAAAATTTACTCAATGAGATATTCATTATGAAATTCCTAATCTTTTAAAGGGATTCATAACCAATTTATAGCTTAACCAGTCTATTGGAGGTACAAATAAGGACACATAACTACTTTATAGGGTGTCACAACCATTTACAAGTTCTAATTTTTTATAAAGGTATAACCTATATGGGCTTTAGAATTCTGGATTCAAAAATTTAAGAAAAAACAATTATTTTTTTGGAAAATAATAAATCATACAATGAAGGAATATGTGAGATTTAGGGAAACAATTAGTATAAAATTAGATGGACCCATAAAAAATATTTTGATGAAGATAGATGAAGCAAAAAAACTGCTTTGTTGAGTAATGGATTAGTATATTTAATCATGTATGTAGTTATAGTTTAATATGATCGGATTTACCATGACAAATATTCTAGTATATTATAATTGGTATTCCTAGGATCACTTCAAAAAATAGAAGTTCATAGAGTCTCATAACACATGGATATTTGAATTTTCCCATTGAACGGAAAATTTCATAGAAGATTGGTATTTATCCAACTTTGAATGAGTCTTGAACCCCCAAAAATAAAACTAAACCAAAAATCATAAATATTTATGTAATATATTAAAATTTTTAAATTCAAATAATAGTTGAAAATTATTTGAGAGATATAGAGAGAATATAGTTCCATAATAATAAAAATAAAATAAAAAAAAGTAAAAAATAATTTTAACAAAATTGAATTCATTTTAAAATCTATTTAATATATATCCATAATAATCAACCAATGAAATACCATAAAATCAATAAGAATTTTATTTAATAATATTAAAAGTTTAATTTTTAGAAACTATTTATAAATATATAGATTTGGTTTGAAATTTTAAATTCCAAACCATACAAGATTAAATAAAATTAAACAATATTAAAAGAATGAAAAAATATAATATACCATAAAAATGAAAAAATGACCACAGGTTATCAACTACATGAACAAGTTATCTACCGTGAGGATGAAAAACTAAAAAAGTAAACAAATATGAATTGACTATAAGAAAAAAAATTGAATCGACAACATTATCAAAGTATTGACTGTGAGGAAGATACCATGAGACATAGGCATATGGTAGGTCAAGTGAGCATGAGAATACCAATGTGGAAAAGTCAAGATATAATGATATGGAAAAAATTCATTATGTCATGTGAATATTCCATATAATTTATCTTGGGGTTGGTCAAGTGACATGTGATAAATTAAATGAAAATTAAATATTTAAATAAAAATCATAGAATTATTAATCAAAATATAGTATATAGAAAAGAAATCAATGATAAATAACATATTATGTATATAATGATATAAGAAATAATAATAATCTATTATTTGATATATTTTTACAATTTAAAAAAATGAACATTACTTGAAATCATAACAAGTACCAAGCCTGAACAATTATAAACTCATATAAATGATTTAGTTCATAGTAGTGGAAATAATATCAATGTGTTTTCTCTGTTCATCAAGCATTATAATTTTTATAAACATGATTCCTCAATGATTATTCCATGTTAGATGCATTTAGTTATTTTTAATAGGTGAAGCATAATAATAATCACTATAGTAGTCAATATTTGACCCAAAAAAATAAGGGAATGAAATAATGGTCTATTTTATTTGTTTCTAAACGTTATAATTATTTTTTGCATTTTTTAAATAAAATTTGCGTGGAATCTTATTCCCTACACAGTAATGGTTCCAAATTGTCATGTGAAGATATTTCATTATATTATTACTAATAAATTATTATTTAACTATGAATTTTTTATAGTGTACACCCTTGGGTAGATTTTGAAAGGGGGAAAATCATTAATTTTATTCACAATTTACACTATATGTATTTAAAATATACTATAAAGGAAAGCCCAACGGAATTTGGGTTTGAGATATATATGAGATATATATATATATATATTATTTAAAAATATAAAAATATGTATAGGATTCAATAAATAGGTTAGTAAGAATGACAAATTTTGTTCTTCTGACATTGTTACTTTAAAAGGAATATAATATCTTTATTATGCTCAATGTTGTGATATAGACCTATTAATCTATTCCATACTATACTAAATGTGATTATACTTTATTGAGACAAATACATGATGTTTAATCTCCATCACTTCATCTATACTATGCTTCATTTTATGCACCGTTATAAGGTTGAAGGAGAGTGCAAAAGAAGAAAAAGAATGGGAAGACAATAATATGGGAAAGGGAGAAACTAAAAACCCTAATTAATTTCAAGACTGAAATATTAGAATAAAATAAAGAGAAATAACTGTATTAAAATATACTATAAAATAACCTCTCCCTTGAGAAAAAAGGATTAGTTATCTATTGGCATGGAGATCTGAATTATATTGAGGGTAAAAAACATATAAATGAATAATAAGGGAGAGAGAGATAGAATGAGAGACTAAAATATATTAAAAATGTTTAAAATTTAAAAATTAAAACCAAATCCTTAACATTATGAATATGGTTAACTCTATAATACAAGTTTAGGTACATATTTATATGCAATAGGGGTGGATATATTTCACCCCAGTTTTTCCGTTGATTATTCAAGCTTATTTGACCCATTAGAAGGATTAATATAGGAATGTCATATTCACAGAATTTTTTAGCAACACTTTTTGAAACATTTTCATAACAACTCAAGACAATTAGAAACATGGAATTAAATTTATCATAAAATTATTAAATTTAAAATTTTAGAATAGAATACTCTTCAAATTTTGACTTATGGGTTTCCTTTAATTTATAGAATTGAAAATAGCTGAATCTCGAGAAGCCATAGTTAAATAAAATTTTTCACGAGAAAGGTTTCAAATTTAAATGTGAGTATTTTTCATGGATCCCCTATTAATAAATATTTTACCTAATAATTTGCCATATTTCACTACCTAGGTCCTTTCTGTAAAACAATAAGCTCACACAAACAATTTATCTTTTGTTAGAATTTATGTGTCCTTTTCGAATTTTCATCTTCTATGGATTTTTTAGTTGTTTCTATAATATTAATTTAATTAAAGGTAAATTTAGTTAAAATATATATTTTAAGTTAATTTAAACAAGTAAAATAAATATAATAATATACCCCTTCACATAGGTCATCTTGAAATATGATTTCTCCAAGATTGGATTATATGAACTCAGTATCCATAGGAGCAACATGTTATTATTTATTAACCTACAATGAAATACATATGATAACAATATATGAAAAATCAATGTATCTTGTGGTAATAATCAATTTTGTTTAAATAAAACAAGATAAAAATAATTTCTATAAAATATTATCTCATTGTAATGGATATTTATGAATTTATTCTTGAAAAGTGAGTTCCTTTTGGAGTTTGATTGTTTGGCTTAGAGGTAGGTAGTCAATCTTCTCCAAATGTAATTAATATTAATAAACTTTATAGGTTGTTTATTCTAAATAAATATATAGGTAAACAATTATTTTGTATTTTTATTCAAATACCGTAGGATAACATGGAATTTCAGTTTCCACAAAATTTATCCAATAATAATCCAATAATTTTTGATCCCCCACATGTCCATAAATTTCCATATACTATTAAGTAAAAACCCCTAGAAATATATTATATAGTTTATATTATAGATCATAAAGTGGTTCACTCATAAAATCCTTGGGTTATTCGACAAGAAATGTGGGTGGAACTAGCTTTAATTCTTCATAAGTTTTCTTTTCTTATTGTTTTAAATTCACAAAATTGATTTCATCCCAAGAATTGGAAATCCTATATATTTTATCGTCACTTTTTCAAACATTATAATATTTTTCTAAAAATGATTCCTAAAATATTCTTCCCTTATAGACTCATTTAATTGTATTTTTATTATACAATCATAATAATAATCATTATTAAAGTCCATATTTTACTCAATAAAATGAAAATATATAACAAATATATAATTTTAATTTTAATTTTTTTATATTTTTTTTGTGAAAAAAGTCTGTACGCAATTTGGGCATCCCAGAAAATGATTCCATATTGGAATTATTGGATTTTTCATGAAACAATGATTACTAAATTCTTATTTACCTAAGAATACTGTTTAGGGAATACTCTAGGGTAGATTTGTCAAGAAGGCCACCAACACAAAGTGTTTCCCTATAATCAATATTTATATTCAAAATGAACCAAATTTCCATACCTAAAATAATGGGTGTTTTGAGATTAATATAATAGAAATATATAGAAATATATGTATATATATGACATAAAATATAGAAAAATTAAAACTACGTCACAATGATATTAGTAAGAAAGAATATTGTTTTTATTTAGAGTTCATAATTATGCCATCCTTATTATTTTATATGTAATTTAATCTGATTATTCTGGTTAATGTATATATCATGACCTATCACTCGATAACCACCTATTTGAATTGTGATTATCCTATACTAAGATGCCTTCATGAAAAATAATATCCCTTAATTTATCTGCATAATGTTACTCCATTTTATAAAATATTATAATGAAAAACAAAAGAAGAAATTAAGAAGTATAATAGGAATAATGTTTATAGGAAAAGGGAGAGTCTATATAACCTCATCAATATAATAACTATTGAAAACATTGAATAAAATAACCATAAAAACTATAGAAAAAAACTCAAAACATAACATATCTTTCCCTAAAAAACATTGAAGATTTTTTCTCTATCAGCATAGAGATATGAATTAAATAAAGGGAGAAAGAAAATATAAATGAATGAAATGAGTTAAATAAAGAGAAACTAATAAATATTAAAAATGTATAATAATACAAATCAAGGCCCCCTCCTTTTATTTTGAAAATGGATTACTATGGAATAATATTTTCGGATTATATTTATAAGTAAGAGAGGTGGACAACATTCAAACTTGTTATATCCTCTAAATGTTAATGATTTTTTGAAACATTAGATAAGTGGATATTAAAAATTGATATTTTATAATGTCTTTTTTGTGACCATCTTCAATTTTATCTAATAAAATTATACTTCCATTAGACACATAGTGAAAAATTTAGAAACAAATTAATAATGAAAAATTTTATAGATTATCAGAATCATTTAATTACCATTCTATAAAGTCCCATGAATTCATGGGCTTGAAAATTAATTAATCTCAAGAATCCATAGTTAATGAAATTTATCCTTCATAATAATGGAAAATTGACATGTGATTATTTATTATATACCTCTACAGGATAATTTCTCATTTTCTAAAGAATATAGTATGGTGTGAACCCTATAGATTATCTCTAAAAGAGGGTAATCAAAAAACCTATTTCTCCATTGTCCTTATTTATGTATCCTCTTCGTATTCTAGGGCTTGGATAGTTGTAATTACTATAGAAATTTTAATAATGTTAAATTCGGTGAGAAGACCTATTTGAATATAATAAAAACAAGATTAATCAAAATAAATATCTTCATATTTAATTAGGTTATCTTGAACCATGATTTATTTATACAAGGATATTAAGAAATAAATACATGCATGATCATATTCTTCTTCTTAGTATCCCTATATGGAAATCCCGATGATAACGGAATCTGAAAAATATAATAATTGGGATGAAATATTCAATTAAGGTGAAATAAAATAATTCTAAAAATGGTTTATAGAAATATCATCTCTCCATATTTTATTATTTTTATTTTCTTTATCAATCGAGAGTACTTTTTGTAGATATTTTATTGAAGTTTGAGGTAGTTATTCACTATCCAAAAAATTTTATTCAAATTACACAACATAAGTAGTGTATTATTATAAAGCAAGAGATAGGTATAAATTTATTTATTTTTCTATTTCAATAATGGGAGAATATTTTATATATTTTTCCCAAAAAATTGACCCAATAATTATCCAAATCATCTTGATATCATATCTATGAATTTGTGGACATGTACTCTTTAGGAATCTCTCCTAGTAATAACTAATAATGTCTAGATGAATGATATCCAAGTTATTCTCTAATTGACACCATAGTTTCTCTAACTAGAAATGTTTGTTGAATGATCATTACTTCTTCAATTTTATTTTCATGTTGATCTGACCTCAAATATTTGAATTATTTCAATGTAGTAGAAATAATATCTTTTTTTATCACTTATTAATGATTTCAAAAAAATTGAACATCATTCATCAAATATAATTCTTAATATGTGTTAATTAATTTGTGTTTAATAGTTCGAGCATAAGAAAAACCACTATCAAAGTCCATCATTCACCCAAGAGGATAAGGATATATGATAACATTTTATTTTTTAGTTTTTTTTGTGTTTTTATGAAAAATAGTGTGTTCATAATTTTTCCCTCCTTGTAAAAAATTCCAAATTGAAATTCCATTATTTTTTATGGATCACTAACTAACAATTAATTACTTTCTTATGAATACAATATAGTACACACCATAGAATTATCCTCTTGAGGAGGCCACTTATACAAACTATTTCATTATTACCACTATTTATATTTAAAATACACTAAAAATCAAAACCTAAAAATGGGGGTTTTGAGAATAATATAATATAAATACATATATATACATATATATATATATATATAATAGAATATATATAATATAAAATCATAGAAAAATAAAAAGAAGGCACAATGAGGTTAGTAGGAAAGAAGACTAATTTTATTATGAGCTCACAATGATGACATAATTGTTCTTTTAAATGGAATTTAGTCCCATTATTCTACTCAATGTAGTGATAAAGAATAGTCACTCAACATCGTCTTGTTTGAATTGGGATTATCTTGAACTGATTCCTTTTGATGTATGATAATATCTCCCACTTCATGACCATAATTCAACTCCAATGTAGGTAGAAATGAAATGATAAATTTGGGTAAAATGATGAAAAATAATAAATAAGAATCATAGAAAAGGGAGTTACCACATCATTAACCAATTCAAACAATACTTAAATCATAGAATAAAATAATAAGAAAACGATGTTATACAATGAACTCAAAGAATCATCTTTCCCTCATTTTAACAACATTAAGGATCAGTTCTTAGTTGGCATGGAGATGAAAATAACATAAAGGGTGAAAATAAAAGAGAATATAGGGAGAGATAAAATAATATATATTGAAAATATAGAATATTGCAAAAGAAAAACCCTCCCCTTGGCTTATGTAAATGGATAAATATTGAAATGAAATGAATGTAAATATTTATAAGAAATAGAGGTGGAAAAGATTCCCCACATTTCTATCCTACAAATTTGAATGCTTATTTCATTGAATAGAAGGATGAATATAGAAAATTGATTTTCAAGGATGTTCTTTATACAAATGTGATCTTGTTTCCTATAAAATTTTAACTCTCATGGGAAAATGTAATATATTGTAGATCTTTATTATTAAATTACAAATTTTTGTTCTGATATACTCTTCAAATTTCTATGCTTTGAATTCAAAGATAATTATGGCCTTATAAATTTATAAATCTCAATAATCAATATTTCATTAATTTATTCCTTGTAAAAAATGAAAATTGAAACATGGTGATTCTTCATGTATCCTTAGTCAATAAATTCTTTTATTTTTAAGAAGGTAGTATATTGAAGACCCTAGGGTCGATCATTCAAGACCCATCCCATGGGGCCCAGACATGACTACCCCAAGCCTGGCTTCCAAAGTCTAGGGGTTGGTGACTAGCACCTAAAGAATTTTCCAAAATATGGAAGGCATTGAATAAGAGATCTGTACACACTCAAAAGGGAAACTAAAGTAAACAACCAACAAAAGTAAGGTATAACTACGAGAGTAAAGTACAACAACATGTACAACTGTAAACTAAAAGGAGTGGGATGGGATAGAAGCCCTAGAAATTGAAAAGAAAGTAAACAGTTATCGCATCCTCCCTGGAGATCTACCTTGAGGGTAGTAGCTGTAATTATGAAGTAGAAGAAGAGGATATCGACTTCTCCCATCGCACCATGCTCCACCAAGTACCAAACCACCAAAGGCTTCCTTAGAGAATCAGTAGTCTGCACCAGACACACATGTGTTGGTGGAGCCCATGCAGGTGTGAGTATAACAACTCAGTAGGGGACCCTGAGACCCCCAAAGGTCTCTCAATAATCCATAAACGAAAACATCACAAGAAATATCACAAGCCTGATCTAAATCTTGAAGCACAATGGAAAAGAGACAGCTCACTCTAACAATATGACTTCAAGTTTACTGGGATAGAGATGACTAGTCATAAAGCCAGATCATCCTATCTGTATTAACTCTATGGTTGACCCGTATAGTTCACTGTATATTGAACTATATTGGTTACTATATTCTGACCCATATTTTTCACTAGTTCTGACCCGTATTGGTCACTCATGCTGACTTGTATTGGTCATTGGTGCTGACCCACATTGGTCGTTGGTACAGAGGAAGGAATGATTCCTCATACATCTAGATCATCCCACTCTGGAGTTTCTGATGCCGACCCGTATTGGTTTCTATTCTTCTTTATCATGTCACAACCAGCCACTAGATTTCTACATGAAGCACGCCTAATCTCTATGAGATTCTTATCCTCAAGGCAGTGGTCATATTTCAACCATTACGAAGTCCTACAAAAAGAATTCCCAAGGGACCACCCCGTCATAGAGGTCCCAATGTGACAGACGATGCGTCGATCAGACACACGGTCAGTGAGACAAGGTCACTTTTGTAAAAGGCCCGGGTTAGATTCATGTCCAATACAAACTAGGTTGCACTTCAAAATCCCTAAAAACTTACTTAGAGTACCTCCGAAGGACTGCCTTGTCACAAGGGTCCTTATGCCATAGACGAAGCATTGATCGGATGCCTGGTCTTTTATTTACACCCTTTTTTGTGAAATGGGGGTGATCACACCTCAGTCTGGCTGGTCTCGGTCGAGCCCGACTGGATATGCCAAAGAGATCACTTCCCAAAAATGTGTCCCTATGCCTGGACGACGTTTCAAATGGACACTCGGTTTGTCAGTTATGGGCGTTTCCTTATTCGGGGGTCGGTTGGGTCCGGGCTCGGTCTAACTCAGTCAGGTCGGCCCAATGTAATGAGTCCCATGGGTATACCTAACCCCACCCTGGTTCGGCCCGGTTCACTAGGTCTATCCCATCTGGGTCATCCCTTCTGGTTCGCGGGCACGAGCCGCGGTTGGCCCAACCCACCAGGTGGGGCTTGGCCCACCTGCGTTGGCCCGCTAGGCTGGGGGGAGGCCTGGTCCGCTTGAAGGAGGACCGTGTCTCCAGCTTGCCTCATGAACGATGCATCATTTCATCTAGCCGGTGGGGCACTGCCCCACCACATGCAACAGTCGGCCAGGTGGATGACCGGCCTCCAGCCGATATGGCGCGACACGGGGCCGCACCACCCCCTCCTGCCGTGACCCTTCTCCCACACGACCGGCTCAGGACGGTCGCCTCTGGCCACCATGGCGCGTGACGGCATTCCACCTTCCCACCACCCATGAATAGTTACTATGGGCCTCCTCCAGCCACCGCCGACCGCTTCCGGCATGGTGCGCTCGCGGTTTTTTTTGCGGGCCACTGAATGTGTTCTGGTGGTCCGTTTTGGTGTCATCTGCACCTACGAGCCTCTCGGTTCACCATTGCCACTGTGTGACCCCTCTCTCTGCCTTGTCGTCACATTGCCCTGCCGCATATGGGAAACACAAGAACAAAAACATGATGGAAGGGTCTGGGTCTTGTTCTGATTAGCTCGCACCCTCCACGTTATCATTTTAACAAGGGGTGTTAGGAACAATCAGAGAATTTAGAAATAACACCCAACTTGTAACCCACATCAACCTCCCATGTTTAAGAAATGATCCACTAATCAACCCATTGATCATTTGATCCGCGTTCTTCGCATAAATCAAGAACAGGGAAGAAGGAATATCACAATATCAAAAACAAGAACCCCTACCTGGATGATATGTCCACTGACGATGATCGATGGAACCTCCATCATCGTTGTCTTTGATTCATGATTCAGTGGCACTCGTCACCGCTTGCTAAATCATGTCTTTTCCTCCCAGTGGTTCTTCAACAGCATCTATAATTCTTTGTTGAGGAAGAAACTGGTCATCATTTCTTCGAAGGTTCTGCAGATTTTAATTCATTCGTTCTCCAACGAATTGTTATAATTAAAGACAACCCTCCAAACATTGAGTTCATTAATACAACGCATTAATGAACCACAATTAACAGGGTTCCATAACTGTACGAGCCATTCAGTTATGTAGTCAAAGGTTAACATGTCATTTATTTCCCCATAACTGTTCCGTTGCTAGACTTCTATTATGTAGTGTTTCCGCTCAATAGTTATAGAAAATAAAATAAGACTATTTTATTTTTTACAACAAAAGGTCTGAAAAAATATCTTTCCCGGTTGACATTTGTCGACCGATGTTAGGTCTCCCTTAAGTGAAACCCAAATTTCCGGATTCAACGGTGCCCTTAGATTTTCAATCTGGGCACCGATTCAAATGCTAAGAAAATACGCTCACACATCCACTGAACATACTTAAATAATGTTCGGAAAAGTATTTTGGGCACCCCCAGCCTCAGAATCACATGCCATCTCAACTCATAGTCTCACATTCACTTTAACAAACTGCAAAAAATATTGATAATTACAAGTTATTACATTCTCCCCACCTTGGGGATTTATGTCCCAAAAGGAGCCATAAGGCTACACATAAAAAGATGGGTACTGGGCACGCATATGAGCCTCTCACTCCCATGTACTCTCCTGGAAATTCCAGTGATGCCACCAAACATGCATTAGAGGTATCTACCACCAAAGAAGTATCTTCTCTTATAGATCCTCTATCTCCACCAGGTACTCTGCAAAAGTCACCCCATTTTCAATCTCTAGCTCACCAAGGTCAATGACATGAGATGGGGCATGCACATATCTCTTCAACTGTGAAACGTGGAAGACGTCGTGCACCCTCTCCAAATATGGTGGTAGTGCCAAGTAGTACACCACCTTGCCAATCCTCCGACATATCAGGAATGGTCTGATAATCCTCGGTGAGAGTTTTCCACTATAGAAAAATATCTATAGTCTCTGTTGAGGAGTGACTCCCCAGAATATGTGGTCCCTATCCTATAATTCCAATGGCCTTCATCACCTATCAGCATTTGACTTCTATCGGCTCTGTGCAGTCTCCATCCTCTTTCAGATGACCTTCACCTTTTTAGCGGTAGCCCATACCATCTCTGGGACCATGAGTACTCAGATCCATCCATCACATGGGCAATCTACATAGTCATCCATAAAACACCTCAAAAGGGACCCTACCAATGGTGGAGTGATAACTTTTGTTGTACGGGAACTCCACTAAGGGTAGGTGGTCCTTCCAACTATGACCAAAATCTTGGACACATGCACGAATTATGTCCTCCATGGTCTGGATGGTCTGCTTAGTCTAACCATCTATATGTGGGTGAAAATCTCTACTCAAGCAAAGCATAGTCCTAAAAGACTCCTTCAATCCTTTCCACAACTGGGATGTGAAGCGTGTGTCATGGTTTGAGACTATCGTCAAAGGCACCCCATTAAGTCACATGATCTCCTGAATGTAGAGACGTCACAATATCTCTACCGAACCCTTCTCCCGAATAGAAAGGAATTGGCCCGACTTGGTGATCTGGTCAGCAATCACCTAGGTGGTATCGTTCCCTCTAGACGTATGTGGTAACACTATCACGAAGTCCATTGATATCCCTTCCCACTTTGACTTTGGTGTCTCGAGAGGATGGATCATTCATATTGGTACCTGGTGCTTGACCTTCACTTTCTGGAAAATTATGCTTCTAGAAACAAACATTTCCATAAATTTCTTCATCTCTGGACACCAGTACGGATTCTGAAGTTCCTGATACATCTCCATCATGGCTAGATGTATTTCCAAGGGGGATTTATAGAACTCTCTCAACAACTCCTCTTATAGAACCATAGGTACAAATGTATAATCCTTTAAAAAGGATATTGTGCTCCCAACCTTCAGAATATCCGTCAGGTGCATGGACAGAGGATATCTGAGCACGTGTAGTCTCACAGCTTCTATCTCTAATTTTCACCTCCCTGACTCGCAGAAGGAGTGGAGGGGATACTACCATTGACTAGAGGTAGAATTTCTCATCTATATACATGAAGGATATCTGAAGAGAGACTATCTACTGTGAAGACTTTTTCAGTAGCTGCGAACTCGATCACTGACTAAGTACATATGCCAATATGTTCCCCTTCTCAAGAGTATAGACTATCTCAAATTCTTAGTCCAGGAGGAACTCTAGAAAACATCACTATCTCTAATTAAGATATTTCTGTGTGAAGATATATCTGAGACTCTTTTGGTCTGAGTAATCAATGAACTGCCCAACCATCAAGTAGTGTCACCACATCTTCAGCATGAAGACTAATGTGGCCAACTCCAAGTCATGAGTCACATAATTCTGCTCCTGATGCCTCAGATGTCGTGATACATAAGTAATCAATGCATCATCCTACATCAGGACGCAACTGATTCTGGTCCCTGATGCATCACATTAAACCACGTAGTCAGTTCCCTCCTCCGAAAACCTCAAGATGGTAGCACAGGTCTAGCTCTGCCTCAACTGTTGAAAGCTCTTCTAGAATGTCATTGACCATAGGAAGGGTTTCCCCTTCTTCATAAAAGCATTCATTGATGTTGCTACTCTGGAGAAATCAGGTACGTACCTCCGATATTAGCCTGCTAATCCAAGGCAATATCAACACCTCAGTAACACTCTTGGGTGGCTCCCAAGTAAGTACTGCCTTGCTCTTCACTAGATCCACTACAATTCCAGCCTCTTAGATGATGCATCCTAAGAGGTGGACCTTCTGTATCCAGAACTCACACATCGAGAGCTTCTCATATAACTGGTTCTCTTAGAGTGTGTCCAGAACTATCCTCAAGTGTACACCATGCTCTTCCTAAAATGCTAAGTACACCAAGATGTCATCAACGAAGGCCACCATGAGGCGATCAAGGTATGGCTGGAAGATCATTTTCATGAGCCCCATGAACACTTTTGGAGCGTTGGTCACACCGAAAGGCATCACTAGGAACTTGTAATGGACATACTCACATTTTAAGGCTATCTTTGGTATGTCCTCATCTCGTACCCTGATCTGGTGATAACTTGATCTGAGGTATATCATTAAAAAAAATAGCCCCCTTAAGCTGGTCGAAGAGATCATCGATCTATGGAAAAGAATACTTGTTCTTCACAGTCACTTAGTTTAGGCACCGAAATTCCACACATAGCCTCAAACATCCGTCTACCTTCTTGGAAAATTAAATCAGGGATGCCCAAGGAGAAACACTGGGCCTTAAAAATCCCTTCCTCTATAAGACCTCCAACTGTACCCTCAGCTCCCAGAGCTCCGTAGGGGCCATCCGATAGGCTGGTGTAGATATACGTGTTGTTCTTGGGTATAAGTCCATGCAGAAGTCTGCCTCTCTATGAGGAGGTAGTACAAGGATATCTTCTAGAAAGACATCCTCATACTCGTCCACCATTGTTGGGAACTGTGGACTCGCCTCATCCACCATGTCGAAGTTCATTCAAGTCTGTTGATATGTAATCGACTTCTCCCTCTTGAGAATAAGTCCATCCCATGCTGATCTGTTTTCCTTCTCACCAACACATGAAAAATGGCCTCCATATCTATGCGTACATCGCACTATACGTCTCAAACAGTCATTCCATGTGTGAACTACTGATAATCATTCCATGCCTAGAATGATGTCATAGGGATTCAATGCCGCTACTAGAAGATCCCATCTAAATCTCTCTCCTACGAGAGTAAGATCACACTATCGACACTAGTGTGTGACTACATAATCTCCTCTCGTAGGAGTATCCAAATGAAAAGGTCAATCTAAAATCTTAGTCGAAATCAATGAGTCCCAAACTAAGTCTGCAGCAAGGAAATAATAGCTAAAACATGTGTTGATAAGCACTGCTGCTAAAGTAGAGAAGATACAAATCATACCTTGTATCATCTCAGGGATGTCAGGATTGTGAGCCTCTACTGCATGTAGTTGGGCCTGTCCCCGTCCACCTGTTCCCTGAGCTAGTGGTAGACCGCCTGGGGGTAGTGGTGGTAGTGCCTGGTGACCCCGACCACCTCCCAATGCATGCCTTACTCCCCTGTCGCGTCCGCCGCCTTGCTGATTCTCATTATCCATCCACTACTACTGGCTCGGTGGCCCCTCCACCAGCAGCTGATCATCCGCATAGGGAGTCGGACAGTCAATAGCTATGTGATCCTGTCCCCTATAGGAAAAATGGATCATGCCTCATTGGTGGCCCCCTCAGCCTCTTGAGGCTCCCACCTCTAACCCTGCATCCCAGGGTCTCCCACCGGAAGGTCTAGCCATCTTGAGATTCTGCATTGTCTATCTACTACCAATTTTAGAAGACTCTTCTACCTACCATCTGGTGGGGTCTATCACTGTCGGTGCCTACTCGATAAGGAATATCTCTATCAACAAATCTCTCTATAGCACCCCAGCCTGTGTTGGGATGCTTAGAGAAACTTTCGTAGCTCTAATATCTCTTCAGATCCCCTACTCAAAGGTCCAGTCCCTGAAGTAAGGGTCCTATACCATGTTGGTTTAGTATCGAGGAGGTCAGTAAATCTTGCTGAGTACAGAGCCATAGTCTAGATGCCCTAATGTAGATGCAACATCTCCTGAACTAGCACCAAGCATAGTGTTGTTGGCACAAAATCCTCCCTGAAAAGGTTCTCAATGTTTGGCTAGGTGATGTTAGTCTTCTCATGCACCTCGAGTGTCAATCTCTATAATCATCCTAACGAGCCCTAAAGAAGGCTAGCGGCCAAGATCTCCATCTATTTGGTGGGTGTCTCTACTAATAGGAAGACCCACAAAACTGCCTCAAGCCATTCCTCTACTTCTTGGGGGTCTGTCTTGCCTCAAAAACCTCAGAGGCCTCTATCTCTGTATCTCATGCCACAGACTTAGCCGATGTTCATGATCCATTGGTAGCATATGCTGCTCAACTGGTGGTGGTGCTGCTGGTACACCACCTGAAGGTGCCATCACTCTGAGTGGTCCCTATACTGATGCATTGCCTCTCAGTGGGCCATTGTTATGATATCTAATCGAGATATTGGTTGGTTGTATTCTTGGAGGAATTCTGTAAGAAATAGACACACGGAGGTCAATAAGTTATACCTAGTGAGATGACTCAAGAAAGATCAAAAAACTTTTCAAAACACTACCAATCGGTCTTTTCATGTATCGAGTCAAAAAAATAGAATTCAGGGTCCTAGTGTATGGATACGTCAGCCACCACACTAACACTAGACTCCCTGTACTGAAAAATGAACTCAAGTCAGTTTACAAAATTACCTCATTAAATGTAGATTCTTAGTTATTTTGGTAGAACTGACCTCCATTTGATACCACTTTTTCACGACCCGTCCCATGGGGCCCGAACGTGACAACCCTAAGCCTGACTTCCATAGGCCAGGGGTTGGTGACTAGAACCTGGAGGCTTTTCTAGAATATGGAAGAAATTTTCTTAGAGATCTATACACACTCAAAAAGGGAAACTGAATTGAACAACCAAAAAAAGTAAGGTATAACCACGAGAGTAAATTACTACCACAAGTACAACTGTAAAAGGTAGTAGCTATAAGTTTGAAGTCGAAGAAGAGGATCTCAACTAATCCCATCTCACAAAGCTCCACCAGGTCCCGAACCTCTAAATTCTACCTTAGAGCATTTGTAGTCTTCACGAGACACACACATGCAGGTGGAGCCCATGTAGGGGTGAGTATAAAAACTCAGCTGGGGACCCCGAGACCCCCAAAGGTCTCTCAGTAATCTACAAAGAAAAAAAATCAAAAGAAATAGCACAAAGGTAATATCACAAACATGATCAAAATCATGATGCACATAGAAAAAGAGATATCTTACTCTAATAGTATAACTTCAATGTTACTGAGAAAGGAATGAATAGTTGTAAAACTAGATCATCCTATCCATAGTAACTCTATTGTTGACCTGTATAGTTCATTGTATGATGAATCGTATTGGTTGCTAGATGATGACCCATATTGGTCACTGGTGCTGACCCATATTGGTCGCTAGTGCTGACCTGTATTGGTTCCTGGTGCTGAATCGTATTGGTCACTATTAGAGAGGTATGGATGATTAGTCATACAACTTGATCATCCCACTTTGAAGTGTCTGATGCTGACCCGTATTGGTCGCTTTTCTTATTCATGTCATAGTTAGCCTCTAGATTCCAGTAAGAAGCATGCTTGATCTCTAGTAGATTCTTCTCCTTAAGACATCAGTCATATTTCAACCTATACGAAGTCCTGCAAAAACAATACCCAAGATACTACCCCATAATATGGGTCCCAACGTGATAGACAACACGTCGATCGGACGCCCGGTCTGTGAGACATGGACACTTTTGTAAAAAGGTCCCGGTTGCATTCAACTCTGATCTATCCCAGGTTGCACATCAAACACCATAAAACACACTTAGAGTACGTCTAAAGTACCGCATAGTCATAAGAGTCCTTATTCCATAGACGGTGCGTCGATCAGACACCTGGTCTATTAGTTACACCCCTTTTCGTGAAACAGGGGTGATCACACCTCGGTCCGACCTAGCTTAGTTGGGCCTGTTGGAATATGCTAAAGGGACCGCTTCCCAAAAAGGGGTCCCAATGCCACTGATAACATGTCAAATAGACAATTGGTTCATCAGTTACATACATTTCTTTTTTCGCGGGCTGGTTGGGTTTGGGGCCTATTCGACTTGGTCAGGCCGGCCCGACCCAACGGGTCTCAGAGTCTACCTAAACCCGCCCAGTTCTTTCCTGGTAAGGTTCGGCCCGGTTCCCTGGGTCTGGCCCCTTGGGGTTGTCCTGACTGATTCATGGGCCCGAGCCTCAGTTTTCTCAGCCCGCTGGGTGGGGCTCGGCCCACTCATGCTGGCCGGCTGGGCCGCAGGTACGACCTAGCCCGCAGGGCCAGTCCAACTCATTCGGTCTGCCCGCCTCCGACCCGGTCCCCTTGAAGGCGTACCATGTCTCAAGCAGGCCCCGCAAACACGGGGTCATTTAATTTGGCCAGTGGGGCACTACCCCACTACGTGCAATGGTCATCCATGTGACAGACTGGTCTCCAACCCATGTGGTGCTAGCACAGGGCCACGTCACCACCTACTGTCAGGGCCCGCTGGCCGCGACGCCTGCGGGCGCCATCCTTCTCTTGCGCGGACAAATTGGGCTAGCCGCCTCAAGCCACCATGGAGAGAGACAGCGCGCCGCCTTTCCACCACCCATGGCCTGTTGCTGCGAGCCTCCTCCGGCTACCGTCGGTATTTCGTGCCAGCGGTTCTTTTCGCGTGTCACTAGATGTGCTCTGGTGGTCTATTCTTGGTGTCGTCTGCACCTATAAGCCTCTCAGGTCACCACCTCCATTGTTTGGTCCCTTTATCTGCCATGCTTTCACATTTCCCAACCGCGCACAGGATACACAAGAACAACATGATCGGTGGAGTGTTCGGGGCTTGTTCAGATTGGCTCGTGCCCTCCGCGTTAGCATTTTAACAAGGGGTGTTAGCAACAATTATAGAATTTAGGAATAACTCCCAACATGTAACCCCACATCAACCACCCATATTTAAAGAATGATCCAAGGATCAAAACATTGATTAGTTTATCCATGTTCTTTGTATAAATCAAGAACGAGGAAGTAGGAATATCACAATATCATAATCAAAAACCCATACCTGGATGAGACTTCCAATGACGATGATCGATGAAACCTATTTTGTTGTTGTTGTTGGTTCATGATTCCATGGTGCTCGTCACCGCTCATTGTATCTAGTCTCATCCTCCAAATGGTTCTTCACTAGCATCCATCGTTCTTCATTGAGAAAGAAATTCATCGGCATTTCGTCGGATGTTCTCCCACATTTATTCCATCAGTTCCCCAACGATTGGTTATAATTAAAGAAAACCCTCCCAACGATGTGTTCATTAATGGGGTTCATTAATGAACCACAATTAATGGGTTCCCATAACCGCACGAGTGGTGTGATTACGCAGTCAAAGGTTAACGAGTCATTTATTGAACCATACCCATTCTGTCGGTAGATTTCCATTACGCAGTGTTGTCACTCAGCGGTTAAAGAAAATATAAAATTTTCATTTTATATTTTATAAAAAAAGGTCCAAAAAAATTACTTTCCCGATCAACCTTAACCAACCGAAGTTTGATCCCACTTTGGCAAAGCCCATTATTCCAGATTCAACGGTGCCCTCATATTTTTAGTCCAGGTACTGGTTCAAAAGTTAAGAAAACCCACTCATACATCCACTAAACATACTTAATGAAAGTTAGGAAAAGTATTCCGGGTTCCCAAGGACTTAGAATCACGTGTCATCTCAGGGCCTGGTCTCACATTCACATTAACAAACTGTGAAATTTTTTTATTAAAATTTTTTGTTTATTACACGATCTCTTAAGAATGACACTCACACAAATTTTTTCATCTATTATCACTATTTTCTTATCCTATTCAACATCGAGGTCCTACAAAGTTGTAATAGTAATAGAATAGTTATTAAGAGAAATTTTAGTGATAATCACAATTTTAACGAAATTAAAAAATGATAAATGAATATAAAAAATTTCACCTTTTTGCAGGCCAATTAGAAAATATATTTACTTCAGGAAATTCCACTAGGAACATATTCTGAGTTGGTGATTCTTATTATTCATAATCTTCTTGATAAATACATGATTTATTTTTGTCTAAAAAATAAAATTAATGGGAGGAAAAATTCAACTTAGTTAAAATAACGTAAGATAAAAATTATCTCAAGAAAATATTCCCCCATGTATTATCCTGACATGAGTTTCTTCTTCAACAGTGTGTTCCTTATTGAGTTTGTTTCTTAGAATTAGTGGTATGTAGTAAATAAATTTAAAATTATTAATATTAAACAAAATTATTAATTTATTCATTCAAATATAAGTATAGGTAAAATTGTACTAATTCTTCTTGTTGAAATATGAGATAATATCTTAGTAATTTAGTTTTCAAAAAAGCCTACCAATAATTATAGAAATATTATTGATCTCCCATACATTCATCATTTGGATTGTATTATTTTGATACCAATTATAGAAATATAAAATAGAAGTCAGATGGTACATCTTCAAGTTGTTCACTCATGGCATTCTTGGGTTATTCAAATTGAATATCTAGATGAACAAACTTCATAGTTTCTTTAGTTTTATTTCATTTTTATTCTAACCTTATAACTTTGTTTTCCATTAAATAAGTTGAAAAAATCGATTTATTCTCACTTATTGAAGAATAATAAAATTTAATTGAAGTTTATTTCTCAAATATTATTCCTAGATAGACTTATTCAATTTTTAGATAATATTCCAACCATAATAATAATCACAATGAAAGTACATATTTTACACATAAAAATATGGATATGAAATATTTTTTTTTTGTTTTGGATTTTTTATATTATTGTATTAAATTGTGTTTTAATGATGTTGGAATACCTATAAATAGTTACAAATTGTAACACTAATGTATTTTAGGGATCCCTTATCAAGAAATTATTATTTAACTAAGAACAAAGTATAATGCAGACCCTAGGTTTGATCTATCAAAGAGACCACTTGCACAAACTATTTATGTGTCACCATAATTTATAATTAAAATATAATAGAAATGAAAACTTAAAATAATGGGGTTTTGAGTAATATATAATAAATATAATATAAAATATAGGAAAATGTAAAAAAATAATCAAAGAGGTTTGTAAAATATAAGTCTTTTGTTCTGAAGAGTTCACAGTGTTGATTAATGTTTATTTTAAAAAGAATTTTATCTCATTATTCTTCTCAATATACTGATGAAGAACTATCACTAAACACCATCATGTTTGAATTTTTATTATCCTACATCGATTCTTATACATTAAGGATAATATCCCTTACTTCATCATCATTGTGCTTGTAACGACCCGAAATTTTGAATAAATCTTGTTTCCTAATTTTGTGTGTTATATTATTTTTTATACTCAACAAAACTATTTCATTTGATAAGACGAGTATAATTAAAATGAGACCGTTGGGTTTTGACTGTTATAGGACCATTGGTCAATATGACCACTGGAAACTAAACGTTTTGATTATTGTCTCTAAATTCAAGTAATCTTGGTTAATTAATATAGAAAGAAGATTTGATGGCCTCACCCAGTAGCCTTGGACCGATCGAAGCCCATCTAACAGAACTTGGGAAAGAGGTAGCACCACTGGGCTTTTCTCTGGACCAAACCCAAGCCGAACTTCATCGTGTGAAGCTAGAACATAATCACATTCATTAGAAGTTCAAACTGATAGGAATTACTACTCGTGCGATGATGGTTGAGCCTCCCTCAGATTCTCTCACCTTAGCACACCTTACACATAGGTCCTATGCTGGTGTGATAAGGGGCTATGTAAGGATACCGTAACTGCCTTGTGTAATACTTTGTTTTAAATAAAAACTGGGATTTGTTCTTATGGTGAAGTTTATGAATTTTCAAATGACCGGATAAATATAGTATGCATATTTTTGATGAATTTTAGAAAAAGGATATTTTAAAAATGTTTATGTAAACCTTAAATAATTAAAAATATGTAATTATTTTCAAAAAATGGTCTTCTAAAATTATGTTTAGTACGAAATTCAGAGTATAATAAGATCAACTTGATTTTTGATGAATAGTAAATTATGAATAGTGATTTTGTGCTTAGGATTAGGAATGTGACCAAATGTATTAGTAATCTCACTTAAAGAAAGTATTAATATAATCGAGGCACCTTGATTAAGTAATAAGATTCAATAAAATGTTTAAATAACGGTTTCATAAATTATTAGTCAAGTATTAGTTTTTTTTTGAGTGAATAGTGTTTTTTAATTAAAAATTAAATTAATAATATTTAGAAAATTATTTTTATAAGATGGATTTCATATTTGAACCCAGAGCACCGATATTATGTTAAGGTAATTTTTGGTGATTTTTCTAAAAAAAATGAATTTTCGGTAAATAGTGTATTTATTTAAAAATTAAATTAAAAATATTTAGAATTTTTTTTATAAAATCGAGTTCATTTTTGAAATCAGAGCATCTATATTTTGTTAAGGTGAAATTTTGGGATTTTTCTGAGAAAGTTGAATTTTTGATGAATATTGAAAATACAGTTTTAAGTTACTAGTGTTTAATGACATCATTAAATGATGTATTAAGTATGTAATCAATATGGTCGACTTATGAATAGTAATATAAGGTATGAGGTGTCCCAAGTGGCCAATAACATGGGAAAATACCATGAACAAGCCCATGGTTTTTCCAAAACCACCAATGAGGTGTCCCTTGGCCATTAATGCCTTGTCCCCTCACTTTCCCTATAAATACCATGCCATACTCTCATCCATTCGACTCCCAACTCTCCCCCAATGAAGATATGGTCTCATTACCTCCCAAGGAGTCCTCCCAAGGTGCCCCAAGCCCTCAAGGTTCCAACCTTTGAGTTTTAAGAGTTACGTTTTAAGGTAAGGGAACTGACCTCTCTATTTCTTTTCAAGAAATATCTTTTATGTCATTTATTTTATGATCCATGTTATTATGATTGGAGGATGTTATTTTATATTACTCTTATTGACCTTTTAATTTTCATATGATGAGATACCCCCTCTTTCTCTCATCAATTCGTTTTAAGAATGTTTAAGTGGCGTCGTTAGGCTGCCGAATTTATAAGGGATTCTTTCACCCTTCTCATTTTCATGTTCTATTTTCATGTAATGTATTTCAAGTTCCTTTTTATTATGCTGGGGTATGATCTCTATATCTATCATACTAAACTTTTATCTTCATATTATGAGAGACCCTATTTTATCTTGTCAATTTTTTTTTTGATGTTTATGTGATGCTGTTAGGTTGCTGAATTTTTAAGGGATTCTTTCACCTTTCTCATTTTTCAAAGTTCTACTTTCATGTCAAGTCTTTCAAGTCCCTTTTTATTATGTTGTGGTATGATCTCTATATATATCATACTTATCTTTTATATTCATATGATGAGAGACCCTATTTTGATCTTGTCAATTCATTTTTGTAGATGCTTATGTGACGCCGTTAGGCTGCCAAATTTTTAAGGGATTCTTTCACCTTTCTCATTTTTCAAAGTTCTACTTTCATGTAAAGTCTTTCAAGTTCCTTTTTATTATGTTGGGGTATGATCTCTTTATCTATCATACTGATATTTTATATTCATATGATGAGAGACCCTATTTGATCTCTTTAATTCTTTTTTTAAAGTTTAATTGACATCGTTAGGCTGCCGAATTTAATAAGAGAAATCTTATTTTTGTCTTCATTTCATGTTCTTCATTTCATATGGTATATCTTTCAAATTTCATTACCATTTTCTTAAATCCCTTATATTCTTTCCCCCTACTATTTTATGGATCATTTATGAGTGGGTGAACCATGTCCCCTCTCTTCTCAATGTTTTCTAAAACCTCGTAACATAGCCATTATGCTGCAGAATTTACGTCTCAAAATGTCTCTCTCTTATTCTCAAATTCATTTATTTTATTAAGTGAATACTCAAAGCCCTTTCTTCAAACGGGGTATTCAAATATATACCAAAATGTTCTATTTTAAATTCTGGTATTTACATACATGAGACCTACTTTCCCTTTTCGTGGGTTTAAAGTGACATAAAGATCATGTCTTTAAAGCAGTTTTTAAAACATTATGATTATGAAATAAAACCCACTTCTTTTATGCTATATGAGTTGATTATGAAATTATTTATGGTGATATATGTGGATCACGTGATAATAAAGACATGTCAAGGGTGCACCCATATATGCTCTAATGAATTGGGTAAAGATTTAATCTCTAGAGATGACCTTTTAGACTGATACCTTGGTGAATAACCATGGTAATTTTTAATGACATTGTGGGGATGGACCTTGGTGAAACGAAATGATTTTCAATATTAAATATTGTAGCCGCATCTTCATGTTATGAAAAATGTTATTTTTATTATGATATGCCTCACGATTTCTTTCTCATTCCTTAAAGTTCTTTATTCATGACTTTATTGATGTATCTCATGTTCACATGTTAAATGTTTCCCCTTATTTCCCTTAATGGGCCTTCTGCTCACCCTTTCTTTTGATGTATGTCCCCAGGTTATGAGATGCAGTAATGAACCTAGGATGAACATGAGGAGAATCCTTTCAAGTGTTTAAGAATAATGTTTTATGTTTTCATGTTTTAAGTTCCTGGTTTCTAAGACACTAAACCTTAAAGATCCTCAGTTTTGTAAAATGTAATAAAATTTTATGTGATAAAAGGTGGAATGATATAGTGCTACTCAAATGTATGCATCTTTATAAATATAATGGAGAGTAAAAATCATAAATAATAAGTAAAAGGAAATAGAAAAGAAAAATTAGAAACCAAATACAAAAATAAATATAATAAATTTCAAAATATAAGAATAAAATTAAAGCAAAAAATTATTTCGTAATGAACTAAAAACATCACCACTCTATCCTGAAAAAAAACATTAATACTTAGTTCTCCATTTTCCTTAAGATGAGAATTATGTAAATGGAGGGAAATACATCTATGTTAAAGACAAGAGATGGGGATAAAAATAATAAACATGTATATTTAACATTTAATATTACAAAATATACATGAGAGGTTCCATCATTCCATCCCATTATACCCTCCAAATGTTCACAGATGTTTAACCTATTAGAAGGTTGAATCTAGTGATGCGACATTCTAGGAAGTTGTTCACCAACCTATTATCCTTTCCCAAATTAAATTTCATCTCCTTTATAAACATGAAAAAAATTTATTACCAAATTATTTATGTCTATTTTTTATGTATGGTTCTTCAAATTCCCATTTATTGGTTTCTGATGCATATAATTCATTAGAAATGGATGAATATTGAGAATCCCAAATTATTAAAATTGTTCCCTAAATTGTTTTCCAATTTGGAACCTGTGTATTTTTCATGAATATTAGGTTAATAAAATCTGATTTAACTATGAATATAATATAGTTCACACCATAAGTCTAATCTCTTAAGGTGGATAATCACACACAATATTTCCCTCTTTTTACTATTTTTGTGACCTATTCATCTTCTAAGGCATGTTTAACTGTTACTGTAATAGAATGTTTAGAAAATGGAATGTCATTGAAAATAAAATTTTTATTGGAATTAAAATAATATGAATTTATATAAAAATATTCCCCATTATGTATGTTGTATTGAATCATTATTTATTCATGCAAGGTCACCAAGAACTTACTCCCAATAGGTTTATATTCTTATAATTTATCACCCTTCAAGGAAAACTATGTGATAGTATAGTCTAAAAATCAAATGATTGGGAGTTAATAATTAATTTATTTTTAAATAAATAAAATAAAATTATTTCATGAAAAGAGTTTCTTCGTGTATTGGCTCAATATGGATTTATTCTTCTATGTTGATTTCCTTTTGTATTATATTTACTTTCTTCTTCTTCAATATACTATAACATTAATTAATAAGAAAAAAATTCCGCAGTGTATTCTTCCAAGTAAGATAGAGGTACAAATATACTATTTTATCCTATTCAAATATGGGATAATTTACATAGTATTTTAGCTTCCAAAAAAGTTTCCAACAATTATCCAAACCCTCTTGATCTACCACATTTACATCAGTTGGCATTTAGTCATTAGAAACATTTTCTAGAAATATAGGGAAAGCTTGTATTGTAGATCTTCACGTGGTTCAGTCACAACACCATTGAGTTCTTCAACTTTAATTGTTGTTTAAATGAGATATATTTTTTATTCAATTTAATTGTTTTTGTTCCAACCTCAAATCATTTATTTACAGAAAAGATGTTGAAGTAATATAATTTTTTTCTCACATATTCATAACATATAAAATTGTGGTGAACCCCATTCTTTATAGATTCTTCCCTTCCAAAATCATAAAATAATTGGTTAATAAAAAAACCATATGAATAATAACTAAAAATCTTATATTTCACCCTAGAAAAGATGGATATGCAATAGAGTTATATTTTTTATGTTTTTGATATTTATGATTTTTTTTTGTTTTTATAAAGAGCAGTGTGTAGAAGATTTTTCCATCTCGAAAAACTATGAATTAGAATGTAAATATTTTTCATGGATCTCTGATCAATATATTCTTAATTTTTTATAATATAGTATAGTGCTCACCGTATAGCTAATCTCTCAAGGATTCTACTCACACAAACTATTTTTCCATGGTAACTATTAATATTTAAAAAACATTTAATTTTCTTATGTATAATATTTTGGGTTTTGATATATATATGCTAAAAATGTGTCAGTATAAATATATATGATATAAAAATATATAAAAGATGTAAAACAAGAAAAATATATGTTTCTATGAAAGACGACTTCTCTTCTTATGTGTTCAAAATGATTTTATCATATTTATTTTAAAAGGAATGTAATATTTTTATTCTACTCAAATTAGATATTATTACCTATAACTCTAAACCCTCATATTCAAAATGTGATTATCCAAAAATGATTCTTATGTATTCATGATAATCTCCCTCACTTAATCACTACAATGATACTCCAATATATTCTTTCTTATAATTATGGTGGGATGTATAAATGATGAAAACCTAGAAAAAGATAGTATCAAGAAATGTGGATTGACCACATTCCATAATAGGTTTAACCACTAATAAATTTTTTAAATTAAATAATTTGAAAAAATTATTGAACAATGACCTCAAAACATCCCCACACCCTCCCTTGAATAATAGTGAGGATTAGTTCACCATGGTCATGGAGATGAAAACGTGGCAGTGGTATAAAAAAGGGAAATTAAAGATAAGAGTCAATGGTAAAGATACTAATATATATTAAAAATAGAGAATATTATAAAACAAAAAACCCTTCTTTTCATCTAAAAATGGATAGCTCTTAAATATTTGTATATATACCTATTTATAATAGAGAGGGGTGTCCAATTATCCTTCTCAATCCACCATTCGAATATTAATTCTTGTTTGAACCATTAGATGGATTTGTTTCATAGAGTTGTCTTCGAGGATTTTTTTCATCTATATATTAGATATTTAAAAAAAATTATTTAACCATTGGGAATTTGGAGACAATGTTAGTACCACATTACTAAAGTTAAATTTATTATCTCGAGAGACTCTTAAAATTTCTAATTCTTCGGTTTCCTATGACTTTATGTCCTCGAAAATAGATGAATCTCAAAAATCTATAGTTAATATATTTCTTCCTAAAAACTATCCTATATATGTAAATATATACTAAATTATCTCATTTGGAAAAAAACTATTATGATATTTAGTCCCATTATAAAAAGTTGTGCAAGATGGGGAGTGATTATTGGCCCCACTTTTATGATTTAGTTGGGTCTCCTATGGTTGTATGTAGTGATTAGTCATGTTAAATGAAATTAATCCTTTAAACCATGTAGTCCTAAACGTTATGTTTTTAATTTGGTTCAATTTAGAAAATGTTATGATAAAAAAATGATGCTTTTCAATGAAAGTATTGAAAATATTGACATTTTTCTTTTTAAATGTATTTTTTCATAATAAATATTAAATGGGGTTGAATGAAAAATAATCAAATCATTAGATAACATAATCTAAAAATATTATAAAGCGCATTTTAATGGTGAAAATATAGGATAGATAACTATATTGACAACTATATTCCCAAAAATGACCCTTAGGCCTTCATCGACCCCACCCCGACCTCAAACATTCCAAATTACATGTGACCATGAAAATAATAAACTCAAATTACCCCACTTTAATACCCCATATTTTACAAGTATACTATGATAATCAATATTTTAGGAATTATCCTATCCTATATTAACATATTCCATGTCTTATGGTTGGCCTCAATGCCCCATAAAAAGAGATTATATGAGTATAAATGATGTTTGTGATATATCCGGTGGATATAATCAATATATATATATATAAGTGAATTTGATGAATACCATCCAATGAACCCTTATAACATTGTATGTTGTTTTTATATAAGACACTATTTTATTACAATTATAGATTAGGAGTTCATAAATATCATTAAAACTAATGATGCCCATAGGATCAAAAAATAATATTGTGGAATATTGATGTATTTTTCTATTAATTTTTTTGAAAATAGTGACAATTTTTGTGACAATCATATATAAAAGTGTTCGTATGGATTAAAATTTTCTAGAGAGTTTTTTCTAAAATCAGTGAGGATTTATTACATGTTGTATATTGTTTGATATATTCTATAAATTCATAATATAACCTACGATATTATGATATTGATACTGATGTCATATTAGTGATATGGGATATGGTTTTTCTTTGGTACATCTATTTATTCTATATTTATAATAATATAATTATTACCATCAAATAAAACATGTGATGATATATTTAAAATAATTTAATAATCTAATTTTTCATAAATTAATTACATAAATGTCGTACAGATTTTAAGGATAACAAAACATATAATTCCATGGGTTGAATTAATGCTAAAAATATTTTTGTTTTTTTCATTTATTATAGGAGTATTAAAGAGGGATGTGTTCTATGCCTCGTTTTATATAGTTGAGTATAATAATAAATCTCATAGATAACTCTATTTTCATATCATTCATAACCTTGGAGAAAGATACAACCTTCAATTATAAATAATAAGATATCCTATCAATGTGTTTAGTGATTTTATTAGTTATTATATACCTAAGATACAATGCGTCGATTGGAAATTTTTAAGAGTTATCCATAAATGTTATAAATTAATAAATCTCAAAGATTAATTCTATGATATAAAAAAAATATTTATTTATCTTGTATTACTGATCATTACTTTTCCAATTGATCTATAGTCAATGTGGGTTTTATTGTATAGTTTAATATAATGAGTAATGATTATGAAACCCATTAATTTAGACTATAAAAATTTAGTTGATTTTTTAAGATATATAATTTCTAATAGTTAAGAGGAATATTCCATACTTATAAAATTATTTTGAGTTTTTGAATCACTTGTTATATTATATGATAAACGATTCTTTAAAATTCATTGTTTTTTATTTTCATATTTCTCAAAGGAGAGATCACTAGACATTTCTATATATTTAGATTTTGTTAACTTATGAAAATTAATTTAATATTTTTCTTGAATTAAATAATGAAATATTATTATAGTACACTCATCATACACAATACCTTTTTTCGTACTATCGATAAATCTATTTGGTGATATCAATTGTATTATTGGACTAAAATTTTGGTTGAATTCTCTATAGTTACATTTTCATATTATATAATGGTTATATATAATTTAGTAATTATCTCCCTAAATTATTCATTTTTCATAAATCATTTAATACAACCTCTATATATACACCAAGTTACTCATTTTTGGATGATTAAGAAAAAACCCATTAAGTTTTCACAAATCACTTTTTTTTCAATTGAATATTATTTTTTTCAATGTTTTCATGTCCACATTCGCCAAAGAACAACATTACAAAGATTGGCCATTGTTAACATGTGTTAATGATTAATCAAATATTATCTGTCAAAACTAAAAGTATGAGAGGTAAAATGATCTAATGAGGGAGTTTATCTTCTATTATGGAATTATCTTATGGATTTATGTCACATTAATTAACTACATCCTAGTATAAATACTAGATCATTTTATATAACATAATTCTGTAGTACGGATAATACGTATTAAAATGGGTATATAGATCAATACATTAAACAAATGAAAAAAATAATCTAAATTGTTCTATGATCTTGTGTGTGATGAATCCAAAATATAATTATATATGAGTGGGTCCCTCTGGATTTTAATTTCACACAAGGTGGTGATTTATTTGTGCACTCATAATGAATCTGAAGCCTTTATGCCATCTTTTTCATCACCAATATGTTGTTCTATTGTCTTCTTACCATTGGGTGGATGGATTCCTTCTGGAAATCACTAGATAATGGATGGGTGACAATATCCTATCACTATTTAATGAATATATGTTTCTCCTATCCTTAATAAATGGATTGATACCATTTTTCTATCTCTAGAAGACGGATGGATGTCACTGGATTATATCAATCATGTGGTTCCACAAGCTCATCACCAATAGAAGTTAAGGGTTGAATTTGTGTTAGTACTAGGATCATGATATGGGATTCTAATGTATGTCTATAAACAAAATCAGAACTGTTGTAGTTCAGTTCTATTTAACAAGTAAATTTTTACCTTTTAACATCATTGGAAAAAAACCATTATGGAGAAATTTAAGTTCATGTATCCATGAACATTACATTTCATAGTTTAAGGTCATATTAATAGATCTATTTATGAGTATTTTAACGTCATACTATATTGAATACATGGGTAAATGTACCTAACAATGGTTTTTTGGGTACTTATGCCTGAGAGAGCCTTTTGGTGTTCCATTAAGAAAGGTGTATTATTGCATGAGGACTTAGGATATGGAGATATGTATGGATTTCATTAGATTAAAATACTTTTCTTATAGGCGATAATTCAATGTTAAAGGTCAATTGTTACACATGTATCACTAACTCGACCAAGGCAACTCACTAGGTATTCGAGAGTTCTAAGGATATATTCAATGTGTCAAGGATGAGTGCATTCATCTAGTAGAATCATTGTTGGTCACCTAATGGTATATATCCTCATTATCATAGATCTATGTGATTTTTTAATACACTAATTATCTTATCAATTATGGATAACAATATTTAGTTGATATTCTACATGATACCAAAAGTTCGTTATAAAATGGATATATGATCAAACTGGGGAATATGTGTGCACCTATTGAAACTATCATTTAAATTTGGAGAACATGGATGATTCATAGGTGTTGTAAGTATTTTTGGGGTTTTCTCTGAGTGAAAGGATAATAATAGAGTCTTTTTTGAAACTAGGGAAAATATATTGAATTCATTATAGACAAGTGATATAGGGGAGTGATGTTCATGCATAATTTTTAAATTTTTGTCCTGCTAAGTAGCCTAAGGAAATTGTGCTAACATACTCATGATTAAAATCAATTACTCTACAATCCATAGATTTTTAGAAAGGGTAAAGCATTTATATCCCTTTGGAAAAGGTCTATTCATGTGAATCATAGGTTCCTCCTCTCCATACAATGGTAGGGTAAGTATTATACACAAAGGTAGTTATTTATATTTAATTTAAGCACACATGGTCTATATATATGATGAAATGGTTTTTTGTAATATATATGTCTTGATTTAGGTTCTTAGCATGATGTGTGGGAAGAATACTCAAGAATTACCATTATCGAGGGATCACAAATACTTTCATGTGAGTGCGGGAACACTAGATTTCCTTTAGTGAATATGGATCAGTCAGAGCTAAAATTGGACTAACCTATCAGGCTCATGATGAGTCCATCATGAGGCACTTGGTGGTATGAGGTAAGAATATGAAAATCCCTTTTTGATCAACCATGTACACAAGGTATTTATGGAGGAAAAATTTTCTTGGTATTTTATTTGGAACACCAAACCTTTTGTCATGAAAAGGAAGATATATTATCTCAAAAGGATCACTTATTTCCTTTCGGTGATGTGGGAAGTTATTTGATGTAAAATCAATGGTTATTCAAACACAATTAGTATTTCATGTACCAAGATGGAAATTTATTTAATGAAATTATCATTCATGACATGTTGGAGGTGTTTTGAGGTAGATATGTTATAAATATTGGTGGTTTGAGTTGCATCATTTTGGAAATTCCATGATGTTTTTGTGGATAAAAGAAGCTTTTTGACATTATTGTGAATTGGTCTTAGTGACACATCAACCCAGATGTTTTTTTGGGACCTTGAGTCTACAATTTCTATTCCTTTGATAAATTTTCAGGATGGATGATCTATTTTATCATCAAATTCATGCTTTGGGAACTTTTTCAATGCTCATAAATTCTACCCTCAGAATTGGGTTCATTCAAAATGAATTTGATCTAATTATGTGGAAAATGGAATTGATATTGTATTTTAAACACTTTTTAATGGTATCCTAGAAGAAAAAAGGTCCCTTATTTATATATATAGGGAATGAATCATTTGGAGGAAAACTTGAAATCTATCATGAATATTAACATAGAATGACGTATGTTAAACCACTTCAGTGAATTATGTTAACTCCAATGAACTATTTTAGTGTGTATAAAATATTTTATCCGGATTCATCTATATAGATTGTTAAAATTAAATATGAGTACATTATAGTAATCTTGGTGCGATTTGATGACTCTTTTTTTACTTTTACTTAATAAAAATTTCTATATTTTAAAATTTTGCTAATACTTTTTCATTATTGACTGTCTTATTTATAAGAAATTGATGGATGATCTTTTCAAATTGATGTTCAAAATCATTCTTAAAGGCAATAATAAATGGTTCAAAAAGTATCACAATGATTTTCATCATGATATATATCCTCAAAACACATTTAGTTCCAATATTCTAGAACATGAATAGATATGGTACCCATTTTCAGATAGGCTATCTATAAAATCCCAGTTAAATAATGAACATGAATGTTTTTATATTTTTTAATATTTTTTAATTAAATATTAATTTTACTTTAAAGGGGATGCTATGTTCAATGGTGTACACGATATGCAACAACGAGTTTCTTTTAAATCTTACATTGCACACTAGTAATATAATATTATTATTTTAAATGGTAGTTAATGACTAGCCATTAGAATGGCTGGAATAAATATAAATAACAAACATATGATTATACATGTTTGTTAAATGTTTTTACATTTATCCAATAAAATCTATAGTCTTAAAACTTGAATGAATCTAAGCATAAATACTCTTATATTCTTTAAAAGGTTGATTTACAGCATTTTGATAGAGAACCAGCTTTAAATATAGTTTTGGTCATTTTTATATGTTATATTTGACAAAATAAAATTCTTCATTTAGATTAGGGACATCAAAATTTTCTGTGGGTAAATTTTTGGTACTTTTCTGATAAAGTTCATTTTTAATGAATAGTGAAAAAAACTGTATTTTAATTCAAAAGTGCCTTTTAATATAATTTATTTATATAGATATATTAACTTTTTAATTGGTTATAAAGTTTAATTAGAATAATTTATAACCATTTAATCCAATATTGGACAATGGAATTAATTTCAATTTTTAATTGGATATAAAAAAGTGTTAATCTTTCGATAGTTATTATTTCTTAAAAACACACTTTTTTTTGACAGCACGAATTAATTTTAAATTAATTTCTGCCACTTTGGTGTTTTGAATTTATAAAAATTGATTCCATATTAGGAATCAGTAGGTCCACATTGTGTAAGTATTTAATTTTTATTGTTATACATTTTGAATATTTACTTCAATAAATATTTTATTTACCATGGTTAAAGCATAAATATAGTAAATAAGGGGAAAATATAATATTATTATAATATTAAATTACCCTAACATGTGTCATAATCTTATTGGATGATACATATCCGACCATGGGCATAATTGAGTCGAATTTGGGACCCCATGTAGCCACAAGGGAGTAATAATGACACTTTATATTAATTAATTTAATTTAAATACAAAAATGGCATTAAAAAATACCTTTTAGTAAATAAATTTTTACATGGGGTTATATAAGTTAGATTATATAATATAAATATTCCTTGTAAATCTAAAAAGTTTTCTTACATCATGGTATTTTTTTTTAAAATTTTTGGACATCAAATAAATTAAAATTTTTATAACACAATAATGATGCAGTGTTTACATCATTAGTAAATGATTTCAATAAATAAGATTATAAATATTAAAACATTATCCAAAACCTATCCAATTCTTATTGGATGATTTTTTTTCCACCATGAGTCATCTTAAATTCAACTTTAAGGATTAGTTGACCTTTTGAAACTGAAGATGAGTTTATTATAAAATAATTGTTTCAAACATTCCTAGAGAGCCCCTCCTCTTCCTTATAAAAAGCCATCACTTCTTACCCATTTATCACACTTATCAAGCCATTAGCTCGTACAACATATGATCCAATAATCTCCCAAGATCCATATCTTCATCCTAGAAGCCTTACCTTAGGCATAAAGCACTTTAGGAAACCCTTTTGGTTCAAACTGCAGGGAGTTACCCGATTTAAAGGTAACGTCTTCTCTTAAGTTCTTTTGTTTTATTTTAATTCTCCAGCCCCTAAAATCTTTTTATTCCTTTATTTTATAACAAAAAATGTATCCTAAATATACTAGGATGTTTTTATGAGATGTATGTGAACTACACTTACACACACCTCCATCTAATGGGTGAATAACATACTGTTTTTGTGGATGGAAAATTATTGCCTCACGAAGCGATGATTGTTCAATTATCTCCCACCGCCTCTCATGGTGGCCACTATGATGAAATTGTATTTATATATGATATATTTTATTTAATTGTTTTCAAAATTCTTATTTAATTTTTATTTAAGACATACCTTTATCCTTTCCAATATGTGTAAACACGATAATTTCATTTGAGGAAGTGCAGACTACCACCCCCTCAAGGTGATATGATACATTCATGACATACATGGAACGTATAAAGATAGATTTAGTGAAAATATGTAACATATATATCATATTATATTATAATTTAATTATAATATACGTATGTGTAATTTATTTTTCATTCCATTAAATATTAAATAGAAATGAAATTAGCGTTCTTGCATACGTACGGTTTACCGTCTCCTTGAACAGTGGATTTCATTTCTTATCTCCAAATGTTATGTACTATTATATGTATATATATATATATACATTGGATATATATGATATATGATATCTAAATCATTAATATCATTCTAGAGATAATGGAGTTTTGACCACATGAACAAATTGTAATTATAACAATTTCATTTTTAACTGAAATTCCGAACATCGACAAAATGTCCTATATGAACTCAAATAAATAAATAACTGTTATTACAAGGTAATAAGTGATATAAAAGTAATAATAAACATTAAAAATGTTATTAATCAATTAGAAATTAATTTAAGTTTATTATTCAGGATGAACAAGGTACATATGAGTCAAGTTGGAGAAGAGGTAAGGGATTTCTTATCTCACTATTAATTCCGTGAGATTTCCATTGTTAACTAATAATTTATTCATGTGGTGTATTTTGTACTGACATTTGATATATATTATCATGATATTAATTATATTCATGGTATTATGTCATTAATTCGGTGGTTATTAACTTTTTCTCATATGACCCGATTGATTATAACGTGGTAAGGTTTTTTCATCTCACTTTTTATTTCAGTGAGATTCATGCTATATTAGCCACTATTTTCTTTTGAGTGGTGGATTTACTTCCCATTATTGTATTATTTGTGTAATATAATTTAATTTATGGGTACTTACATATTAATTGTGCGATCTTTCTTTCATGGGTTGTATGTTTCAAAAGTAAACCAAATCGGTAAGAAAACCTTTCACCCTCCTCTTTTTAAAAGACTTCTTTTTGTTATGTCTTTTAATTTACATCTTATTATGTTGTGATATGTTATTATAAATCATTATTGATGTAAATTGTATTTCCAAGTTATGAGATATCCTTTTCTCTCTCATACACATATTTTATGAATTTTAAAGTGACGTCGTTAGGCTGTCGAATTTCTATAAGAAAAGTTCTTAACCCAATTTAAATTTTTGGGTTAAACATCTACTTCTTGATTATATCGTGATAATTTATATGTGTGAATAAACTCTGATTGTTTTACACTTATTATCCGCTTATATTGGTTGTATTTATATTTGTCACACATAATTATGTAATTGATTTATCCTTAATCTAAGGATACCTTCTTTATAAGGGATTTCGTCTCAATTTACATTTCCATTGAGAATTCATTGTTGACATGCACCAATTCACTATTATATGGTGTATATACTGTCCTTTGGCATATTATATCGTGAATAAATTTATTCTCATGATATTATTATATTTTTATTAAATGTTATTCCTCAATTATTTTTATTCTAGGATCTCTCAATTTGTTAAAAACTCTTTAAACTAAAATATCATTTTAAATGTTTTAAAGGTTTATTCTTCTAAATATTTCACCTTAATTTCCACATTTTAAAAATGGTTTTAAGGATTTATTCTTATGTAATTTAATGTTTTGAAATTGAAATTTCTTTCAAAAGCTATAAAGTGGTATGGGACACTTTTATTCAAACATATATTTATTTAATATTTTAAATGGTTTTGAAAATGGTTTGCTGAAAGATTTGATTTTGTAAATATTTTTAAATGATATATTGTCATTGAAATGTGGAAATTTTATATTTCTATTATGTTTGTTTTATGGGTTAGGAATATGATATGGATATTTGGTATTTTTTATGCATATGTGTGGTTCTGTGATAAACCTAGGGCAGGTGAGCCCGAGATAGCTCTCCAATGCATTGTGTAACGTGATAGAGGTAAACGTGAATGTTTCTCCTAAGAGATTTAGGGAATATAATATGATGGGTATTCCAAATATGACTCTCTATGTAGCTGTGACAGCTACAATGTATGTTTGATAGTGATTTCACAAGTTACCTTTATGATTTATGTTTTCTGTGTGTTATTCATAAATCATATGATTTCATGAGTTATGTTACGATTGAAAAGTATGGTTTCATTGAATTGTATTTATTGATGGGATAATGTTTTCATTATTTATTTTATATCCCTTACTGAGATTTTTATGCTCATCCCTAGTGTTTGAAATGTTTTTCACATGACTTAAAGATGAATATGGGTCAAGGATGGAATCAAGGAAATGTCATGCTGTCTAAAACATGGAACTAGACAAGACTATTTATTTCAAGAGTTTTTTTATTTTATGAAAAAATGGATACTGAGTAGAACTGTCTAAATGTAATATTCAAGTTGTTATGTAAATGTTATGACCTAATTCTCTAATACTTTAAGCCTGAAAAGATTCTCAATGTGAATTATCCATTCAATTAAAGATTATGTAATGTTTAAGGACGGGTCCTTATACTATAATTTTTTGATTCCATATTTGGGAATACTCTACAATACCAATTTTTTATCATGTTATGACACCTTCATGATTTGAGATGTCAAAAAAAGTTTAGCAAGATAACACCAATTTTGAGGGTGATATTGATTAAGAGAACAAACATGAATAATTTATCATGAATCACTCCCCAATAAACATGGATCGCTAAGATCAATGATTAAAAATATTTTCCCAAGAGTACTCAATGATTTATATGGCCTATATATATGATCTTGGTTGAGGATGGAGTTCATAATGAGATAACTATCAGGGGGGTTGATAGATTATTTTAGGCCTTACATGTTTTTAAAATATTTGAAAAATTAGTTACACAATTTAAATCTATTGAGTTGGTCTATGTATTCTGAATTTCCCAATATATTGTGTATCAACAGCATGACCACATTGTAGAATTGGTGATCCAATAATGCACAGAGAAAAATGATTTCCAATAAATCATCGAGATATTAGTAGAATTATCTATGATTTTTATCAAATTATTGGTATTATAATATTAGGAAATATGTATGATAAGTTTTTTCTATTTCATAATGTCTGGGTTGATTCTAACCATACTCATTACATAACACATGAGTTGATATTATAAGTTTAAAGAAAGTTGAAGAGAGAGATTCATCCCCACTCGTTCATATAATTTGGTGACCGAATCACTATATAACTATGTCCAGATAGACCACATCCAAAATTTTATCATTTGACATACTATCTATCTCAATACACTTATAAAATAAGAGTTTCCTAATAGTCTTTTTGTAGGGAGGTTTATTATAACTATTAAGTATATATGGTTAATCAATAAGTGCATCCAGGTCTATATCTTGTAGGTTTCTTGGTTATAATTATATTTGGACTGGTATTTACACTACAGGATATATACGTGGGGATCATTTAAGGCGCCTTTATGATGGATTTATATCTAGTGGAAGGTTGACCAATAAATCAGGAAGATCCAACATTACCCAGAATTCCAAAAATCTTGATCCATATTTGAAGGTGAGAAGCCTCATATCACATTTTTGGCACATGAAATTTAAAAACAGGTAGATATTTGAATATTTTATTGGTTATTAATTCCTCAAAACAATATATTCTTCCTTATCAAAATTTTCCAAACATTATTTGATATCACTAGTGCATAACCCATGTTACGCTCTACTAAATAGATCATCAGTATTCTAAGTGACCTAAGATATTTTCTATTTGATCACTATATGATTACCAATATTTAAGTCAATGAATATTCTAATTGAAACCCTAAAGTGAACTTATTTACCATATTTAGTAGATACAAGGTTCTTATGGATTAAATTTAGGGTTTTATGATCTGTCTGATGTATATAAAAAAATAGTTTTGATGATAATTTATATGATTATTGAGAATTATTCCAACAACCTATTGAAGTTCTTGTGAGGAGAACCATCCTATAGTCATGTTCCAACTATAGTTAATGCTAAAATTTGATGTAATGAGTAGGAAATCCACACACTTGGTTATTTTACCTTAAAAATTTTGATTGAGAAAATAAAAAAGGAAGGGTAAGATGTTTGTAAAATGGAGTATTAGGGAAAATAGATTGGTAGAGGTGTTGGACACCTATTTTAAATGTTTATTATTAAAGAATCCTATGGATTTAAATTCTAAAGATGAGAATCACCCTTTGAACTGTAAAAATAATAAAAGGAATCTTTCCACACTAAAGGTACTACTTTTAAGATAGGTTATTTGATTCCCTACTTAGACTATCAAAGAAGGTATTTCTCCAAAGAAGGCTCATGATTTTGACCTAACCATAACAGTTTTATGTGACCTGGCTATTGATACTACTCATTATATAACTTTATCATCATAAGGATACTAATATTTTGTGGGTATGATTCTAGAATATGTGCTTGTGGTGGCTTGTGAATCCAGTTCAAGAATAGAGTTTCTCATTGAGAACTAGGTGTTAGAATTTTGGAGTTGGTTTAATATATATCCTTTGATCACCAATATCATACTAGAGGGGATCAGGAGAATATAAGACTCACCCAGATATATTTTCCATGCCCTAAATATAAGTAGTGCTAATTATCATAAACTTTATTCCATTTCTTAGAGATTTACAAGTGTTTAAAAACTAAGGTAAGTTTCATGATTTGAATTTGACCATTCCAAATATGAAATTCATTTAGAGAGATCTCTAAAAGATGTCTCTTTAAATACAATCCAATAAGTGAATGAGTAATTCAACTTCATGTGTGGATAAATAAAAAAGATAATAAAATTGTAATAATTCTGTTATAATTGGTTGAATAAAATAAAAAACTTATAGAGGTTGATAATAGAGAGAGGGAACTATATAAAAGTTATAAGGGATTTCCTACAAACATAACCCCACTAAAAGAAAATAAATAATAATGTGTTTCAAAACTATCTTTGTTTTAAGCCAAAATTGATGTTTATGATCTCAAACTGATTGAGCTAAAAATTTTGGTGAGTTAATTTTAATGTTTTTAGAAATCCGCTTCTATTAAAGAACTATAAATTATTTTAAAAAAATATCATTATCTACATGTACATTATTTATTTTATAATAACCCACACTCATTGATTATTGAGTACACGAGTCAAAGAAAAACTATATGGATAGGGTTATAATGATTCGTATAACTTCTACACATCCTTAAATTGATACATTCGTAATCCTAGAAACAAATTCATCTTCATTATACTTGTGTACTCCGATAGGTGTTGGTAGGACATCAACACTTACACTACCACAAAAAATTGAGGTCGGTTTGTCAAATGATAATTAATTATCCTCCTAAATTTTTTTACTTGGGTGAGTATTGTTTGGTCATATACACTTATACTATCATCATAAAACAGGGTTAATATACTTATATGAAGAATGAGGAAGGGATCCCTATAAGAAACATAATCTCAAACAGATAATTGTTGGTCCTATGAACTTATACCATCCTTATAAATAAATGTTATTCAATTTGGTTATGTAACATATTTTGTGGATCAAGGGAGTTTATGTGATATAGTATGGTTTATGGGTAATGATTTATTTAATAGTGGTTAGGAAACCAAAAGTGGCACATATGTTGTCCCATTTAGGTGAATTTTGTGAGAATATATATGGAATGATAATGTAATATATCTTTTTCCTATGTTTATTTAAATTAAATTGTAATGGATCATCTTTTTCTGAGTTTGAGTGTCGACCCCAAAGACTATAATCCTTTTTTGAATGTTTTAATTTATTCCTTATCCCATCAATGAATTGGTATAGATGGAAAAATTTAAATTTTTCTCAGCTTACACTTTTCATGTTTTGGAATAGTCAAGTTTTGTGCATTTTTATTTTTTTTCATTGTTTCACTGATAGGGGTCATTCATATTAAACCATGAGGTGCTGATAATTTAGGTCATATAGATTTTTATAATGGTGCTGATGGGTTAAGGTTGAATTTTTTTTACATGGGTGTCTCTTTATTTTTTTGTAATGTAGTTTAGACCAAAATATGGTTGAAGAATATGTTTGTATAGATTTGACTACATTATTGAAGGATATACTAATGAAATAGTTTATTCTATGATAGATAATTGAATGTAATTGAATGTATCTATACAGATATAGTTTGTTCAAAGAATAAAGTGGCTTAGTTTCATCATAGTGAAAGGTTATTGCAGGAATCCTAGCATGAATTGGTTATAGACCAAATACTAGGATGGAGTGGGGGATTAAAATTGTTATATTTTTATATTATATGAGATCTTGAATCATTAAATATCTATCTAAAACCAAGAAACTATCCACACATACAAATTTTAGAGAGAATATTATGTCCCAATGTAGAGTCTAATGTGAGAAAAAACTCGATGCAAATGAAGAGGCCATACACCGAGAGAGAGTTTGAAAGAGGTAAATTAATTTTTGGTGTAATTTCGATGAGTTTTCGTAATTTTTTTTAATTATCTAAAATTATTTTGAGACCATGAATTATGACGGCACGTGATTTCGAGGCCCGGAGTGCCGGGAATGATCCATCGATGTTTTGGTAAACTTTAAATAGCATGCGTAAGCAGTTTTTAAAAAAAAATCGGAATAATTCTTAAATAATTGCCCGGATTAGAAATCTGAGGGCATAGTTGCGCTCACAATGGCGGGTTTACCCTAGCTATGACTTAAGTTTAGTCAGCGTGAACCTCCTGTGAGATAACCCAAAAATGGAATAACGGTAAATAAAATAATTAAATAAAGTTATTTTATTTTTTAAATGCTTATAACTCACGAATGGTAACTCAGATTAAAAATCTGAGACCACCGCAGATATTGTGAGGGTATTCTCTCTTTAGTTAGATACTAACTTTGGCCATTGCGGGCCACCGATGAATGTTAGTTTTGTGCCATAAATAAAATAATTAAGTTACAATTATTTAATTGTAAAATCCATAACTTTTAAATGGTAACTCAGATTGTAAATATAAGATTACCGTTGGGTTAGTTGGGGCATTTTCACTTAGGAAGAGCCTAACCTCAACCGGCGCAGGTTGAGGGTTGCTGTTAATTACTTTCTGAACTTTTTTTTCAGGTGTGTTCAGTAAATGCACGAGAGGCCTTTTCTAGATTTTAAACTAGTTCTCAGATTAAAAATATGAGGGCACCATTGAATCTGCAACACTGATATTCTCTTAAGGGAGGCTTCACTTTGAATGCAGTAGGTCTGGAGAAAAAGTTATGTTTTGAAACTTTTAAATGAAATGAAATAAAATAATTTTGTAATTTTATTTCATAAACTCCAATGGACCAATTAAAGGGTGGGTATGGCGGTGTGTCAAGCCATTAAATGGCTTGACCTTCCATCCTTAGGTAATGACGACATTTGGGAAAATTAGGAAGCTTCTTAACTAATGAGCCTCATTATTTCCACACACCATTACTTACTCTTCCCCTCTCTTATATATATGACACTAGGGAAGGGGTATGAGAGAGCTTCACCTAGTAGCAAATTACTGAAGGAACACCGTGACGCCAGAACCATAAAAGATGACACCAAAACAAATGGTGATGTGCATGTGGCATCTTTGGGAACCAGTCGTGGGAATGAAGAACACGATCCACCTTCAAGCACAGACATTTCTCCAACGTTTCGACATAGGGGATATTTTCATTTATGTTTTTTAAATAATTTTTTTCTCTTCCCTATTCATGAAAAATACGAAGAACGCGGGTCAACCAACTAACGGGTTAACCAGTGAAACATTCATTTTTATGGGAGGTTGTTTCAGGTATCTTGTGGGGTATATCTTGTTGATAATCCAATTGTTATTAAACCCTTAATCCCCTCATGTTTACGAGCTAATGTGGAGGGCGCGGGCCTAACGAACCCTGCCCGAACCCTCCACTATCTTTGAAACATCCTTGCACATTCTTGGAAGACCGCGAGCACGTCGGCGCACACCATAAGATTAAGGATGCAGCTCGTCAGCCGCGGTAAAAGGAGGAGGTGGTCGGCATGAAGGCCGGCTGCAGGAAGGGAGGCGGCACGACCGCCGCGCCGCCGGTGAACAAAATCCAGAGCCACAACCGTGCCGCCTTGAAAACTGAATGGCCTCTGGGATAGTAAAAAATCTGGGAGACTGGGGGGTTACACCCCCCCTCCCCCTGCGTCAGACAGAACCGAGCTGCCACCCTTGGACCGGGCCGCTGCCCTCGAAGTAGGCCCGTCTCCGAGGGCCGCATCCTTCTGAGCGGGTGGCCGCCTTTGAGCCGGGCCGCCGCCCAAGGAGCGGGCCACAAACATCGGAGTGGGCCGCTGCCCTCGGAGTGGGCCGCCACCCTCAGAGCAAGCAGACGCCCTCGGTGTGGGCCGCCGCCCTCGAAGGGGGCCGCCGCCCTCGCGCCGGGTCGGCGCCCTCGTTCGGGGCCGCCACCCTTAGAGTTGACTGCTGCCCTCAGAGCCAGCCACCGCCCTCACGCCAGAACACCACCCTCGGAGTGGGCTTCTGCCCTCACTTCTGGCCGCCGCCCTCAGACCGGGCCGCGGCCCTCGTGCTGGGCCACCACCCTCGGGCCGGGCCACTGCCCATGGACCGGGCCGCCACCTAGCGGGCCTGGTTGCCCACTTTCAGGCCACCCACTTGTGGGCCGCCCACTTGCGGTCCTCTCTATTCTAGTTGGGTTCCCTCTCTTCTGAGCCAGACAGATCTTTGGCCCAGCGGGCCGAGACCACCTCATCCCATCACAGACCGGGTGGGATCGGGATAGTCCGACCGGGTCGGACCAGACCCGGGCCCAATCGGGCCCAGAAAAACTCAAAGGACATTATCTTGAAAACCAAATGCGCATTTGATGAACCATCTGTGGCATTGGGACCCTTGAAGCAAGACAATCCTTTTGACTTACTCCATTAGAGTTTCAGTGAAACTTAGAGTTCGGCCGAGTTGGATCGCACCCAAATTTAACCGGGACCTCGGCACTGAAATGCCAATAACACACATACCGGGTGTCTGACTACACGTCGTTGTTTACATTTAAATCCTTATGACATTTAAGATCATCATGTTACTTCTTTATGAGACTTTGTGAATGTTGAGATACGAATGATGGCTTGGAGAGTGGTTCTCCCGAGCACACAATATACAGAACCATGTGATTGGATGAGACCTGACGACTGCTGACTTTTCGACTCAGATTGACCCGATGGACACGGTGGGGAGCGGCCACGTTACGCAATGGGGATGAGTATCTTAGAATACCGAGTTGGGGAGGGATGACTCTGTGTGACCCGGAAGACCCACAATATGCGATAGGGATGAGTACCACAGCTAGCCACGATGGGGAGCAGTCGCGGTACGCGATGGGGAGGAGTCTCTTAGAAAACTACACTGGGGAGAGATTGATCCGTGTGACCTAGAAGGCCCACGGTATGTGATGGGGAGAAGTACCTCATAAGTTCAAGGTTAGTGGGAAGTGCCTATGTGTGACATGACAAGCCCGCTGTACTCGATAGAGGAGGAGTTCTCCAGCAGCCAAGGTGTTTGACGATGTGACTGGGGATGTTACTTGTTACTACCCCTTGAATAAATCTTGGTGTGAGCTGTCTTTACATTGTTATTGTGATTGAGGTAATGTTATGTGTTACTTTAACTTTGTGGTACTTTTTCTTCATGGTGTTACCCTGCGGTTTTTCTTTGTGGAATTCAAAGAGACCTTCTGGGTCTTGGGGTCCCTACTGAGTATCATTTTACTCACCCCTTCACGTGTTTCACCTGCACCTTACTGTGTCCTGTGAAGATGAAGAGCAGCTTGGATGAGGTTTGAGGGAGCCAGGAACTGGTGGTACACGGAGGATATGAACGGACTTGGACTGCTAAGGAGGATATTTGTACTTACCCTTCATGTAGGATTCGAGTTGGACCTTTTGGAATGTTTCGAAGCAAGGACTACTGATCGTGAGTTTTACCTACCCTTCAGGTAGAATCTATGGTGGAAAATCCAAGAGTTTCTTTTCACCTTTTCAATTATTTTTTACTTTTCTTTTGTAGTTGTACTCTTCCAGTTGGGCTCGTATTCCAGCCCCTTTAATTTAGCACACTTTTTTTACAGTAGCTTACTTCACAGTTGCATCTTGTTTTGTTATCAAACTGTGTGTTTGTATAGGTTTAATGGCAATGCCTTCCCATTTTATAGAATATGACTTTCAGTTCTAGTCTCCAACCCCTGGCCTATTGAAGGCGGGCTTGTGGTAGCCACAACACGGGCCCCGGGGGACGGGTCATGACAATTGGGCCCATGAAATACTATATATGAATCACTAAATATCCTTTGATATTAAAGAATCAAGCCATATATAGTTATTGGAGGAGAGTCTTAGTGTATATTTGTATTATATGTATGGGATAATTTAAATGATCTCATCTTAATGATAGGTTTTTGGTTAAAACCTAATGCAAATTAGTGAGTTCCTATTCACTAAGAGAGAGTGTGGAATATATATCTCTAACTAGGGATAAGATAAGGGATATTGAAATCCCTAGGTATCATTTTATAATGGAGAATTAAGCTACATTTAGTTATTATGGAAGGAAAATATTTTCATAGTTTTGAATCATATACATGAGAAACTGAAATAGTGAAATGGGGGAGAAATTGTGATAAGTTGTGGAATTTTTACCCTAGTTTTGGGTTATATATAGAAATTCACTAAGAATTACTGTGCCCTAAACTGGGAATTCTTACCCAAATCAAAATCTTACATAAAATGACTAGGCCATACCAAGTGGACTACCCTAGTATTTTAATGTCCATGTAGGTAATACCACATATAATGTAGATTTATATCTTGTGACAAGGACCTTATTTTTTTTAGTTTATGGACTTGTTACGATGACCTTATTTCTTATCGTTTATGGTCTTGAGATAGAAACTATATTTCTCATAGTTTTTGGTCCTTCATCATGGACCATATGCCTTTAAACTTATAGTCATTATAAAACTAGTGATAAAATATAAACAAAAAAATCATGAGGAAATTATTTATCCTCAAATAAAGAAAACTATATAATTTTATTAAATGAAATTTATTTTACATTAAAAAGAAAAACCTATGTTTTAAATTACTTTAAAAGGAAAAAAACTCAAATTAAAACCACATAAACAATAAATATACATGAAATAAATAAATAAAAATGATTTATCCCTATCATATATAGATACCATTAAATCCAATACTAATGTATAAAATAAAACAAAAATAATAATTATTTGTAATGTTTTATTACATCATGACATACAAGATCTATATGACCATTGTGGTATGTGTGTAGGGGTGAGTAAAACATTACCCAATAAAATTTCTACAAATCACTCCCAGATTTAATCTACCCAAAAATAAATAAATAATTATTTTTTAAATAAATATAAAATATTATAAACCTATAATTTTATATGACTACTAAATAAGGGGAAATAACTTTTCAAACCAACTCACTCATGTGTCTTATGAATACATAGATAACATTCCATTTTTTAACAATAACATAGTCTAAAAAGAATAAATATAATTATTATTATATAATTATCATATCTAGATCACATTATATTAATTAACATATGAAATCATGATAAATAAACAACAATTCAATATGAGTATTTTCTAATTGTTTCCCCAATAATGAATCATCATTCTTATGAGTGTTCACATTCATGGTTATTCCAATCCATGTAATAGATCTTTTGGCATATGTGAGATAGAAAAATAGTTCTTTACATAAATTTATCTATGGTGATTCTAATTTTTGTAAATAGAAATTTTGTTCACAAATCACATCCAATTTCGAAGCATTATTTCTAAATTCATAATTCATATTACAATTGTTTCTCCAAATTCAATCAATAAATCAAAATATTTTAAATCCAAACATGATTAAAAATAATAACGGTTTTTATAAAAAGATAAAATTTGAAATAAAATAAAATATAAATAGATCCATTATTTTGAAAACAAATCTATTTGAAAAAATATCCAGACCCATGATTTTATAATTACAAAATCATGATTTCCATTAATATAAAAATAATATTTCCATAAAAAAATGTTTCAAAATCCATTAGATAAAATTTTCACAAATAATTATATTATAAATTACACATCATGATCAATAAATTTATATATACATATGATGACACATTAATGTATCAAAAATATCAATGCCAAGAAAATATTCCTGCAACCTTTAGAAAATATTTTTAGAAATCCAATTGATCAAGATCAAGTGATGACATTATTAACATGATCTATAAACTACTATCATCAGGAAATAAAAAATATAAATTCTTCAATTCATGATCCAAGGTCCAAGATTATTCAATTGATGATTTAATCCACCAAAATTAATCTTTGAAGATAGATAAAAAATATGAATTCAAGAGACTAGAGAGAATGAGAGATATATTATCTTACCTCTGGCATAATGTTAATATGAACAATCCTTTTGAGAAAACCATGACTCTATTGTTTATATCCATGGAAATATCCCAAGACATTACATAATAATTCATAATGTCAATTTAAGATAATAATGGGGTAAATGTTGTAAATTTGATAATTTTATAATGAAATCACATATTCCCTTATATTGTATGGCTAATTATCCATCTACCAATCATGAGAGACCTATTAAATGTAAAAATTAGACCAATATGATTAATGAAATGGTTATTCTACCATAAAAATTACCATATAATATTATAACATCAAATAATAATATCATGTTTATAATAAATGGTTATATGACCACACATATAACCATGCACTGTTAATAAACATCTCCAAAAATTTTCATTTCATCTTGGAATTCACCAAAACTCATAGAAATTAATACATACAAGATCATGGGTATCATATATAAAGTGGACAAATCCAATATTTTTTTAATAATTTTAATTTATGTTTCCAATACTAATCTACTTTTATTTTTTATGTATCATTGAGACTAGTAATATTATTTTTTTCATACATGATTTCAAAATCATAATATTTAATATCAGATCTAAATTCATTCATGTTTATTATCTAATGTTAAAACTAGTTATATATATTAAATCAATCTCCTCCACCATTTCTCATTTAATTTTTACTTAGAAATATATGTATATCATAAAGAGGAAATGTATTAAAATCGTCATCCTCTAGAGATGATTCCCTTGAATCAAAATTAACTTATATAATCTAAAGGATTTTCTGTTAGGACCAATATAATGATGATGATTGTATTCAGGTGTTGTTATTTGTTATTAACAAAGCTTAAGATAAAAAGCTAGATTATGTTGAAAAGAAATCACCTCACTTTGTTTTTGTTGAAAATTGAACAAACCATTATATTCAATAAATTCTGTCTCATAATGGATGTGAAATTACATCATATTGAGAAGATTATTTTTTGAAGAAAATGATCAACATACTCAATTTTGTTCTAGGCTAAAGGAAGAGATCATAATGGGAGAGAATCAAAGTCTTCATGACTATGATTTAAATGTGAAGATGCTTTACCGATCTTGGAGTTCTCATAAATCATATGTACTTTTCAAAACATGGGATGAAAGATTGATAAAACAAAGGGGGAGAAAATAATCTAACCAATCAAATTTGACCTGATCAGTATCATACATATCGTATTCTGACTAGTTTTATTAATTGGAATCATATCCATGTTTATTAGTCAAGAAAGATGGTGCTAGAAGAGTTAGATGTTATAATACTTCCTAATGAAAGTTAGATGATATTAGAAATGATGGAAAGTTACAATAATTTCTTTGGAATGTTAGAATATACAGAAGCTGATATCAAATGTTTTCAAGGCCATGAAGTAAGTCGTGATACAAGAATAAGTTTTTTTAATGAAGGATGTCTCTAAATTAGATGTTTCTAAATACTGATTCATCGCATTAAGAATACCATCACATTCATCAAATAATGAGTTGTTTATGATGAAAATTAATTTCTATCGTATTCAGAATATAATTAATTTGCATAATTTGTAGCTGGTAATATCGATCCTTAGGAATTAGTATTCCATTTTAATCATCAGAGGAATAAATTTTTGGGACCAATGATTGCAATGAAAAAGAAAATAATGTTATAATCACTGTGAAGAATAAATTCAGAGATAAATAAACAATGTATTCAACCATTTAAAATAGGATGAATAACTTTTTTTATCATGAAAATGGGTCAATAGATGAGATGAATAAGAATATATTGATTTACATTTCTCTTCATCTCAATGAAAAAAATTTAATCAGAATTGGAATCAGACTTTAGATTGCATGAAAGAGATACAAAAGTGATGGAAACCGAGAATATTGAATTTATAAGAGGTTTTTTTTGGTTTCATCATTTATTATTGAGCATTTTAATGAAGTTAATCTAACATGAAATCATAATATTATAAATTTATACATATATGGAACTGGTAGAGAGAATTATAGTGAATAAATCATACTGAGTGAATCAAAATGCCAAATATGAATCAGACATGTGTTTGTGAATTAACATATAATTTAGCTTAAGTTTTTAGAATATTTGAGAAGGATTGAGAACAAACAAGAAGAGTAATTTTTTTTGATGAAGCCAATATGCACCCAAAATTCAAGGAAACATGTTAATTTGGGTAATTTGGTTTCTTAAGAAAAATTTAAGAAATCAAACCCAAACCATATTTGTGGCGAGTATAGAAGTTGAAAAGTACATTATACTTTTTAGACTAAAGAACTGTTCATGAGAGGTTGATAAAAGGTCGAGAATTGATGAAATTTTAGAGAGAATAAGTGGTATATCGGATTTTTTATTGAAGAAGTTGTGTCAGGCATAAGTGAAATGAGAAGAGGCAAGATTTCAATGTATTTAGCTGATCAGCCTTTTTCGATGATTTTTATATTCATCCAGTAATTCAATTATGCATAATTTCATATTGGGATTTATGGATTGAAGAAGAAAGTGTTCAAAATTTTCTCAACTATTTTCTGACAGAGGTATATTTTTAATGTTACGAAATTGGATTTGGAATATTGTACTTCAAAATTAGACAAAGTTTTTTTGAAAAAGTCCAGAAAGTTGTTACTAGATTCTGGGAAGGAAAGTGAAGAATTTGTTTTGATGGTTATATTTTTTGAAGATAATAAAGAAGCATTGTAACATGTTTTTTTATAAAAACATTATATTAAATAATTTTTTTCATAAAGAATACACACACTATTGCATTGTTTTCATAGTTATACATAAGTTAAATTCCATTCCTTACTCATTATATTTTCTTTCAAAAGTATATTTTTCTAGTGTATTTTGTGGTATTATATCGTTTTTATACCATACCATGGATGTAGAGATTCTTTTTGAATATTTAACCTTGTAAATACTTGTGTAACTATGGATAGGTTTTTGAATTGTTTTCAGTAGAGAAGTTATACTTAGGAGGAGAAGGTTTATTCATTAGAAAGGAAACAAAAAAGAAAACTATAACATTAATTCACCCCTCCCCCTCTCAGTCATTCAATAATCATTTATGGGAAAATATAATTTTTATCAAAGCTGAAGGTTCCCTTGGTTATTAAAGGTATCCCATTTTTTTGTAAGGAATATCATATCTAGAAATATTGAACGTTTCCTTATATTTTTTCATTTGTATAATATTCTTGAAGCCGCGGTATTTGGTTTTCATCTTATCAATGAAAAAGTTCCACATACATTTGATGATAATAATATTTTTGAGAATAATAAAATGGATAAGAAGGCCCCACTACCATAACTTTTTGAATGTTATTTTTTTGGGTGAAAGGTGTTTCCAAAGAAAAAGGGACATGTGATAGGATGAAACATATATATAAAGGCCATATAAAAGTAAAGAAAGAAAAAGTAAAAATCTAGAGGATGAAGTATGAAGATTAAAAAATGGGTTAGTCTGAATCTGTTGGAGACTTCTTTAATAGGGTAAATGACATTTTAACACTATTAAATGTCTTTGTGAAAAGTTAGATAATAATTGAATTGTTTAAATAATATTAATAATTTGTCCCAATAAGTTTGATGCTAAATTTTTTTCATTGAACGATATAGATCCTGAAGTATTATCCTTGGATTATTTTCATAGCACTCTCATCACTTATTTAATGATAAGAGAGAAATCTATGAAGAGAAAAATAAATGTCGATAGATAAATGTCTTTCAAGGAGGCCAAGAAATAAAATTCAAATAATATTATTATTTAAGAAGAAGATGGTGATTCTGATTCTAAAAATGATGTATATACAATTATTGAAGATATTTTATACTGGTTATCAAAAAATGTGGTAAGTGGTGTATGTAAATACAAATAGAAACACCCATTGAAATAGTTTTAATGTGGATACATTGGGTATACTATTAATAATTTTCCTAAAATAATTATAGAGGATGCTAGCGATGAAAAATAAATAAGGCAATAATTATCATAGATGAAAATGGGTGATAAAAATAATTCTTTTACTAGTGAGATCGATAAGACGTTCTTCAAATCCAAAATAATAATTTATTATCAAAAAATAAAGAAGAATACAATAGTGAAGATGAATCTAAATAGTCTACTAATCATGTTTGTGAGAATACTTTTTTTGAAATAGTTAATGATGAAGAATTCATAAGAAGTAGTTTTGATGAATAAGAAACAAAACAGGAATTTCATTTGAATGAACAGATAAAGAATGTATGATAATGATTATAAGGCTTAAAAAGAAAAACAATAATTTGGAAGATGAATATTCTACAACCAAAATTCAATATTGTTTTTTATACTATAAGAACAAGATTCTATTGGAGAATGAATAATTGAATACATCTCTTCATGAAGAAAATTATAATAGTGAACATCTTGGAAGTGAATTTTACTACAAATGAAGAAGAGTGGGATGTTTTCCAACAAAAACATTATAAATCTAAAAATAAAGTTATAAGTTTCAAAAAATATATCTCTAAATTTGGTGGAAGATATCATAAGGAGAAACCTATGACGAATCAACAAAATTTACCTTCAAAGGATAAGAATAAATATGGAATTTTTTATGAAAGGAAGAATGCTAGAAAAGTTCTGTATGTTTCCCAGAATAACAAGGTGGAAAAATCATAAGTTCCTAAAAACATTATATTAGAAAATTTTTATAAACATATTTATTCTAAATTTTTTTCTAATAGTATAATTCCGATAATGCTAAAAAAAATCGAGCTAAAAAAGAGGATTTTGCATGACAATATAAAGGTTAGTGGTTTAAATAAGAAAGAAAAAATGTTGTTGAGAAACATGTTTATAAATCAAGTTATAATGGATGTTTTAAAGGTGAATACTCTCTCTATAGATATTTTAGGTATTTTAGAGGATTTATAAAAGCATAAAATATGTGTTTCTTTAACAAAAAACTTTAAATCTATTCCATAGATTATGGAAGGAAAATATTGAGGGGGGGGGGTCAATTCTCACAAAAGAATTATTCTGAAAAGGATGTTCAAAATGAACCTAAGATGGATGATGTGAAAATTGAAAATAGGTTCCAACCATTGGAAGATATTTGTGAAAGATGTAAAAAACATATACATATTGAAGAAGGATGTCTTGTTTTGTTATTTATACAAGAAACGTTTCCTATAAATTCTCATAAGACGGATGTATAGAATGAAAAAAAGTCAAAAGGCTCTTGTTGTTGAAACCACATTGAAAACAATAAAATTTGAATGAAATTGGATTCTTGATAGTGGGTGTTCTTCTTATATAATAAGATACTACAAATTATTTAATAATGTGAAATAATTAAAATAAGGAATGGTAACATTTGACAACGATGAATCCTTGAGAATCAACAGTGTTGGTTTAGCCATTATTGGTAAAGAAAAGATGACATCCAAAAAGGATTTATATGTTGATTGGATGAAACATGTATTTATAAGTGTTTCAAATATTTTTCATGAGGTTAAAAAAGTTATTTTTAGAAAATTTGATTTTGTTGTGAAGAGATAGGAAGATGGAAATATTGTTATAAGAGGCCAATTAACAAAAATAAAATTACTTCAAATTGGTGAAATAAAAAACTCTTGTTACGTAAATTTGGTGATCGAGAATTAGTTATGGAATAAAATTTTGGGACACATGTTTTAGATAAACATAGTAATTTTATCAAAGCAATATAGTTTCTGGGATATTCTTGATTTTCCAAGAATAAAGGATTGTTGTTGCAGTATTTTCTAGAAGATAAAAAAATACAAACTCAGTGCATAAGAAAGTTGAGATTCGTTAAAAACACATTTATGTTATTAAATTTTAAATTTTTGGGTCAATGAGAAAGGAAGCAACAAATTTATATAAGTACCTCATCACCTTCATCAGTGATTTTACATGTATTACTTTTTTTATGTATATGAAACATAAGTCAGATTCTCTATAAATGATTAAAATTTTCAAGAGGATATTGGAGAAGGAATGTGAGTATTCAACGAACATGATGATAATTGATAATGGTGGTTAGTTCAAGATCAACTAATTTAAATGTTTTCTTGAGAATCATGGAATTTTTCATGAGTAAAGGTTCCCATAAACTCATGAAAAATAGGGTTACTAAAATAAATAATAGAATCCTAGTAGAAGTGATAAGAACTATGGTACATGAACATAGTATTTCTCATTACTATTAGAGGCAATCCATGGTCAGTGATGTGTAATTTTAAAACTAATGTTTCTATATTCCAAATTTATATATGACTGCATAATTTTTTTTTAGAAAAATACATGTTTGAAACACATGAATGTTTTTAGGAGTCCTCATGTTATAAAGAAAAAATGTGGAAACATGGGAATCATTGAGCCGAAAGGTGAAGACTGAATTTTTATTGTCTATTCTCTATATGGAATAGGATAAATATGTTTCATCAAACAAATTTGAGTAAATATTTATTCATATATTGTGGATCTTATAGAAAATACTGAGGAAGATAAATAGACTCATGTAGATATTAAAGTTGAGAAGGATATGTAAACTTTTATTAACAATTCTGATAAGGATACACACAATTTTAATCCTACTCAAGAATATGAATTACAATTATCTATTTTTTAATGACAAGGAAGATAATTGAAAATACAATCTGAGGATAAGGAAGAAAGTAGATGCTCAGAACATTATTAGGGATCAACATTAGAAATTTCAAACAAGAATAACATCAAATACTTTTACAAATAATTATTTATATTCAAAAGATGATCTGAATGACACGACATAAGCTTTTGAGCATACATAATGTGTTTATAAAATGAATAAATAGTTGGATAAAATAAAAAAATGATACTTGGTAACTGATACCCACACCATATAGCCAAAATTTTACTATTACAAAGTGCGTTTTTCAGAACAAGCTTAATAAAGAAGGAGAAGTGATAAGAATCAATGAAAAATTAGTGTGCAATGGTTACTCACAAATTTAAGGTGTCTATTTTGATGAAATTTTTTCCCTGTGGGCAGGGAAAGAAAAAAATAAAAATTTACCTTTATATTTATACACAATAAAGTTAAAAAATCATTCAAATGGCTGTAAATATTGCATTTTTTAATGGGGATATAAATGAGAATGTTTAAATTGAAGAAACAAGTGGCCTTATTATTGGGAATCATGTTATCTATGTGTGAATATTGAAGTAATACTTTTATGGAATGTATCAAGATCCAAGGGAATAGTATTCCAAATTGGATACCTGCTTAATGAAGATGATTTTTACAAAATTAATTTTTGATAGAAATATTCACATCAAAGAAATTCATGAGTTTTCAATCATCATAATCATTTATATTGATGATTGTATAAATGTTTGGAATGATTAAAGATGTTGTGAATGATTTTATGAAGAGATGAAAATTTTTCTTGAGATATCCATGATGGGGAAATGAAATAATTTCTTGGGTTATAAATTTTAAAATATAAGATACACATTTTTTTCTCAAGAAAAGTATACTAAGGGAGTTCTCTAGAAGTTCAATATGGAAAAAAAATTCTTCACAAATTTTAATGGGAACTATTTAGAGTAATGATGAATAAGGAAAGGATGTTCATAAGAAATAATTATATAATTTAATTAGAGGTATGTTAAATTTGACTGCATCAACATTCGATATTGTATATGTTCTCACCTTACGAACATTATTTTGGAGTTCTCCTATAAAATCATATTTAATTTCTGGAAACAAATATTAGGTACATTAATGGAATAACAAATTCTAGAATCTGGTATGATATCTCAGAATGTATTGATTTATTTGGGTATTAAGATGCTAACTGGACATGAAATGTTGATGACTAAAGATCTATATATAGTGAAGTTTTCATTATAGGGAAGTGTAGTGTTAGTTGGAATACAAAGAAACAAAATTTAGTGACTCTCAGTATGGATGAATATGAGAAAATTTATTATACTCAAGACGCTACCCAACTTATGTGGATGAAGACTTAGTTATAAGATTTACTTGTTGAAGTGAGGTAACCCTTTCACTGGGGTTTTTATAATAAATTTAAAATCAACTACACTAATAATCTGATAAAAAACTCTCATTAAAAACATATTAATATCAAATATCATTTAATCAAAGATCATATCGAGAAGAATGAATTGAAGCTACAATATTTCTTACATCAGAACAAGTTGTATACATTTTCCCAGAATCGTTACTAAAGAAACCATTTTCAAAATTGAGGTGGAACATGGTAGTGAGACATATTTCTCATAAAGGTTGAGGTATGTGTTTTTTTCTCTTCTCTCATCTTACCTATTGATAGTGTTTTAAGGGGGGATAATGGTTTCATAAATTGATCCTTATGGAAGCCTGTGAAAAAGGAGGAGTTGTGGGTAAGGGGGAAATCAATAATTTTATGAGTATTAACTATTATTACAATTTATTAGAGTAGTTGTAGGATTTTTTTTGTATTCAAGGATAGTTGTTGAAGTGGAGAAAGTTGAGGAAGAAATTTTTTAATAAATTTTTAAGAGGGTTTATGATCACTTATTTTGTACAACATGGATTTAATGTCAATAATTATTGTTTACTACAATGAGTTAAATCATGTAGGCATATAATTGATGATATTTAATCAATATCTTTAGTTTAAAAAGATGATTTATTTATGAATATTAGTTGACAAAAAAAGCCGATGGGGAAGATTGTTAGGAAAATTATGATAAGGATGATCGTATTCAGTTGTTATGTTTTATTATCAATAAATTTTACTACGAATGGATATTTAGGAAGAAAAGAAATCACCTCATTTTTTCGGTGAAATTTGAACTAACCATGATATTAAATAAAATATGACTCCAAATGGTTGATAAATTCAGTCATATTGTGTTGTTTCTTTTTGTATGAAAAGGATCATCAGACTCATTTGGAATCTGGACTGGAAGAAGAGATCATAATGGGGGGGAATAAAAGTCTGCATGACTTTAATTTAAATGTGATGATTCAATGATTATCTTGGAGATCCCATAAATCATAAGTAGATTGAAATTTTTTTATGTAACATTATAAAATAATGGGGGAGAAACAACTCTAACCAAATGTATTCAGACTGTTTATTATCATACCAATTTTATTTAGACAATGCTAAATATGATCTCAAATTTATTAAATGTCATGAAGGAAGTCATGAAACAAGAACTTGTTTGTGAATGAAAAAAGATTCTGAAGTTGAATTTTTTAAATACTGATCCATCTTATTATGTATATCATTATATTCATCAATGTAAATTTTTTTTTGTGATGAAACATTATTTATATCATATTCAATAGAGAATTATTTTTCTGTAAATGATGGTGCTAATATAGGTCCATCAGACTTGGTATGATATCATAGTCATGGGAGGATTTATTTTTTAGAACTGATGAACATAAATAAAAAATAATAATTTTATGACCAATGTGATGAATAAATTCAGATCACAATAAATAATTTTGTCAACCATATAAAATAGGTTGAATTTCTTTTTTTATAATGAAAATGAGTCAAGAGAAGAGACAATGAAGAATATGTTTATTTACATTTGTCTTCATCATAACATGAAAAATCATCATTATAATTTGAATAGGACTTTAGAGAGATTGAATTAGATACAAAATTATTAAAAATTATGATGTTTGAATTTTGAATAATATGATTTGGTTTCATCGGTTAGTAAAGATTATCATAAGGAAGAAAGAATACCAGTCCAGTAGAATAGTGTCATTTTGTCTAAATATTTAACTAGTATAGAGAATCCTAAAATATAAATCATACTGAATGAATTAAAAATGGTAAATTGGAATCAAATTATTATCTTTTAATGAATTCATAAGATATAGGATGTTTTTATAAGATTATAGAAGGATCGAGAAGAAATGAGAAGAGTTGAGAAATTTGGATGAAGTCCAGATAAACCCAAAATTCAAAGAAACATGTGAGTTGAGGTAATATGGTTGAGTGTTAAAATTATCAGTAATCCCACCAAACACATATTTGGTGTTAGTATAAATGGTGAAAAGTACATTGTAATTTTTTTACAGAAGCATTATTCATGAGAGTTAACGAGAAGGCAGAGCACTGAAGAAATTCTAAAGAGATAAAGTGTAATCCATATTGTTTTTATTAACGAATCTGTTCTAGAAAAAAGTTAAATTAGAAAAAAAAAATGAAATTTATTGAGATATTAATTGTATTTGTTTGATTATTGTATCCAACTAGTTATTAAATTGAGAATTATTTTCATATTGGGATTTCTAGACTGAAGAATAAAGTGTTCAAAATTGTAGTAATTATATTCTGTCAGAGGTATATTTTTTGTATTAAGAATTTGGATTGTGAAAATTGGATTGAGAAATTATATTGAGTTTTGTTACAAAGTCCATGAAGTTCATACTAGCTTCTAGGTAATCAATTGAATAATTTATCTGTACGTTTATATTTGTGAAAGTTGATAATAATTAGGGTGACTTGTTTTTACAGAAAACTTGTATTACTTCATTTATGCCAGAAGAAGTACAAACACTATCTAATTATATACATAGTGATACATGAGTGAAATGAAATATCCTACTTATTGTATTCGACCCATAATGATTTTTTCCCATTGGATTATATGGTATTGTACCATTACCATACCTTACTAAGGACATAAAGATTCTTATTTAATAGTGAACCTTGTAAATACTTTTTTCCTGTCGATTTTTGTTTGAATTACTTTCAGTAGAGAAGTTATATTTTTAAAGAGGAAAAGGTTGTTTCATTAGAAAAGTCAAATAAAATAAAAAGATATCAATGATTCACCCCTTCCCCTAACAGTGACATAATTATCTTAACTAGGAAATTGTAGATTCTTCTTCATTGTCTAATATTTAATATTTTTTAATAACCTAGAATTATTCTCAAAATTTCCGTCACTCTTATTAATGATATATTAATGCAATATTATTTCATCATGTGAATATCTTAAAATTTTATCCTCCAAAAATTAAATTAGTAGACCTTAATTCAGTTTTGACGTTTACTTATCGTCTTAAGTATTTAGAAAATCCATTTAATTAATTTATATCCCACAACATAAGAGAATTAATTATTTTAAACGAAATCTAAAAGATGTGAGAAAAAAATTCCCATTTTTAGATATTTTAATCATTATCTATACTCCTCAATTTCTTTTAATATACATGGTAATAAATTATTTATAATAATTTTCTTAATTTTGAATTTAATTGTTAAATAGATCAATTGTTGGTTTTTACACGTTTTAATCATTTTTATAATTTATTGTGAATCCATGATTATTATATTTAAATTAATGAATTAAATTTTTTAAAGGATTTCATTGGTAATTTTTTATTATTCAAATAATTTTTTACTAAATATAACAAATCCATAATTTTATTTTTAAAAAATTGGATAATAAAAATTTGGTTAATAATTTTTGAATGTGATTATAGGAGTTGAATTAAAAAATAAGAATAAATTGAAAAATATAAATTTGAATTTCATTTATTAAATATAGAATCATTAAAATTTAATTAATTTAAATTTTAGTTAAATTGTTTTGGGTGGAATTTATTAATACCGTTGGGAATTTTAGTATATCATTTCTTGATGGGTTTAAAAAGGGAAATAAATTTATTTATGTTATATTTTTGTAGATTAAACTATTTTTGGAATAAAATTGTTGGTTTTGTTAAAATTTAATTCAATGTATGAAATGTGTTTTTTAATTTGTAGGTCCGACCAGTATTTTTCTTTAAAAGGAAGTAACATTGATAGTTTCTTCATTTTTTCTATCTACTAATTTTGCATAAAAAAAATATGTAAATGGAGGATGTGGCTAAAATATTAACATCAAGTGATTGCGCTATATCTCCATGGTCACCCAATTAATCATCAAGAACCTTCCCAAATCCTTAGAAAAGTGTATGTTGGTTTCCAAAAATGACCGTACAACAAAATCACAATCACTCAACTAAACATGAACATAATTTCTCCTACCCACCATGCCTGGGTGGTATGATTGATCATAAAACTCCCCACATTTAGTATAGTGAAGCTATGAATTGATTCCATCAACCTACAACATGATTCATTGGTAAGTGACCATGAGCTCCTCCTTGAAGACTTTTAATGTTACCGCACTTGAATGAGGATCAAATAAATGAGGAACCACATTAATCTATAATTAAATATATTCCACACATCCATTCATGAGGAATTCCATGTCGTTCCACCCTCCTCTTAAGGAATAAGATGGACCCACAATCTTACACTAAAGAAGAATCGATCAGATGTTGAGGATTAGTGAATGCTGATTCAAGGTTGATAAAAATCCAAGATCCACCAATGAAGGTGAAGTATGGTGAGGATAATTCACCCATTTTGATATGTGGCCTCATTGGAATGCCACTATGAATGTAAAAATCAAATGAACTCATCATCCCAATGACATTGAATTTTTTATTTCTTATGTCTCTAGTAGATGTTGAGAAACTATGATTCAATAAATAGGAGGACCCAATATTCACTAGGGATGGATGTATCCATTGTTGAAATTTCTCACTTTAAACATTTGATAAACTCTACCGATAAAGATCGAGGATTCAGAATGAATGAAGAATCCCCTGGAGTAGAGTTAAAGAAATTTTTACATTATGTTCATCATTTTAATTTTCTTGTCTGATTGAAGAGGAAGGGGTATTCAATTAGCACCAAAACAATGATTAAATTGACATAGTGAAATTAATTCAAGATGATCATCCATATTCCCTTGTGAAAATAGAGTAATTTATTCTTTTTCGGCAATGAAAATATATAGAAACAATGTTTTATGTAGTATTTAGGATCCTTGGATAAGGTAATTTTTTTTAGTCAAGGAGGATGTTTGATATCATGAATGATCCCTAATATGAGGATGTTGAATGGATACAATAAACATTGAATTTATCAAAGTCACATGAAATTTCTCAAGCTAAAGGATTATGTTGGTACTGGTGAACTCGAACTAAGCCCAAGAGAGGTAAACATAATTAGAGCCAATATTTCATAGTCCCAAGACCCAAATTAGTCCACACATAATATAATGAATCTTAAAAACACATACACAAGCCCACAAAATAATCTTTAGTCCCATATTATATTTTAATTTAATAATCTTTCATGTTCAATTTCTACCTAATAGTCCATGAATGGAAAGCTTTATACTCTAAAAAGTCTCTATGGTTCACAAATCCTGATTTTGGGATGAATGTACAGGCGGTGAAAAAAACAATGTAGATTGTTCATATAAAATTTCTCTCCAACATTGACCAAGACACATGGAACTCTTCCAGTTGAAGAAGGAGTTATCCTAAAAACTATATATAAGGTGTAATAATACCCCTTTCTAAAAATATCAACATCCCCAATTATGAATGAGATTGATCTCATTCTTATCAATAGTTCAGGAACCACTATAGAAATTTTTTCAAATCACATCAATATTTAGTCCTATTTTTTTAATGTGTCATGTTGTATTTATTTTCACCCATAATTTCTTTTGGTTTTTATCTATATCTATGTTGTGAAATTTATTAATATAAATCCATAATTATGGGGAAATAATATGAGGTATCGGTCCCTAGGGGAGACATAATTTTCATTCAAAGCACCTAGTTACAATTCAATATTTTCTGTTTCTCATCCTTTATGTAGTATTTAATTGGATAGAAGTATATAGATGGTTTTAATATAATTTTGGGATGATATAATTCCCCCTTCCATTTACCATGTTGATTCCCAATCCCTTATATTGATCTATGGTTCATACGATTAGAGTACCATGGACTAGAGGATGAACAAAGTATGATTGAGTTGTGCGTGGAGATAAAAAATTCCATGATTTAGTGTGGTTATTTCCTTTTCACTAAATCGGAGGTAGAACTGAGTTTTCTATTGGACTTATTTCTCTATGTGTTCATAATAAATAAATTAATATAATGAAGAAATTGATGAATGATATTGATTCAATTTATATATGAGAATAATATTGTAAAATGAATAACTTGTGTAATCAAACTGTGATCCCACCCCATTTCACCCTAATATTGTGTGTTCGACTTCATCATTTTGTTTTAAAATCATTAAATAAAAATTCCAAAAATAAATCATTATATTTATTTTAAAATTAATAAAAAATAATTATGTTATAGGATAGATAAACTTCCACCCCACTCTATAACGGATGAACGTAGTCAACCACATTGCTACATTATTAATAAAAATACCATTTTATATGGCCCAATGATTAGAATTTACATAAACATGTAATCATTTATAGGGAGTATGGTTGATAACAAATTGCCTAATGCACCACTATAAGATGCATTTTTTTATTTTTTTTATTTTTTTATTTTTATTTCTATTTATTTAATTAATTTTTCATTTTCTCAACTATGTGACAAGCTGTAATGCCTCTCCATTTTATAATAATGGATCACCAACTTTTTTCCTATATTAATGGTATTTATAGAATCATTAAAGAAGTCATAAAGACATAAATTTCACATTAATTGTTTACCCCTTATAGCTTACCAAATTTTCCAATATTTTTCAAGTATGATAATATTTGAGAGCCACCACTATAGAAACATGAAAAGTTTCAAAAATGCTTCAACACCATCTTGTTGTGAAAAAATTTATTAGATAAATAACATGGACTAAGAGAATTAAATGATATGATAACCTAGTTAACACCCATACTCCAAAAAACATATCGAGAAAATGGAAAAAAATATGAAGAATATATTAAGTATATTAAATAAGAAAACCCTGAATTGAATTTTCAGATTGTCATGCAAACTAAGGTGGAGATGAAACTAAAAGAACATAATAAAGAGGAAAATGTACCCCTATTCACTCATAAACTCATCTTCCCAGTAGATATACACTTTTAAGAGGAATTAAAAGATGAAAATATTGAAGTATTATCTTTAATAAATATTTATTTCTATGATTTTACTAAAACCCAACTATGATATGACCTCCCTTACATTCTAGATAGAAAATCCATTTTTCTACATGCCTTGGATAATAAATTTAAAGGAATAATGAAAGAAATATACTTTGATGAAGTAATGGAAGAACCATTATGGCTACCTGGTGATCTTGATGTGCAACTTAGAGAAAACAATTTGTTGGAAATTGAAAAATACTTTTATGAAAAACGAGATGATAAACTACCCCTAGAGTAATCAATGCATCATTTTTAGGTTAACCAAGTTTATAAAATGATGAATAGAATATGAATGATTCTATACCATCCACCTGAATTATAGCTGAATTCTAAGAGGCGGTGCACTTGTTTTAGCAACTAAAACATCAAGAAGAAATAGTTTTTGGAGATAAACCTGCCGTGCTTAAATTTCAATAATTTAATTTTTGAATTTAATTATGATTTTAATTTTTATAACACTACTAATTCAACACCAACTTCAATTAACTAGTATTAATAAGTGTATATGGATGAATAATTCATTTTGAATCCTATCGAAATTGGATTTTGAAGAAGGCTGACTAGTGGATGAAAAATATACAAAACAACTAATGATTGATAATGTAAATGAAATAAATGTAAAACCATCCTTATAATGTGAGTAATAGTCCACCCATGTTAAGGAAGAACATGTAATATATATCCAAGACTTATGGTGAATCCACTACTCCCTAAACATAAAATTAATAATTATACGAATAGAGGTATAATAAAAAAAGTATACCTAGTATCTTCTCATATAGATAAATAATTAAACTCTATATATGAAGGGGATAATTTAAATCTAAACTGATTTTTTTAATATTATTTAATTTTAATTATTATTAACTCCCCTTGTTTGAACCTATAAACATAAAATTAATAGAGAATCCACTAAAGGAATAATCCAAAATAGATATCGATGAGGCTTAGTATAACCCATACACAATCTTTCCACCATCAATTTTGGAGATACCCAAAAATATATGTGGGGTGGATATGCCTAAATATATAAAACGAGACCTCCAATTTAAATTTAAACTAGGAATATTTGAAAGAAAAATAATTTGATGGGTTTTATCATACAAATGAGATCTTATGGTGTATTAGGGCTAACTATGAGACTGTCTAGTTATGGACTGGCTAAATACGAACCCTCTTGGGTGGTAACAACCCAATTATCTATTCCCTTGTATTTTTTTTCCATTTTTTTAATTTCAATTTATTATTCTATTTTTCAATAATATTTACCAAAATGGAATCAAATAATGTAATTACATCATAGATTCATAAGAGAAAATGAATGTTCTTAACTCAAAAATTTTCTCATCAAAAAACATTAGTTTGTACCTATCTTTTAATAGTATTTAATCATTGTAATTTTGATGATATCACCTAGAGCATAAATAGGATGACATGAATTATTGTGGGGGAGGGGCCTCAATCATATTTATAGTGGTTTGTAATTTTTTTTTAGTAACTGTTTTATTTTTTTAAACCCATTATGATTTAATGTACTTAGAAAATGTTTTAGTGAGTTAGTTTTTAAAATAAAAAATAGGTAGAGCCTTTTTTTGGATTTTCATAAATCTATTGATCCAAATCCCACCCTTCTAAGTTTGAATAAAATGATATATTGGAAGGAATTCATCAGATCTAAAATCATGGGAGATAAATAAAAAACTTAGTGAGTTATTTTACTGAATTTATAGAAATTCAGTCTTAGATATAGGAAATGGAGTGTGAGTTAAAATATATTTTTTGGAATCAGAATTCTGGTACGAGGTCATCTGAATTTTGAACATAATTTCAGCTAACTTGGACTATTTGAAAACATAACACCATAGGTGTCCATCTAAAAACAAATTTATGTAATTCCTTTAAAAATGGAGTAAAATGAGAAATTGGGGTCTCATGGTGAATCTCTATGACATCACACACTGAATTTTTTCAAATATTTCATATATAAATATACCAAATAAGTTTCTTTTCACAATTATTATAACATTCATGAATATGGATAATTAAAAAAATGAATAAGTACACAATACTCAACAACCAATTAATTTAGGTTCTATAAATATTGAACTCAGATAAATAATGGGAAACAAATTATAAAAAATTCATTTTATTTGTATCAATAAAGTGTAAAATTGAACTCTAGTTCAAGAAAAACAAGAGATTGTGAAAAATAAATGTTTTTCTTAACAAAAATTTGATTTTACTTAAATATAATTTTTACAATATTGGATGAGGAACCCTTAAATAAATTGTGGTGAGATAGTAAATTGATATCCTAAAAGAGGCATGATAAATCAAATAATATAGGAAATTATGATTATATTCTTCCAGTTATTATATAATTAGGTCTATATAGGACCATTATTTTACATTTTCTTTTTAATAATTGAATTAAATGTATTATTTAGGTGTATAATAGTTAATGTAGGGGTAATAAGAGGTAAAAATTGAGAAAAATGGTTCTTATTTATTGATAATAGTCATTAATTTCCTTTAAAATCTTGAGTGATCATTCAATTTTAAAAATTATTTAATTTGGAATTTAATTTATAAATTAATCAATAAGTGGGTTTTAAATATTTTTTTAATTTTTATAATTAATTATAAATACATGCATATGATATTTGAATTTAAAAATTTAATATTTAAAAATATTTTTATATTTAATTTCATTGTATAATTCATTTTTACTTAATGTGGAAAAGAGAATATTTTAATTCAAAAATTTTAAATAATATATATTTAGTTTAGAGTTTTTTGATGTCATTATATGATAGAATTGTAAATTATGTATTATTTGAAAAATATGTATTTAATTTTTAATTAAGAAATGGATATGCATTAAAAATTGATGAATTAATTTTTTTATTGAATTATTTAATCTATAAAGACATAATAAACATGATAATTTCAATTTCTTTTTTTAATAGGTTTTCAAAAATATGGAAATGAATTTAGTAAAATTATATTTTTCTACTATTAAAATATTTGTGAATTTAACTGATCATTTCTTGAAAAAATAATATAATGCATAAAAAGTGAAATTTTAGTTGTGTGTGTGGAGAAATGAATTTCTAAAAAAGAAAAGAATATGTGGAACATTCTCTAGGTGGTCATTATATTGATTTGTGTATGGAAAAATTTGTAAAAGGGAGGAAGTGACTGAAATAACAAATTCAAGTGACCACACATCATCTCCATAGTAACTTTGTTGACCATGGAGAACCTAATGTAAGGCCCTAGAATAAGAAGCACTATGTTTCCTAAAGTGATCACAAGATGATCTCACTATCACTAAACTGAACGTGAGTTTAATTTCTCTAGTATAACAATAATTTGAGTCTAAAATGATCATAATAATTCCTTAAAGTCAATATAGTGACCAACATAAGTGACTCCACCAACCTGTTATATGATTCACCTATAAATAAACACAATTTTCTCCCAAGGTACTCTCAATTTACCATACTCAAATGAGTTGAAAATGGTAGAAAGAACCAAATAAATCCACAATTAAAGAACTGTTTCACATCCATCCATGAGGTGACCTAAGATACATCTACCTTCTCTAAAAAGAGTGGTTCGACCCCCCATAATGACTTGAAGATGATTATGTCTCATGTTAGGGACAGTTAAATGTTGAACTGAGGCTGAAATACATCTGAGATCCTCCAAAGAAGATAAAGTCATCCATGATCAATTCAACCGTGAATACCTAAAACATTATAATCATACTTTCATGAATGTTAAACCCAAATAAACTCAGGAACATGAGATAAGTGAAGTATTTATTACTGGAGTTGCATGTTGATGTCGAGATAATGATGGTTTTCTAAAGAAGATTAAACAATTTTCATTAATCCCAAATGAAGTAATGGGAGGAATTTATGAGTTAATATATTAGATATCCTCTGTTGAGAATAGTTGAGGATTTGGAATAGGATAAGAATCACCTTAAATTGAAATGAATAAATATTTTCACTCTATTGATCTTTTCCTTATACAATTATGATTGATGTGGAATGAGGATTAAATTAGGTCCAATTCACTTGTTGAATATATTTTGATCAATAAAAAATGCAATCATAATTTCCAATTTAATTTCTAATCATTTGATGTTTTGAGATTATGGGATTATAGAGACTCAATGTGGAGTGTATTCTTAAAAAGATTAAAAAAAGGGTCATATTTCATCCAATGAGGATATTTTATGTTAATAACGTTCCTTGATGTGGGGATGAGTAATGAACCAATGATCAATATAATTTATTGATGTTACACAGTCATGCATAAGTGGAAGAATTATGATGAGAGTGAATAACTTGACCCATGTATAGGAAATATCATGACATATAGAGAAAAGTATACATATATATAACAATTGAATTAGTCCCGGGATACTCTAATGAAGCAAAAAAAAGTTTACCAAGACTAAGCATTGATCTTAAGGCCCAAATTATGTTTTCATTACAACATCAAAAACATGGAATACTCTATGTGCTTCCAAGAATAAGAAAAAAAATTCTTCTACGAATATTTCTAAATGAATTAGATCACGATAAGGGGTATAATTTAAAATATGGTAAAATCAATAAAGATATCTGAAATTATATCTATATCCACCGTCATTCATGGCATAAGAAACTCATCTAGGTGAAGAAGGAGCTCACCTAGACACAAAATATGAAGAAGAAGAAGCTTGTTGTCTACAAATAACTCCCCCAAAACAATTTTAAATGATATATGTCTCCTTATAATAAATATCATATGAACTTTTGTAAATAATTTCTTCACTTAATTCATTGTTTCACCCTAAATTATTAATTCATCAATCTGTTTTTATTTTCTCCACATATATTATTTTTATTTTAATCAATCTATGTGTTGTGTGTGATCTCTTTAACTCTATAATTATGGAGGAATAATTTTAAGAAATGGTACCTAGGATATTTTTATTATTCATTTGGATTCCTTTTTTCAATTATTAAGTTTCCGTTTCTCATCCTTGAAAAAACAATGAATTGGGGATATGTACAGAGATGATATAAATCTTATCTTTTTGATGAGATACTACAACTTTGAATTATCCAAATTAATTATCTACCCCATATTTTTTTGTGGTGAATAAAATTGGAGGACTATGTATTAGGTGATGAATAAAATATGATGGAGTTGGGTTTTGAGAAAATGGATGCCTTTATTGAGTGCTTTCATTGCCTTTTCACTATAGAGGAGGTGAAATTGGGTATTCATCAAGAGTAATTTCTCTCTATGTTAAAAAATAGATAGAACAAAGTAATCTATTAATGATACTAATTTGATTATATGATATAAATAGTAGTGTATACTAAATAACCTTTGTAATCAAACCCACATCCAACCCCCTTTCAACTTGAATTTTTGTAGTTGACTTCTACGTTTTGTTATAAATTTATAAAATCAATATTAAAAAAATCCCTCTTTGTGTTTATTTAAAAATTAATAAAACAAAACCAAAATACATAAATAATAGGACAGGGAAGCTCCCACACAAAATTTCTTAAGATATATCAATTATCTACCACTAGGTTGAATTACGAGTAAAAACAATTGGTTTGGTGATGCCCCATGACATGCCTTTCCATAACTAAAATATCATATCATGATTGTCAATCATTTTTAATATTATTATGATATAAATTTCTCACCCTAACTCCCTACACCAATGAAAAAATCATTTAGTTAAAATATATAAAATATTTAAGAAAATATAAAGTACAATGACATTTTTTCCAATAAAACATGATAATTCTTATTAAAATAATCTTGAAAGCCTTTTTTTATTCAGTTTATAGGATTCTTGTTGAATTAGAAATACCTAAAATAATTAAATAATAGAAACTAAATTTCATTTAACTGTAGAAATAAAATAAAACTTGATATATTTGAGGATAAATATGGATTTGTTGATATAAATTACAAATATTATTAAAAAAATATATATTTAAATCACTCTAATGTAATAATGTTAAGGATTTTTTTGTTAAAAATTATCATGTAGTGTACATGAAATGGATTTTCTGTAATTTGGAGTCAATTTATGTTGTGGAAGAATTCAGTGAAAAATAGAATGAATAAACCATATTGTCTTGTATCCTAAGGTTTTGATAAAATCATTTCATTATAAAGAATTATAATGAATCATACTATTTTGATAATAGATCTTTTCTGTCGATGATGAATTATAATTATAAAAATTAAAACATATCATTTTAGTTATGAAACACCATGTGGAATTATTAAAAAATTACATTCCATTAGATTTTTAGGAAAACAATTCAATAGAAGAAGGAATTTGAAAAGAATATATAATGATTCACCTTCCTTGAGATGATGAAAATAGATTTGTTTTGATGTTAGTATTTTTTGTTAATATTGACGATGAAATTATGGTATAAAATTGGATATTTCAAATTATTATGTCGTAACACTATGAGTGGTAGTAAAAAAAACAAGAGAAATTTTTTTATGAAATGGGGATGACCAAAAAACCATTCAATGGATATGATCTATTTATGTATAAAATTTCATAAATAATTTCGAAAGACTATTTTTCTTTAGTGTTTTTATTGATTGAATAGTATACATGTTAGAGAAATATATAATATCCTAATAAAATAAAGAATATAATTTCATATAAATATAAATATATATAAACTTATAGTATTTCTCAGAAAATGTGATTTGATGGGGTGATTTTGGTGATGTAGTATGACATATCAACCACATAATGTTGCAATCATCATGTATTTTATTTGAATTAACACATTATATGAATGTTCTATATCTTCAATGTTTCTAGAAAATATTATGTAATATTTGGTTGATGTAATTAAACTTTAATGGATTTTTTTTATGGTAATTAATATATATGAGAATGAAATCAGTATAAATTTTTTAAGAGGGTTATTTTATTACGATTTTCATCTAAAAAAATTATTTTCAATTTGGATCCAAAAAAAATAGACCATTGTGAAAAATAATATCATAAAGACAATTATTTATGATCGGTCATCACAATTCATTTAGTGTGATTCTTTTTATGATGAAATATCTACCCATCTTAAATATTTGTTTCAATGGATTATAAATCCCAATACAAATAATATCATAAAATAATATTTATGATAGGATTATGAACACCATTAAAATAATAGTTGAGATGAAATTATAACTCAATATCTAATAGTATTTATGACAGAATTCAGAATTTTGTCAATGATAGTAATTATTGAATTTATTTGTGAGGTATTTACATTTTCATCGTAAAAATATAATTATGAATGACTTATAAATTCATATAAAATAACTCTAGATATTTTTGTAAAAATCAAATGTATTTTAAACAAAAACTCTCAAAGGAAATTTATTATAAAATTAAATCACATAAAATACAATTTTTTTTCATAAAATAGGAAAACTAATAATTTTATTTTGGGGAAGTTGATCATATTAACTGAGAGGATGGAACTACATCCCCAAACTATGTGTAAGTTGTCATATATACTCCATCGTCTGATCATGTGCCTACTCTAGTTGCTGATGATGCTTCTCCAGTTGGTATCACTACTCTTCATTCCCTCTCGTAGTCTCTGTATAATCCCATCTTGGCCTTACAACCTCACCTTATACTTTATGACAGCTAAGGGAGATGATCCTACATGTTCTTACATTTAACTAAATGATTGCATCGCTTTAATACTAGTGTATCTTGATTGAGTTCATTAGGAACTAATACCAATAACCCAACCATTCTCAATACCACTTATCTCTTGAATCCAAGCCACCTCATAAAATTGTGACTCACATGATGCCTTATCCTGACCATTCTTCTACCCTAAGTCTCCCATATATGAGAAATATTTGCCTTATATGTATGCTAAAACAATATAAGTTTAAATTGAAAGATAATAATTAATATAATGATAATTAAAAAACAAAAAAAGAAATACTTCCCAAAATCTATTGATATCTCAGCAAAAATATTCCCAGTACTACCATGTGGGATTTTATAAAATGAGAATCCTTTTACCACACCTGAATTATGAAATTTAACCAATTTGGATGGGGGGTTAGTTAGTGAACATAATCTAAAATCAATTTTATTTCAATGATGAGATACCTAATAAAAATAATAATAATAAACAACCAAAATAATTATTTTAGGTGTTCTACCATAAACAATTTAACTTACAAGCCATTGAAAATAGTAGTAAAAATTACATTTAGACATTTTTCAAGAGAATCTAGGGAGATTTGGTGAATTGAGTTTTGAAATTAAAATCATATAATATCCAAAAAAATAATTTATATAAATTTAATTATATAAAATATTTTAAAAATATTGGTAAAAGTATAAATTAATATAAGAATAATATCATTTATTTATAATTGAGTAGAACATATATATTATTGTGGTGTTCTCTACCATTTGAAGTCCATCATTCATGATCACCACTAAAACCAATTGTAGGGTGATTAAATAAGAATAATCAATGGTCCATGACATCATAAAAATTTCTTTCATCATGACTCATTAAATTACGTTTTGAAGGATATTCATATTGAAAATAATAAGAGCATAATTTTAAAAATTTATTCTTTTATGTATTCTTGATCAATTTCTCCATCAACTTTTGTTTTAATACACACCTTATTCTTCAATTTCTTTCATTCATGTATCATATGGGTATATCAATTGGAATTGTACCATCCCACTATATTTTTCATCATAGAAAAATTAATAATATTAATTATTCCATTAAATTAATGTGGGATGATGAAAATATATTATTCCCAATTTATATAAATTAAAAAACATCTTTTCACATAATATTCATTGATTTATATTTATCTAATACCAAACAAACATATTAGAAGAAAATATGATATTTCTGTCAACACAACCCAAATTGAATAATTCAAGAACCCTCTGGGTAAAATAAGTAGTGATATTTTCATTATTACATGATAATTATGACTTTCTAATTTCGTAATATGTCTATTTAAGACATAATGATATAAATTAGAATCATATCCATCATGTAAACTCATATCTACAATACAATAATATATTAATAAATTATTTTTTATTATAAAGTTCATAATATATTTTTGGATTCATTAAATTTTGTGATCTATCGTTTTAAAATAACTCTATTTCGGGATGCCTATAAATTTAATCATGATATAACCATGATTTTTTTATATCTTTAGACATTACATGTGTGTCCAATATGGTATAAAATATATAATTGGAATAATTATTCACAATAATAATTAAATATATAATTTGGTGGATCGATAATTCATACCAATATGGAATGATTCAAAAAATAATTCACATTATCGAATTCATATCTCTTACAAAGCCTCCCATTTTTTTGGTTTATAGTTGTTTTAAAGAAAATACAGGTTAGTGAAGTGATGTTAAATTTTACCTAAATATACGATAGAACTACTGGTGGTCTATAAATTTATATTACACCTTTTAAAAAATTATTTTATTCCTTTAAAAAGGATTATCTTCAAGAAGAAATATCTTATGATAGTTGAAAACAATATTTTATTCCATTGGTAGGAATAACTTATTTAATGTCACTCATACTGTATGGATTTGTTTTTAGATCATGTGTACTAAATCTAGATAACATACCATATGCGTGAAATTCATTGATTTTCTATATTAATGAAACATTATAGGTAAAATTAAATTATAAAATACATAGTATATAGTTACACAACAATCCATAATAAAATTAACTAAGCAATAAGTGGATTCATGTAAACATCAATATTTATCTTTAGGTTCCCTGTAATTGGTAATTCTAGAGAGATATGGGGTTCTTTTCTTAACATATATGTTAGTATGTTTTATAGAGTTTTGAAAATAGGCCAACAATAATATTGATTTCTATAATCACCAAATGGATTGAACTCATCAATAGAAAGACCTAATGGTTTGTTATGAGTTTTTGAGGAAAAATTCATATGCCCCTGATTAATTTATTTATATGAATCATCATTTCAAGGATGATTTGTGAATTTACTAACCAAAATATTAGACCAAGGTAATGTAATAAATGTATATCTATTTTGGGATATAAATAGTTGATTCAATCTAAATTTAGTAATAAAATACATCACCTATTTAATACGAATAAATTTGGACTTTATTTATTGTACCATATATGTCTACAAATTTGAAATTTATCTAAAAAGTAATATTCCAAATAATATAATATGTAATCATTATAACATACACGAATCATCTGATAATAAAGACTCAAATTTTGAAAAAACATCCTTTTTATAGAATCATATAAGTAGTTTATTTCTATTAGGAAATAGAGATTTAAATAATGAAAATATTTTATCAAAATAAAAATTTTAAAATTAAAATCTGATTTAATAGTTATAAATTTTGAAAGAAATTAAAATTTTCAAGTATTTAATCAAGGATATATAGAATCAAAAAAATGAAAAAATTTATAATTTTGAGATGGTTCTAAGAAGATATTTGAATTTTCATTATGTTCTTTTATTTTATATAAAGATGGTCAAGCACCCTCATATACTAAATTTTTAAATTATGATAGATTATGAATGAAAACAATTATTTTCGTAACAAATTACATTCCCTATGTTGATAAATAAAAAAAATCCTTCAAAAAACCAAACCACAATAAATGAACCCAAAAAAAACCAAAGTATCAAATATCTTGAGATTACATTTTTTACTTTAGCACATAATTGTCCCTTCTATTTTTAATATATTGATGAAAATGATATAAATGTTTTAACACACACAATGTAGAAATACATTATACTATATCCATGTAGAGATAAACAAAAATTTAACCAATCATGGTATTATAATAAAAATTGGAGCATATATCCAAGATGCATAGCTTTCTAAAAAATGGTAATTAGTTTACTATATAAAATGTTAAAAAGTATTTCTCAATTTATTTTCTCTAAATGAAAGGTTATTTTTCTATTTTTATATAATATTAGTTATTAATTTTTTAATTTTTAGTTATTAATTTAATATTATAAAATTAAAAATATTTTACAAAATATTAATGCATAAATATTATTAAAAAGTTTCAAATATTAGTTTTTTCTAGTAAATCAGTTTTAATTATTTATTTTACTTCATATTTTTCTTTTATATTAATTTATTATAAATAATATAATGTCCTTAGTGCCTATGATAATTTAAGTCATTTATTTTGTTCCTTGGGGTCATAAAAAGGTTCTCTTTTAACCTAGTTAAAAAGTGATATTATTTGAAGGATAAAATATAGAATTAGGAAGTAATTGTAATTATTGTATTAGTCATAGTATTTTTAATTATTTTTTTACAATATTTTCTATTTCAAATGAGTCTTACCTATAATGAAATATTTATGATGGAATATATAACAATAAATTTAAAAAACTTTTTAATCCATCGTAAATAATATTTACAACGATAGATATTTATTTTTTTCATCAAAAGTGAGTTTTATAGGTGTGGAACAAATTATGATGGATTGGCTGTCCATCATAACATATAATAGGAGTGGATTGAAATAACATAACATTTTATAATTTATTATAAATATATACCTTAAAGTTAAAATTATTAAAATAAAGTTTCTCTAATATTTTTTTGTTTCAATATTTTTCTTAAAATTCAATATAATATTTTGTAATATTTTATTTGTTTTCATATTTATTATTATAATTTTTTATATAAGTTATTAATTTTTAATAATTTGTAATAGAAATTTATTATTTTATATTATTTTTATACATAAAATATATTATTACTTTATTATGAATCCTTATTTATTATAGTTTAATGTAAATTTTTATTCTTTATAAATATATGAATATTTTAATTAATATAATATTTATATATTTTCTAATTATATTTTTATATATTATTTTGTAAAATAATTTATGTAGATATAAGTTATTTTTTATATCCTATTAATATTTCTATTTATTAAGTAAACTACTATAATAATAATTAAAAATTATCATTTTATTCAATATTCAGTACTACACTATTATATTTTTTTCCATTAATTTTTTATTTATTTGTTAATTTTTTTTAAATTTATAATAATAAATGTTTGTTCATTTTATTGTTATTATTTATATTAAATTATTTATATTATTATTATCATTATTAATATCATGTAGTTTCCAACATTTATTGTTTTATATGAATTTTTTTATTAATAAACTACATTTTAGTAATATATTCTAATATATTTTTTCATGCAATACTATTAATTTTTAACTATAATTTATATATAACAAAAATATTTAACTTTTCTATTATTTTTAAATTGGAATAAATAAAAATATTTTATAACAAAAATATTTTTAATTAACTAAAATATTAATTTGAGGTGTTCTGAAACGCGTGTTGGTCACCCAACCAAAACCCCTTCAAAATTTAGTAATGAAAAAGGAATTTACTATGAAAAAATGATCTGAAAAAAACATAGACCATTTATATATTCAAAGTGAATACCTATACACATTCCATGATGCACTCATAAATTGAAAAATTATTGAAATATTGGATTCACTAGACCCAACATAACAATACATTTTATTACTATATATTGTATACAGATAGATATATAAGATATATTATTACCATTATTGTGTAATTTTCTTTGTGTCCACTATTTAGTGGTAATTTTAATAGAATGTTTTTCATATCCAATGTATATAGAAAATCATAGGCTATATTGAAAACCTCCGGATAATATGATATTAATCTTAAATAATGGTCTTGTGGTCTAGATACGTATTATTGATTGGAAATATTATATTACTTACTATCTAAGGGTATCATAAGCCTTGAGACTTCTTCTTATCATTTTTTCACTTAGTGATCTTTATCAGTGAGATCTTGAGGAAAAAATCTGAAATAGGAATACCACATGTTTTTGGTGTCATTGGTTGTTTCCATCTATGGACATGTGTAACGCGCCAACCCTAGAAGCTTAGAGTCGGTGCATTAATTTTTTACATTGGAATGATTACAAGGAATAAAATCTCAAAATACCATTTAGTTTAGTATTCATGGAAAGCTATAATAAATAAATGGCACCCATAATAATTTTGGAAAACAAAACAAAATATTCTACACAATAAACTATAAATAAACTACATCATTGGAAGCTTATTCAATGTTCTCTTTTTTATATCATGGGGAATGAAACATAATAAGGGTGAACTCAAATTTTCAGTAATGGTAAATGAAATGGAATAAATAAAGAATCAATATATATGGAAATGTAAATATCTAAGTACACATTCATTTTTTATAACTAGATAATTCTTAATTAAAATGAAAAGGTATGAAACTAAAACACATTCCATAAATCAATAAATAAGAAATCAATAACATCCATATATATGTCGATGAAAAATGTCAAGGATAAATAATAACTAGATCTAAATGAGGTGAATGATTTCTTAATTGACATCATTTCTAAGTCACATGAAAACATATACCATCAAGACCTTTCACAATATGTTTCAAAACTACCGATAGTAACCCATTTAATATGGCCATCTTATTTTTCCAAATCTATTGATGCATCAAAGGGATATATAAAGTTTCATCCCCTCCCATAATTAGCAATCCAAATAATTTCTCATATCAAAGAATCTAATAAATAGTATTCCATAACAAAAATTCTTATTGAATAAGGAATACACATTTATCAATAATTCCATAGTTAATCAAATAATTGTAAAATTGAACACCATATCAAAAATGATATATTGGTTAGGAAATACTAATATACATTATATTAGAATATGGAAATTCAAGTAAAATATCTATGAAAAATGATTAAAATAAAGTGATTGTTTTATGATAATGGTGACAATCACAAAAGGAAGTGAGATAGAAAATATAATAATTAAAAACATTCATTAGGAGAATAATATTTAAACATTCTAAAGTGTCTCATATAACTTTCATACATTTGAATCATAATATCCATAAATGTATGACTTTAAGTAAAACTTAAAATATAATGAGAATAATGGGATTCATAATATAACATGAAAAATGTAGTATATACACCAAATAAAAGTGATTTGGAGCACAATAATAAATAAGTCTCAATGGAATGTAAATTGACACGAAATCACGTTACCTTATCATTCCTTTTGTTGTGTGGTAAATATACTCTAGCATAGTGGTCTAAAATATATGAATAACTTATAAAATAACCATAATAATGTTTATTGTATCATATTTTAATTCATTATAATATTTTATTACCCGTTTGTTGACACTATTTCATTATTTTAACTATTTCAATTTTTAATTCCCTAGTTTTTACATGTTTGTTTTTATTATTCATTTTTGTGTTCTTATTAATTAGATAATTATTTCATCATATACAGAATTTAAAACTTTATTTAATTATAATATCAATTAATTTCATATACATTTAAGATAATCTATAATATTTGGAGATAATAAATGAAATGTACTGTTCATGGAGACGGTAGGCTGTATGTACACATTGATATTACTTTCATTTATTTGTTGTATTAAAGGAATTAAAAGTAAACATTATATTTCTTTTATAATTAGAGTATCATATCTATATCATATATTTTTCATAGGTCTATTAATATCTTCTCTTATACATTCCATGTATGGAATGAATGATTTACATCGCTTTGAGGGGACGGTTGTCCACACTTCCTTAAACAAAATTATTACATTTACACAAGTTGGAAAGAATAAAGATATGTTATAAATAAAAATTAAAGAGTCATAATTAAATTATAAATATCATATATTTTATATATGAATAGATTTTATATCATAATTCCCACCATGAGAGGTGGTAATAGAAAAATGAACAATCATTGTTTTGCGAGTGAGTAGTTCATTGTACTCATAAACAATATGTTTGTTACCCATTAGATTGAAGTGTGTCGAAGTGTAAGAAAACCCCCTATAATAAAATAATAAAAGTATATTTTGGATACATATTTTTATAAAATCATAGTATAACATGAGTTGATGGGTTAGAGAATGGAAATATAACTAAAGGGATGGAGGAAGTTTGTTACATCTTAATCAGGTAACTCTTTTAGGATTGAGCCAAAAGATTCATTGGATTTGGTTTTTCCAAATATGAGGCTTCTAGGATTAGGATAGTTTTTTTTGTGATATATTTGGGAAGATATTTTTTGATCTGATGTATCTTGAGAGGTGTGGGGAAGTTGGAGGAGAGGAGGCCTTTTTATAGTGGAGGATGAGTGGTACTCTTGTAATCTTTTCGCAAAATAATTCCATGAACTTTTTTTAAATTTAATGTGGCTTATATAATGTTCCAAATTAAATAAAATAGATTATAGGGTCTATATATGTCCATGTAATAGCTATTGGAAAAGTTTATAGGACATTTTGGGTCATATTTGTTGAGGTTTAGTTCCTAATTAAGATTAATTTAACAGTAATCATTATAATTAATTTTAATTACATTCACTAATACTCTTGGTAAAAACAATGTTTTTATTATTAGATATTATAAATTATGATTATTAAAAATATATAATCCATTTTTTTGTATTAAAATCATAAAAGTGTAGGAATTTAATTTAAAATTCATCATGTTGGAGGGACGATAATGTGAGTTTTTGAAGAAGAAACGTTAGAATGTTTTCTTTGTTTTTATTAACAATTTAAATTTTAATTTGATTCAAATAGAATAAATTGTATTAATTGATAAATATTATTATTCAATTAAACTTTAAAACCAAATAAATTTATAATTTATTTTTTAAAATTAATTAGATGAAAAATCAGTTTTGAACTAATATTCAGTAATTTTAACTATTCACTAAAAAATAAAAATTCATAGTAAATTACCAAAAATTCTCCCTAGCCTACTTTTAATGTTTTTAATCCAAAAAATGAAGATTATCTTGAAATATTAAATCAATAAAACTTTCAAAATTAATATTTAAAATATGTTCTCCATTAAAATTCATTTAAACTAACTTTATAAAAACATTATATTCTATGAGTAAAAATGAGTTTGTATTTATAATATTCTTAAATAATATATTTAATGAATTTAAAATTATTTTATTGAATATATAATATATAAATTTACTATATAAACTTGCTAATAGTGAAAACATGACTAATTAGTGTCTTGTTTAAACCTGATGTTTCATGTGTTGTGAATCCATTAATAAAAAAATTATACTAAAAGGAAAATATGATATTGTTTTGGGGTGATAAAAATGTGTACTGGTAGACTAACTTGATATCATTATCAATAAGTGACTTTTTATCATGTACAGTAATTCATGGAAAAACCCATGATATTGAAATCGTGGTAACTTAACATGTGTTGGGTTCGTCGTTGGCGGCATGAAATTGGATGAATAGTCAAGAAAGGATTGGTCACTTTTGGGTTGAGTGAGTAATATATATCGAGAATTGTTGTTAATTATGGAAGTACCTACATATTATCTTGGCCTAGGTAGTCAAACATTAATCCTTCTAGATAGATAAAAAATAATAAAGTAGGAAAAGGGTGATGACTCAAGTGTACATACTTATTTATAAGATATCTGAAGACAAAGAGGTTATATTATACAATATGAATTTATAGGTTGGTTTTCATTTCTATGAATATCCTAATCTATTTAGTGGCCTTGATAGTTTTATATAATCCATCTTACTATGTGGATACTATTCAGTATTATCGAGAGAATGACTTAGAGGGTCACTAACAATAGCCTATTCGAGAATCCACCCTATTTTGTTGAATATTTATATTTTAAAATTTATGCCCCACCAAGGGGTCTGAGTGTTTTCCAAGTTATAGATCACCAATGGAATAAATAAATTCATATTATTCATTTTATTAGTATTTGGGTATAATTTATTTATTTAATGTATTAATAGGTTAAGAAAATAGGATAAATAATATTAACCGAACACATATGATTTTAATATTACATGTTCCTTTGATATTAAATGGGAATTGTGAGTCGAGTTAATGAATAAGGTTTATCAAATAATATAGTTTATTTATATTATAATAATATGATAAAAAAATAAATAATATTTATGAGTTATTTTTATTTTTAATAATTATTTATTTAGTGGGAGTTAAATAAACAGGGGATCTGGAACCCTACAAGATACTTTGAACATACATTATAAATAGAGAAAGTAGCTTTCACAAAATGAACTGTTCATTATGATATTTCGAGAGTCTATATCTCCTCTACTGTTTCCAAGAGGTAGATGATCTAGATCTAGGTGATTTAATCATGTTCTTCCTCATGAATCTAAGGCACCTTGATGCGGTGATCATCAGGATGTCGAATATATCATTGGATCTTTGTGCTAGCACCATGAATTCAACGATCAATTCTCGTGCAGATTTATGAAGTGATTGTGGACAATCTATAGGGGTTTGTATTTTGATATTTCTTAGAGTTATCACCGAGGATAAAAGGATTTAAATCATCACTTCAATTTATGATAGTTAGGTTTTTTATTTTATTTTTTTCTATGTTTAATTTATGTGATATCCTTAGACTATGACGGGGCCTGAATCATCAGAGATAACACCTCTCGTCACCCTGATGATGAATAATTTGAAAATCATCAGCACACCATCTTCTGCTGTGACCCCAATATATCAGTCATACATGAGATAATTTTAATAATTTTAATTATTATAATTAGATTCATATTTTTTTAATGTTTATTAATTATCCGTTGGAAAATTTTATGCTTCTGAAAAAATAGTAAAAGGATGTAGATAATTTAATTAAGAAAAATAAAATTTGAAAATTTAAGGGTGGTGGAGAATATATTTTCAAAAAAAATTAAAAAAATCATAGGTACCCCTTGTTTTCATGGGACCTCTTTATATCCCATGGGAATCTAGCCAAGAATCCATCCATTTTACCTCTAACACAGCCACCACTGACCGCCTTTTCTCTGACCGACTCACAAACACCATATGCCATACCCGCATCTAGTGGTGGCCACCGGCTGAAGGCACTCCAACCAATGCCACCCACTCTTTAACCATTAGTCTAGCTGATGACCCAGACTCCCTCATCCTAGTTTGGGGTAATTGAACACCCATGGTTGCACTCATAAGAAACTCCCCATGCAATACATTCCCCATAGAGCAACACTCAGAAAATCCCAACCGGTCTCAACACCCACAAGACCCAACCTCATTTTCAGTGCTTCCCTTAGCTGGTGTAATCCTCTATTGAGGTCACCCTCTCCCTAACATAACACCAATGATTCCACCACCCCGCAATCTATCTTCCAGACCTTCCTCACCACTATGTGTTTCCTACCCGATGACCATCCCTACCGAAGGTCATCCGACATAACATACTCGATGATGAGAGTTAATCTTTTAATAGAATAGGACCACCCTAGAAACTATCTTTGTGGTTATTCCTAACTTAGAATGGGTCTGGGAAGACCTTCCTAACCATGATTTTCCCCACATTTGATTTACTTGGACCAAAACGAGTCTGCTTGCATTCAATGCGACCCGAATTTCACCCACATAGTGTTTTGGGCCAGTTTTATTCAAAATTAATAGAATTAATTTTTTTGAATTAAATAAATATTAATTTGTGATATAAAAATAATGATTCTAATACTTGTGTATAAAATTAATTTTTTAGGGATTAAATTAATTTAATTAATTAATTTAATTTTTTATATTAAAAATAAATTAATTATGTTACCATATGTGAATTAAATATCTTATTTTAATATTAAATTAATTTCATTTATTTAATACCCCTCGTACATAATTTATTACAATATTATTTTAATGATGCATTAATTTTACCCACTTACTAGTCTGGAGCAATTAACCAAACATATTTAGGTTTGGTTGTTTTATTTAATTAACTGTATTTTATCAATGTGCGATGCTTTTTACTTAATTAAATTATATTTATGGTCTATATATCATTAGTATTTTTGGTAAATTTGTCTAAAGGATGTATGTAAATCATGATATGTCTGTACTTTGTTCCCCAATTCTCCATCGCCTGCATGCGAACACATTTGTAAACAATGATGAAGATGATGTATGATGTGAATACTGCCTAGAAAATGTGGTACACCAGATCATATATAGACCTTAGAAATATGTTGTGTTATTCTAAATGAGTAGAGGACATATTAGGTATGGGATAAATACATCATGAGTCATGCAAAAAATCATGTATGATGCACTAGGGTCATGGTTAATCCTTTGATTTTAAATGTATCAATCAATATTAGATTCCTAACCCTAGTTGGGTAGTATATTTTCCTTATGAATTTATTTATTATATTTTTCATTTTATAATAGTAGGAAAATACATATAATAACAAATAATAAAATGAATGAAAAAGTGGTGAATTTTTTTCTATTATTATTCAATTGCGAGCACTCAACATAGATACACATGATTAATTGAAATGTATTACATATTTTGAAAGAAAAATAATAAAAACCTCAATGAAATATTATACCATAAAATCTTTTCATTGTTTGAATTTGAACACAATTATGTGTTCGAGGTGCTCCACAAGTCATAATAATGGGTGCCTCTTACAAATGGGTAGTTCTCATAATAATTATTAGTTGAATTAACTAAAATGGATGTAAGGATTATCCATAGCTAACTTTATACCACATTATTGTTAAGTGTTGAGAAAATCATGTTTATGATTTTAGAATAATGGAGTTTACTCAATAGATCATAGAGACAAGGGTTAATATTTTTGGCCAATCAAAAGACAACGTTGAACTCTATGAGTAGTGTCATAGCCATATCATGTAGTCGATGAGGGGGGATCAAAGATCATTTTCCCAAGAATACTCAAGAAATATAGTATTCAAATTCTAGTATAGAGGGTTCCAAGAATTTGATAAAATATTGAGAGACATCTAATGATTTAATTAATCAACCAATAATGTCAAAAAAGATATACAAGATAAATAGACAGTATGATAGATCTTTTTTTAGAAATTGGAATATAATACCACAATAACTATGATAATAATTGAAAAATGTCAATGTCTTATCTTGGAAAAGTTTCCCAGTGTATTACAGGCTCTTGCAGACAATACTATGATATTAGAAATTCAAGTTACTAGTGTCCCTATACCTATTAATCCACATTAGTAATTGAGGGTGTAAAATATTCTTATAGGAGATTAATTTAATAATCATAGGATTCTCATTTCATTTTGATATCATATACATCTAATTCTAGTAATAATTATAACCTCGGGACATGGATTATATTGCTTCAATCTCTTATCCAAGATGATTCTAAGGGTAATGTGAAGATAGATATGAATATGGGTTTGATTACACTATAAATATGTAAATTTAATGATTGATCATGATCTTTAAATTGATCCATTTCTCATATAATTTAACCCATATAATCTAATTTCTATTTTTGTTTACAAAATGAATAGGTTGAACTAAACACATCATAATATTTTGGGTAATGTTCTCCAAGAAATAAGAATATTAAAGACAGCCTAATCTTTATTTCTTATGGAGAATAAGTTGTGAGAATATGTGAAAGGGTAAATGGTAAGAGAAACCCCAAAGGAACATCCATAATGTCCTTCAATTAAATTGGTATAAAATAAGAGGTTATCTTCATTTCATAACATGGAATAATTCTATATAAATTAAATAAAATGAACTGAATTAAAGTGTCACATTATTTCTTCTGCTCATTGTATATTCATCAATATATAATTTATTTTTTTGATCATTATTCAAGGGTATTAAATTAAATATTCCATTATCATATTAGTATTAAAATACAATAACCATGTAAGTAATATAAAAATTTGAAGAAGTCAAGTTTATTATCCATGCGGTTGAGAATGGGTGACTATTATGTTAGTAGTGAGAAGAACACACCTTCTAATTTCCAATGGATTGATTTTAGTAGAATTTTTTTTGATTTTAACCAAAACATCTGTCTAATGTGTCCTTTGGACATAAGAATACATTATTCAAATTTCCAGAATAATTTTTTTTGGTGTTTTATAATAAACCAATAGTTCAATTGTACTTAAATCATATGAGATATGTGATAAATATAAAATTATAGACTTATTTACCTAGTTGTGTAATGATAATTCTTTATTAAGTAAAAAATAAAAGTGGATGCTATGGATATTCCAAATTTTTCATTTAGACTCAATATAGCTTGACACCTTATGTATTATCAGTGTGTATACATGTTTATTTTGACAAAATAATCCTTTAAAAATAAAGGAATGCCACAAGGATTATAGAATTATTTCAGCAAGATAGAATGAAATATTACAATGGAAATATTGTGGTAAATATACTTCCTAACATTATTTCATGTAATTATGGAATGAGAAATTGATGTTTTCATGGTCATATGATATGAGTTTCTTCGATTTGGAATACTAATAAACATCTTGTCAAAGCATTTATCGATCAATATTATGTAGTGTAGATTAATTCCTAAATGAAAATTTCCTTACCAACATCCTGAAATTGATTTTAACAAAGAGTATAGATGATAAGACTTTTATATTTACATTGATCAATAAAAAGTATCATGGAGTAATTTTAAAATTTACATTTCCTTATGTACATCACAATTATGATGTGAGTATTAGAAGCATCAATTTTAAGATATTTGTGAAGTGCATAAATGTCCATCAAATTTCAAGATGTGCTTCACAAAGAACTGTGATATCCCATAACTATATACCAACTATAATGAAAAATTGATATCATAAGAGTCCCAGTGTTATTGAAATCCTTTATATCACATGTAAAAGTGTTTATATGCAAAGTGTATCTTAGGATATAAAAAAGACTTCAATAAAAATTCATAGTGTATCTATAGTAATTATCCTAACACTTTCTCATCATATTACCTAAATCACTAATTCAAAAAAGTGGTAGTCATGTGATAGACTACATTTATATAAAATGGTGTACATCTCTATTAGAGATAGTTGGAGATATAATGACTTGGGTTTAGTCAATTCCAAAGATGCAAAAATAATTTGAATATGATCAAATTCAATAATTGAATGTGGAATTTGAATGTTCCAGAGACACATACTGTGTATGAAGCTTAGAACCAAAGTGACTAATATATATTCTCCATTTCCAGTGATACATTATTTATTGAGAATAATAATTCCAACAAGTATTTTTTATATAGAAACAAGCTCAAATTGATAAGATCAATTAAATTCTAATAATGGATTCCATGTTTAAAATTGAATAGGGGATTATTATATTGAATGTTGTGATGTGTATTCAAATGACATTATACAGAGGTGGTATAAGCATGGTACAAATAAGTCTTGATTGGTAACAGAAAGTCATTATATTAAAATACATTAAAATTTAACTAATCATAGATTATATCTATGATTATTTCATTTTGAATTTCAGGTAATAACCTCAAATCATGGAAGGTGTCTATAAAATGAAATTGAAAATAGATTATGACATTATAGAATACAAATAGGAATGTTATTTTAATCTAATTTAGAATTTAAGTAAGTAACAAGACAATTGAATATTCATTTGGAATGAATCATTTCCATGTGTCTACCTGAGGTTAGTAGGTGCACAATTTTTTTACAAGAATAATGTTTTTGGTAACATATAGAAAACACCTATTGGTATTCATGTTAGTTAAGACAATAATGAGAGAAATAATCGAGTGATTAACTTAATGTAGCAACCTATGTCTTAGATAATAAGATCTATTGAGGTAGATCTAATGGTAGCTCAGACCTAGTCAATCATACATATAGTGACTTGGTATTGAGAAATAAAATTTAGAACAATTCCAAAGAAGAATTGTTACCTTGGATAGATAGAAAAAAATCACTCCAAATATTCCTGGAATGGAATAGGGTAATACCAAGTGGAGAGTAATGTTCCATGTGATTTAGCATTTGATCAATCATGAATTCCATGATATATAAAAAAATATGATGTTTCCAACAAATGCTTAATAATATGTAAATATCATTTATTTCTCGGATAATTCCAAGTAAATCAGTCATAAATATCTAATTGTACTTATGAAAGTACTAATAATATATACCTGTTTAGTGGCGAGGAAGAGATTTTGGTTATGATAATACAAAAATTAGTCTTCCTTTGGATCAATTTGATCTTATATCGCAGTTAAGATATGATGTTGAGTGGGACAAGCTCATAAAATATTGGGGTAGCCATACCAAAAAATATTGAGTATGTTTCAACTTCTGAGGAAAATGTATAGTAGATATTAAATGAAACTATTTCTTCCAGTTCATTGAATTTCACTACCAAAAAAATCTTTATCATAGTGATATTTTTTTACTCATAATAGCCAAGATGTAATGATTTGATAGTGGAAAAAGGATATAATCTAGGATAAAATCTCTTTAGTTTTTTACTCAAGGAGGTGATGTCTCATATAGAAAAATATATATGTCGGGGAATCATATAATACATAACAACTAAATCTATAACTCAATAGAAGCATGATATTAATCATGTGAAAGGTAAAAAATATGGTTCGCAAGTTGGATGTAGTGAAAATGGGAGTGTTGTTATAGTGGGTAACCTAGACCCAAATAAACATTAATTTTGATTAACATATCATTTATATATTTATATATTCATTATTTATTCTTACCATTATAGTATATACATTTCTAAATCCACTATTTCATGGTAATGTTCATAGATTGACTATCGTATCAAAATATCATAGCAGATCTCATGCTATAATGAGACCATCATGATACAATGACATTAATGTGAAATAAAGGTATTATATTCTAGATAAATATTACTGACTAAGCATAGTAGATGTTTGACTATCAGGTATTAGGTGTTCATAATCACTGATGCTTTTTCCTATTATTTTAGCACTTCACGACCTCTATTAGGGAGATAATAAGAATAAAACCAACAATTGGAATTCCACGTGTTTTGGGTGTCACTGATTTTTCCAATAAAAAAACATGTGTATTGGTCCCTTGATATTAGATAATTTTTAATGCATTCCATTTGATTTCATACTTTGATTAAGTCAAAAAACATGATATTGAAATCATGGCGAGGTGGATGGTTTTGGGTGTGTCATTAGTGGTATGGACTTGGTTGAATGGTTAAGAAATGATTTGTGACATCCGAGTTGAGGAAGAAATATATCTAGAGAATTTTTGATTTGGATGGTAACCTTGGCCAAGGGGGATGAAGTTAAATCAATCCAGTTAGATCAATACATAATAATGCACAAAAAGGGTGATGACACAAGCGTGCGTCCTTTTCTATGAGATATCTAAAAACAAGTAGATTATTTTAAACAACATGTGCTCATAGATTGGTTGTCGTTTCTATGACTATCCTTCTCTCTTTATAGGCCTTTATGGGTTTCTGGACTCCACTCTTGGTTTGCATATAATATTCACTACTATTTAGATAACGACTTAGAGGGCCGCACACAAAAGTGCATTCAATAATAAATCATATTATGTTGAATAGTTATATTGGTTATGGTGGTCCCCACTATGGATTCAATTTTTGTCTAATTTATTAATAAAAAATGTAATAAATAAATTCATATTATTCATGTTATGAAAATTGTTTTGAATTTATTTATTAAAAGTATTTAAAACTTAGGTAAAAATGAGAAATAATATTAATAGAATGAATATTATTTTAAAATTCCCTGTTCATTTAATATTAAGCGTGAATCAGGATTTGAATAAATGAATTAGGTTTATAATGAAATATATTTTCTTTATATTATAGGTATGTGATAAAATAATGAATAATAACTATGATGTAGTTTAGTTCTTTAAATTATTTATTTAGTGGACATTAAATAAACGGGGGATGGGGAACCCTACAATGTAGTTTGAACATCCACTATAAATAGAGAGAGAGGAACTCACACAATGAACTATTCATTATGATATTTATAGAGAATCTCCCTCCGCTATAACTTCCTAAAGAAAAAATATCTCAATACAGGCAATCAGATCGAGTCCTTCCTCACACATTGAAGTCATGTTGATGAGGTGATTATCGATATGTTGAAGGTGTCGTAGGATCTTTGTGATAGAAACTAGAATTCAATAATTAAAGATCCTCCGTATTTTTAAAGTGGGTGTGGATGGTATAGAGGGTTTTTTATATAGATACATCATGAAACAATTTTGGATGAAATGATGATGTTTAGTAAATATTCAGATAAAAATGTAATTTTTTATTTTATTATGTACTTTGTTTAATTTACACAAGATCCTTAGATAATACTGGGCCTAGAATCTTTGAAGATGACAAGTCACATCATCAAAACCCTGAAAATTTTAAAAATCTGAGGAACTCACATTCCACTTTGTCCCCTATTCTTTCAAAAACATGGGAAAAGTTCTTCATGTAGTCATTGGTTGCACTAATATTTATCAAGAAATAACAATATTTCTTCAAGGTTATTTCCACCATCATTAGTAGGAAAAAATAACTCCCAGATTTTGATCCACCTTGTCAAGGTATTTACACACATATCTAGCCATGATCATTATATTACTATCCTTTTCAATATTCTAATATAAATAATGAAGCTCCCTACACTATAAATCATATGAAAAAATATGCATCATGAATCATCGGACAAATAGGATGGGTGTACCCCCCAAAACTCTGGTGAGGAGTCATCATGTAGTATCTAAATCATATTACATATGTTAAAAGGAATCCTTGAAGTTATACCACCAAAAAATACATGATTTAATTTCAATAATAAATAAATAAATGAAAATATATTCACACTAGTGGTTAAATAATCTCAAGGAGGTGTAATTTTGAATGTCAACTTTGAAATTTGAAATCATTTTTCCATGAATACCCTCGTAATAGTCTAAACATACTTGGAATGTTTTGTATTTTTTTAAAACAATGATATATGGTTCTTCAATTAAATAAAATATTTATTCTTGATGTTGAGCATGCACTTTAAAGGAATTCAATAGACTAAAATCTATTTTAGCATCTCCATTTCTCCCATCATCACTCGATATCAATCCTTCATAAACATTAAAACCCCTCTTAGCATGCTTATTTTTTACAAGAGAGTATAGATTCTGTTTTGTTTATAAATGAGAATTTTAGAATCCCTAATAACAATAATGTGTTATATTGAATCATAATCTATTCTCCTTTTATTCATTTTGGTCTAAATAAAACCATCATGATCATCCAGAACATTGATTCATTTTTCATACTTGAATGAAAGTAGTTTTACTTCGATAAAAAAATAACAACATTTTAAATTTTATCCTAAGAATCAACTAATTCATAAAAATTACTCTTTGTGAATGGAATTATGATTTTCCCCCTTCTCCTCAGAAGAATAGTGCCATACATAAGTTCCCTGTATTAGAGTGTCCATCAACCCATACTGCACATATGTTCTAGTAGAATTACAGGTTAGAGAGCCCTATCCTTCCATTTCAATGGGATCACCAATGATTTTCAATTTCATTTTTATCTAAAACTAATATTTATGAGAGGAATTTTTTTCATACACAAAATTCATCACTAAACCAAATTATTCTACCTTATTCAAAATCTTGTAAAAAGATGAGTATTATGGAATTATTCATTAAAAACACTTTTCACAAAACAAGAATTACCATTTTGATCCTAATACAAGAGGGTAGTTATTTAACGAGAT